>OW388295.1:65467866-66667866 GCA_936450465.1 Gibbula magus | reverse complement strand
CATATGCCAGTTTCGACGAAGCAATCAATATGATCCAGCAAATGGGGGCAAATGCCCAACTTGCAAAGTTTGACATCAAGTCTGCTTTCAGGATCATGCCAGTGAATCCCAAAGACTTTGAATTACTTGGTATTCACTTCAAGGGTGCGTATTACTTTGATAAATGTTTGCCTTTTCCGACCTGGGCGTTCCCATTGCTCACGACAAAACAGTCGGCCCAGTAACATGCCTGACATACCTGGGTCTCGAGATCGACACAGTGAACATGCAGGTCAGAATACCAGCGGGTAAGATCGATCGAGGAAGTCTCACAGTGCATACAATCTCTGCTTTCACTAGGTAAGTCAAAGATGACGAGAAGGGAGCTGCAATCACTTGTTGGTAAACTCAACTTCATGTGCCGCGCCATTCCCATGGGTAGATCTTTTTGTCGAAGATTTATCGATGCATACAGCAAGGTAAGGTACCAATCACATCACATTCGCCTCACGCACTCGTTGAGGGAAGATCTTATTATATGGCTTACCTTCCTCAAGGGTTTCAATGGTATATCTGTGTTTCAGGATAAACTATGGTTGGACAGCCCACACCTGCAGTTATTCACAGATGCAGCAAGTACGGCAGGCTTTGGCGCATATTTCCAAGGACGCTGGGTGAACGGACAGTGGCCAGAAAGCTGGGTACAGGAAGGACTGACTAAAGACATGACACTGTTGGAGCTCTTTCCTATCGTACTGGCAATCCGACTGTGGGGCAGCTGTTTCGCCAACAAGAAACTACTATTCTTTTGTGATAACCAAGCAGTGGTTGCCATTATCAACAAGCAAACATGTAAGGTACCCCACATCATGTCTCTGGTAAGACAGCTAGTCCTTCTCTGCCTATCTCAAACATATGGTTTAAAGCAAAGTACATCAGTACCACTAACAATGTAATCGCAGATGCTTTGTCGAGATTTCAGTGGCACCGGTTCCGTGTGGCAGCACCAGCAGCAGAGATGAAACCATCCCCTCTTCCAGACAACCCTTGGAACATCTGACTAGGGAAGCTGAACGATTGCTACACCTCTCCTTAGCGGACAACACTTGGTCGACATATCAAACGGGTGTCGACGCACTGCGGACATTCAGGACCTCACAAGGGATCTTGGAAACATGGCCAGTACCATTACATGACCTTATTAATTTCATTGCTAATCTGTCTTTGACAGGACTCACTCCCAGTACTGTTAAAACATATATTTCGGGCATTTCAGCTTGGGGTACAGAACTCAGTATTTCCTTCAAACGTCGTTACAAACAGAATATAATACAAAATTTAATAACTCCATCAAACATTAAAGTAACAAAGTCACTATAGAACTCGGTATTCGTATTCCATTGACGACCTCAAAAATGCAGTATCAAGAATTCAGTATCTACATCAAACTCAATAGTTCAAAGCACATTATCCAGAATTTAATGTCTTCATCAAACATTGCAGTTAAAACGCAATAAAGAATTTAGTATATTCGTCAAACGTCAACTTTACAAACGCATTATCCAGAATTTAATATCGCCATTAAACATCACAGTTGCTCTGCCTTCAAGATCCTTGTATTGACCTTCTAAACATCTAGTCACAAAGAAAATAAGTCCATTAAGCTCAAATGCTACGCCATTGGCACTACAAAATTTAAATTTGGTCATGCATATGGCTGCTAAGTTAAGCTATGATTCAGTTGGATCGGGGATGTTGACGACTATCCAAATAAGTTGTATATTTTTATGTAAACAATTAGATATATATTGATATGACTGTTTAATATTCCCTAGTGATCCAAAGTTACAGCTATACGAACCATTGGTACATTGTTTTAGAGCTGATAGTTCATTGCAAACCGGGTGTTGTTTTAAAGAGGTCGTTCCAGTTCCTTTTAAATTAAAAATTAATTACCTGAAGCTTTGTTACAGCTATTAAAAAATAGGTTGAAATACGTTTTTAGATTATCTATTTAGTTTTCAAAAGAGTTTTAACAAGTTCGTGAGAATAAGACTTTATAAAAGGAGTGACATATTTAACTTTCATTTTATATCCTATCCTAGTTTTTTTTATCTATCATTACTGCCGATATCGGTTATGCTACTAATTGCTGGGAATAATGTTGTCCATATGCATATTTGTTGTTTGAATATATATGCAATGACGTGAACAAAGGGTAAAAACACAGGTTCGTCATCCTTTTAAAAACTGTGTTGTAGTGCAGTAAGTAACGTCTAAATAGTTCTATGAGAGTCATAGGTTTAACATAGTCATCAAAAACATTACTTTGAGATACGAAATTCTATATGTACTCAAGTCCTGCTACATGACCGTGTGAGAAATAAGAGCCTTTAATAAGTCATCGTGTTTATTTAGCAAGTCTAGATAATCTGAATACACACTATCAATGTCATTACTTTAAATTACGTGTCAATATTTATTTTTTTAATTTGTCATTCGTAATTTTACTTTCTTAAATTACATTGAGCTCATCTTTCAGTCATCCATTAACTTTATATCTGAATATCCTCGTTACTGGATATCAGAAACAATCCTCCTTTTGGTTGACATCCTCCCAGGGATCCTCCGCAACGTAACGTGACCAACGTTCCATTCCCTTCTCTTCTACAGGCATCATGTAAGGTTTGTATCCGAAAGTTTCCCATTCTTGATCGTCTCCAACTCTCCACCCAGTTCCTGTCAAGTTCACGATGAACAAACCCTTGACACCACACAGAAGTGCTCCATTATGGTGTGGTGTGTAGCAATCAACTGCTCGACCGAACGCAAGTTGTGCTGCCGAATTATTAATAAAGGCAAAAGTAAAGTCACTTTCATCCACTCTTACAGCCGCCGAGCTGGACAACTCGACTCTTATCTTGCTGAACCAGATCTCGCCCCCTTGTCCTGTGCAAGAATAATCCAATGCATATTCATTTACACAGTTTTGACTTCTGATCCTGGGATACACTCCATAGTTCAGGGTCTTTAAGCTAAGGTATTCTTCCGGGGTAGATGGCGCCATATTAAAGCAATATATTCTACTTTTGTATTGCTGGTCGGTCAGAGTTAGCCAATACTCTCCGTCAGTACTACCAGGATAGACTTGCTTCAGCACCGAACAGGACGTGAGAGGAACACACGCTGTCGAGGACCAGGATCCGTTGTGTTGACAAACTGCACCACCCTGGGCTCAATACCCTTCAACACAGGAGAGAGTCAATACAAAACCGAGTGGAAGTACAGGATTTTCTCCAGAATTGTCAAACATCCCATTTTCAATCTCGGGTATGCCCAGACAACCATCTGTAACACATCTATGTTGTTGAGTATCTATTGGATCACAGTATGAGTTGAGGTAACAGGTGTGGCCAGCACAAAGTCCTGCCAGTCTCCTAGGCACATTGGATATGTCCGAGAATACAAAACCGGTAGATATCTGCAGCTGTGATGTTGAGTTGATAGTTTCTATATTAAGCTGACATTCTCCAGTGTTAACATGGAAGTTGAAAGAACGACAACGGTTCCACGATAAACAGGATTTGGCACACACGAGAATACCATCGGTTGTGATGTTCTTGAAGGAAGTGTTACAGAGTATTTTATAATTTTCCACATTTAAAAGGCGATTGTTGTTTGTACACATCAACTCGGCTCTTACGGCGTTAAGCACGAGTATGATAACTGGTACAAAGAATAACCCCATCTTCTCTCAATAGTTACCTGAACGCACACACATGCTATGCTTTCCTTCTAGTGTCCAGTGCCTACAGCTGTCGAGTCTGCTGACTATTAGAAGGGAAACCGGTTTTCCATGATTCTGTATTGACATAAACACGTTGGAAACGCTTCCAGTTTGCTTCATTAGTACCTTTAATTAATACACACAGCGCTGTGCCTGCTTTCAAATCTCTGCATGAGAGGTTTTCAAGTCTCTTAGGTTTTAAAGTTCCTATTGTTGTTCTGTTGCCAGGAATATCTTTAGTCCCTGCATGGATATCAATAATTTGTAATGTTTATTCCCGACAGAGATTGTAGGGATTTGTTAACCCGAAGCACTAACTGACCTGAAGTGTAAATAGCAAAATTACTAGATTGTGTTTACATATTGTAAAGTATCAACTGAAAAAAACACTTGTTTATAGAATATCAATACATACGACCCTGTAGCTACAATCTTATTTTAAATAATTAGGAGTCCCGACTTAGTCGGGACTAAGTCCGGACTGCTATCAGTTTTTGCGCAGTTTCCATCGCCGGCGCCGGCGCGTTTTGTATTGGCTATAACTTTTTTCCTAGAAGGTTCTGAGAACTCATATACATAACTTCTTACTTATACCCCTGGGTAATTTTTTACATATATATATATCAACTATGGAGAAAGGCCAAGATTTGAAAAGGTTTTCGCTAACATCCGTTAAAGGTCAAGGTCACAGCAAGGGCACGACTTAAGCATGCTTTAGCGAAAGTGTCTTTTTACTAACTATTAACACTTTGAATCATTACATGATTGTTATACTCAATGGAAAGTGATCACTGATTGTGTGACCTTGAATTTTAAAGGTCAAGGCCACGAGATATGGTCAAGGTCACCAGTTCTGAAATCACTAAATAACCTTTTTCCAAGAAGGTATTAACACCTCATATACATAGCTTCTTTCTTAAAAACCTGGTGAATGATTTTGACATGTTCACATTTAAGGTCGAAGGTCAAGGTCATGAGTTCTGAAATCACTACAACAATCCTTGTAAACACGATTTGTGCTATCAGGCTCTTATTTGGTATATAACTATGGAGAAAGACCAATATTTGAAAATGTTTCGCTAAAATCTGTCAAAAGGTCAAGGTCACAGCTAGATCACAACTTAAGCAGGCTTTTGTGAATATGCCTTATTTTAACTATGAACAGTTTGAGTCATTGCATGACTGTTATGCACAATGAAAAGTGATTTTCGATGGTGTGACCTTGAAGATCAAAGTTCAAGGTCATGAGATATTGGTTATGGTCACGTTAATCCTTTGTTCCAATTTTGAAATCAGAAATAGGTTTTAAGAACAAACTTGTGAAAAGTGACCCCATTGATGATTCAGCTTGTTAGTAATAACTCGAATAATGAAAACATTTTGTTAAAAATAAATTCCATTTTATTGATGCTGACGAGAAGGCGGAACAGGGAAAGCAAGACCCTAAGTTTCAGGGTTGCTCTACTTTTGCGGTGTCCCGCAAACGCTCATCTAGTAATGTAACTGTAATCAAGAGTCTTGAAGTACTCATAATTTCATACATCAGAGTATGATATTTTTAGTTTTAATCTTTTAAACAACACTTGCAATGCTGAAATCGCTTTTTCAAAATGGTATTTGGCCAGAATGCTTGTAAAATAGATGTAGAAATTTAATTAATAAATTATTCATTTGACATGAATAAATTTCTTTGACTTGAAGTTGATGACACATTATTACTGTAAGACGTAATGAAACAAGCAAGCAGCCTTTTTATTCTTCTAGCACACTGACGGGCAAAAGAAACTATATCGCTCAGTTGTTTTTATCATATATATAATTTCAAAGTCAAATATCTCGAGGTTTCGATGTCGTATTAAAAAACGGACTAGTTTGTAAAATTAGTCAAAAACCTTAATAAGTTTGAGCATTTTTTAAACTAAAATTTAAAATTTGAAATTTGAAATTCCCCAAAACTAATTTTGACAAAACACAACTGTTCATCGACATATAACACATACTCTGTGTGAAAATCAATAAATGTGCCTCGTTCTGCACACATTTACAACATTTTAAACATGGTAGGGGTCATGTTGGTGTAAATTTCATTTCTTACCCCTGTCTACTTTTAATAACGATATGGTAGTTAAAAAATAAAACAGTCATCAATTAAGTCATTCAAACTACTGCCGAAAACTACTGTGAAAAACGAGACCCTCCAAAAAACCCATATGTTGTTCCTATATTAAACTAGAGCCACTTAAAAAAACACCGAAAAACATCGTCTGCTTTGTAAAATTTACATCCTATTTTAGTGATTCCGATTTTGACCATATGCCATTTCATCTATCCTTTAATCAATAAAGATATTATTTCAGCTGATACTGAATTGATTTTCATAATTGTAATACACTTCTAAAGAGAATCTAATTTGAAATTACAAATTAATCATGACTTCAGTTTAACAGTGAAAGTACAGTGTACAGAATATGAAGGATATGAGGATATGACATTGTTCTTAGTAACAATCGAACTCAGTTCAACTATCGATCGAAGCTAATGTGACTAGATCGGCTTTATTTAGAAGGTTTATTAGCGCTGAGTTTCATTTGTAGAATGTTTAGTGATTGTAAACACGACAATAAGTGAACTTAAGGAAGTTATGGAGGGTTCAGTGAATTTCATAGAAGACTTTCCTATTGACACTCCCATTGTTCTTAGTAACAATCGAACTCAGTTCAACTATCGATCGAAGCTAATGTGATTAGATGGGCTTATAATTGTTCTTCCTGTGACTTCCTAACCTCATCACTGATTGGCTGGAGTGAAAAGTCAAGGTAATGGTGCCTGCAGAGTAGTACTCTATCTGCTTTTAGAGTAGTGCATGAACCCAGACAACGATATCATTTTTTCCTCAAAATGAACTCGGTGTATATCGAGAAAGTGTATGAAGCGGCCTAAAAAGATTGATCTGGACCATTCACTTCCCACAGATGCTATTCCTTTTAGATTTTCTGTCGTTAGAACATTTGAAGGGAGTAACCACTGTGGGAAAGAATGAATATAGACGGGTTTCATTTGAGAATGCGACACAACAAGGAATTTAGAGGTTTCGTTTAAATTTTCAGATTTGCGAAATGTCTTCATTGGTTTGGTTTCTTTTCTCAGAGAGCACTAAGAACTCGTTCAATATATAAACTGAGAGTACAGGAAAACTGTTTGAATTCCAGGTTGTTTTTTTTTTGTCACTCTGTTCAGTTTTTCTGCCGTAACCTCTGTCTAATATTGAACACCTTATCTTTAAACATAATATATTAGTATCATATCGTATGGACCATATCTAAGTCCATCTTGAATACACAAACATGGAGAAACCGAAATGCTAGCTCACTTCATTTACCGATATATTCTAGATTTAATTATTTGACAAGCACACTGCTAGTACTACAAGACGTGACTAACCGTGATAAATACAACCCAGAGTTCCTCATTTGCATCAAAAGTTAGGTTCAAAGGCAATCCAACAATTAACATCTCGCATCAAGTTTCCAGGCGTCGCACACAATCAAGAATTCAATATATCAATTAAACGACAACGTTTCAAACGCATTGTCCAGAAATTGATATCTTCATCAAAAATCAACGTTACAGTCAATACAGAGGTAATTACTTCCATCAAAAATCAAAATAACAAAAACAATACAGAATTCAATATCTCCATCAAAAATCAAAACAACAAAGGTTGAATTGAAACATCAAAATAACTTACAGATAAGTTACAGATGCAATTAATTATGTAATGGAGAATGCATGAGGAGCTGTGGATTCGCTAAAAATAATCAACGAGCCCCAAAGACGCGAGTTGATTATTTTTGGCGAATCCACTGCTACGAATGCATTCTCCATCTTAATCCATATATGACGTCACAAAACATGCATTTCTTAGTATTTTACATTTGAAACAATAAATTTCAATTCTGGGACACCAAAATCAATTATTTTGCAAATTTGGGTGCTCATTCATCGGATGTGGTACAAGAAGCTGCAACCCTCATGAAATGGATTCTTCCACGTGCAGCGAAAAACTTCATGCGAGGTGAAGTGATTGACAGCTAAAACTCTGCCTTTCCATGCCTTCCGCGTGCGTTACAAGACGCAGGATTCTTACTGACAAACAATCCTAAGGCTTCTAACAGCGTCTTGTGGCCTAAAAATGTACTCGATTACCACTACTGCAAATGTCTAAACCTAACACAGTCAATGACCAGTAGATTCCTAAATAATAATCAACTGATTGAGTGATAACACAGTAGAGTGACGTCATGGACATGGATTAATTCTCAATAAAGCATCAAGGTAACACAGGCAATACATAATTTTAACATCTCCATCAAACAACAGGTAAGAGGCAATTCAGAATTCAGTACATACATGTACATCAAACATCAAAGTAACAATACAAGGCGATACAAACATCAAATTAAGAAAGGCGATACAAACATCAAATTAAGAAAGGCGATACAAACATCAAAGTAGCAAAGGCAATACAAACATCAAAGTAACAAAGTTTTTAAGGTGATACAGAATACACTTTCTCCATCTAACATCAATGTTGCACAGGCAATAGAGAATTCAATTACTCTATCAAACAAAGACAATTCCAAATTTTAACAACTCCATCAAACATCAAAGTAACAAGGCGGTTCAGAATTACATACATTCAGTTACATACTTGAAACATAAAAATAACACAAGCAATACAGAATTGAATATTTGCATCAAACTTATTCAGTGAATACCGAATTTAAATTCTCAATGAACAACAAAGTAACAAAGCCGGTACATAATTAAATATCTCCATGAAACTTATAAGTACCAAAGGCGATACAGAATCCGTACATGCATCAGACATCAAAGTAACAAAGGAAATACAAAGATAAAAAAAATAGCAATGGCATTACAGGATTCAGTTTGTCCAACAAACATCAAAGTAACATAGGCAATCCAGAATTTAATATCTTCATCAAACATCAACATTAAAAAGGCAGTACCGAATTCAGTATAAACGCCAGACAGCAGAGTTACACAGAACTCAGTATTTCCTTCAAACGTCGTTAAAAACAGAATATAATGGCATTTAGCACTCAAAGCTAAATGCCTTTATGACAGGGATTCCAAGCTTTATTTGTTTAACTCATTCCTTTCTCACACCCCTTTCCGCTCCGCGCACGCAACTACCATTAATACCCCACGTCACTTCCCCTACATCATCTATGACGTCATACCTTTTCATCCCAACCGCTGTGCCGCCATCATCAAATAACTTCATTTCCTAGCAACTTTCTAATTCTAGGACCTTATTAGATTTACTTCCCGAAGATGGCACCAAAACGAAGAGCAGCAATGAACCATCGGCTCGTGCCCGGGACAGGGAAACAACCACGGCCCAATCCAGGGAACACAAAAACGGGTAAGACAAAAGCTAAATCGACAAAGTCTAATTCTCAAACCCCATCGCCAGACGTGTGTATTCATCCCAATGCAATGATTGAAAATGTTTCTATAATAAATGACATAGCGACAGGTTCAGCTGCCCAAGCGAGCGCCCCTGAACGGAGCGACAGCCATGCGATTGGAATGGATGGCATTTCTCACCAGTTGGGCAGCATACTAGCTCTCCTCAACAAGTCCTTCACTCAAGAGCAAGGGCCATCGACACAGGCATCAAGCGAGGTAAGGTTTAATGCATTTCATGACAATGTACCAAGCAACCCCATCTCTCTACCTGTTGACAGTGTCAACCGCGAAGGATTCCCCAATGACGTCATGACCTCCCCGACCAATCAGAGCGGTGGGGATTCCCTCAGCTTCGATGCGGAGGCCATTAACGCTCACATCAAGCAGTCGGTTCGGGAAAGGATCTGGAAAGGTGATTTCATAGAATTTTCTTCACTCTTGCCTAATGCTCACCAGAATAATGATGCACAATTTGCAATGCAGCTGGACGCTTCAGGTCACGTGAAGCTGACGCCAGCCACCAAAGAAAGTAGTAAGCACTTGGGCATTAGTGCTTGGACATCTGCGTTCCATATTTACATGAGTACATTCGTTCTCAAACATGCTTCTCAGTGTACCATTCAGGGTATGTTGGCGTATGCAGAATCTATTAGAAACGCGGCGATAAGGTTAGGGGGCGATGGCTGGACACTGTACGACGAGCAGTTCCGGCACCGTATGGCAAGAGATCCATCCAGGCCGTGGGGAAAGATCGACGGTGAATTATGGCTCAAGTACATGACTCCACACCCTAGTCGATACCAACAAGCGGATAGGAGCGGCCGATCGTCGGTTCCATACTTCGTGGGGTCCCAGGACAATGCATGCTGGGATTTTATCAAGTCAAGATGTACCAGGTCAGTGTGTAAGTTTCAGCATAAGTGCTCCAAATGTCACGGGTCCCACCCTGCCTATTCCTGCTTTCGGGGAAGAGGGGGGCAACACCCCTCTAAGACTTAAACCCCCGCCCAGCAACCAACCCCTCTCCGCCATAGCCCCAACCCCAGTGGCCATCGGTAAAATAACACCCCTCTTGGATTCCTACTTGAGTGCTAACACCTTACATGCCATTTCTCTTTTACAAGGTTTTCAGTTTGGTTTTGAGTTAGAATTCAGTGGACAACGCTTGTCCAGATGGTCGAGTAAACTTCGCTCAGCGACAGACCCCGCTATGCAGGCTATTGTAAATAGTAAGTTACACTCAGAATTAAACCTGGGAAGGATTGCTGGCCCGTTTCATCAACCTCCACTCCCCAATTTCCAAGTGTCACCGATCGGTTTGGTACCAAAGAAGCAGACAAAGACGAGAGACTCAGCAGGTAAGCATGCAGATGATTTCCGATTAATCCACCATCTCTCCTACCCACAGGGCAAATCAATAAATGACCATATTGATCAACAGTCTTGTTCAGTCACATATGCCAGTTTCGACGAAGCAATCAATATGGTCCAGCAACTGGGGGCAAATGCCCAACTTGCAAAGTTTGACATCAAGTCTGCTTTCAGGATCATGCCAGTGAATCCCAAAGACTTTGAATTACTTGGTATTCACTTCAAGGGTGCGTATTACTTTGATAAATGTTTGCCGTTTGGTTGCTCGATTTCATGTTCTGTATTTGAAAAATTCAGTACCTTTTTGCAGTGGCACGTTCTGAGGCAGTTACCAAATAAACAGTTGATGCACTACCTGGACGACTTCCTGCCGGGGGGCGACAAGGGTCCGGGGAGTGTGAACAGAACCTCACGACAAGCTTGAGTGCCTTTTCCGACCTGGGCGTTCCCATTGCTCACGAGAAAACAGTCGGCCCAGTAACATGCCTGACATACCTGGGTCTCGAGATCGACACAGTGAACATGCAGGTCAGAATACCAGCGTGTAAGATCCTGCTTTCACTAGGTAAGTCAAAGATGACGAGAAGGGAGCTGCATTCACTTGTTGGTAAACTCAACTTCATGTGCCGCGCCATTCCCATGGGTAGACCTTTTTGTCGAAGATTTATCAATGCATACAGCAAGGTAAGGTACCAATCACATCACATTCGCCTCACGCACTCGTTGAGGGAAGATCTTATTATCTTATTTGTCGAGATTTCAGTGGCACCGATTCCGTGCAGCAGCACCAGCAGCAGAGATGAAACCATCCCCTCTTCCAGACAACCCTTGGAACATCTGACGAGGGAAGCTGAACGATTGCTACACCTCTCCTTAGCGGACAACACTTGGTCGACATATCAAACGGGTGTCGACGCACTGCGGACATTCAGGACCTCACAAGGGATCTTGGAAACATGGCCAGTACCATTACATGACCTTATTAATTTCATTGCTAATCTGTCTTTGACAGGACTCGCTCCCAGTACAGTTAAAACCTATATTTCGGGCATTGCAGCTTGGGGTACAGAACTCAGTATTTCCTTCAAACGTCGTTACAAACAGAATATAATACAAAATTTAATAACTCCATCAAACATTAAAGTATCAAAGTCACTATAGAACTCGGTATTCGTATTCAATTGACGACCTCAAAAATGCAGTATCAAGAATTCAGTATCTACATCAAACTCAATAGTTCAAAGCACATTATCCAGAATTTAATGTCTTCATCAAACATTGCAGTTAAAACGCAATAAAGAATTTAGTATATTCGTTAAACGTCAACTTTACAAACGCATTATCCAGAATTTAATATCGCCATTAAACATCACAGTAGCTCTCCCTTCAAGATCCTTGTAATGACCTTCTAAACATTTAGTCACACAGAAGACAAGTCCATTAAGCTCAAATACTACGCCATTATCACTACAAAATTTTAATTTGGTCATGGCTGCTAAGTTAAGCTATGATTCAGTTGGATCGTGGATGGTGACGACTACCCAAATAAGTTGCATATTTTAATGTAAAAAAAGTAGATATATATTGACTATAAGTGTTTTATATTCCCTAGTGATCCAAAGTTACAGCTACACGAAACATTAATACATTGTTTTAGAGCTGACAGTTCATTGCAAACCGGGTGTTTTTTTAAAGAGGCCGTTCCAGTTCCTTTTAAATTAAAAATTAATTACCTGAAGCTTTGTGACAGCTTTTAAAAATTAGGCTGAAATATGTTTTTAGATTATCTATTTAGTTTTCAAGAGTTTAACAAGTTCGTTTCATTTTATTTCCTATCCTAGTTTATTATCTATCATGACTGTCGATATCGGTTATGCTACTAATTGCTGTTGTTGTGTTGTTTGAATTAATCATTTATGCAATGACGTGAACAAAGGGTAAAACACAGGTTCGTCATCCTTTTAAAAAATGTGTTGTAGTGCAGTAAGTAACGTCTTAATAGTTCTATGAGAGTCATAGGTTCAACAAAGTCATCAATAACAATACTTTGAAATACGAAATTCTATATGTACTCCAGTCCTGCTCCATGACCGTGTGAGAAATAAGAGCCTTTAATAAGTCATTGTGTTTATTTAGCAAGTCTAGATAATCTGAATACACACTATGAATGTCATTACTTTAAATTACGTGTCAATATTTCTTTTCTTTTATCATTTGTCATTCGTAATTTTACTTTCTTAAATTACAATGAGTCCGAAAGTTTCCCACCCTTGATCGTCTCCAACTCTCCATCCAGTTCCTGTCAAGTTCACGATGAACAAACCTTTGACACCACACAGAAGGGCTCCATTATGGTGTGGTGTGTAGCAATCGACTGCTCGACCGAACGCAAGTTGTGCTGCCGAATTAATAATAAAGGCAAAAGTAAAGTCACTTTCATCCACTCTTACAGCCGACGCGCTGGACAACTCAACTCTTATCTTGCTGAACCAAATCTCGCCCCCTTGTCCTGTGCAAGAATAATCCAATGCATATTCATTTACACAGTTTTTACTTCTGATCCTGGGATAAATTCCATGGTTAAGGGTCTTTAAGCTTAGGTATTCTTCAGGGGTAGATGACGCCATATTAAAGCAATATATTCTACTTTTATATTGCTGGTCGGTCAGAGTTAGCCAATATTCTCCGTCAGTACTACCAGGATAGACTTGCTTCAGCACCGAGCAGGACGTGAGAGGAACACACGCTGTAGAGGACCAGGATCCGTTGTGTTGACAAACTGCACCACCCTGGGCTCCATACCCTTCAACACAGGAGAGAGTCAACACAAACCCGAGTGGAAGTACAGGATTTCCTCCAGAATTGTCAAACATCCCATTTTCAATCTCGGGTATGCCCAAACAACCATCTGTAACACATCTATGTTGTTGAGTATCTATTGGATCACAGTATGAGTTGAGGGAACAGGTGTGGCCAGCACAAGGTCCTGCCAGTCTGCTAGGCACATTGGATATGTCCGAGAATACAAAGCCGGTAGACATCTGCAGCTGTGATGTTGAGTTGATAGTTTCTATATTAAGCTGACATTCTCCAGTGTTAACATGGAAGTTGAAAGAACGACAACGGTTCCACGATAAACAGGATTTGGAACACACGAGAATACCATCGGTTGTGATGTTCTTGAAGGAAGTGTTATAGAGTATTTTATCATTTTCTACATTTATAAGGCGATTGTTGTTTGTACACATCAACTCGGGGCTTACGGTGTTAAGCACGAGTATGATGACTGGTACAAAGAATAACCCCATCTTCTCCCAATAGTTATCTGAACGTACCCACCGTATGCTATGCTTCCCTTCCAGTGTCTACAACCCTGACGTCCCATGACTATAATAGAAGGGAAACCGGTTTGAAAGCACTCGACGTCCAGGATTCTGTATTGACATAAATATGAACAAAACGCTTCCATTTCATCTCATAAGTAATGGATAAACACAGCGCTGAGCCTGCTTTCAAATCTTTGTATGAGAGTTTTCACGGCTCTAAGGTTTTCAAATTCTTATTGTTGTTCTGTTGCCAGGAATGTCTTTAGTCCCTGAATAGAAATAAATAATTTGTAATGTTTATTCCCAACAGAGATTATAAATATTTTGTAACCCGAAGCACTAACTGACCTGAAGTGTAAATAGCAAAATTACTAGAATGTGTTTACGTATTGTAAAGTGTCAACTGAAAAAAACACTTGTTTATAGGATATCAATACATACGACCCTGTAGTTACAATCTTATTTAAATAATTATGTAATTGTAATCAAGAGTCTTGACTATAACAAAACCAGTTGGATGTATATTCACGTGCTAAAGAAACGTCCCCACATATCTAAGAAAGTATAAAACATAATGCTGTTGTCGAATCGAATTTTTTTTGTTAAAATTTAAAATTTGAAATTCCCCAAAATTAATTTTGAGAAAAAAAACTCTGTTCATCGATATATAACACATACTCTGTGTGAAAATCAATAAATGTGCTTCGTTCTGCACACATTTACAACATTTTAAACATGGTAGGGGTCATGTTGGTGTAAATTTCATTTCTTACCACTGTCTTTTTTAAATAATAATATGGTAGTTAAAAAAAAAATAGTCACCAATTAAGTCATTCAAACTACTAAGGAATTTAGGATTTTAAAATGTCATGGTAGAATGAAATATTAACGTTTTGTTTATATCCAAAGGATACGTGAAGACTAATTATAGCTGAGGATAAAGTTGAATCCTTTAGGAGGAAATTGGCGTTAGCTATCATTTTAATTTTCATTTGAATAAGTATTCTTAATGTTCTATCACACTGTTAAAATGATGTACATCGCAGATCAAGAATAGAAAATAAAGAATAAATAATTCTTAAAGGAGAATATTAGAGAAAAACTTTTTTTTAACATGTTTAACAGTATTGTTTAAGACAAAGTGTGTCAAAAGAATTATTAAAATGCGACATTCTATGTAGAAACGTTGAAAAAACGTTTTCGGTGCGAGTCGTTTTCCGGAAATCCCCGAGAGTTAATCAGGCTGGCAGCAGTCACGTGATATGATGTCAAAGATGCTCTCCCGCTCGCTGAGGCAGTGTATTTTCTACGTTCGTACTGTTGTTATGGCTTTCTCGGATAGCGATGGCAGCGTTGATTTTCAACCATCTGACAAAAATAACATCCGTTCTTATCAGTAATGAACCTATTGTGAATCAAAATTGAGTTGAACACCAGGAATCAAGTGAGGATGAGCTTTCAGAAGTAAACAGTGAGAGAGTTGGAAATACAGATTCGAACGTAGGGACTGGCAAACCCTAACGTTACAATTTCACAATAAGTAGTGGATTATGCCGTACATTAAATAGTTATTGTCTACATGTAGATAACATGGGTGTCAACAACTTATATGTAGTTAATTAAAATATGTTACTACAAATTATACTTCTTTATTCGTATATATACTGTACCGCTGAAGTAACCAGTTGCACAGGACAAAATGAACCATCTTGATTCTCGATTATTCAAATCATGTTTGCTTTAAAAAGGTATTGATATTAAATATTATTATTATTTAGATCTAAGGTACAAACCACTGTTCAATCCTAATCAAGTAAGATAGACAGTAAGATCTACACATAGCTATGTCACGAAAACCGGACTAAGAATTAAGGAACTCGCGATATTAGAAGCCTGTAATAACGTAGTGTAAAGCCCTGTTTATACGGCGAACTTTGCAGTGCATATATGCAATATTGCTTATGGTAGTAATGTACGCATGTTAGTAAAAGTTAATTTACTATGCGTTCATGCGTGTTTAATTTCTGCCTAAGAAAATTGGAATCCAGCTTTAATATATGAATAGAGGGAAGCGTTCAAAAGTTGGGGCAAGATTTAGAATTTAGTAAGTTGGGGTGGTGGGGTGTAATATAAGCGACAGATATCATTTTAGCGTTGAATATCAGTACAGTTTTCAAATGATTTATAACCAGGACATATTTGTTTGTGTCTGACAATGCCATTTGAGCTGCCACGATGGCCATATTAAATTGAAATTAATATAATACAGTTTTTAGCCAATGATAAATAATTATACAACTGTGTACCAAGTTTCACAGTCAGAGCACGGCCTACAACCCCATCCTCAGTGGTACCCAGGGTTTTATGTCCGTTACTCTCCGCTGGAGCATATATACAAATCTGGGTAACCGAGGATGACACATCCCATAAGAAGGCAATATAAGTTATATCCTTATATAGGACTGTTAATTACGAGTACTCTAAGACTAACTATCACTTATTTATAAAACTGTTTTAATATAAGGGATCAAAATGCTCTGAACATAGTGAGACAGATTCCGACGGTTTTCGGTCCTTCTTTCCTCTTTGACACTATCCAAACCTTTCGCCGCGCTGCATCCGTCTTTTCACTTGAAAATTAAAAATATGTAAACTATTGATGAATTACTGCACACCAACGCTGCACAATATACCATATTAAGTCCGAAACTACCCGAATTCTACGTATTCAACCGATTCTTCATCTACTCTAATGCTTACCCTTTCACTGCGCTAAGGACCAAGGCGAGCCGTATAGCATCTCTGACGTCACAGCCTAAACCTGCCGAAGGCTACCGGCAAATATGCATACGCGCACTGGCAACAGTAGGCGCGGTTGTTATATCGCGTAATTAGTAATTAAACACGGCTTTCCAAATTATTTTCGGGGGAATATGTTTTTTAAAAGTATATTTTACTATAACAGAATATAAATCTTTACAAATATTCTCCTTTAAACATATTCCAAAATCAACGATAAGAGCTTATTTCCAATTATAGTTTCCTACTAACTCGATTTTAATGCTTGCATATCTGACACATTCTGAAGACATACCCTCTGTTGTTGATTGTCCTCCAAAGACTTTCAATTGACCCCTCCGCACAGAGCACGTAGCCACGCCCCCTCTTACGTCATGATACCGCCGTCACTTCCTTAGACAAACATTGGACAAAATGGCGGCAGATTCAACGCGTCAAGCAGCGAAACTGACAGATCTTCCGGCCAATTTCTCCGTCATATTTCTAAATAACATCACTATTTCAATCAAAAGTAAGCAGAACGGGTTCAAGTACTTCAGTAAAGTTTTTTTCATTCCGTGTCAATGTGCATGGGTAAATGTATTTCTGTTAGTCCGAGCTGCTAGGCCTACTACCGAAGTCGGCAAAAGAAGGAAATGCTCACTCATTACATCTGGACGTCAACCTATCAAGATATCATATGCACACTGTAATTGTCAAGCAGGGTGAGTATTTCTATGATGTGTTTTAATGTGATGTCCATAAATATATTCAAATCTAATGCAGTAATTACGTATTTACCTAGGCCTACAAAGGTCTGCATTGATGGTATTCACATAGCCCACATTACTGCAGATTTTGGCCTTATCATTTCAACAATAATTTCATAATTTGTTTTTCGGTAAAATTCATTTTCAAACGAATAAACAAGATTGTATTAATAATCTCAGGTAGAAAAACGTAGGCCCTGAGTCCCTATTAATTTTATTTGGATTTCCACAAAATATTTCCTTTAACAATTTAAATAACTGATTTGGTTTGTCCCATTAGGCCTACATAGAAATATCTTGATTAATCAAATCATTATTTCAGCCAAGAAATATATATATTTATGTAACATAAAACATGTAATTCAAAAATTCATTCATTACAAAGTATAATTAGGAATTATTTCTGCAAATTAAATAAGAAATAATGAAATTGAAAAATTCCAAAATCACAAAATCACAAAATCACTCATCCCACTATTGATCAACTAACAATGATTTTATTTTAAAGCACATATCCTTCAGCTGTTTATATACCTCCTCATTTTAACCATATGTATTGCACTTTTGCACTCAATATACATTTGCCTTGTAACCTATGGGAACAAATAAATAAAATAAAATAAAATTATTCGGATGATTTTAAGAAAACTGAAGCTAAAGTAGGCCTTCTGAACGAACTTAATCCAGTTTAAAATGGTTATCTGTGGGATTGACAATGTTGTAGTAAGCTGGTAGAGTTGAAATTATTCATGCTTCAGGTATTGGCCCAGCATATTGTTAAAAATCCTGATAATATACATACAGACCTCAAAATACTAATCAACTGGAAGCATTTGTTTCCTGTAATTTAAAGTTGAGCACACATGCTGATTATATAATTTGAAAGTCTTAATTCATAAGTTCTCCTTGCAATTCTTTTTTTGTTCCTAAACGTATGTAAGGAGCTTGTTCACTCCTAGACTAAACTGTTTACTTGGGTCTTTGAGGCCTGTAATATATTCTGATCATATATTGTCTATCTTTAACAGCGTTGTTGGATCTTGTTCCAGTGGCAGCTGATGCACTACCTGAACAATGGAGCGTGCCCAGAGATAGAGCCGGACGATGTCCGAGCCGGTCCGAGCCGGTCCATGTCCCTCATCTCATCTTCGTAAACCAAAAACCAGACCGAAAGAAAAGGCTAATACAGAACACTCACAGATTGCAGGTATTTGTCATTTATTAAAAATTGTATAACGATTTTGTACAATTTACCTTGTCATAAACTTAAAATAGGGCTATTGCCAAATACAATAGACACAAGTTACACAACAGAGTAAATAGGAGAATATTTGAACAAAGTTTTTGACAATGATACACTGAAGCACAGTGCATTATGATCAGCTTACACCTGATAGCTGCCACAAGGAAAAGTTTTTAAGCATCAACAAAATATATTCAAAACATTTGAAAAGCAAAAAGCCAAATCTTGCTGGTCAATATTGTTTTTCAATCTATAGAGAGTAAAAAATACCTCTTTATTTCCTGTATAACACAATGGTTCATTTTGATATCCTGTATAATTATGGAACAGGTTTTCTTGTTCTAAATTGGAGTCAATAGTGAAAGTGTCAGTTTTCATTTTCTTGAGATGTTCACATTCAACTTTGTCCAGAGTGTCCTTGGCTAGTTCCCTCTTCATCATCTAATTTTCAGCAAATAGACCCATTGAATCCATTGGCTCCACCCCTGAAATAAATCAATAACAAGAAAGTGATAGTGTTACCATTGCATATTATGTTTAGTACTTTCATTATGACAAAAATTATTTTATTCTTCCAGGCAAAATTCTTCGAACCATGTGAAGTCCACCCAGTTTTCACCCCTGACAAGTGATCAGTCCACCACTGCGACAAGTATTACACAAGTGCAGTGTGAAGCAATAGAGGAAAAGAGCAGAGGTCAAGCTAATAAGTCTGTTATTTAGTGCATTGCCCAAGGACACAACAAAGTATAGATGGAAATTACATACCCATATAGTGATAGGGATATATACATAAATGAACCTTTTATATCACCACAATTTTGTTTCAAAGAATGATGGGGTTTTCTTTATTATTGAGAACTAATTCCTAGGTAGTAATAGTAATACTAATAGTGAATATATTTCATAACTTACAGTTTGCAGTAGTTTGAGAGTCACAGGAGGGGTTTGTCCCATCTTCTGTTGCCTCTTCTTCCTCAGGCTTCATTGTCATGTCATCACTAGAACATAAAAGAAATATGAATTTCATTATACTAAATTGATCTAAATTGAGGGGATAAACAATAGTTATCAGAGATAAACACAAAATGTTGCATTCATCATGATAGGCATGTAGGTATTGCAAGATATAATATATACAGTTTGTTATTTGAAAACTGTAAAATAACTATTGTCAGATAAGAAATGTAACAATTAATAGTATTGCCATTGTTTTTATTTTAAGGAATATTCATAATAAATTATTAGGGGATGGTTTAAGTTGTTTTGTTTAAAAAATATTGTTTAACACTTAATCTGTAGTGATCGTTTCATGAATGACCTTTTTGTACTGAATAAATATCTGTTGACTTCAAATATTTGTCTGTGTTTTTATATATGCAGAGCTCCAGAGAATATATACTGGCCTAATATCAAGACTATCAGCAATTGCTGTAGACTTGCAAAAGTTGGATATGCCTAGGCCAGCTTTGTTAATTTTTAAATCTTCATTAACAGTTGGATATGAACTTTAAGATGTGTTATTAGGTGTGAATAGATAAAAAATGGAATCAAATTCAAACTAACACAGCTTTTTTTTACACCAAGTAGGCTGGAAACAAAACTGCAGATGCAAGGTAATTTATATCTGACATAGATGGTTAGATATATCACTATTTGCTTTTGGGGAAGGGGCTTATAATTTATGATGAGAAAAATGAGGTTAACTAACCTTTGTGCAATAATTTCCACAGGATGCATGAACTCCCTCATCATGGGGGCCTTGCAGTTGCTGAATATATCTGAAAATATCATTCGTATGTGCATATAACAATGACAAAATAAATTCATGATATTATCAGCTAACGAAGATATAAAAAAATGTATGTAACCTCGGGGTAGAATCTAAGCTTATATATATAAAGACATAGAAAATAGACAACTTGAAAATTTATTTATTTTATTTGTCATGTAGATAGTATGGCTTAAAAATCATATGGAAACTGAACACATGTCAGATGACCAGTCATGTTTTAGTAAACGAGCAGTTTGACAGATATCAAAACAAGCCACGCCTACTGTATCATGTAGGCTGTTGCTATTTATAACCGGGATGACCGATACCGTGATAACAGACATGTCTCGTCAGAAATGTTAATTGTTTCGTTGCAAGTCGACAATAATGTTAATAAAATCAATCATTTTCTTCTGTAATTAAAAATATTACCTTAGTACAGATTATATCTGTTGCTTTTAATAACGGATGCATTCAGTTGACTGTCAGTGTGGTCCATCGTAGACACTTTTCTCGGTTGGTTTTTGGCTCAGGGAAGTGAATGAACTTGATGTCACCTTCCATCCGTTCTTGATATCGGTCGTCTGTCTTACACCGGCCATGACTGCAACGTTTTACCATGCTTTACGACAAATGACACACGGCAGTCAAATCCTTCGCTCAGACAAGTTTGTCTAAGGAAGTGATTTCCCGCGATAATGTGCGCGCGCAACTATGACGTGTAGCATGATGATTGGTCTACTCGATCATGTGACCATTTCTTGCGGAGGGGTCAATTGTCAACGACGTCAGTTCCACTCCAATACCTTGGCAAATTCTTCATCAACTCTCATCCGGCATTACATGAGAAAGAAAAATGAAGAAGACATAACTTTTAAAGATCCCGTGACATGCATTTTAATCAAGAATGACATATTATTACCTCTGCGTACATTATATATCGGAATCAATTGAGCATAAAACCGAGACAATATCATTGGCAATTAAAGGGGTGCATTCAAGAAGGGCACATGAGCTGTGTTATACACATAGAACATGTGCCCTTTTCAAATGCACCCCTTCAATTATTAAGACGATTTTAGACCCGTTTTAACAATACCACAATTACCTCCGCAAAACGTTTTGAAAAGAATCATTGAGGCGTGACTGATTGACCACGGACGACAGGTCGTCTGTGAGACGCTCCGTGGAGCCTCATTAATTAATTAATGATCATTATCACTGCCGCTAGATCAAAATGTGGCGAAATTACCTTGAATTATGACTATCGCCGATAATGAGATTACTCACTTGACGTCACAGGAGTCATCTTTCAGGGACCACAACCCCACAGATTTTCATTCTGATCGCCGGGGCTAACTTTGGCGCTTTAAAAAAAGCTGTATATAAGTAATTTATGGACCGATTTCAGAAATTTAAAATCGAGCAATTGTAAAATTTCCATCCCATTTTAATGAATCCGATTTTGACCATATGCAATTTCATCTATCCTTTAATAAATTGTAAGATATTAGTTCAACTGATACTGAATTGATTTTCATAATTGTAATACACTTCTAAAGAGAATCTAATTTGAAATTACAAATTAATCATGACTTCAGTTTAACAATGAAAGTACAGTGTACATAATATGAAGGATATGAGGATATAACATTTTTCTTAGTAACAATCGAACTCAGTTCAACTATCGATCGAAGCTAATGTGATTAGATGGGCTTACAATTGTTCTGAAGGTTAATTAGCGTTGAGTTTCATTTGTAGAATGTTTAGTGATTGTAAACACAGTGAACTTAAGGAAGTTACGGAGGGTTCAATGAATTTCCCATTGACACTCCCTATCGTTCCAATATTAGGAGTGTGACTGAAGGAAAGAAGGTATTAGAGAGTGGCCAGTCACAGAAAGACGATATTACAGAGTGTGTCTCTCTGTGTCTTTTTGTGTCTCTCTGTGCCTGTTTCTGTGTCTGTCTCTATGTCTGTCTATGTCTCTCCTTGTCTATCTCTAAGTCTGTCTGCGTCTGTCCCTTTGTATTTGTCTACCTATCTCTCTTTTTCACTTCAACACTTCTCTATTTCTGTTTTATTTCTGATTCGGGAAATTGGTTTCCATGAGCCCTTCTCTTTTTGAGAAGAAATCAGCAATTTTGTACTATTTCAATTTGAAATTGTCAGCTTAAGAATTATAATCACATATTTGAAGCAGTCTTATAAAAAATCTTGCACCCCTTATTTTACTTTAAAATTTCTATCTCGCTCTCATATCCCCTCCGAATAATTTCACCTTCTTTAAATTCAACACATCTCAACCCAACTTTACGCCTAATCAATTCGACGACTTCCTAACCTCATTACTGATTGGCTGGAGTGAAAAGTCAAGATAATGGTGCCTGCAGAGTAGTACTCTATCTGCGTTTAGAGTAGTGCATGAACCCAGACAACGATATCATTGATTCCTCAAAATGAACTCGGTGTATATCGAGAAAGTGTATGAAGCGGCCTGAAAATCTTGATCTAAACCATTCACTTCCCACAGATGCTATTCCTTTTAGATTTTCTGTCGTTGCAATAGAAAATCTGAAGGGAGTAACCTCTGTGGGAAAGAATGAATATGCAACACAACATGAAATTCAGAGATTTCGTTTAAATTTTCAGATTTTTTAGAAATGTCTTCATTGGTTTGGTTTCTTTGCTCAGAGAGCACTAAGAACCCGTTCAATATATAAACTGAGAGTATTATTTGACAAGCTAGTACAATAAGACGTGACTAACCGTGATAAATACGACCCAGAGTTCCTCGTTTGCATCAACATTTCAAAGGCAATCCAACAATTAACATCTCGCATCAAGTTTCCAGGCGTCACACACAATCAAGAATTCAATATATCAATTATACGACAACGTTTCAAACGCATTGTCAAGAAATTGATATCTTCATCAAACATCAACGTTACAGTCAATACAGAAGTAATTATTTCAATCAAAAATCAAAATAACAAAGACAATACAGAATTCAATATCTCCATCAAAAATCAAAACAACAAAGGCAGAATTGAAACATCAAAATAACTTCAAAGTTACAGATGCAATTAATTATTTCTCAATAAAGCATCAAAGTAACACAGGCAATACAAAATTTTAACATCTACATCAAACAATAGGTAAGAGGCAATTCAGAATTCAGTACATACATGTACATCAAATATCAAAGTAACAATACAAGGCGATACAAACATCAAATTAAGAAAGGCGATACAAACATCAAAGTAACAAAGGCAATACAAACATCAAAGTAACAAAGTTTTTTAAGGTGATACAGAATTCACTTTCTCCATTTAACATCAATGTTGCACAGGCAATAGAGAATTCAATTACTCTATCAAACAAAGACAATTCCAAATTTAAACAACTCCATCAAACATCAAAGTAACAAGGCGGTTCAGAATTACATACATTCAGTTACATACTTGAAACATAAAAATAACACAAGCAATACAGAATTGAATATTTGCATCAAACTTATTCAGTGAATACCGAATTTAAATTCTCAATGAACAACAAAGTAACAAAGCCGGTACATAATTAAATATCTCCATGAAACTTATAAGTACCAAAGGCGATACAGAATCCGTACATGCATCACACATCAATGTAACAAAGGAAATACAAAGATAAAAATTACAATGGCAATACAGGATTCAGTTTTTCCAACAAACATCAAAGTAACATAGGCAATCCAGAATTTAATATCTTCATAAAACATCAACATTAAAAAGGCAGTACCGAATTCAGTATATACGTCAGACAGCAGAGTTACACAGAAGTCAGTATTTCCTTCAAACGTCGTAACAAACAAAATATAATACAAAATTTAATAAATCCATCAAACATTAAAGTATCAAAGTCACTATAGAACTTGGCATTCATATTCAATTGAAGACCTAAAAAATGCAGTATCAAGAATTCAGTATCTTCATCAAACTCAAAAGTTCAAAGCACATTATCCAGAATGTAATGTCTTCATCAAACAGTGCAGTTAAAACGCAATAAAGAATTTAGTATATTCGTCAAACGTCAACTTTACAAACGCATTATCCAGAATTTAATATCGCAATTAAACATCACAGTTGCTCTGCCTTCAAGATCCTTGTAATGACCTTCTAAACATCTAGTCACACAGAAGACAAGTCCATTAAGCTCAAATACTACGCCATTATCACTACAAAATTTAAATTTGGTCATGGCTGCTAAGTTCAGCTATGATTCAGTTGGATCGGGGATTTTGACGACTACCCAAATAAGTTGCATATTTTAATGTAAAAAATTAGATATATATTGACTGTGAGTGTTTTATGTTCCCTAGTGATCCAAAGTTACAGCTACACGAAACATTGATACATTGTTTTAGAGCTGACAGTTCATTGCAAACCGGGTGTTGTTTTAAAGGGGCCGTTCCAGTTCCTTTTAAATAAAAAATTAATTACCTGAAGCTTTGTGACAGCTATTAAAAAATAGGTTGAAATACGTTTTTAGATTATCTATTTAGTTTTCAAAAGAGTTTTAACAAGTTCGTGAGAATAAGACTTTATAAAAGGACTGACATATTTAACTTTCATTTTATATCCTAGCCTAGTTTATTATCTATCATTACTGCCGATATCGGTTATGCTACTAATTGCTGGGAATAATGTTGTCCATATGCATATTTGTTGTTTGAATTAATCATATATGCAATGACGTGAACAAAGGGTAAAAACACAGGTTCGTCATCCTTGTAAAAAATGTGTTGTAGTGCAGTAAGTAACGTCTAAATAGTTCTATGAGAGTCATAGGTTTAACATAGTCATCAATAACATTACTTTGAAATACGAAATTCTATATGTACTCCAGTCCTGCTCCATGACCGTGTGAGAAATAAGAGCCTTTAATAAGTCATCGTGTTTATTTAGCAAGTCTAGATAATCTGAATACACACTATCAATGTCATGATCATTACTTTAAATTACGTGTCAATATTTCTTTTCTTTTATCATTTGTCATTCGTAATTTTACTTTCTTTAATTACAATGAACTCATCTTTCAGTCATCCATTAACTTTATATCTGAATATCTTCATTACTGGGTATCAGAAACAATCCTCCTTTTGGTTGACACCCTCCCAGTGATCCTCCGCAACGTAACGTTATCAACGTTCCATCCCCTTCTCTTTCTACAGGCATCATGTAAGGTTTGTATCCGAAAGTTTCCCACTCTTGATCGTCTCCAACTCTCCACCCAGTTCCTGTCAAGTTCACGATGAACAAGCCCTTGACACCTCACAGAAGTGCTCCATTATGGTGTGGTGTGTAGCAATCGACTGCTCGACCGAACGCAAGTTGTGCTGCCGAATTATTAATAAAGGCAAAAGTAAAGTCACTTTCATCCACTCTTACAGCCGACGCGCTTGACAACTCGACTCTTATCTTGCTGAACCAGATCTCGCCCCCTTGTCCTGTGCAAGAATAATCCAATGCATATTCATTTACACAGTTTTGACTTCTTACCCTAGGATACACTCCATAGTTCAGGGTCTTTAAGCTAAGGTATTCTTCCGGGGTAGATGACGCCATATTAAAGCAATATATTCTACTTTTGTATTGCTGGTCAGTGAGAGTTAGCCAATACTCTCCATCAGTACTACCAGGATAGACTTGCTTCAGCACCGAACAGGACGTGAGAGGAACACACGCTGTAGAGGACCAGGATCCGTTGTGTTGACAAACTGCACCACCCTGGGCTCCATACCCTTCAACACAGGAGAGAGTCAACACAATACCGAGTGGAAGTACAGGATTTCCTCCAGAATTGTCAAACATCCCATTTTCAACCTCGGGTATGCCCAGACACCCATCTGTAACACATCTATGTTGTTCCCTATCTGTTGGATCACAGAATGAGTTGAGGGAACAGGTGTGGCCAGCACAAGGTCCTGCCAGTCTGCTAGGCACATTGGATATGTCCGAGAATACAAAGCCGGTAGATATCTGCAGCTGTGATGTTGAGTTGATAGTTTCTATATTAAGCTGACATGCTCCAGTGTTAACATGGAAGTTGAAAGAACGACAACGGTTCCACGATGAACAGGATTTGGAACACACGAGAATACCATCGGTTGTGATGTTCTTGAAGGAAGTGTTATAGAGTATTTTATCATTTTCTACATTTAAAAGGCGATTGCTGTTTGTACACATCAACTCGGCGCTTACGGTGTTAAGCATGAGTATGATAACTGGTACAAAGAATAACCCCATCTCTCCCAATAGTTATCTGAACGCACACACCGTATGCTATGCTTTCCTTTCAGTGTCTACAACCCTGATGTCCCATGACTACAATAGAAGGGAAACCGGTTTTAAAGCACACGAAGTCCATGATTCTGTATTGACATAAATATGAACAAAACGCTTCCATTTCATCTCATAAGTACCTTAAATAATGGATAAACACAGCGCTGTGCCTGCTTTCAAATCTCTGCATGAGAGGTTTTAACGTCTCTAAGGTTTTAAAGTTCATGTTGTTGTTATGTTGCCAGGAATGTTTTTAGTCCCTGAATGGAAATCAATAATTTGTAATGTTCATTCCCGACAGAGAGTGTAGGGATTTGTTAACCCGAAGCACTAACTGACCTGAAGTGTAAATAACAAAATTACTAGAATGTGTTTACGTATTGTAAAGTGTCAACTGAAATACATACCACCCTGTAGTTACAATCTTATTTAAATAATTATGTAATTGTAATCAAGAGTGTTGACTCTTAACAAAACCAGTTCGATATATATTCACGTGCTAAAGAAACGTCCCCACATATCTAAGAAAGTATAAAACATAATGCTGTTGTCGAAGAAATTCGATTTTGAATGTATTTAATAGACACATGTTTTCTAAAGAAGTACTCATAATTTCATCCATCAGAGTATGATATTTTAATTTTTAAGTCTTTTAAACAACACTTGCTATGCTGAAATCGCTTTTTCAAAATGGTATTTGGCCAGAATGCTTGTAAAATAGATGTAGAAATTTTATTAATAAAATTATTCATTCGACATAAATAAATTTCTTTGACTTGAAGTTGATGACACATTATTACTGTAAGACGTAATGAAACAAGCCAGCAGCCTTTTTATTCTTCTAGCACTTCTTGTTATACACTGATGGGCAAAAGAAAGTATATCGCTCACTTGTTTTTATCATATGTATAATTTCAAAGTCAAATATCTCGAGTTTTCGACGTCGTTTTAAAACAACGGACTAGTTTGTGAAATTAGTCCAAAACCTTAAATAAGTCAAAGAATACCTCTTCGCAGTTTGAACATTTTTTGTTAAAATTTAAAATTTTGAAATTTGAAATTACCCAAAATTAATTTTGACAAAACACAACTGTTCATCGACATATAACACATACTCTGTGTGAAAATCAATAAATGTACCTCGTTCTGCACACATTTACAACATTTTAAACATGGTAGGGGTCATGTTGGTGTACATTTCATTTCTTATCACTGTCTATTTTAAATAATAATATGGTAGTTAAAATATTTTTTTTTTTTTTTTTTTTATTTGCATATTTTTCAAGTTTTACATTACATTCGGTTTGAATCATTTTCACAGTTGAAACGTGAAGAGAAAACATTGTAGATTTAAATAAAAGGACATATATAAATAGGTTACAGTGACCTTCAGCGCTATACAGGTTATACTATTGGTTAAGGTACATGCACATTATAAACATTGGCAATATGACGTGCTTATTGTAAGTACAAAGTGAAACTGTGTGTAATACAGATAATTTACAGTCTATTATCAAAACATTTAATTTCTCAATATGGTATGTAAAGATGACCAGAATTTAACAAATGGATCATTCTCACCAGAAACTACGTAAATGCATTTCGTTATGTCGTAATATTGCTTGATTTGGCCAAGTATATACGGAAAATTCGGAGCATTCATTTTTTGACTGTTCTTGAATATAATGTCTTTTACAAGTAAAATGATAGCATTAATGGGATTGTTATTTCTTCCTTTTATCCCTAGCATTATCTTTGACACTGTTAAATTTATATGAATTTGGGCGGTTTGTAGCCATTTTTCTAAACTTTTCCAAATTTTCACAACCGGGTCACAATACCAAAATAAGTGCTCTAAAGTTTCCAATTCTTTATTACAAAACCGACATAGTGGTGTTTCCGATACCTTTATTCTGAATAAGTAACAATTTGTAGGTAGAATATGATGGATAATCCTATACTGAAGCCATTTCAAGTCAGTACTACGGGTGCATTTGTGAGCTATCATATTAAATACTCTCCAATCCTTTTCTGAGAGTTCACAATCTAAAATTCTGGCCCATTTGCTATAACAGGGTAATTGCACATATTTCGAATCCATTAATTTCGTGTATATATATTTACTGCCTAATTTTTCACTAATATGAAATAGGTTAAAAGGATAAATTGGATTTGGACAAACATTCTGTATGTTTTGTATATCTAACTTAGAGATATACGACATAACAGACCTTTTTATACCTTCATACCTTAAAAAATTGGTTTGGATTTTAAATCTACTTTCGAATTCCTCAAAATTGATAAGTCTACCCTCGTGGTGCATCAGATCATTGATAAATATTACACCTTTGTTATACCATGATCTGTACATAATAGGCTTTTCGTCTATTCTTATTCCATCATTATTCCACAAAGACTGACTTAGCAGTTCGCTTTCTGAAATGCTTGATTTTTTACACTTATTAATGAAAATTGAGTATGACATGAGAACATCCTTCCAAAATGCATTTGTCATTTCTGGAATCAATTTATCTCGAATAAAGATGCTATCTGAAAGCCAAAGCTCATTAATATCATTTATTCTGTTTGACAAAATAGTAGCCCATTTCTTTTCTCCACTCTTGTAGTCTACTTATCCACCTTATCCTCCGTGCTCCGGTATAAGAACAAGGACATCGCGTTTAACTTTATCAGGCTTACCTCTCCAAATGAATTGAAAACATTTCTTCTGGAATTTTTCAAGTATATTCTTTGGTGGATCTGGCAGTGCAGAAAATAAATGATTTAATTTAGGGAGTAACAGGGATTTCAGGATAATGTTTCTGCCTAAAGGAGTGAGATTTCGGGCCGACCAAATATTCATTTGGTTTTCAATATAGGTAAAATTTTCACCATAATTTTTGTCTACCATGTTCTCAAGATCAATATCGAAGTTGATTCCCAAAAGAGAAAAGTTCGTCTGAGTCCAGTCAAATTTCCAGTCTTTGCACAGTTTATATCTAGATCGTTTTTTGGATCCAATCCATATTAATTTGGTCTTTTCTACATTTATCTTCAAACCAGAAAACCGTTGGAAAAATTGGAGAGTATTTAGTGTTGCATAAAGGCATTTTTCAGATCCATCTAAACTCAACGTAGTATCATCGGCAAATTGTGCAAGTAGGTATTCAATATTTCCTAACTCTATCCCTTTTATGTCTTTATTGTTTTTAATCATTATACCTAAAATTTCTACACAAAGTATAAATAGATATGGGGCAATTGGGTCACCTTGACGACAGCCGCGTCCAATTTTGAATGGTTCGGAAGCAAAACCATTCACAAGTACACGCGATTCAATACCGTTATATAGTGTCTCAATCCATTTTATAATACTAGGTCCAAATTTAAAGAACTGTAGAACCTTGGTGAGATATGTTCTGTCTACTGAATCAAATGCCTTTTCAAAGTCAATTAACAATAATAAGCCAGGAATCTGAAATGTTTCTGTGTATTCCATTAAATCATAAATTAATCGTGTTACCTCTCCAATATATCTACCAGAAATAAAGCCTTTTTGATCCTCACTGATGATATTTGGGAGAACTGTTTTTATTCTATTTGCGATGGCGGAAGCCCCTATCTTTTACGAAGTGTTTAAAAGAGAAATTGGTCGCCAGTTTTTAAGAAATCTTTTCGGTTTATTACCTTTCGGAATGCAGGTTATCAATCCCTGAGTCTGTGTCACAGATAATTTTTCATTTTTATAACCAAAGTTTAAGGATTTTAACAGAAAATCACCCAAATCCTTCCAGAAAAATTTAAAAAACTCTGTCGTAAAACCGTCTGGTCCTGGGCTTTTGTCATTTTTCATGTTTTTAAGTGCTGATGATATTTCTGTCTTAGTTAAGTCACCTTCTAGCGTCGCCTGTTCGTTGTGAGATAGTTTTGATATGTCAATATCTTTGAAATATTCATCAAGATCAATTGATGTAACATCCTGTTGCATGTATAGCTTTTCGTAAAAAGATTTAGTCTCATTTAAAATTTCTTTAGAATTTTTAACAACTGTACCGTCATTTTTTTCTAACTCTATAAAGGCTTTATTTAGGAAGTTTCTAGATTCTAATTTAAGAAAATATTTAGTAGGCTTTTCACCCTCTTCAATCCACTTAGCTCGAGATCTTATCATCATTCCCCGTACTTTTTGGTCATATAGTTCATCCAATTCTAATTTAGCCTCATTAATGTCGCTAAGAATTTCTTCTTTTTCATTCAGTTCGTCTGTTTCATCTAGTTTCTTTTCCATAGAATCTAGTTTTGATTGCAATCTCGTTTCCTTTTCTTTATTTATTTTCTTTTTAGTGGATGAGTAATATATAGTTTTCCCCCTGATCATTAACAATAACGTTTCCCATAACAATTGATCATCAATTGAATATGTGCTGATTCCATCACGACAATCTGTTCTGTATAGATCGAGTGTAGTATTTATAGTATCTTTTATACGTTCTATATATTTTCTATCAGTTAAAAGAGAGTTGTTAAATTTCCAAAAACCCTTTCCATGATCAATTGTCGAAACTTTGAGAGTTAATTCAATAAGCGAGTGGTCAGAATTGATGCTAGGATTAATTTCACAAGTGTCAACTGAGCGTAGTAAATTATGGGAAATAAGGAAAAAATCTAGTCGTGCTTGTTTCAAAGGAGTGGGTTGGCGCCATGTATACCTTTTTGTTTCATAATTCATCTCTCGCCATGGGTCTTTAAGATCAAACAAATCAATAATTTCCGAAAGTTTTTCCTTACATTTAGGGTGGTTAATGTTTTTATAATTAAAAGTGTCTAGTCTTTGATTTGTCACTAAGTTCCAATCGCCACACAGACAGATCTCATCACTATCAAATTCTTTTAATATATCTACAATCTGCTCAAATATACCCGGTTCGTCCTTATTCGGACCATAAATGCTAACAACTGTGTATGTTATTTCATTTGACATTATTTTGAGAGCAACTAAGTTTCCTTCTGTATCAATCGAAGTGTCTAAGACTTTGAATTCGAAATTATTGTTAAATAGAATAGCTGTTCCACGAGCATTACTCCTCAAACAACTAAAATAGCACTCTTTATACCCCCACTGTTGTTTAATAGACTGTTCCTGGTCAGGCGTAAAGTGGACATCCTGCAGGCAGTAAATGTTACCATTCTTTTTACGTAGATATTGAAATACCTTTTTCCTTTTAACAACATTACTTAGGCCCCGACAATTTTGAGATATTATCTTTAGTTTTGAAGTCATTGCATTAATATTCTAAGTAGTTTGGTAAAATATCGCACAAGTGAATGGAAATACAATATAGCTAAATAATCTAAATACATCATTTTGACATTTAACATTTCTATGAATGAATAAAATATACAAAACATGTGAGTATAAGCTGAGGTCACCGTTTCTGGGAACATAATAAGACATGAACAACAATCACTCATACGCTGTCAACGTGCTAACGAAAATGCAAACACAATACATGTGACTAGAGTATTTCTAGTACAGAAATACATATACCACGAAACAAAACAAAATAAAAATATCATACATTCTATCACCATATTTATGGGGGAAAACAATCTTCCCCACGTCTTCCCTCTGTCAAAATAAATATTTACACTGACTGGTATTATATTATTGCAATAAAGATAGTATATTGGTGGCTAGTTACCGCATAGGAGCTCATATCAATCATACATCACTGAAAGGCATTGCGTAGTGCGTGCATGTACATTTCAGCACGAGCTGGACGTGCGCTTGGAAAGTTGCCACGTACGTTGTAGAGAGGATATGAACAATGTTGCAGCTTACCGGCAATCGTTTGGATTATAAAGGATATTTATGAGTGTTTTCAAAGGATTATTCGTTCTACAGGTAGGTCAATGTCAGTATAATGTTTGTTGTTATAGAATGTCACACCCTACAGGAATTGTATGTGTTACTATGAAATATATTTATTTACATAATGTATTGTAACAAATAGTTAGTGTATCAAACAAATTCAAAATTAGAAAAGTGCGATTGAATATCTGGTTTATCATGCATCGAGCTTATACTGTATGGTCCATTGTGATGATATAGTAATATGCAAGGCATATCCTTATACAGTAGATGTTAAATTGGTATACATGTATACTACTGCCATCCTAATTTTGTGTCAAGCATAACAAAGCATACTGTTAAAAACAATCCTTGGGTAAATTGCAGTATGTCAACAACCATGTCTACCTAAGAGATAATATGCAATTCAAATGCATTAAGATGTGAATGGTATATAAAACTGACACTCCAAATATAATGTCAAGCATGACACGGAATATTAATGAATCAATCATATGGTTAGGTACAGTACGCATTATACCATGCCTGTCTTAAATATCTCATAAACATGCATTGGTATAGAAGAAACTCATTTTTTTTTAAAGGAATACTTTTAAGTGGGTGACAATGTTAATTTTCATTGTCATAGCGTACTAGTATATGATATACATAAAGTATAGACTGATAAATCAACGAAAAATATGTTCACATAGCATATTATGGAATATTCGTCATAAACGTGTTTCAATGTAATTGCTTCTATAACCAATATGCTTTGTGGATAACTTTGCTAAACGGTTCAAAACATATTTTCAGTGGAAATCAATATCAATATTGTATTGTCATAGCGTACCACGGTACCAGTACATGCTCTACATATAGTAATGACAAAACATCAACAAAACATATGCACATACATGCATAGCATATACTGAAATATGCGTCATAAACATGTTGAAATGTCATTGCGGCTGTAATCCATACGCAGAATCAGTCTTAATTTTGTAAATAGTTCTTAACCTCAATGATTGCACATTACACAAACACTACGTAGTTTGCCATATTAATTTTAAATGAGCTTTTAGATCAAATCAAAGCATGTTGATGGTCAAGGAAATAGTCTACCCAGTTAGAGTTCATAGGGTGGGTTCATATCCCCTGTCAGCATGAAACGCTTCTGCCATGGGGAGGACACGTTTACTCTGGTCTCCAACACATGGTCGACACCTACTTGTCTTACACGTGTCTGCACCTTCTCATTTGAGAATATGTCCCGTGACTTTCTGTACAAAATTGCCCTCTGTTTTTTAAGTTTTGCAGGCAAATCGGTACGAATTGATATCCTTGTGCCTTTCAGAAACTTGGCCGATCGTAACACCACTTCTCTATCATCCATATTGAGGAAACTTGCTATGATCGGGGAGGGGGCATCTGGGGTGGGATCGTTGGGGAACGGTTTTCTGGGGAGCCTGTGTACTGCTTTAAAGTAGATGTTTTCCACTTCACTGTCACTTATGTTGAGGTTATTAACAAAAAGGCTCCGAATGACTTTTTCACATTTCTCACTTGCCTGTTCCTTAATTCCATAAAAGAGAAGATTTGGTTTTCGGTCGTATATTTCCTTTGCAAGAAGTGATCTTTCAAAAGATTTCGACTGTTCGGAAAGTTGGGTTTTCAGCTCTTTAACTTCTGAACGAAGACCTTCAACTTCTTTATCATTAATGGCGGCCATGTTTTCCACGTCATCTACTCGCTTTGAAACGTGGCTGATTTCATTTTTAAGTTCCAAAATTGATCCCTTTAAGTCAGCATTGCCCACAATAATTTGATCCGAAAGTCTTTTCTCAACTTCTAGAAGTAATTCCTCCATAGTTGACCGGGTACTTACTCGGGACTTTGAACTCATCTGATTTCAGTTCATTCAAAAATGTCACAAATTCATAAGAGAGGTTACTCACTCACTTCATAAACTTGCTGTATATGTCAATAAACGATTTCCAGTAGTCTATATAGAATTCCAGCATCAAACATCAGTCATTTTCTACTTGGGATAGACGTGGGGTCGAGAGCTCTTCACATGTACGTCCTACTCTCACGCATGCGCAAACCCAAAATATAGATAGTCACCAATTAAGTCATTCAAACTACTGCCGAAAGGTGTTATTGTATCGTGCCATAATCAAATGCATCTCATTTCTTTAAAATATTGAATTAATCGAAAACAATTGAGTGCTATACTTTCTTTTGCGCGTCAGTATATATAGATAAGCAAATTGCTTATCACAAAAATCGTGTTCGAACCTCCATTCGACCATAAAATAAACCATCAAAATCTAGGATTTTAAAATGTCATGTTAGAATGAAATATAAAAGTTTTGTTTATATCCAAATGATACGTGAAGACTAATTATAGCTGCGGATAAAGTTGAATCCTTTAGGAAGAAAGTGGCGTTAGTTATCATTTTAATTATCCTTTAAATAAGTATTCTAAATTTTCTATCACACTGTTAAAATGATGTACATCGCGGATCAGGAATAGAAAATAAAGAATAAATAATTCTTAAACATATTCCAACATCAAGAGCTTATTTCCAATACTAGTTTCCTACCGACTCGAGTTTAATGCTTGCATATCTCACACAGTCTGAAGACTAATTGATTATTAAGACGATTTTAATTTACCCATTTTAACAATACCATAAATACCTCCGCAAAACGTTTTGAAAAGAATCATTGAGGCGTGACTGATTAACCACAGACGACAGGTCGTCTGTGACACGCTCCGTGGAGCCTCATTAATTAATTAATGATGATTATCTGAACTGAACTGTATTTACACTCAGGCCGCAGGCAGCGGCATATGGGGATACATTTTACATTATATACATACACATACACACATACATAAATACATTTACATTTGATCTTAAACTGTCATATATACAGGTAAACAACATGTTTAGGAATGATGTATTATAAATTATGATATACACAAATTAAGAATGAGAAAAAGATACATGATGAACTTGAATTTTTTTTATTGAGGTTACAATTAGCGACATTTTTTAAAAACACTTATAATTACATCACAAAACAAGGCAAGCCTTTTTAGTGTACCTATCTTTTACTGTAAAATAATGTCTTCATTTTAAGAAACTTTGGTCTGGTATAAAAAGAGGCTTTAGATATTTAATTCTTGTATTTGTAAAATGGGAACAGATAAATAAATAATGAAACTCATCACCAATGTCATTACAATTACAAAGTTTGGAAGTTCTATCATGCTTTGGGATATTATTCCAGCGGCCTGTTTCAATGGGTAAGTTATGGTTAGCTGTTATAAAATGTGATAATGCTCTTGAAAGTTTATCATCTTAAATATCCAAATATCTACTAAACCTTAAATCTACATGAGATATAGAGCTATGAATAATACATGTTGATGATTGATCGACCGTAGAAAACCACACTTGCTTAAATGAATCTTCCAGCTTAAGTTTTACTACATATTTCAGTTTACTGAGATCGACAAAGTTTTGGAAATTCCAAATATAACTTAGTCCAATTTCATCAAAAATGTTTTTAATATTAATAATCCATGTATGCTTACTTTTCCCAAGAAGAGTATCGTTAAAAAGCAATTTTAAAATGATTAAGGATACTTTTGAAGTTTTTCCAGTCAAAAGTCGACCCCAAAATGAAATAATTCTTAATTTAATATTAATTGCAAGTGGGTATCTACCGAATTCCCCGTATAACATAAAATATCAAAATGTTGCGAAATTATCGCCGATAATGAGATTAGTCCAGTGACGTCACAGGAGTCATCCTTCAGGGACCACAGCCCCACAAATTTTCATTCTTGTCGCCGGGGCTTACTTAGGCGCTTTTAAAAAAAGCTGTATAAAAGTAATTTATGGACCGATTTCAGAAATTTAAAATCGAGCAATTGTAAAATTTACATCCCATTTTAATGAATCCGATTTTGACCATATGCCATTTCATCTATCCTTTAATAAATTGTAAGATATTAGTTCAACTGATACTGAATTGATTTTCATAATTGTAATACACTTCTAAAGAGAATCTAATTTGAAATTACAAATTAATCATGACTTCAGTTTAACAATGAAAGTACAGTGTACAGAATATGAAGGATATGAGGATATAACATTTTTCTTAGTAACAATCGAACTCAGTTCAACTATCGATCGAAGCTAATGTGATTAGATGGGCTTACAATTGTTCTGAAGGTTAATTAGTGTTGAGTTTCATTTGTAGAATGTTTAGTGATTGTAAACACAGTGAACTTAAGGAAGTTACGGAGGGTTCAATGAATTTCCTATTGACACCCCCTATCGTTCCAATATTAGGAGTGTGACTGAAGGAAAGAAGGTATTAGAGAGTGGCCAGTCACAGAAAGACGATATTATAGAGTGTCTCTCTGTGTCTTTTTGTGTCTCTCTGTGCCTGTTTCTGTGTCTGTCTCTATGTCTGTCTATGTCTCTCCTTGTCTATCTCTAAGTCTGTCTGCGTCTGTCCCTTTGTATTTGTCTACCTATCTCTCTTTTTCAATTCAACACTTCTCTATTTCTGTTTTATTTCTGATTCGGGAAATTGGTTTCCATGAGCCCTTCTCTTTTTGAGACGAAATCAGCAATTTTGTACTATTTCAATTTGAAATTGTCAGCTTTTCTGTCGTTGCAATAGAAAATCTGAAGGTAGTAACCTCTATGGGAAAGAATGAATATGCAACACAACATGAAATTCAGAGATTTCGTTTAAATTTTCAGATTTTTGAGAAATGTCTTCATTGGTTTGGTTTCTTTGCTCAGAGAGCACTAAGAACCCGTTCAATATATAAACTGAGAGTATTATTCGACAAGCTAGTACTATAAGACGTGACTAACCGTGATAAATACGACCCAGAGTTCCTCGTTTGCATCAACATTTCAAAGGCAATCCAACAATTAACATCTCATATCAAGTTTCCAGGCGTCACACACAATCAAGAATTCAATATATCAATTAAACGACAACGTTTCAAACGCATTGTCAAGAAATTGATATCTTCATCAAACATCAACGTTACAGTCAATACAGAAGTAATTATTTCAATCAAAAATCAAAATAACAAAGACAATACAGAATTCAATATCTCCATAAAAAATCAAAACAACAAAGGCTGAATTGAAACATCAAAATAACTTCAAAGTTACAGATGCAATTAATTATTTCTCAATAAAGCATCAAAGTAACACAGGCAATACATAATTTTAACATCTCCATCAAACAACAGGTAAGAGGCAATTCAGAATTCAGTACATACATGTACATCAAACATCAAAGTAACAATACAAGGCGATACAAACATCAAATTAAGAAAGGCGATACAAACATCAAAGTAACAAAGGCAATACAAACATCAAAGTAACAAAGTTTTTTAAGGTGATACAGAATTCACTTTCTCCATTTCACATCAATGTTGCACAGGCAATAGAGAATTTAATTACTCTATCAAACAAAGACAATTCCAAATTTTAACAACTCCATCAAACATCAAAGTAACATACATTCAGTTACATACTTGAAACATAAAAATAACACAAGCAATATAGAATTGAATATTTGCTTCAAACTTATTCAGTGAATACCGAATTTAAATTCTCAATGAACATCAAAGTAACAAAGCCGGTACATAATTTTAACATCTCCATCAAACAACAGGTAAGAGGCAATTCAGAATTCAGTACATACATGTACATCAAACATCAAAGTAACAATACAAGGCGATACAAACATCAAATTAAGAAAGGCGATACAAACATCAAAGTAACAAAGGCAATACAAACATCAAAGTAACAAAGTTTTTTAAGGTGATACAGAATTCACTTTCTCCATTTCACATCAATGTTGCACAGGCAATAGAGAATTTAATTACTCTATCAAACAAAGACAATTCCAAATTTTAACAACTCCATCAAACATCAAAGTAACATACATTCAGTTACATACTTGAAACATAAAAATAACACAAGCAATATAGAATTGAATATTTGCTTCAAACTTATTCAGTGAATACCGAATTTAAATTCTCAATGAACATCAAAGTAACAAAGCCGGTACATAATTTTAACATCTCCATCAAACAACAGGTAAGAGGCAATTCAGAATTCAGTACATACATGTACATCAAACATCAAAGTAACAATACAAGGCGATACAAACATCAAATTAAGAAAGGCGATACAAACATCAAAGTAACAAAGGCAATACAAACATCAAAGTAACAAAGTTTTTTAAGGTGATACAGAATTCACTTTCTCCATTTCACATCAATGTTGCACAGGCAATAGAGAATTTAATTACTCTATCAAACAAAGACAATTCCAAATTTTAACAACTCCATCAAACATCAAAGTAACATACATTCAGTTACATACTTGAAACATAAAAATAACACAAGCAATATAGAATTGAATATTTGCTTCAAACTTATTCAGTGAATACCGAATTTAAATTCTCAATGAACAACAAAGTAACAAAGCCGGTACATAATTAAATATCTCCATGAAACTTATAAGTACCAAAGGCGATACAGAATCCGTACATGCATCACACATCAAAGTAACAAAGGCAATATAAAGATAAAAATAACAATGGCAATACAGGATTCAGTTTTTCCAACAAACATCAAAGTAACATAGGCAATCCAGAATGTAATATCTTCATCAAACATCAAAATTAAAAAGGCAGTACCGAATTCAGTATATACGTCAGACAGCAGAGTTACACAGAACTCAATATTTCCTTCAAGAGTCGTTACAAACAGAATATAATACAAAATTTAATAACTCAATCAAACATTAGTAACAAAGTCACTATAGAACTCGGTATTCGTATTCAATTGAAGACCTAAAAAATGCAGTATCAAGAATTCAGTATCTTCATCAAACTCAAAAGTCAAAGCACGTTATCCAGAATTTAATGTCTTCATCAAACATTGCAGTTAAAACGCAATAAAGAATTTAGTATATTTAGTGTGTTGTAGTGCAGTAAGTAACGTCTAAATAGTTCTATGAGAGTCATAGGTTTAACATAGTCATCAATAACATTACTTTGAAATACGAAATTCTATATGTACTCCAGTCCTGCTCCATGACCGTGTGAGAAATAAGAGCCTTTAATAAGTCATCGTGTTTATTTAGCAAGTCTAGATAATCTGAATACACACTATGAATGTCATTACTTTAAATTACGTGTTAATATTTCTTTTCTTTTATCATTTGTAATTCGTAATTTTTCTTTCTTAAATTACATTGAGCTCATCTTTCAGTCATCCATTAACTTTATATCTGAATATCTTCATTACTGGGTATAAGAAACAATCCTCCTTTTGGTTGACACCCTCCCAGTGAACCTCCGCAACGTAACGTTACCAACGTTCCATTCCCTTCTCTTTCTACAGGCATCATGTAAGGTTTGTATCCGAAAGTTTCCCACTCTTGATCGTCTCCAACTCTCCACCCAGTTCCTGTCAAGTTCACGATGAACAAGCCCTTGACACCACACAGAAGTGCTCCATTATGGTGCGGTGTGTAGCAATCGACTGCTTGACCGAACGCAAGTTGTGCTGCCGAATTATTAATAAAGGCAAAAGTAAAGTCACTTTCATCCACTCTTACAGCCGACGCGCTGGACAACTCGACTCTTATCTTGCTGAACCAGATCTCGCCCTGCTGGTCAGTCAGAGTTAGCCAATATTCTCCGTCAGTACTACCAGGGTAGACTTGCTTCAGCACCGAACAGGACGTGAGAGGAACACACGCTGTAGAGGACCAGGATCCGTTGTGTTGACAAACTGCACCACCCTGGGCTCCATACCCTTCAACACAGGAGAGAGTCATCACAAACCCGAGTGGAAGTACAGGATTTCCTCCAGAATTGTCAAACATCCCATTTTCAACCTCGGGTATGCCCAGACAACCATCTGTAACACATCTATGTTGTTGAGTATCTATTGGATCACAGTATGAGTTAAGGGAACAGGTGTGGCCAGCACATGGTCCTGCCAGTCTCCTAGGCACATTGGATATGTCCGAGAATACAAAGCCGGTAGATATCTGCAGCTGTGATGTTGAGTTGATAGTTTCTATATTAAGCTGACATTCTCCAGTGTTAAGATGGAAGTTGAAAGAACGACAACGGTTCCACGACAAACAGGATTTGGCACACACGAGCATACCATCGTTTGTGATGTTCTTGAAGGAAGTGTTATAGAGTATTTTATCACTTTCCACATTTAAAAGGCGATTGTTGTTTGTACACATCAACTCGGCGCTTACGGTGTTAAGCACGAGTATGATAACTGGTACAAAGAATAACCCCATCTTCTCTCAATAGTTACCTGAACGCACACACATGCTATGCTTTCCTTCTAGTGTCCAGTGCCTACAGCTGTCGAGTCTGCTGACTATTAGAAGGGAAACCGGTTTTCCATGATTCTGTATTGACATAAACACGTTGGAAACGCTTCCAGTTTGCCTCATAAGAACCTTTAATTAATACACACAGCGCTGTGCCTGCTTTCAAATCTCTGCATGAGAGGTTTTCAAGTCTCTAAGGTTTTAAAGTTCCTATTGTTGTTCTGTTGCCAGGAATATCTTTAGTCCCTGCATGGATATCAATAATTTGTAATGTTTATTCCCGACAGAGATTGTAGGGATTTGTTAACCCGAAGCACTAACTGACCTGAAGTGTAAATAGCAAAATTACTAGATTGTGTTTACATTTTGTAAAGTATCAACTGAAAAAAACACTTGTTTATAGAATATCAATACATACGACCCTGTAGCTACAATCTTATTTAAATAATTAGGAGTCCCGACTTAGTCGGGACTAAGTCCGGACTGCTATCAGTTTTTGCGCAGTTTCCATCGCCGCCGCCGGCGCGTTTTGTATTGGCTATAACTTTTTTCCTAGAAGGTTTTGAGAACTCATATACACAACTTCTTACTTATACCACTGGGTAATTTTTTACATATATATATATCAACTATGGAGAAAGGCCAAGATTTGAAAAGGTTTTCGCTAACATCCGTTAAAGGTCAAGGTCACAGCAAGGGCACGACTTAAGCATGCTTTTGCGAAAGTGTCTTTTTACTAACTATTAACACTTTGAATCATTACATGATTGTTATACTCAATGGAAAGTGATCACTGATTGTGTGACCTTGAATTTTAAAGGTCAAGGCCACGAGATATGGTCAAGGTCACCAGTTCTGAAATCACTAAATAACCTTTTTCCAAGAAGGTATTAACACCTCATATACATAGCTTCTTTCTTAAAACCTGGTGAATGATTTTGACATGTTCACATTTAAGGTCGAAGGTCAAGGTCATGAGTTCTGAAATCACTACATCAATCCTTGTAAACACGATTTGTGCTATCAGGCTCTTATTTGGTATATAACTATGGAGAAAGACCAATTTTTGAAAATGTTTCGCTAAAATCTGTCAAAAGGTCAAGGTCACAGCTAGATCACAACTTAAGCATGCTTTTGTGAATATGCCTTATTTTAACTATGAACAGTTTGAGTCATTGCATGACTGTTATGCACAATGAAAAGTGATCATCGATGGTGTGACCTTGAAGATCAAAGTTCAAGGTAATGAGATATTGGTTATGGCCCCGTTAATCCTTTGTTCCAATTTTGAAATCAGAAATAGGTTTTCAGAACAAACTTGTGAAAAGTGACCCCATTGATGATTCAGCTTGTTAGTAATAACTCGAATAATGAAAATATTTTGTTAAAAATAAATTCCATTTTATTGATGCTGACGAGAAGGCGGGACAGGGAAAGGCAAGACCCTAAGTTTCAGGGCTGCTCTGCAAACGCTCATCTAGTAATGTAACTGTAATCAAGAGTCTTGACTCTAACAAAACCAGTTTGATATATATTCACGTGCTAAAGAAACGTCCCCACATATCTAAGAAAGTATAAAACATAATGCTGTTGTCGAAGAAATTCGATTTTGAATGTATTTAATAGACACATGTTTTCTAAAGAAGTACTCATAATTTCATACATCAGAGTATGATATTTTTAGTTTTAATCTTTTAAACAACACTTGCAATGCTGAAATCGCTTTTTCAAAATGGTATTTGGCCAGAATGCTTGTAAAATAGATGTAGAAATTTAATCAATAAAATTATTCATTTGACATGAATAAATTTCTTTGACTTGAAGTTGATGACACATTATTACTGTAAGACGTAATGAAACAAGCAAGTAGCCTTTTTATTCTTCTAGCACACTGACGGGCAAAAGAAACTGTATCACTCAGTTGTTTTTATCATATATATAATTTCAAAGTCAAATATCTCGAGGTTTCGATGTCGTATTAAAAAACGGACTAGTTTGTAAAATTAGTCAAAAACCTTAATAAGTCAAATAATACCTCTACGCGGTTTGAGCATTTTTTAAACTAAAATTTAAAATTTGAAAAATTCCCAAAAATTAATTTTGACAAAACACAACTGTTCATCGACATATAACACATACACTGTGTGAAAATCAATAAATGTGCCTCGTTCTGCACACATTTACAACATTTTAAACATGGTAGGGGTCATGTTGGTGTAAATTTCATTTCTTACCCCTGTCTACTGTAAATAATGATATGGTAGTTAATAAAAATAAAACAGTCACCATTTAAGTCATTCAAACTACTGCCGAAAACTACTGTGAAAAACGAGACCCTCAAAAAAACCCATATGTTGTTCCTATATTAAACTAGAGCCACTTAAAAACACCGAAAAACATCGTCTGCTTTGTAAAATTTACATCCTATTTTAATGTTTCCGATTTTGACCATATGCCATTTCATCTATCCTTTAATCAATAAAGATATTAGTCCAACTGATACTGAATTGATTTTCATAATTGTAATACACTTCTAAAGAGAATCTAATTTGAAATTAAAAATTAATCATGACTTCAGTTTAACAGTGAAAGTACAGTGTACAGAATATGAAGGATATGAGGATATGACATTGTTCTTAGTAACAATCGAACTCAGTTCAACTATCGATCGAAGCTAATGTGATTAGATGGGCTTACAATTGTTCTTCCTGTGACTTCCTAACCTCATCACTGATTGGCTGGAGTGAAAAGTCAAGGTAATGGTGCCTGCAGAGTAGTACTCTATCTGCTTTTAGAGTAGTGCATGAACCCAGACAACGATATCATTGTTTCCTCAAAATGAACTCGGTGTATATCGAGAAAGTGTATGAAGCGGCCTAAAAATATTGATCTGGACCATTCACTTCCCACAGATGCTATTCCTTTTAGATTTTCTGTCGTTAGAACATTTGAAGGGAGTAACCACTGTGGGAAAGAATGAATATAGACGGGTTTCATTCGAGAATGCGACACAACAAGGAATTTAGAGGTTTCGTTTAAATTCTCAGATTTTTGAGAAATGTCTTCATTGGTTTGGTTTCTATGCTCAGAGAGCACTAAGAACCCGTTCAATATATAAACTGAGAGTACAGGAAAACTGTTTGAATTCCAGGTTTTGCGGTTTTTGTCACTCTGACCAGTTTTTCTACCGTAACCTCTGTCACATATTGAACACCTTAACTTTAAACATAATGTATTAGTATCATATCGTATGGACCATATCTAAGTCCATCTTGAATACACAAACATGGACAAACCGAAATGCCAGTCACTTCATTTACCCATATATTCTAGATTTAATTATTTGACAAGCACACTGCTAGTACTATAAGACGTGACTAACTGTGATAAAAAGAACCCAGAGTTCCTCATTTGCATCAAAAGTTAGGTTCAAAGGAAACCTTTAAGTACCAAAGGCGATACAGAATCCGTACATGCATCACACATCAAAGTAACAAAGGCAATATAAAGATAGAAATAACAATGGCAATACATTTAGTTTTTCCAGCAAACATCAAAGTAACATAGGCAATCCAGAATGTAATATCTTCATCAAACATCAAAATTAAAAAGGCAGTACCGAATTCAGTTTAACGTCAGACAGCAGAGTTACACAGAACTCAGTATTTCCTTCAAACAGAATATAATACAAAATTTAATAACTCCATCAAACATTAAAGTAACAAAGTCACTATAGAACTCGGTATTCCAATGCAGTATAAAAAATTCAGTATCTACATCAAACTCAAAAGTTCAAAGCACATTATCCAGAATTTAATGTCTTCATCAAACATTGCAGTTAAAACGCAATAAAGAATTTAGCATATTCGTCAAACGTCAACTTTACAAACGTATAATCCAGAATTTAATATCGCCATTAAACATCACAGGTGCTCTGCCTTCAAGATCCTTGTATTGACCTTCTAAACATCTAGTCACACAGAAAATAAGTCCATTAAGCTCAAATGCTACGCCATTAGCACTACAAAATTTTAATTTGGTCATGGCTGCTAAGTTAAGCTATGATTCAGGTGGATCGGGGATGTTGACGACTATCCAAATAAGTTGCATATTTTTATGTAAAAAATTAGATATATATTGATATGACTGTTTAATATTCCCTAGTGATCCAAAGTTACAGTTATACGAAACATTGGTACATTGTTTTAGAGCTGATAGTTCATTGCAAACCGGGTGTTTTTTTAAAGAGGCCGTTCCAGTTCCTTTTAAATTAAAAATTAATTACCTGAAGCATTGTGACAGCAATTAAAAAATAGGCTGTAATACGTTTTTAGATTATCTATTTAGTTTTCAAAAGAGTTTTAACAAGTTCGTGAGAATAAGACTTTATAAAAGGAGTGACATATTTAACTTTCATTTTATATCCTATCCTAGTTTATTATCTATCATTACTGCCGATGTCAGTTATGCTACTAATTGCTGGGAATAATGTTGTCCATATGCATATGTGTTGTTTGAATTAATCATATATGCAATGACGTGAACAAAGGGTAAAAACACAGGTTCGTTATCCTTTTAAAAAATGTGTTGTAGTGCAGTAAGTAACGTCTAAATAGTTCTATGAGAGTCATAGGTTTAACATAGTCATCAATAACATTACTTTGAGATACGAAATTCTATATGTACTCAAGTCCTGCTACATGACCGTGTGAGAAATAAGAGCCTTTAATAAGTCATCGTGTTTATTTAGCAAGTCTAGATAATCTGAATACACACTATCAATGTCATTACTTTAAATTACGTGTCAATATTTATTTTTTTAATTTGTCATTCGTAATTTTACTTTCTTAAATTACATTGAGCTCATCTTTCAGTCATCCATTAACTTTATATCTGAATATCTTCGTTACTGGGTATCAGAAACAATCCTCCTTTTGGTTGACACCCTCCCAGGGATCCTCCGCAACGTAACGTTACCAACGTTCCATTCCCTTCCCTTTCTACAGGCATCATGTAAGGTTTGTATCCGAAAGTTTCCCATTCTTGATCTTCTCCAACTCTCCATCCAGTTCCTGTCAAGTTCACGATGAACAAGCCCTTGACACCACACAGAAGTGCTCCATTATGGTGTGGTGTGTAGCAATCGACTGCTCGACCGAACGCAAGTTGTGCTGCCGAATTATTAATAAAGGCAAAAGTAAAGTCACTTTCATCGACTCTTACAGCCGACGCTCTCAACTCGACTCTTATCTTGCTGAACCAGATCTCGCCCCCTTGTCCTGTGCAAGAATAATCCAATGCATATTCATTTACACAGTTTTGACTTCTGATCCTGGGATAAATTCCATAGTTCAGGGTCTTTAAGCTAAGGTATTCTTCCGGGGAAGATGACGCCATATTAAAACAATATATTCTACTTTTATATTGCTGGTCAGTCAGAGTTAGCCAATATTCTCCGTCAGTACTACCAGGGTAGACTTGCTTCAGCACCGAACAGGACGTGAGAGGAACACACGCTGTAGAGGACCAGGATCCGTTGTGTTGACAAACTGCACCACCCTGGGCTCCATACCCTTCAACACAGGAGAGAGTCATCACAAACCCGAGTGGAAGTACAGGATTTCCTCCAGAATTGTCAAACATCCCATTTTCAACCTCGGGTATGCCCAGACACCCATCTGTAACACATCTATGTTTTTCCGTATCTATTGGATCACAGTATGAGTTGAGGGAACAGGTGTGGCCAGCACAAGGTCCTGCCAATCTGCTAGGCACATTGGATATGTCCGAGAATACAAAGCCGGTAGATATCTGCAGCTGTGATGTTGAGTTGATAGTTTCTATATTAAGCTGACATTCTCCAGTGTTAACATGGAAGTTGAAAGAACGACAACGGTTCCACGATAAACATGATTTGGAACACGCGAGAATACCATCGGTTGTGATGTTCTTGAAGGAAGTGTTATAGAGTATTTTATCATTTTCTACATTTATAAGGCGATTCTTGTTTGTACACATCAACTCGGCGCTTACGGTGTTAAGCACGAGTATGATAACTGGCACAAAGAATAGCCCCATCTTCTCCCAATAGTTATCTGAACGCACCTACCGTATGCTATGCTTTCCTTCTAGTGCCCAGTGCCTACAGCCAGCTGAACAAGCCTGCTGTCTACTGACTATTAGAAGGAAAACCGGTTTTCCATGATACTGTATTGACATAAATACGTTGGAAACGCTTCCAGTTTGCCTCATAAGTACCCTTAATTAATACACACAACACTGCGCCGGCCTTCAGAACTTTGCAGGAGAGGTGTTCGGGTCTCGAAGGTGTTCATGGTCTATTCGTTCTTCTGTTGACAATAAACATATGTCTTTTTTCCCTGAATGGATGATCAATAACTTGTAATGTTTAAGGCTCTGTTGGCGTTTGTCGCTGAAAGATTTTTAATTCTCAACAATGTCGGTTCCACCCCAGTACCTTGCCGGGCGCGTCATCGACTCTTTTCGGTCGTTACAGGAGATGTTGTATTAAATAATGAGATGAAAAAATATCATTTAATTAACATAATGTATGATGCTGTCTCATTAAATGTGATGATTGTTATTTAAAATGAAAAAGAACAGCAAATAGATTCTGAAAAAATTCAGTTATTGTATGTCAGTTTGGCCGGTATTTCGGTTAAATCAACCATTTATCTGCCATTGGGAATGGAATCCTTTTGTGCCAATGGTTTGAGCTTCAGTGACTTTTATCAATAACTGCCTCCAATGGGACCCATACACATACCATATCACCCACGTATGTGTCTGCTTTTTGTCACTGTGTGTTAAGCAAGTGTGAGAAAAGCATGAATATTTCAAACTTGTACTGTTGCTAACTGCCTATTTCCCAAATAACTGTTTTGCGAAAAAGATGTGTACACGATGTGTATCTCAGTGACTTACACACATATAATATGCTCCCCAACAGCACATTCGTGACTGTATTTACCGAGGGAATTATGACATGTAAAGAACTGCTTTCTCAGAAACAAGTGTCAATCTATCAACTTCAGTCGTGTCACTGGGGAATGTCATCTGAACAAATTGACCTTCAATTCCACAACAGCGTTGTCTACAGTAAGTGATTTCATCTTCTCTGATATTTCACACTGGCCTAAAAGACTTCCTGGATCATGCGCTGATTACCCCTGTCCTCTCAACTCCTACTGTGATCCTGTTGATTCTTATTCCTACCACTGTGTCATCAGTGAGTGCTTGAGTTTGCCGAATGTAGAGGATGGACATTTTGATGTAGATCGAGAGGAGAGTCCTATTGGTACAACGATACCGCTGACCTGTGATCAGGACTTCCTAGCGGAAAGTGATATTGTTTGTCAGGAGGATGGTGCTTGGAGTGATGCGAAGTGTGTCCTTGTGTCGTCATGTAGCGTTGTGAAGCAGCTTCTGCCGGACAGTGAAGATGGGGAGTATTGGCTCGTCCTGGCCAACATCAGCAACTACAGGGCCAAGTTTTACTGTCACGATATGGCCTCCCTTGACCCCCGAGAGTACCTGACGTTACCTAATGATAATTATGGCATTTATCCTCAGGTTCGATTTGGTTCAACAAAATAAGTGCTTACATCAATGTGATGAGTGTGAAAGAACAGAACTATTTTCAAGATTTTCAAGAGGATGTCGTCCAAAAGAAGGATTGTATCTTTATCCTTACCCTCAGGATTTGCCATCTTCTTAATCTATTTTCCTGTTTAAGATGGATATATAACAGTTAATTACCAAAAACCGCAATAATTTATTTCATTCCAGAACATGAACAATGGAATTATAACTAGAAAAAAAACGGATTGTGTCTTTACCCGTATCCCCATGATTTGACTCCTACTTAATCTATTTTACAGCAATGCACCTATTATTACATCAAAGACGTATTTTAATGCATTGTATTCATTTTCATAAACATTTGTTTGTAATATACAATCATTAATAAAATGTATCTGTATATTTGAGTTCGTCACGACGATGTGATTACGTATGTACATGTATGCAACTCGTGACAGGTTTTGGTATCTAATTATCCAAACTATTCTCTCGTTTCATTAATATGGTGTCACATTCAACGTCGTTCATAAATTAGATTTCTCTTTTACTTTTACTTCCCAGAACCTGTTTAGTCAACTCGTCTTTTGTTTAAAAATTAAGCCCCTAAAGTGTCATTGAGTATATTGAAAGGAATACAGGCACGTTTTCAAAACATTATTTACTTGAAAGATGTATAAACTGCAAGGCAAAAGAAAATACTCACTTCAGTCGATTTTATCATATGTATGATTTACAATTGCAAATATCTCAAGTTTTCAATGTCTTAATCTAAAACTGAACAGTAAAGGTGTTCAGTCAGCAGTTAAAGAATACTTCTACAAGTTTTTTAAATTAAGAAAAATATAATTTTAATTTGAAAGTACAGTGTACAGAATATGAAGGATATGAGGATATGACATTTTTCTTAGTAACAATCGAACGCAGTTCAACTATCGAGCGAAGCTAATGTGATTAGATGGGCCTAAATTGTTCTGAAGGTTGATTAGCTTTGAGTTTGATTTGTATAATGTTTAGTGATTGTAAACACGACAATAAGTGAACTTAAGGATGTTATGGAGGGTTTAGTGACTTTCCTATTGACACTCCCTATCGTTCATATATTAGGAGTGTGACTGAAGGAAATAAGGTATTACAGAGTGGCCAGTCACAGAAAGACGATATTACAGAGTGTCTCTCTCTGTGTCTTTTTGTGTCTCTCTTTGTCTTTTTCTGTGTCTGTCTCTATGTCTGTCCATGTCTCTCCTTGTCTATCTCTAAGTCTGTCTGCGTCTGTCTCTTTGTATTTATCTACCTATCTCTCTTTTTCACTTCAACACTTCTCTCTTTCTGTTTTATTTCTGATTCGGGAAATTTGGAACTGGTTTCCATTAGCCCTGCTCTTTTTGAGACGAAATCAGCAATGTTTGACTACTTCGATTTGAAATTGTCAGCTAAAGAATTATAATCACATATTTGAAGCAGTCTGCACCTCTTATTTTACTTTAAATTTTGTTTCTCGGTCTCATTTCCCCTCCGAATAAGTTCACCTTCTTTAAATTCAACACATCTCAACCCACCTTTACGCCGAATCAATTCGACGACTTTCTAACCTCATTACTGATTGGCTGGAGTGAAAAGTCAAGATAATTGTGCCTGCAGAGTAGTACTCTTTCTGGTTTTAGAGTAGTGCATGAACCCAGACAACGATATCATTGATTCCTCAAAATGAACTCGGTGTATATCGAGAAAGTGTATGAAGCGGGCTGAAAATCTTGATCTGGACCATTCACTTCCCACAGATGCTATTCCTTTTAGATTTTCTGTCGTTGCAATAGAAAATCTGAAGGGAGTAACCTCTGTGGGAGAGAATGTATATGCAACACAACAAGGAATTCAGAGGTTTCGTTTACATTTTAAGATTTTTGAGAAATGTCTTCATTGGTTTGGTTTCTATGCTCAGAGAGCACTAAGAACCCGTTCAATATACATTTGTATATACTGAGAGTAATGTTTGAATTCCAGGTTTTGTGGTTTTTGTCACTCTGTTCAGTATTTCTACCGTAACCTCTGTCACATATTGAACACCTTAACTTGAAAACACAATATATTAGTATCATATCGTATGGACCATATCTAAGTCCATCTTGAATACACAAACATGGAGAAACCGAAATGCTATAATATCTCCATAAAAAACCAAAACAACAAAGGCTGAATTGAAACATCAAAATAACTTCAAAGTTACAGATGCAATTAATTATTTCTCAATAAAGCATCAAAATAACACAGGCAATACATAATTTTAACATCTACATCAAACAATAGGTAAGAGGAAATTCAGAATTCAGTACATACATGTACATCAAACATCAAAGTAACAATACAAGGCGACACAAACATCAAATTAAGAAAGGTGATACGAACATTAAAGTAACAAAGGCAATACAAACATCAAAGTAACAAAGTTTTTTAAGGTGATACAGAATTCACTTTCTCCATCTAACATCAATGTTGCACAGGCAATAGAGAGTTCAATTACTCTATCAAACAAAGACAATTCCAAATTTTAACAACTCCATCAAACATCAAAGTAACAAGGCGATACAGAATTACATACATTCAGCTACATACTTGAAACATAAAAATAACACAAGCAATTCAGAATTGAATATTTGCATCAAACTTATTCAGTGAATACCGAATTTAAATTCTCAATGAACATAATTTTAACATCTACATCAAACAATAGGTAACAATACAAGGCGATACAAACATCAAATTAAGAAAGGCAATACAAACATTAAAGTAAAAAAGGCAATACAAACATCAAAGTAACAAAGGCAATACAAACTTCAAATGAACAAAGGCAATACAAACATCAAAGTAACAACGTTTTTTAAGGTGATACAGAATTGACTTCTCTATCTAACATCAAGGTTGCACAGGCAATAGAGAATTCAATTTCTCTATCAAACAAAGACAATTCCAAATTTTAACAACTCCATCAAACATCAAAGTAACAAGGCGATACAGAATTACATACATTCAGTTACATACTTGAAATAAAAATAACACAAGCAATATAAAATTGAATATTAGCATCAAACTTATTCAGTGAATACCGAATTTAAATTCTCAATGAACATCAAAGTAACAAAGCCGGTACATAATTAAATATCTCCATGAAACTAATAAGTACCAAAGGCGATACAGAATCCGTACATGCATCACACATCAATGTAACAAAGGAAATACAAAGAAAAGAAAAAAAGCAATGGCAATACAGGATTCAGTTTGTCCAACAAACATCAAAGTAACCTAGGCAATCCAGAATTTAATATCTTCATCAAACATCAACATTAAAAAGGCAGTACCGAATTCAGTATGTACGTCAGACAGCAGAGTTACACAGAACTCAGTATTTCCTTCAAACGTCGTTACAAACAGAATATAATAGCATTTAGCACTCAAAGCTAAATGCCTTTATGACAGGGATTCCAAGCTTTATTTGTTTAACTCATTCCTTTCTCACACCCCTTTACACTCCGCGCACGCAACTACCATTAATACCCCACGTCACTTCCCCTACGTCATCTATGACGTCATACCTTTTCATTCCAACTGCTTTGCCGCAATCATCAAATAACTTCATTTCCTAGCAACTTTCTAATTCTAGGACCTTATTAGATTTACTTCCTGAAGATGCCACCAAAACGAAGAGCAGCAATGAACCATCGGCTCGTGCCCGGGACAGGGAAACAACCACGGCCCGGTCCAGGAAACACAAAAACGGGTAAGACAAAAGCTAAATCGGCAAAGTCTAATTCTCAAACCCCATCGCCAGACGTGTGTATTCATCCCAATGCAATGATTGAAAATGTTTCTATAATAAATGACATAGCGACAGGTTCAGCTGCCCAAGCGAGCGCCCCTGAACGGAGCGACAGCCATGCGATTGGAATGGATGGCATTTCTCACCAGTTGGGCAGCATACTAGCTCTCCTCAACAAGTCCTTCACTCAAGAGCAAGGGCCATTGACACAGGCATCAAGCGAGGTAAGGTTTAATGCATTTCATGACAATGTACCAAGCAACCCCATCTCTCTACCTGTTGACAGTGTCAACCGCGAAGGATTCCCCAATGACGTCATGACCTCCCTGACCAATCAGAGCGGTGGGAATTCCCTCAGCTTCGATGCGGAGGCCATTAACGCTCACATCAAGCAGTCGGTTCTGGAAAGGATCTGGAAAGGTGATTTCATAGAATTTTCTTCACTCTTGCCTAATGCTCACCAGAATAATGATGCACAATTTGCAATGCAGCTGGACGCTTCAGGTCACGTGAAGCTGACGCCAGCCACCAAAGTAAGTAGTAAGCACTTGGGCATTAGTGCTTGGACATCTGCGTTCCATATTTACATGAGTACATTCGTTCTCAAACATGCTTCTCAGTTTACCATTCAGGGTATGTTTGCGTATGCAGAATCTATTAGAAATGCGGCGGTAAGGTTTGGGGGCGACGGCTGGACACTGTACGACGAGCAGTTCCGGCACCGTATGGCAAGAGATCCATCAAGGCCGTGGGGAAAGATCGACGGTGAATTATGGCTCAAGTACATGATTCCACACCCTAGTCGATACCAACAAGCGGATAGTAGCGGCCGATCGTCGGTTCCATACTTCGTGGGGTCACAGGACAATGCATGCTGGGATTTTAACAAGTCAAGATGTACCAGGTCAGTGTGTAAGTTTCAGCATAAGTGCTCCAAATGTCACGGGTCCCACCCTGCCTATTCCTGCTTTCGGGGAAGAGGGGGGCAACACCCCCCTAAGACTTAAACCCCCGCCCAGCAACCAACCCCTCTCCGCCATAGCCCCAACCCCAGTGGTCATCGGTAAAATAACACCCCTCTTGCATTCCTACTTGAGTGTTAACACCTTACATGCCATTTCTCTTTTACAAGGTTTTCAGTTTGGTTTTGAGATAGAATTCAGTGGACAACGCTTGCCCAGATGGTCGAGTAATCTTCGCTCAGCGACAGACCCCGCTATGCAGGCTATTGTAAATAGTAAGTTACACTCAGAATTAAACCTGGGAAGGATTGCTGGCCCGTTTCATCAACCTCCACTCCCCCATTTCGAAGTGTCACCGATCGGTTTGGTACCAAAGAAGCAGACAAAGACGAGAGACTCAGCAGGTAAGCATGCAGATGATTTCCGATTAATCCACCATCTCTCCTACCCACAGGGCAAATCAATAAATGACCATATTGATCAACAGTCTTGTTCAGTCACATATGCCAGTTTCGACGAAGCAATCAATATGGTCCAGCAACTGGGGGCAAATGCCCAACTTGCAAAGTTTGACATCAATTCTGCTTTCAGGATCATGCCAGTGAATCCCAAAGACTTTGAATTACTTGGTATTCACTTCAAGGGTGCGTATTACTTTGATAAATGTTTGCCGTTTGGTTGCTCGATTTCATGTTCTGTATTTGAAAAATTCAGTACCTTTTTGCAGTGGCACGTTCTGAGGCAGTTACCAAATAAACAGTTAATGCACTACCTGGACGACTTCCTGACCGGGGGGCGACAAGGGTCCGGGGAGTGTGAACAGAACCTCACGACATGCTTGCGTGCCTTTTCCGACCTGGGCGTTCCCATTGCTCACGAGAAAACAGTCGGCCCAGTAACATGCCTGACATACCTGGGTCTCGAGATCGACACAGTGAACATGCAGGTCAGAATACCAGCGGGTAAGATCGAGGAGGTCTTACAGTGCATACAATCTCTGCTTTCACTAGGTAAGTCAAAGATGACGAGAAGGGAGCTGCAATCACTTGTTGGTAAACTCAACTTCATGTGCCGCGCCATTCCCATGGGTAGACCTTTTTGTCGAAGATTTATCGATGCATACAGCAAGGTAAGGTACCAATCACATCACATTCGCCTCACGCACTCGTTGAGGGAAGATCTTATGATATGGCTTACCTTCCTCAAGGGTTTCAATGGTATATCTGTGTTTCAGGATAAACTATGGTTGGACAGCCCACACCTGCAGTTATTCACAGATGCAGCAAGTACGGCAGGCTTTGGCGCATATTTCAAAGGACGCTGGGTGAACGGACAGTGGCCAGAAAGCTGGGTACAGGAGGGACTGACTAAAGACATGACACTGTTGGAGCTCTTTCCTATCGTACTGGCAATCCGACTGTGGGGCAGCTGTTTCGCCAACAAGAAAGTACTATTCTTTTGTGATAACCAAGCAGTGGTTGCCATTATCAACAAGCAAACATGTAAGGTACCCCGCATCATGTCTCTGGTAAGACAGCTAGTCCTACTCTGCCTATCTCAAACATATGGTTTAAAGCAAAGTACATCAGTACCACTAACAATGTAATCGCAGATGCTTTGTCGAGATTTCAGTGGCACCGATTCCGTGCAGCAGCACCAGCAGCAGAGATGAAACCATCCCCTCTTCCAGACAACCCCTGGACCATCTGACGAGGGAAGCTGAACGATTGCTACACCTCTCCTTAGCGGACAACACTTGGTCGACATATCAAACGGGTGTCGACGCACTGCGGACATTCAGGACCTCACAAGGGATCTTGGAAACATGGCCAGTACCATTACATGACCTTATTAATTTCATTGCTAATCTGTCTTTGACAGGACTCGCTCCCAGTACAGTTAAAACCTATATTTCGGGCATTGCAGCTTGGGGTACAGAACTCGGTATTTCCTTCAAACGTCGTTACAAACAGAATATAATACAAAATTTAATAACTCCATCAAACATTAAAGTAACAAAGTCACTATAGAACTCGGTATTCGTATTCAATTGACGACCTCAAAAATGCAGTATCAAGAATTCAGTATCTACATCAAACTCAATAGTTCAAAGCACATTATCCAGAATTTAATGTCTTCATCAAACATTGCAGTTAAAACGCAATAAAGAATTTAGTATATTCGTCAAACGTCAACTTTACAAACGCATTATCCAGAATTTAATATCGCCATTAAACATCACAGTTGCTCTGCCTTCAAGATCCTTGTAATGACCTTCTAAACATTTAGTCACACAGAAGACAAGTCCATTAAGCTCAAATACTACGCCATTATCACTACAAAATTTAAATTTGGTCATGGCTGCTAAGTTAAGCTATGATTCAGTTGGATCGGGGATGGTGACGACTACCCAAATAAGTTGCATATTTTAATGTAAAAAAGTAGATATATATTGACTATAAGTGTTTTATATTCCCTAGTGATCCAAAGTTACAGCTACACGAAACATTAATACATTGTTTTAGAGCTGACAGTTCATTGCAAACCGGGTGTTTTTTTAAAAAGGCCGTTCCAGTTCATTTTAAATTAAAAATTAATTACCTGAAGCTTTGTGACAGCTATTAAAAATTAGGCTGAAATATGTTTTTAGATTATCTATTTAGTTTTCAAGAGTTTAACAAGTTCGTGAGAATAAGACTTTATAAAAGGACTGGCATATTTAACTTTCATTTTAGTTCCTATCCTAGTTTATTATCTATCATGACTGTCGATATCGGTTATGCTACTAATTGCTGGGAATAGTGTTGTCCATATGCATATGTGTTGTTTGAATTAATCATTTATGCAATGACGTGAACAAAGGGTAAAACACAGGTTCGTCATCCTTTTAAAAAATGTGTTGTAGTGCAATAAGTAACGTCTAAATACATTTAGTTCTATGAGAGTCATAGGTTTAACATAGTCATCAATAACATTACTTTGAGATACGAAATTCTATATGTACTCCAGTCCTGCTCCATGACCGTGTGAGAAATAAGAGCCTTTAATAAATCATTGTGTTTATTTAGCAAGTCTAGATTATCTGAATACACACTATGAATGTCATTAATTTAAATTACGTGTCAATATTTCTTTTCTTTTATCATTTGTCATTCGTAATTTTACTTTCTTAAATTACAATGAACTCATCTTTCAGTCATCCATTAACTTTATATCTGAATATCTTCGTTACTGGGTATAAGAAACAATCCTCCTTTTGGTTGACACCCTCCCAGTGATCCTCCGCAACGTAACGTTACCAACGTTCCATTCCCTTCTCTTTCTACAGGCATCATGTAAGGTTTGTATCCGAAAGTTTCCCACTCTTGATCGTCTCCAACTCTCCACCCAGTTCCTGTCAAGTTCACGATGAACAAGCCCTTGACACCACACAGAAGTGCTCCATTATGGTGTGGTGTGTAACAATCGACTGCTCGACCGAACGCAAGTTGTGCTGCCGAATTATTAATAAAGGCAAAAGTAAAGTCACTTTCATCCACTCTTACAGCCGACGAGCTGGACAACTCGACTCTTATCTTGCTGAACCAGATCTCGCCCCCTTGTCCTGTGCAAGAATAATCCAATGCATATTCATTTACACAGTTTTGACTTCTGATCCTGGGATACACTCCATAGTTCAGGGTCTTTAAGCTAAGGTATTCTTCCGGGGTAGATGACGCCATATTAAAGCAGTATATTCTACTTTTGTATTGCTGGTCGGTCAGAGTTAGCCAATATTCTCCGTCAGTACTACCAGGATAGACTTGCTTCAGCACCGAACAGGACGTGAGAGGAACACACGCTGTAGAGGACCAGGATCCGTTGTGTTGACAAACTGCACCACCCTGGGCTCCATACCCTTCAACACAGGAGAGCGTCAACACAAACCCGAGTGGAAGTACAGGATTTCCTCCAGAATTGTCAAACATCCCATTTTCAATATTGGGTATGCCCAGACAACCATCTGTAACACATCTATGTTGTTGAGTATCTATTGGATCACAGTATGAGTTGAGGGAACAGGTGTGGCCAGCACATGGTCCTGCCAGTCTGCTAGGCACATTGGATATGTCCGAGAATACAAAGCCGGTAGATATCTGCAGCTGTGATGTTGAGCTGATAGTTTCTCTATTAAGCTGACATTCTCCAGTGTTAACATGGAAGTTGAAAGAACGACACCGGTTCCACGATAAACAGGATTTGGAACACACGAGAATACCATCGGTTGTGATGTTCTTGAAGGAACTGTTATAGAGTATTTTATCATTTTCTACATTTTAAAAGGCGATTGTTGTTTGTACACATCAACTCGGCGCTTACGGTGTTAAGCAGGAGTATGATAACTGGTACAAAGAATAACCCCATCTTCTCCCAATAGTTATCTGAACGCACACACATGCTATGCTTTCCTTCTAGTGTCCAGTGCCTACAGTTGTTAAAGCCTGCTGTCAACTGATTATTAGAAGGGAAACCGGTTTTCCATGATTCTGTATTGACATAAATACGTTGGAAACGCTTCCAGTTTGCCTCATAAGTACCCTTAATTAATATACACAGCGATGTGCCGGCCTTCAGATCCTTGCAGGAGAGGTGTCCAGGTCTCGAAGGTGTTCATGGTCTAATCGTTCTTCTTATTTCCCTGAATGGATGATCAATAATTTGTAATGTTTATTCTTGACATTGTTGGGATTTAACCCGAAGCACTAACTGACCTGAAGTGTAAATAGCAATGTCATTAGAATGTATATACGTATTATAAATTATCAACGGACAAGCAATGCCAGGTGCGTCTTCCCTTGTTTATCAATACGTACGACCCTGTAGTTACAATTTTAAGTTAATGTATTATATACTTTAAATCAGGAACCATGACTCTAACAAAACCAGTTCGATTTTGAATGTATTTAATAGAGATAATTTGTAAAGAAGTACTGAAATTTTTTTACATCAGAGTATGATATTTTTATTTTTAAGACTTTTCAAAAACATTTGGGGTGCTGAAATCGCTTTTTCAAAATGGTTTTTGGCGAGAATACTTGTCATTTAAGTTAAAATAGATGTATAAATTTAATTTATAATAAAATTATTCAGTCGACATACCTAACTTTCTTTGAAATGAAACAAGCCAAAAGGTATCTTCTATAACGCCTAGTTAAAGCAATATAGATAAGGTTTTGAAAATTTAGTTTAGTTGACGTAACTCAGTTTCAATCGTATTTATCACTCGTGGATTGAAATATCTTGTGTTTCTTTTGCACCTGACATTTAATTTGTATTCAAAGGATAACTTAAGAACAACTAAAGCTGAGGATAAAGTTGAAACATGTAGACGGAAATCGGCGTTTGTTATTATTTTAATTACCATTTGAATAGGTATTCTTTATTTCTATCACATTGTTATAATTTTGTACATCGCTGAACAAAAATAGTAAATCAAGAATAAATATATATCATACATATATGAATACATATTCCAAAATCAAAGATAAGCGCTTGTTTCCACTTCTAGTCGACTCGAATTTTAGTGCTCTCATTCTGACACATTCTGAAGATAAAGGCTCTGTTGGCGGTTGTCCTCAAAAGACTGTTAATTCTCAACAACGTCGGTTCCACCCCAGTACCTTGCTGGGCGCTTCATCGACTCTCATCGGTCGTTACAGGAGATAGCAAAATTAAAGGTACATCCAGTGTGTTGTTTGGGGTCAAACGTGCTAAACGTTATAAATTGTGTCATGTTATCGAGATGTACTGACTGACTGCCATTTTGATCTTAGTCGGCTCTCTATACCGAAGGGATGTGTGAATGAAGGTACGTCACACTGACCCGTCTTAGAAAGAAGGTATGTCACACTGGCCCGGTCTTAGAAAGAAGGTATGTCACACTGGCCCGGTCTTAGAAAGAAGGTATGTCACACTGGCCCGGTCTAAGAGAGAAGGTATGTCACACTGGCCCGTTCGTAGAAAGAAGGTATGTCACACTGGCCCGGTCTTAGAAATAAGGTATGTCACACTGGCCCTGTCTTAGAAAGAAGGTATGTCACACTGGCCCGGTCTTAGAAAGAAGGTATGTCACACTGGCCCGGTCTTAGAAAGAAGGTATGTCACACTGGCCCGGTCTTAGAAAGAAGGTATGTCACACTGGCCCGGTCTTAGAAAGAAGGTATGTCACACTGGCCCGGTCTTAGAAAGAAGGTATGTCACACTGGTCCGGTCTTAGAAAGAAGGTATGTCACACTGGCCCGGACTTAGAAAGAAGGTATGTCACACTAGCACGGTCTTAGAAAGAAGGTACGTCACACTGGCCCGGTCTTAGAAAGAAGATATGTCACACTGGCCCGGTCGTAGAAAGAAGGTGTGTCACACTGGCCCGGTCTTAGAAAGAAGGTATGTCACACTGGCCCGGTCTTAGAAAGAGGGTATGTCACACTGGCCCGGTCTTAGAAAGAAGGTATGTCACACTGGCCCGGACTTAGAAAGAAGGTATGTCACACTGGCCCGGTCGAAGAAAGAAGGTATGTCACACTGGCCCGGTCTTAGAAAGAAGGTATGTCACACTGGCCCGGTCTTAGAAAGAAGGTATGTCACACTGGCCCGGACTTAGAAAGAAGGTATGTCACACTGGCCCAGTCTTAGAAAGAAGGTATGTCACACTGGCCCGGTCTTAGAAAGAAGGTATTTCACACGGGGCCGGTCTTAGAAAGAAGGTATGTCACACTGGCCCGGTCTTAGAAAGAAGGTATGTCACACTGGCCCGGACTTAGAAAGAAGGTATGTCACACTGGCCCGGTCTTAGAAAGAAGGTATGTCACACTGGCCCGGTCTTAGAAAGAAGGTATGTCACACTTGCCCGGTCTTAGAAAGAAGGTATCTCACACTGGCCTGGTCTTAGAAAGAAGGTATGTCACACTGGCCCGATCTTAGAAAGAAGGTATGTCACACTTGCCCGGTCTTAGAAAGAAGGTATGTCACACTGGCCCGGTCTTAGAAAGAAGGTATTTCACACGGGGCCGGTCTAAGAAAGACGACATTACAGACTGGCCTGGTACCATTACATACTAAATAATGCTACTTGAATGAAAATATCAGATCTTATGATGATATAAATCCATACTGGCGATACAAAACTGTCTATGTTGCATGATACACCTTCTATTTTGATATTTTCAAACATGCTAAGTAATTTATAAAATAAGAGGGGATGAACAACTGAATTCTTTGCATCAACATAAAAGGATAACGTTGTTTCAATTAATATATCATATCTAAAGATAATATAAAATCTATACTAGATATACAACACTATCCATGTTGTATTAAATAATGAATTAATTAAATTAATTAATTTTATTGTATGACGCTGTCTCATTTAATGTGATGATTGTTATTTACAATTAAAAAGAACAGCAAATAGATTCTGAAGAAATTCAGTTATTGTATGTCAGTTTGGCAGATATTTCGGTTAAGAGTGGTCTACTCAGGAATGGCAACAGGTCAACCATTTATCTGCCATTGGAATGGAATCCTTTTGTGCCAATGGTTTGAGCTTCAGTGACTTTCATCAATGACTGCCTCCAATGGGACCCATACACATACCATATCTCCCACGTATGTGTCTGCTTGTTGACAGTGTGTGTTAGGCAACTGTGAGAAAAGCATGAAGTGTTTCCAACTTGTACTGTTGCTAACGGCCAATTTCCCAAATAACTGTTTTGCGGAAAAGATGTGTACACGTTCATATTATATCAGTGACTTACACACAGATAATACGCTCCCCAACAGCACATTCGTGACTGTATTTACCGAGGGAATTATGACATGTGCAAAGAACTGCTTTCTCAGAAACAAGTGTCAATCTATCAACTTCAATCGTGTCACTGGGGAATGTCATCTGAACAAATTGACCTTCAATTCCACAACAGTTTTGTCTACAGTGAGTGATTTCATCTTCTCTGATATTTCACACTGGCCTAACAGACTTTCTGGACCATGCGCTGATCACCCCTGTCCTCTCAACTCCTACTGTGATCCTGTTGATTCTTATTCCTACCACTGTGTCATCAGTGAGTGCTTGAGTTTGCCGAATGTAGAGAATGGACATTTTGATGTAGATCGAGAGGAAAGTCCTATTGGTACAACGATACCGCTGACCTGTGATCAGGACTTCCTAGCGGAAAGTGAGATTGTTTGTCAGGAGGATGGTGCTTGGAGTGATGCGAAGTGTGTCCTTGTGTCGCCATGTAGCGTTGTGAAGCAGCTTCTGCCGGACAGTGAAGATGGGGAGTATTGGCTCGTCCTGGCCAACATCAGCAACTACAGAGCCAAGTTTTACTGTCACGATATGGCCTCCCTTGACCCCCGAGAGTACCTGACGTTACCTAACCCTAATTATGGCATTTATCCTCAAGTGATGAACCAGCTTTGTACCGACGATACAGAACTTAAGTATGGTTGTACAGGCAAAGGAGGTGCAATTTGGTTCAACAAAATCAGTGTTGACATCAATGTGATGAGTGTGAATAGAACAGACCTAACATTCACCGATTCGATAAACAGCACGGACTATCTGATGTACGGCCATGCCCACGACTGTTATACCGAACATTGGGGAGGAGAAGTGTTTTGTGGTGTGAGAGGAAACTTCACCATCGACTTAAGAGGAACTGGATGGAGAATAAGTGAAGATCAGGAGTGGGAAACACACGGCTGGCAACCGTACATGATGCCAGTTGTTAGAGAGAACAATGGAACCTGGATATTCTTGGAGTGTGGGGGATTTTCAGGAGGATGTCGTCCAAAAGACGGATTGTATCTTTATCCTTACCCCCAGGATGTGCCTACTATTTAATCTATGTTCCTGTTTGAGCTGGATATATAACAGTTAATTACCAATTACCGCAAGAATTTATTTCATTTAATAACATGAACAGTGGAATAATAACTATAAAAGATTGATTGTTTGTTTACCCGTATCCTCAGGATTTGACTCCTACTTAATTTATTTTGAAACATTGCACCTACTATTACATCAAAGACTTATTTTAATTCACTGTATTCATTTTCTTAAACATTTGTTTGTAATATACAATCATTAATGAAATGTTATTATACATGTGAGTTCGTCATGACGGTGTGATTAAGTGTGTATGCAACTCGTGACGGGTTTTGAAATCTAATTATCCATACTATTCTCTCGTTTCATTAATATGGTATCACATTCAACGTCGTTTATAAATTAGAATTCTCTCTTACTTGTACTTCCCAGAACACAATTACCTGTTTAGTCAACTCTTCTTTTGTTTGAAAAGTAAGCCCCTAAAGTGTCATTGAGTATGTTGAAAGAAATACAGGAACGTTTTCAAAACATTATTCACTTGAAAGATGTATAATCTGCCAGGCAAGAGAAAATACTCACTTCCGTCGATTGTATCATATGTATAATTTACAATTGCAAATATCTCATGTTTTCCTTGTCATAATGTAAAACTGACAAGTACTGGTGTTCAGTCAGCAGTCAAATAATACTTCTACATGTTTTTTGAATTAAGAAAAATGAAATTTTAATTTTAAATATTTTCCAAAATTATTTTTGATGATACACAACTGTTCATCGACATGTTAGAGACATTCTTTGTGAAAATTAATAAATGTGCCTGAGTTTGCACACATTTAAAACATTTTAAACATGGTGTAAATGTATTTCTTGCCCATGTTTTCATGAAGAAAAGATACTTTAACTAAACTTTTACCACAGTCATTCAAACTACTGCAGGTAAGTATTATTGTATCGTGCCATAGTCAAATGCATCTGATTTTGTTTTTATAATCGTTTAAACATATTTATTCACAGAAAAGTGTGATGAGATCGGCAAACAAGCACATGAGTGCTTATGTAAATGCCTCTCTCTACAATGTACATGAGAAAATGAAAGGTGACAATCACTGTTACCAAAACAAAATGCTGCATTCGTTGATACAATGAATTTCATCTAAGGAGTTGGTGCAAGGTCAAGTCGTTGTTTTGGAATATTATAATAACGATATATCGTGAAATAGCAAGGCATTGAAACTGTGGTTTATAATTTGAAATTTGAGAATCTACCAGAGTTAACAATGTAATTGTGAATAGATTTTAGTAGTTCGCAGTTTTTTTGGTTTGATACGCCAGCATTTCCATGCATAATTGATGGCAAGTTATAACCTTTTCTAAAGAAGTAAGAGTTAACTCTAATGGCGTCGTAATTAGGACATGTAAGAAAGAAGTGTAGAGCGTCCTCCAGATGATGTCCACAGTCACAAGCAGGGCTGTCTGATATATATCTGGCGAATCTATCACTGTTTAAATCGCTGCAACCAAGCCGAAGGCGGGAATGAATAATTTGACAGAATCTTGAACCGAGAAATAAATTAAAGTATATTGGGTTGGTGTTGGCTTCCTTAAGTTTACTTTTGAATTCACCAAGTGTATTTGAGTTAGTAATATCTGAAGGGAGAGAATTCCAGATATTTACCGTATCTGGTAGGAAAGATTTGCAGTAGTTATTAGTGTTACATTTTATGGTTTGTAGATTGGAGCTATTTCTGAGATTGTATCGGCTTGCATCAGATACGTTATCAGGTACTAAGTTGGACAGGTAATCAGGAGTTAATTTATTTACCATTTTGTAAAATAGATATAATTTTTGGCGATATCTTCTTCTTTCTAGAGAGGTAATATTAGTTTCTGTATATAATCGTGTGTGGTTTGTGCCACGGACTGCACCACAAATAGTTCTTATTGCATCCAAGTTGAGATTTTCTAGCAGTGTTGCCTGTTCTTTGGTACAATTATCCCAAATATGAGACGCATAGTCAAAAACTGGTAAAATAAATGATTTATACATTGTTTGGAGTGTTCGTCTGTTGAGACGATATTTAAAACTCCTTAAGCAGTTTATCATTGGACTTACCTTTTTAACAATATTTTCGATATGGCTATGCCACATGCAATCTTGCTGAAAAATTATGCCTAAGTGTTTGTGAGAAGATACGTCGTTGATAGTTTTGTTATTCATCGATAGAGCTGGTACGATAGTCTGTTTATGTTTACGGGAGAATTGAATCGAAACAGTTTTGCTCGCGTTGAAATCAACTTGCCATTTATTAGCCCACTTAGTGATAACGGATAAGTCATTGTTAAGGCACTGGGCGGCTTCGTTTGCGTCATTTATTATTACATATAACGATGTGTCGTCAGCAAACAAGCGTATATTGCTTTCGATGCCGTCAACGATGTCATTGATGTAAACTAGGAATAATAGTGGCCCTAGAACCGAACCTTGGGGGACGCCAGCAGCGACGAATTTTAAATCAGAGCTGTACCCATTTATAACGACTCGTTGAGAACGATGCTCAAGGTAGCTTTCGAACCATGACAGTAAACTGCCACATATGCCGTACGATCGAAGTTTATGAATTATTCCCTTGTGCCATACTTTATCAAAAGCTTTGCTTACATCACAAAAAACCGCTTTTATTTCTTTGCCTTTGTCGAGTTCACTGGCGATAACATTATATAAGAAGGTCAATTGGTTAGAGGGGGAATCTCCCGGGATAAAACCAGACTGGAGATTAGTTAGTAAATTGTTGTCTCTGAAATAATTGAATACATATTTAAAGACACATTTTTCAAAAACCTTTGCCAGGCAGCATGTTAGGGCTACAGGTCTATAATTGCTGCATTCGTTGATATTTCCTTTCTTGTGAATTGGTATTACAGATGCTATTTTCCAAATGTTTGGGAATATTGAGTCGGTTAAGGAAGCATTAAAAAGTTTGGTAAGTGGATTAGCTATGTCGGATGCACAGATTTTTAACAAGCGGTTTCCAATGCCATCGTGTCCGGTCGCTTTAGAAATGTTAGCGGAAAGTAAAATATCTTTAACTTCGTTGACAGACAGATGGACGGAATGCAAAATTGTGCCCGTTTTAAGATCAACATTAGGTAGATTTTTATCGGGATGTTTGACAGTCGCTTGATCACAGAAATAGTTGTTCATTATTGTAACGATATCGTTTAGATCGTCATATACAGAGTCCTGGTGGGTTATTGGCGGGAATAGTGTGTTGTTGCCAGTGGATTTCAAATAGTTTTTAACTAAGCGCCACCACTGCTTTTTACCGTACGATTCATTTATTTTGCTGTCAATCTTCGATAGATATTTTCTTTTGGCATTACGGACAGTTGAAATTACTTTATTCCGGAGTTTACGAAAGCACTCCCAGTCAGAAGGACGGTTTCGTTTTTTAGCGATGTTTTGTATGCGGTTACGTTTTCGTATTATGCTGCGTACTTCGCCGGTTATCCATAATGGATCTTTAGGTCTAATGGTTACTATTTTATGTGGGATGTGATTGTCGCATATATCCGTAAACGTTTTTGAGAAAGCTGTTGTTGCTTCGTCGATAGTGTCTGCTGACAAGACGACCTGCCATTCAACGGAGTTAAGGTCTTTTTTCAGGTTTTCGTTATCAATCCTGTCATAACTGTAAATTTTTCTTTTATTTATATTATTTTGAGGGATATCGTCCTTAATGGTTACATGAACAGGACTATGATCGCTACAAATAGGGTCAGACACACCTGAACTAAGTACACTATCCGCGTTAGATACAAACACTAAATCAATTAAAGTTCTAGAGGTGGGTGTAATCCTAGTTGGTTTGGTAATAAGCTGGGTTAAACCATACATTGTTGTAAGACTTTCAATTTTCGCATTGTTTCCTTTTATTATATCGATATTGAAGTCACCTGTAATTATGGTTTGCAAATTTAAGGCCATAGCATTGCTAATTGATTGGTTAAGTAACTCCCAGTATGCCTCGCTTTTGTCGGCTCGGTAAAAGTTTCCGATTAAATAATTCTTATTTTTGCGCTTAATCTGTATCCATTGCCCTTCTAGTCCCGGTATGGTTAGCTGATCCATTTGTTTTGCGTAGAGATTTTTTTTAACATAAATAGCTACACCCCCGCCCCGGCTTGGGCGATCGATACGATATGGTAAATGAAAATTTGGAATAGAAATATCGCTTTGAGGGATACCGTTATGCAGCCATGTTTCTGTCAAGCAGATTACATCATATGACTGGAACTCAACAGATATAAGATCTACTTTGTCTTTTAGGCTTCTTACATTTAGATGAACTATTTTAAGATCAGTGTGCTTACGGGGTCCAGGATTTGGGTGAATATCTCCGCAGCACAACAGTAGAATAACTATAAAAATGGGAGTTTTAAACTTGTATAGACAAAGGGAGGAAAATAGACATATAAAAATAAGCAATTTGGAATATGCCTTGCTAGTGACACTAGAGTAAAACAATCCAACCGTGCGCCTGTATTGAGCAATATCAACCGGCATCGAGTATTAACAGAACAAAAATATACATGGCGGTGGTTGGATTGGATCTAAAGTAATTAGACATTGATTCCTTGTAATTCCAACAACTTGCTACCTTGTAAAAGGTCATGTCATATGCGATAAACGAATGCAAATAGTAAACAAAACACTGGTTGTGTGAAAGATGATACAAAACAAGAGTATTTTGGGAGAATAAACAAACAAAAAGTAGAACAATAAAACAACAGATTAATTTCATAATCTGCAAGGTGATAATGTTTGGTGGAAGTATGGATAGAGAAGAGACACTAAGCGACCGCATCACGTGTTGAGACACCGTGAAACGCATGAAGCTCGTGCATGTGATTGAGTTGGAGATATAGTAGTGTATGTTTGCAGTCATTTTGGATATACCATCATGGATAGTTTCTACCACGGATTTGAAATCATTGTTACTAGCACGCGTGAGTACTAATTTTATGTTATTTAATTTGATATGTTTATCGTCCAAAAAACATTACATTGGACCAATGTATAAACTAGTGTGGCAAGTGCACACGATGCATGTGGGAGATAATGTATGTATACCCTAGGCTATTGCTACAGGCGGACATAACTGTAAGCTTCAAAAAGTATAAATGTTTATGTTATTTACTTTGATATGTTTATCGTCCAAAAACATTACATTGGACCAATGTATAAACTAGTGTGGCAGTGCACACGATGCATGTGGGAGATAATGTATGTATATCCTATTGCTACAGGCGGACATAACTGTAAGCTTCAAAAAGTATAAGTGTTTATTTGTTACATATTATGATAAAAGTGTCTAACTTCCATCAGAAGGTAAATATGACTGAAACCTAACCAAAACAAGACATAACAGAAAATAGGTTGGAACATCAAATATTCTCATTAAGCCGATAACCGATAAACCTTTTCAAATCGTTGAATAGATACCATGTGACGAAAAATAAGTTAAAAGAACATTGATAGCGTGAATGAGGATATAAATACATGGTAGCGTGGATCATGTCAGATTAAGGATAATTTCCCCTGAATCATGACATAGAAAAACAAAACAAAAGCTGAAACAGTACATTGTAGTCGGTATGTTGACTGCATGTTTCATAAAAATAAAACAATTGATTCAATGATTGTCCATTGGAGGAAAGTTCATTCTAACAAGAAGTCATTTACAAGGCTGCAGCTTCAAGTACAGTTTGGAACTGGGAGGAGTTTGCGGCTTTCTTGACAGATCCGTCCTTTAGCTTGATCAGTACCACCCCACCCGTGACCCAGGCGGATTCGAAGCGACCCTCAGACACCAAACGCCGGGCCTGGCGGGCCAGATCGGCGCGCGGTTTGGTCAGATCTTCGTTAATAAAGATGCGTCTTGTAGATAAGTCCGTTGTAGCATACTTGAGCTTGGAACGGTTTTTCAGAAACACTCTCTGGGTCACATTACTTACGAAACGAGCTAGAATTGGTCTCGGGGTGTCTTGGGGGGTAGTCGGTCGTCGGGGTAGCCTGTGGCTGATATCTATAGCGTCGAGGGTGACATCAATACCAATGGTTTTGGCAACTTTGAGTACGAGTTGGTCAGTATCCTCACCTTGGTCTTCAGTGATACCGGATATCCGGATGTTGTTACGCCGGGAATACTGCTCGCTGCGGTCTAAACGTTCACTGAGAGTCTTAATTTCGATGTTTTTCTCGTCCAGAGATTGTTGAAGCGTAGTTACCGTGGATTCCAAAGCTTCAGTTTTAGAAACGATAGCTACAATTTCCTCCCGTAACATAGGCCTGATTATTTCGGAAACTGCAGCACAGATAGTTGACATAAAGTCCTTACTCTGCAGCACCTTGAGGAGTTTGTCGTGGAACACGTCCTCGCTGAGTTGACTCACAGTGTCGTGCTCAGCCTCCATTATTACTGACGTGTCTGAGCTCTCAAAACTTAAATTACAATGGCGTTTAGCGTCCTCTGAGTCAGGGGTAGATACTTCCGAGCGTATACGTTTCCCCGTCGGTGTATTTTCCATAAGAGTATTTAAGTAGAAAGACTGTTTACAGGTGTTAAGTATATTTCACTGATCAGTTGTCGTTAGCTCACGGTATACTCACATGAGACAAAGTTTGACGGAGTTTATCCAAAGCAAATCTCAAAGTTTATAAGCCATCCGTTCGCCAAATTCGTTTACTTCTTTTCAAATATACGTTTTGTTCACATACCATAGAGTTGCGGTCCAATAAAAGTAAGCAGAAATCCACCAAACATAGATTTTTTTTTACATCAGTCCACGGGAGCGCAGAACGACACGTCCTATCATCGTGACGTCACCGGAAGTAGTCTTTTTTGTTTTTATAATGAACTGAGGTGAGTACATTCTTTTTGCCTTTTGCCTCTACATACACAATCTTTGGCAGATTGCATTCGAGCTTAATAATTAGCCAAGACAGTTTCAAGTCTACATCTAGTCTATTATTTTCAAACGCAAAGCATTGTGGTCGACCCGCACACTGTAAACAAACAAACAAAAGAGAAAGTTTATGACAAGTAAGTGTAATGGAAATATAATAATATTTAGCGTTTATCTTTTATCACTGGATTCAGTTATGTAGTTCTTAGATATTGATATAGCTGTTGAATAAGGGTGAGGCTTCGGGATTCACAAGTTGTCCATCAAATTTACACACAATATTTTTCAAACACCAGTAGGAGGACTGGCTCTGAGCCATCCCCTCCCCTTACACCCCACACCCATCTATTGTTCCGACATTGCATCTTCCATTCTGTCCCTAGAACACATGCATCGTTGACAGATGCCTGACGTCACTACAGTTTTGCGTATCAAATCATGTCAAAGAAAACGTCCTAGACGATTTTAACCCGGTTGGCATTTCCCTTATAGAGGTTATGTTGTGAGTGTCATATTATGTTTAGAAAGGGGTGAATAAATTTGGTTATTTCCCAAACTAGATCGAGGGGTATACCGATATTGAAGCACGAGTGTCGTAAAGACAGCATGATATGGACACAGGGCATCGTGTGAAAAATATGAACTCCGATATGACTGCTATTGTAGGTAATAAATAGAACTATTACTGGAATAAGTGCATAAAATGACTTTTGAGTAACGGATATGATTATCCGTGTATTACCTGAGCGAGAGTGAGGGTTATACATAGATTTGCATGAGTTTACATACGTTACACTATCTTTTCCTCCACTATATATTTGCATTCATTTTACATGTTCTTGTGTGTTTGAGTGAATTATAGTATTTTTTAATCATAATGTTCCTTGTATATATTATAAAAGAGTTTAGACAATCTTCACCACAAACATGTATACGTATTGTAAAGGATATAAATGTATTATAAAATAAAATAATTCATATTACATTATCATTATCTAAATACTATTGGCAATATGACACTTTATTGTATTATACTGCACTGTACATGTCTTGCACGTTTGAAATGTAAAAGATGTATTTATTTACATTTGTTATATCTTTATATTCTTTAGAAATTAATTAAGTGGATAAAATAGACAGTTGATTAAGTGTCCAATTGTGCCTTATCCGTTTGACTTGTTGTCAATAAAATATGTTAAAAAACAATTATCCATTTGACCTTTCCTTCAATAAAACATGTTTTAACCTATTAAAACATTTATATCTGTAATCTAATTATAAATACCAATATAAACATAAATAACAAAATCAGATAAAAAATAGGTTTTCTTAACTTAGGATGTAAGTTCTCCAGATTACAAAATAATCAATTGATACATTACCAAATTTTAATAGAAAAATAAATAACAAAACATTATAAAAGTCATTCGGGAGTTTCAATACTATTTCAAAACTTTAAACGAGGATAATGCTATCCTTTCAGAATTCGCTAGGAACAATCTTTCTCCCTTGACTGATTTTTTATAGTTATTTATTAACATCGTGTTTTGAAATACCAACACAATGAATTACCATACGAACCATAACTACACAACCAAAGAAATAGAATAAGTAGACTCCTGGGAAATCGTTGATGTTAGTTTAACTCTTTAGTTGACAACAGGGACCTAGATATACACAAACAATTAGTTATAATGTTTATAATGAGAGCACTGTTATTCACCTTTGGGACAATATCAGTGAGTCTACCACATGTATTGGCTGGTACGAATCCATTATTAACCTCATGGAGAGTATAAACACTGTATAAAAAACTAAACAAAATACTGGAACCGGAAAAATGGATTTTTGAATTTATGTGATCAGGATACATTTTGTAACTTGTGGTGCCAAAAGAGAACGTCAACAAGATGATGAAAAATTAAATTCTTGAAAAATGTTGTTGCCTCCTGCTCAGACTGTTTATAGAAATAACCCTCGTTGGCTCTAAGGTATTGTATGAAATATAAGAACCCTGATACGATTGCCCTCGTAGGTTTTCAGTGTCATGTTCTTATGGTTTTAAATTAATTGTTAATTCTAATCATAATATAACTTATGTATATTGTAATATATTTTAGATATCATCAAGTAAATGTATTCTTGTTGTTAAGGTATTTTTCTATTTTAAAAAGTATTTTTTGAGAAATTTTACTTTTTAGTTTATTACATAACACAGTATATTTCTTGCATATTTCAAAATGTAAAATAGGTATTGATTTACATTTGTGATATCATTTGAAATCAATTAAACATAGCTGTTGTCTCATTTCTATATTTCCCAGTTAAAAATCAGTAACAAAACAAATAAAAAATGGTTTTCCTAACTTAGGATGTTAATTCTCCAGAAAACAAAATAAACTATTGGTAATGTAACCAATGAACGAGTAATTTTAAAAGCAATACTGTAAGAAAACCTCTTTACGTAAAATCCATTAAAAATACATTCGGAAATTTCAATACCGTGCACTTTTTCAGAGGACAATGCCCTCTTTTTGGAATTCGCAAGAAACAATCTTCTTCCCTTGACTGAATTTATTACTTATTTATCACCAAGTGGTTAAAAACTTCAACAAATTGAAATATATACTAATCAACCAATGAAACAAAATAAGCAGACTCCTTGGAAATACATCCTCCCTTACCCAGGGTTTTATATAAACTCTCCACTATTTCACCCCTGGAAAATTTCATCAGAGAAATCTGTACTCAAATTACCCACCCGTGGCACATTCAAACAGATATGAGGGGTTTGATGAAGTTCTTACATTTAATAGATTGTTTAACTAATCGTTAATTCAGAATACGTTGATGTGATCATACTTGAATGAACAATTAAACTTTGATGTCGTGCTAACGTTCTTACATTTCTCACTAATGCAGAAAATATAATGTCTTATAATTGCCTAGTTATTGTATTTATAAGTCGATTGTTTCAGGAAGACAAGTGCTATGCACTAGCAACTGGGTAAACTAACTTTTAATAATAATAACTTTAAACACACTTCAAATAGTGTGTGTCATATGACCATTTAAAACCCCCCAGATATATCGTTATCGTATAGAGGTTGTCCTGCGTCGGGTTTAATGTGTTGTAACCGTATAAAGGGTCAGTAAGCCTACTGGTCTACAGAAAATACACATTATAATTTCAAATTCCAAAGTCATATATTTCTGTTTTCCAATGTCAAGAGGTGATCACATTTCTTTCATTAATGTTTTCAAAATTGAAATATATCCTGTGTATATCGCTAGCATCCTTTCCTTTCACAAACTGAAACTGCATCGGGATATCCATAAAAAACATATCATATCTTAAGATGATATAAATCTGTAGTACTGACAATCCAAGACTATCTATGTTGCATGATACACCATCTGATGAGATCATTTCAAAAATGTTATGTCATAAAGGACGCTCAAAGGGTATTACTAAATGAAGTCCTTTTTTAACATAATGCATAATGTTATATTTTTTAATGTATCATATTTTACGACAATAAGAAAATACATACTAGCGATACAATTATATTTATGTTGCAAAATATACAAACTGATCATTTCAAAGTTGAAATGTATTTTAATTAATTAATTACCAATTTGCATAATTCTATCTCATTTAATGAAATGATTGGTATCTCAAATTTCGAAAAAGGGTCAAATACATTTACTGATTTATTGTATTCGGTTAATTTGGCAGATTTCATCTCACTGTCTGAAAAAGTTTCCCCCATGTATTTCGGGTTAAGGTGCTACTACTATTCTTGTGGTTGTCGCCTCAGAGATGACAACGGGATGACTTGCCATAATAAACAATGCGTCTGTTAACGAGAATGATAGCCTTTTGTATCCCAGGTGAGCTTCAGTGACGACAATGTCAGATCAATAGATGCTCACATGGGACACATAACATATTATCCACGTACTTGTGTTTGGTAGGCAGCTGAGAGCAAAGCATGAAGCCTATCCAACCGACCCAACAGTTACTTTCATCAATAACTGCCTCCAATGGGATTCAAACACATACCATATCACCCACGTATGTGTCTTTTGTCAGTGTGTGTTAGGCAAATGTGAGAAAAGCATGAAGTGTTTCCAACTTGTAACGTTGGTTTCTTTCTATTTCCTCACTAACTGTTTTGCAGAAAAGATGTGTACACGTTCGGACTATCTCAGTGACCTACACACAGATAATATGCTCCCTAACAGTACATTCGTTACTCTGTTTACCGAGGGAATTATGACATGTGCAAAGAACTGCTTTCTAAGAAACAAGTGTCGATCTTTCAACTTCAATCGTGTCACGGGGGAATGTCAACTGAACAAATTAACCATCAATTCCACAACAGTTTTGTCTACAGTGAGTGATTTCATCTTCTCTGATATTTCACACTGGCCTAACAGACTCTCTGGACCATGCGCTGATCACCCCTGTCCTCTCAACTCCTACTGTGATCCTGTTGATTCTTATTCCTACCACTGTGTCGTTAGTGAGTGCTTGAGTTTGCCGAATGTAGAGAATGGACATTTTGATGTAGATCGAGAGGAAAGTCCTATTGGTACAACGATACCGCTGACCTGTGATCAGAACTTCCTAGCGGAAAGTGAGATTGTTTGTCAGGAGGATGGTGCTTGGAGTGATGCGAAGTGTGTCCTTGTGTCGTCATGTAGCGTTGTGAAGCAGCTTCTGCCGGACAGTGAAGATGGGGAGTATTGGCTCGTCCTGGCCAACATCAGCAACTACAGAGCCAAGTTTTACTGTCACGATATGGCCTCCCTTGACCCCCGAGAGTACCTGACGTTACCTAACCCTAATTATGGCATTTACCCTCAAGTGATGAACGCGTATTGCACCGACGATACGGAACTTAAGTATGGTTGTGCAGGCAAAGGAGGTGCGATTTGGTTCAACAAAATCAGCGTTGACATCAATGTGATGAGTGTGAATAGAACAGACCAAACATTCACTGATTCGATAAACAGTACGGACTATCTGATGTACGCCAATGCCCACGACTGTTATACCGAACATTGGGGAGGAGATGTGAGTTGTGGTGTGAGAGGAAACTTCACCATCGACTTAAGAGGAACTGGATGGAGAATAAGTGAAGATCAGGAGTGGGAAACACACGGCTGGCAACCGTACATGATGCCAGTTGTAAGAGAGAACAATGGAACCTGGATATTCTTGGAGTGTGGGGGATTTTCAGGAGGATGTCGTCCAAAAGACGGATTGTATCTTTATCCTTACCCTCAGGATTTGCCATCTACTTAATCTATTTTCCTGTTTAAGATGGATATACAACAGATAATTACCAATTACCGCAATAATTTATTTCATTTAATAACATGAACAATGGAATAATAACTACAAAAGACGGAGTGCGTCTTTACCCGTATCCCCAGGATTTGACTCCTACTGAATCTTTTTTGCAGCATCGCACCTACTATTACATCAAAGAGTATTTTAATACCCACTTCCGTCGATTTTTTTCATATGTAGGATTTACAATTGCAAATATCTCAAGTTTTCCATGTCATAATCTAAAACTGACAAGTACTCGTGTTCAGTCAGCAGTCAAAGAATACTTCTACATGTTTTTTGAATAAAGAAAAAGAAAGTTTTAATTTTAAATATTTTCCTAAATTATTTTTGATGATACACAACTGTTCATCGACATGTAAGACACATTCTATGTTAAAATTAATAAATGTGCTTGAGTTTGCACACATTTACATCATTCTAAACATGGTAGGGGAAATGTTGGTGTAAATTTTATTTCTTACCCATGTTTTCATGAAGCAAAGATACTTTAACTAAACTTTTACCACAGTCACCAATTAATTCATTCAAACGACTGCAGATAAGTATTATTGTATCGTGCCATAGTCAAATACATCTGATTTTGTTTAAATATTGAAACCAACTGAGGTGAGAACATTCTTTGTCCTGGTAGTCTACATACACAATCTTTGGCAGATTGCTTTCGGACTTAATGATTAGTCAAGACAGTTTCCAGTCTACATCTAGTATTATTTTCATGCGCAAAGCAATGTGGTCGACTCGCACACTGTAAACAAACAAACAAACAAACAAACAAACAAACAAACAAACAAACAAAAGAGAAACAAATTTCTGACTACTAAGTGTAATGGAAATATAATATATATATTTAGCGTTTATCTTTTATCACTTGATTCAGTTATGTAGTTCTTAGATATTGATATAGCTGTTGAATAAGGGTGAGGCTTCGGGATTCACAAGTGGTCCATCAAATTTACATACAATATTTTTCAAACACCGGTAGGAGGACTAGCCCTGAGCCATCCCAATAATATACCGATATTGAACGACGAGTGTCGTAAAGACAGCATGACATGGACACAGGGCATCGTATGAAAAATATGAACTCCGATATGACTGCTATTGTAGGTAATAAATAGAACTATTACTGGAATAAGTGCGTAAAATGACTTTTGAGAAACGAGTATGATTATCTGTGTATTACCTGAGTGAGAGTGAGGGTTATACATAGATAAGCATGAGTTTACATACGACACACTTTCTTTTCCGCCACTATTCATTTGCATTCATTTTACATGTTCTTGTGTGTTTGAGTAAATTATAGTATTTTCTAATTATAATGTCCCTTGTATTTACTATAATATATTTCAGACAAACTTCATTATAAACATGTATACGTATTGTCAATGATATGAATGTGCCAACTATATAAATTCCTATTACATATTTTTGTTCATCTAAGTACTACAGGAAATATGACATTTTATTGTATTATACTGCACTATACCCTATAAGTTATCAATAAAATATGTTTTCAACTTAAAACATGTATATCTGTTATCTAATTTCTATATTTCCCAATAAAAAATTAAAAAAACAACATAATTAAAAAAAAAGGTTTTCTGAACTTAGGATTGAAGTTGAAGAACAAAATAAGCAATTGATACATTACCAACATTTTAACATCGTGTTTTGAAATACCAACTCAATGAATAACCATACGAACCATAACTACTCAACCAAAGAAATAAAATAAGTAGACTCCTGGGAATTCGTTGATATTTGTTTTACTCTTTAGTTGACAACAGGGACCTAGATATACACGGCCTAAGAGTAATGGAAGGGTCCAAATGACGGGGGCTCCATAATTATGTTTAAATGCTACTGAAGTTAGAGAAACTGAACATACAAAGTGATCAAAATAGCAGAAATGAGTTTCTTTAACATGACATATCATATCTGACATCAGAAAATTTGGTTGCAGGACAGAAATGTACTTGAAACATCGTATTTAGTGTATTTGGTTGTAGTCCCCTATAGGGATCTGCAACCAAATTTATTTACAGCAATTATTCATCATTATTCCCACCTTGGCAAATAAATATTCGGTTGCAGATAAAAAATAGTGTGTTGACAAGCACATGGGATTAGTTGGTTGCAGAGGTTTTCAAATTTACTAAATATGCCAAAAATACGATGACATTTTCCGAATCATTTCGGCAAGTTCTCTCTCGCTAAGTTTATGACGTTATGAAACCAATGTATGTAACGCATTCTCCCATTGGCTCATTCCTTATCAACCATTTCTAACCCCAAAAAAATAAATTCATATTTATTAATTCTGGTTGCTTTTATTCACGTTTCTAGATAGAAAGTATTCATTAAAATAACTTAATGCTGTTTATTTCCTATAAAACTAATTAAGCAATCAAAGATATCTATGACCAATCAGAATTTGACAATTCGAATTCATCTCGTGACCACATTGTCAGTTGGTTGTAAACAAAAAAGTTAATAAATGCTTAAATTTGGACAAAATGTGTCAAAAGTACCTACCAAGACATGCTCTATGGTAGGAAACGTTAAATTAAACAAGGTTAATCGGTAGTTTCTATCTATAGCATTAGAAATGATAATATGACATGATCGAAAACCGGACTCGATAACGATCGCTAAAAAGTTTCCGCTAACTGTAATTATTGAAATAAAAGGCAAGGTAGGTTCAAACATTCGTCAAATCGTAATATTTTCCTTCTGCAACCAAATTGTGTCAAGTCAAGGCTGTTCTGTTTGATGAAAACATGAATTTTGATGGTTTAAAAAGTTGCTATATGGACTGTAACCAAATTGCGAAATGATTTCCATGTGAAGTTATAATCCGCAACCAAATTCAAAGATATCATGTTATATATCATGCTATAGATAATTATTTCAGATATCAGAAAATTTTGAAGAGTTTTGTTGCATTTTATGGCTATTTTAGACATCCCGTCATTGGGACCCTTCAATTACTCTTAGGCCATATACACAAACATTTATTTATAATGACTCTCATTGAGCCCACTGTTATCCACCCTTTGGACAATATCAGTGAGTCTACCACATGTATCGGCAACAGGGACTTAGATATACACAAACAATTATATATTATGACTCTCATTGAGCCCACTGTTATCCACCCTTGGGACAATATCAGTGAGTCTACCACATGTATCGGCAACAGGGACTGAGATATACACAAACAATTATTTATAATGACTCTCATTGAGACCACTGTTATCCACCCTTGGGACAATATCAGTGAGGCTACCACATGTATCGGCTGGTACGAATGCATACGTCATTAACTTCATGCATGGGGAGAATAGAAACGGTAAAAGAAAAAAACAAAATAATGGATTTTTGAATGTACGTGGTCAGGATATTATGTTGTAAAGAAGAATACACAATTTCATTCACCAGGGCATGATACTTAAGTTTATATCTTTTCTAACACACATGAGGTGCTGAAATCGATGTTTAAACATGAGGTATTTTGGACATTATGTTTGGCATAAGTTTTAAAGGTATGAACTATCAGAATTAAGTTAATAACATATTTTGTCGACATAATGTACTTTCTTAAATTTCCGAATTTCCATGTTACTTCTCTCAATTTTCAAGGTTAAGTTTGATTAGAGGACAGGCAAATACATCGGTCCAACCATATGAATGTATTGTGGTCACATGGAGTACAATTAATCCCCTTATAGTACATTAATCTAGTTGCGTTCGGGTATCATGCTCATATAAATGGTCCACAGTAATGTTTGGATAAGAAAAATCTCCCACAGTTATTAGATTGAAAGTGTACCAAATTGCGGCATTGCTACCAAATTAGAACAGCTCAAATTAAATAGCTAGAAAATCTACAGTTCGTTTCCACAATTCTACACACAAATTCGTGTTTTTTGTCAGTTTAACGTTATTCCTCATAGACACTGAAGGACATATGGGGATTGTCAATAACATGTGAATAGTCAGAGTCATATTCCATACAGTGGTCAGATACAGCCATATCCTCCACATCATGAACAAAAGAGCTGGATTCACGAGTTACAACCCAGTCTAAGATATGACCTGACTTGTGCGTCCCAGTGTCCAAGAGCTGAGTAAGACTGTGGGTAGATAGTAGGTATGGTATTGTCTTTGTTTCCCGAATGTCAAGGTACTGCACGTTAAAGTCCCCAAGATATATGATGTTAGGACCGGTATATTGCCGAAACAGCGATGACAAGTAAAAAATCACTTGTCTTCAACTGATTCTTCTTTGATGGTTGGGGTCGATAAAGACAGATGACCTTGGCTGATCTTGAATTAATTTGACAGCGTAGAGAGATGAATTCAAACGATAGATATTTCTCCTTTATCCCATCTAATTCTACATTCAGATAAGTACGATACACAACAGCCACGTCTCCACCTTGTCTATCATTTCGGGGAATATGAGCTGAACTGTATTCGTCTGGAGTGAGCTCCTTGACTTTGGCGTCATCACCATTACTTCGCAGCCAGGACTCAGTGATGAAGAGTAAATCAATCAAGTAAATGTATACTTGATGATAAGGTGTTATTATTTCATGAGAAATTTTACATTTTAGTGTATTATATTACACAGTATATTTCTTGCATACTTCATAGTGCAAAAGATGTATTTATTTACATTTTTGATATCTTTATAATACTCTTGAGAAATTAATTAAGTGGATAAAATAGACAGTTGATTAAGTGTCCACTTGTGCCTTATCCGTTTGATTTGTTGTCAATAAAATATGTTTAAAAACCAATTAAAACATAGCTGTTGTCTCATTTCTGTATTTCCCAGGTAATAAATTAACAAATAATTTTAAAAGCAAAACTGCAAGAAACCTTTCTCAAGGAACATACATTATAAAGGCATTCGGGAATTTCAATACCATGCACTTTTTCAGAGGACAATGCCCACTTTTTTCAGAATTGACGAGAAACAATCTTTTTCCCTTGACTGAATTCATTAGTTATTTACCAACCAGGTGGTTCAATAATTTAACACAGCGATTAACCACAACTAATTAAATAATGAAACAAAATAAGCAGACTCTTGGGAAATCGTTGATGTTTGTTTGCGCCTAGTTATACATTGTGACTTCCAATGGGACTACATCAATGAATCTACTATTTGTATCTGTTGGTTTGCATGTATTCATTGTTCACTACACGGGAAGTATAAAAACCTACTAGCCTCTGTCTTTCCTGATTCACTAAGCACAAATTAAAGCTAAAAGAAACTATTATCAATTTTCAACAGAATGAACCAAAAAATACTGCAGCCGGAAAAAGTAGATTTTGAATGCATGCGATATGGATATATTTTGTAGAAATAAAGAAGCAGAGTACCAACACTTTCATTCAGCAGAGTACGATATAGAGGTTATTACCCGAGGAAGTGTGTCATATGACTTTTACAAAACGAGTGTGAAATTTTGTCATATGGCACACTTCGAGTGTAATAATTTCTATATTACTCATTCTAGTTCATTTCCTTCGCGTAAAATTACCAAGGAAACGGCCCACTTCTCTTGCGGCGGCAAGCTACATTGACGTCAAGAACAATCGCTTTATTACGTCACAGATGACGAAATACGGGAAGTCGCGGTGAAACAATGGTTGCCAGGCAAACGTGATATGTGCACATGTGCTCATATCAATAATATTAACTTGGTTATTTTCAACCATACGGTAATAAACTTAATTATTATATTTGTTCAAAAGCACAGGGGGTAATGAATTAAATAGTTTGATAAGAGTGTTTTTAACATAGTTTTTCATTGTTTTTCTCATTCGAGAACGTTGGCAAAATGATCACCACATTCCAGAAACTAAATTTGCTTCCTCACCCTCGGGGTGTTTTTGGAGGTAATCTTTTGCTGCCAAAACACCTGCCTGTTGGCTTGGCTTTTTAAGCACATTCATACAGACAGAAGGTGTTGAAGGTGATGCTAACAGTTAATTAACAATGTTAAAATAAATCGTTAATTCAGAATCTCTTGATGTGATCATACTTGAATGAATAATCGAACTTCTATATCGAGCTAACATTCTTACATTTTTCACTAATTCAAGTCTTTGAAGGCTTAGTCCATTGTTTCAGGAATACACGTACCATGCACTAGCAACTGGGTAAACTATCTTTTAATAATGATAACTTTAACCACACTTCAAATAGTTTGTGTCATACCATTTTAAAAAAACAGGATATATGCTAAAAAATCATTCGATGTAGGTGTCATAACAGTGATAAAGTAGTACCGGTAAGGGTTATCGTATAAAGGTTGTCCTGCTTCAGGTTTAATGTGTTGTAACCATATAAAGGGGCAGTAAGCCTACTGGCCTACTGAAAATACACATCAATAATTTCATTGAGTCCAAAGTCACATATATCTGGTTTCTAATGTCAAAAGGCGATCAAATTTCTTCTATTTATGTCTTAAAAATTGAAATATATCCCGTGTATATCCCTAGTATCCTTTCTTGAGAAACTAAACTGTATCTGGATATACATGAAAAATATCATATCTTAAGATGATACAAGTCTGTACTACTGACGATCCAAGACTATCTATGTTGCATGATACACCATCTAATTAGATCTGTTAAAAATGCTATGTTATAAAAGACGCTCAAAGGGTATTACTAAATGAAGTCCTTTTTTTAACATAATGCATTATGTTATCTTTTTTAATGTATCATATCATCAGATACTTTTACTTAATTATTTTATTCGGTTAGTTTGGCAGATTTCATCTCACTATCTAAAAAAAATTCCCCCATGTATTTCGGTTGAAGGTTCTACTACTATTGTTGTGGTTGTCGCCTCAGGGATGACAACAGGATGACTTGCCATAATAAACAATGCGTCTGTCAATGGGAATGATATCCTTTTATAATTACAAAATGGTTTTGTTACACTAATTTCCGCATTTCTGATTGGACGAGAGCTCTCAAAAACCTGCTGCCATTTCTCGATGAATGCAGATAAAATGTGCTACCATACCTCGTGCATTCGTACCTTGTGACGTCACAATCCATTCGAACAAACGGTCGGGTCTGCCGGTTATTTCAACTGAGCGTAACGTTTTGATGCAAAATATGAAATACATATTTAATTTCGTCTTCACACCTACACCTATAACTGGAATATACATTTCTTTTCCGAATGAGACAATTAACTTCACCGGGAACACTTAATTTTGATAGATACAAGTCCCCGAGCTTGTTCACTCACAGTGCTTCACTAACAGCAGCCATGTTTGAACGTCGCGTGATATGCTAATGAGGGTTAATCTAAAAATCCGGAATGCAGAGTAAACGAACTCTGATTGAATACATGTGAATGTTGGGGGAAACGAAATTAAATCTTCTGCCGTTTTAGATGAAGGATTCCTCAATTTTGATTCAGCCATGTATCATTGCGTGTAACAAGCCGTTGTTTCTCGTCATAAATTACAAATATATTAGATTTGTGTAAATATTTAAAGAAAAACCTGTTGATTTTGTAATTATAAGGATTGTTTTACATGTTTTTTGCCTCTATCGAAGTATAACAGCAACAAATTGTGTATAACATCGCTCCGCTACGCTACGCGATGTTATACAATTTGTTGCTGTTAAACTTCGATAGAGGCACAAAACATGTAAAACAATCCTTAAGTATCCCATGTGAGCTTCAGTGACGACCATGTCAGATCAATAGATGCTCACATGGGACACATAACATATAATCCACGTACTTGTGTTTGGTAGGCAGCTGAGATCAAAGCATGAAGCCTATCAAACCGACCCAACAGTGACTTTCATCAATAACTGCCTCCAATGGGATTCATACACATACCATATCACCCACGTATGTGTTTTTTGTCAGTGTGTTTTAGGCAACTGTGAGAAAAGCATGAAGCTTATCCAATTTGTAACGTTGCTTACTTTCTATTTCCCCACTATCTGTTTTGCAGAAAAGATGTGTACACGTTCGGACTATCTCAGTGACCTACACACAGATAATATGCTTCCTAACAGTACATTCGTTGCTCTGTTTACCGAGGGAATTATGACATGTGCAAAGAACTGCTTTCTAAGAAACAAGTGTCGATCTTTCAACTTCAATCGTGTCACTGGGGAATGTCATCTGAACAAATTGACAATCAATTCCACAACAGTTTTGTCTACAGTGAGTGATTTTATCTTCTCTGATATTTCACACTGGCCTGAAAGACTTACTGGACCATGCGCTGATCACCCTTGTCCTCTCAACTCCTACTGTGATCCTGTTGATTCTTATTCCTACCACTGTGTCGTCAGTGAGTGCTTGACTTTGCCGAATGTAGAGAATGGACATTTTGATGTAGATCGAGAGGAAAGTCCTATTGGTACAACGATACCGCTGACCTGTGATCAGGACTTCCTAGCGGAAAGTGATATTGTTTGTCAGGAGGATGGTGCTTGGAGTGATGCGAAGTGTGTCCTTGTGTCGTCATGTAGCGTTGTGAAGCAGCTTCTGTCGGACAGTGAAGATGGGGAGTATTGGCTCGTCCTGGCCAACATCAGCAACTACAGAGCCAAGTTTTACTGTCACGATATGGCCTCCCTTGACCCCCGAGAGTACCTGACGTTACCTAACCCTAATTATGGCATTTACCCTCAAGTGATGAACGCGTATTGCACCGACGATACGGAACTTAAGTATGGCTGTGCAGGCAAAGGAGGTGCGATTTGGTTCAACAAAATCAGTGTTGACATCAATGTGATGAGTGTGAATAGAACAGACCTAACATTCACCGATTCGATAAACAGCACGGACTATCTGATGTACGGCCATGCCCACGACTGTTATACCGAACATTGGGGAGGAGAAGTGTTTTGTGGTGTGAGAGGAAACTTCACCATCGATTTAAGAGGAACTGAATGGAGAATAAGTGAAGATCAGGAGTGGGAAACACACGGCTGGCAACCGTACATGATGCCAGTTGTTAGAGAGAACAATGGAACCTGGATATTCTTGGAGTGTGGGGGATTTTCAGGAGGATGTCGTCCAAAAGACGGATTGTATCTTTATCCTTACCCCCAGGATGTGCCTACTATTTAATCTATGTTCCTGTTTGAGCTGGATATATAACAGTTAATTACCAATTACCGCAATGATTTATTTCATTTAATAACTTGAACAGTGGAATAATAACTATAAAAGACGGATTGTTTGTTTACCCGTATCCTCAGGATTTGACTCCTACTTAATCTATTTTGCAACATTGCACCTACTATTACATCAAAGACGTATTTTAATTCACTGTATTCATTTTCTTAAACATTTGTTTGTAATATACAATCATTAATGAAATGTTATTATACATGTGAGTTCGTCATGACGGTGTGATTAAGTGTGTATGCAACTCGTGACGGGTTTTGAAATCTAATTATCCATACTATTCTCTCGTTTCATTAATATGGTATCACATTCAACGTCGTTTATAAATTAGAATTCTCTCTTACTTTTACTTCCCAGAACACAATTACCTGTTTAGTCAACACTTCTTTTGTTTGAAAAGTAAGCCCCTAAAGTGTCATTGAGTATGTTGAAAGAAATACAGGAACGTTTTCAAAACATTATTGACTTGAAAGATGTATAAACTGTTTTCCTTGTCATAATGTAAAACTGACAAGTACTGGTGTTCAGTCAGCAGTCAAATAATACTTCTACATGTTTTTTGAATTAAGAAAAATGAAATTTTAATTTTAAATATTTTCCTAAATTATTTTTGATGATACACAACTGTTCATCGACATGTTAGACACATTCTTTGTGAAAATTAATAAATGTGCCTGAGTTTGCACACATTTAAAACATTTTAAACATGGTGTAAATTTATTTCTTGCCCATGTTTTCATGAAGAAAAGATACTTTAACTAAACTTTTACCACAGTCATTCAAACTACTGCAGGTAAGTATTATTGAATCGTGCCATAGTCAAATGCATCTGATTTTGTTTTTATAATGAACTGAGGTGAGTACATTCTTTTTGCCTTTTGCCTCTACATACACAATCTTTGGCAGATTGCATTCGAGCTTAATAATAAGCCAAGACAGTTTCAAGTTTACATCTAGTCTATTATTGTCAAGCGCAAAGCATTGTGGTCGACCCGCACACTGTAAACAAACAAACAAAAGAGAAATTTATGACAAGTAAGTGTAATGAAAATATAATAATATTTAGAGTTTATCTTCTATCACTTGTAGTACTTAGATATTGATATAGCTGTTGAATAAGGGTGAGGCTTCGGGATTCACAAGTGGTCCATCAAATTTACATACAATATTGTTCAAACACCAGTAGGAGGACTGGCTCTGAGCCATCCCCTCCCCTTACACCCCACCCCCATCTATTGTTCCGACATTGCATCTCCCATCCTGTCCCTAGAACACATGCATCGTTGACAGATGCCTGACGTCACTACAGTTTTGCGTATCAAATCATGTCAAAGAAAACTTCCTAGACGATTTTAACCCGGTTGGCATTTCCCTAATAGAGGTTATGTTGTGAGTGTCATATTATGTTTAGAAAGGGGTGAATAAATTTGGTTATTTCCCCAGCTAGATCGAGGGGTATACCGATATTGAACCGAGAGTGTCGTAAAGACAGTATGACATGGACACAGGGCATCGTTTGAAAAATATGAACTCCGATATGACTGCTATCGTAGGTAATAAATAGAACTATTACTGGAATAAGTGCGTAAAATTACTTTTGAGAAACGAGTATGATAATCTGCGTATTACCTGAGTGAGAGTGAGGGTTATACATAGATTAGCATGAGTTTACATACGACACACTTTCTTTTCCGCCACTATACATTTGCATTCATTTTACATGTTCTTGTGTGTTTGAGTAAATTATAGTATTTTCGAATTATAATGTCCCTTGTATTTACTATAATATATTTCAGACAAACTTCATTATAAACATGTATACGTATTGTCAAGGATATGAATGCCAACTATATAAATTCCTATTACATTATTGTTCATCTAAGTACTACAGGAAATATGACATTTTATTGTATTATACTGCTATACACTATAAGTTATCAATAAAATATGTTTTCACCTTAAAACATTTATATCTGTTATCTAATTTCTATATTTCCCAATATAAAATAAAAAAAAAAACATATAATAAAAAATAGGTTTTCTTAACTTAGGATTGAAGTTGAAAAACAAAATAAGCAATTGATACATTACCAACTTTTTAAAGAAATTTTTTTAAGGAACAAACATTATAAAAGTTTTTCAGGAATGTCAATAGTATTTAATACTATACACGAGGATATTGATATCCTTTCAGAATTTAGAATATTTTTCCCTTGACTGATTTTTTTATAGTTATTTATTAACATCGTGTTTTGAAATACCAACTCAATGAATAACCATACGAACAATAACCAAAGAAATAAAATAAGTAGACTCCTGGGAAATCGTTGATATTTGTTTTACTCTTTAGTTGACAACAGGAACCTAGATATACACGGCCTAAGAGTAATGGAAGGGTCCAAATGACGGGGGCTCCATTATTATGTTTAAATACTACTGAAGTAAGAGAAACTGATCATACAAAGTGATCAAAATAGCAGCAATGAGTTTCTTTAACATGACATTACATATCTGACATCAGAAAATTTGGTTGCAGGACAGAAATGTACTTGAAACATCGTATTTAGTGAATTTGGTTGCAGTCCCCTATAGGGATCTGCAACAAAATTTATTTACAGCAATTAATCATCATTATCCCTACCTTGGCAAATAAATATTCGGTTGCAGAGAAAAAATAGTGTGTTGACAAGCACATGGGATTAGTTGGTTGCAGAGGTTTTAAAATTTACTAAATATGACAAAAATACGATGACATTTTCCGAATCATTTCGGCAAGTTCTCTATCGCTAAGTGTATGACGTAATGAAACCAATGTATGTAACGCATTCTCCCATTGGCTCATTCCGTATCAACCATTTCTAACCCAAAAAAATAATAATTAATATTTATTAATTCTGGTTGCTTTTATTCACGTTTCTAGATAGAAAGTATTCATTAAAATAACTTAATGCTGTTTATTTCCTATAAAGCTAATTTAGCAATCAAAGATATCTATGACCAATCAGAATTGTGATAAGATTTGACAATTCGAATTCACCTCGTGGCCACGTTGTCAGTTGGTTGTAAACAAAAACGTAAATTAATGCTTAAATTTTGACAAAATGTGTCAAAAGTACCTACCAAGACATGCTTCATGGTAGGAAATGTTAAATTAAACAATTTTGAAGAGTTTGGTTGCATTTTATGGCTATTTTAGAAACCCCGCCATTGGGACCCTTCAATTACTCTTAGGCCATATACACAAACAATTATTTATAATGACTCTCATTGAGCCCACTGTTATCCACCCTTGGGACAAAATCAGTGAGTCTACCACATGTATCGGCAACAGGGACTTAGATATACACAAACAATTATATATAATGACTCTCATTGAGACCACTGTTATCCACCCTTGGGACACTATCAGTGAGTCTACCACATGTATCGGCAACAGGGACTTTGATATACACAAACAATTATTTATAATGACTCTCATTGAGACCACTGTTATCCACCCTTGGGACAATATCAGTGGGTCTACCACATGTATCGGCTGGTACGAATGCATACATTATTAACGTCATGCATGGGGAGTATAGAAACGGTAAAAGAAAAAAAACAAAATAATGGATTTTTGAATGTACGTGGTCAGGATATTATGTTGTAAAGAAGAATACACAATTTCATTCACCAGGGCATGATACTTAAGTTTATATCTTTTCAAACACACATGAGGTGCTGAAATCGATATTTAAACATGAAGTATTTTGGACATTATGTTTGGCATAAGTTTTAAAGGTATGAAGTATCAGAATTAAGTTCATAACATATTTTGTCGACATAATGTACCTTCTTAAATTTTCATGTTACTTCTCTCCATTTTCAAGGTTAAGTTTGATTAGAGGACAGGCAAATACATCGGTCCAACCATATGAATGTATTGTGGTCACATGGAATACACTTAATCCCGATATAGTACATTAATCTAGTTGCGTTCGGGTATCATGCTCATATAAAATGGTCCACAGTCTTGAATAAAACACTTATGTTTGGATAAGAAAAATCCCCCACAGTTATTAGATTGAAAGTGTACCAAATTGCGGCATTGCTACCAAATATACGTGAGTGTTAGAACAGCTCAAATTAAATAGCTAGAAAATCTACAGTTCGTTTCCGCAATTCTACACACAAATTCGTGTTTTTTGTAAGTTTAACGTTATTCCTCATAGACACTGAAGGACATATGGGGATTGTCAATAACATGTGAATAGTCTGGTCTTGACGCCTCGAGTCAGAGTCATATTCCATACAGTGGTCAGATACAGCCATATCCTCCACATCATGAACAAAAGAGCTGGATTCACGAGTTACAACCCAGTCTAAGATATGACCTGACTTGTGCGTCCCAGTGTCCAAGAGCTGAGTAAGACTGTGGGTAGATAGTAGGTATGGTATTGTCTTTGTTTCCCGAATGTCAAGGTACTGCACGTTAAAGTCCCCAAGATATATGATGTTAGGACCGGTATATTGCCGAAACAGCGATGACAAGTAAAACATCATTTGTCTTCAACTGATTCTTCTTTGATGGTTGAGGTCGATAAAGACAGATGACCTTGACTGATCTTGAATTAATTTAACTTATTTAATTAATTGAATTCAAACGATATAAATTTCTCCTTTATCCCATCTAATTCTACATTCAGAGAAGTAAGATACACAACAGCCACGTCTCCACCTTGTCTATCATTTCGGGGAATATGGGCTGAACTGTATTCGTCTGGAGTGAGTTCCTTGACTTTGGCGTCATCACTATTACTTCGCAGCCAGGACTCGGTGATGAAGAGTAAATCAATCAAGTAAATGTATACTTGATGATAAGGTTTTATTATTTCATGAGAAATTTTACATTTTAGTTTATTATATTACACAGTATATTTCTTGCATACTTCATAGTGCAAAAGATGTATTTATTTACATTTTTTATATCTTTATACTCTTGAGAAATTAATTAAGTGGATATAATAGACAGTTGATTAAGTGTCCACTTGTGCCTTATCCGTTTGACTTGTTGTCAATAAAATATGTTAAAAACCAATTAAAACATAGCTGTTGTCTCATTTCTGTATTTCCCAGGTAATAAATGAACAAATAATTTTAAAAGCAAAACTGCAAGAAACCTTTCTCAAGGAACATAAATTATAAAGGCATTCGGGAATTTCAATACCATGCACCATGCACCATGGACAATGCCACCTTTTTTCAGAATTGACGAGAAACAATCTTTTTCCCTTGACTGAATTCATTAGTTATTTACTAACCAGGCGGTTCAATAATTTAACACAGCGATTAAGCACAACTAATTAAGTAATGAAACAGAATAATCAGACTCTTGGGAAATCGTTGATGTTTGTTTGCGCCTAGTTATACATTGTGACTTCCAATGGGACTACATCAATGATTCTACTATTTGTATCTGTTGGTTTGCATGTATTCATTGTTCATTCCACGGGAAGTATAAAAACCTACTAGCCTCTGTCTTTCCTGATTCACTAAGCACAAATTAAAGCTAAAACAAACTATAATCAAATTTCAACAGAATGAACCAAAAAATACTGCAGCCGGAAAAAGTAGATTTTGAATGCATGCGATATGGATATATTTTGTAGAAATAAAGAAGCAGAGTACCAAAACTTTCATTCAGCAGAGTACGATATAGAGGTTATTACCCGAGGAAGTGTGTCATATGACTTTTACAAAACGAATGTGATTTTTTGTCTTATGGCACACTTTCGATTGTAGTAATTTCTTTATTACCCATTCTAGTCCATTTCCTTCGCGTAAAATTACCCAGGAAACGGCCCACTTCTCTTGCGGCGGCAAGCTACAGTGACGTCACGAACAATCGTTTTATGACGTCACAGACGTCGAAATACGGGATGTCGCGGTGAAACAATGGTTGCCAGGCAAACGTGATATGTGCACATGTGCTCATATCAATAATATTAACTTGGTCATTTTCAACCATACGGTAATAAACTTAATTATTATATTTGTTCAAAAGCACAGGGGGTAATGAATTAAATAGTTTGATAAGAGTGTTTTTAACATAGTTTTTCCATTTTTTTTCTCATTCGAGAACGTTGGCAAAATGACCACCACATTCCAGAAACTAAATTTGCTTCCTCACCCTCGGGGTGTTTTTCGAGGTAATCTTTTGCTGCCAAAACACCTGCCTGTTGGCTTGGCTTTTTAAGCACATTCATACAGACAGAAGGTGTTGAAGGTGATGCTAACAGTTAATTAACAATGTTAAAATAAATCGTTAATTCAGAATCTATTGATGTGATCATACTTGAATGAACAATCGAACTTCAATATCGAGCTAACATTCTTACATTTTTCACTAATTCAATGTCTTTGAAGGCTTAGTCCATTGTTTCAGGAATACACGTACCATGCACTAGCAACTGGGTAAACTATCTTTTAATAATGATAACTTTAACCACACTTCAAATAGTTTGTGTCATATGACCATTTAAAAAAAAAGGATATAGGCTAAAACATCATTCGATGTAGGTGTCATGACAGTGATAAAGTAGTACCGGTAAGGGTTATCGTATAAAGGTTGTCCTGCTTCAGGTTTAATGTGTTGTAACCATATAAAGGGGCAGGAAACCTACAGGCCTAGTGAAAATACACATCAATAATTTCATTGAGTCCAAAGTCACATATATCTGGTTTCTAATGTCAAAAGGCGATCAAATTTCTTCTATTAATGTCTTAAAAATTTAAATATATCCCGTGTATATCCCTAGTATCCTTTCTTGAGAAACTAAACTGTATCTGGATACAATGTATACATGAACAATATCATATCTTAAGATTATACAAGTCTGTATTACTGACGATCCAAGACTATCTATGTTGCCTGATACACCATCTGATGAGATCTGCTAAAAATGCTATGTCATGAAGGACGCTCAAAGGGTATTACTAAATGAAGTCCTTTTTTAACATAATGCATAATGTTATATTTTTTAATGTATCATATCTTACGACCGTTGCATAATAAACAAACTGATCATTTCAAAGTTGCAATGTAATTTAATTAACTTATTACCAATTTGCATGATGCTATCTCATTTAATGAAATGATTGGTATCTCAAATTTCGAAAAAGTCATCAGATACTTTTACTGAATTATTTTACCCCATGAATTTCGGTTTAAGGTTCCACTACACTTGTTGTGATTGTCGCCTCAGGGATGGCAACAGGATGACTTGCGATAATAAACAATGCGTCTGTTAACGAGAATGATACCCTTTTGTATCCCAGGTGAGCTTCAGTGACGACCATGTCAGATCAATAGATGCTCACATGGGACACATAATATATAATCCACGTACTTGTGTTTGGTAGGCAGCTGAGATCAAAGCATGAAGCCTATCAAACCGACCCAACAGTGACTTTCATCAATAACTGCCTCCAATGGGATTCATACACATACCATATCACCCACGTATGTGTCTTTTGTCAGTGTGTGTTAGGCAAATGTGAGAAAAGCATGAAGTGTTTCCAACTTGTAACGTTGGTTACTTTCTATTTCCTCACTAACTGTTTTGCAGAAAAGATGTGTACACGTTCGGACTATCTCAGTGACCTACACACAGATAATATGCTCCCTAACAGTACATTCGTTACTCTGTTTACCGAGGGAATTATGACATATGCAAAGAACTGCTTTCTAAGAAACAAGTGTCGATCTTTCAACTTCAATCGTGTCACGGGGGAATGTCAACTGAACAAATTAACCATCAATTCCACAACAGTTTTGTCTACAGTGAGTGATTTCATCTTCTCTAATATTTCAAACTGGCCTAAAAGACTTACTGGACCATGCGCTGATCACTCCTGTCCTCTCAACTCCTACTGTGATCCTGTTGATTCTTATTCCTACCACTGTGTCGTCAGTGAGTGCTTGAGTTTGCCGAATGTAGAGAATGGACATTTTGATGTAGATCGAGAGGAAAGTCCTATTGGTACAACGATACCGCTGACCTGTGATCAGGACTTCCTAGCGGAAAGTGAGATTGTTTGTCAGGAGGATGGTGCTTGGAGTGATGCGAAGTGTGTCCTTGTGTCGTCATGTAGCGTTGTGAAGCAGCTTCTGCCGGACAGTGAAGATGGGGAGTATTGGCTCGTCCTGGCCAACATCAGCAACTACAGGGCCAAGTTTTACTGTCACGATATGGCCTCCCTTGACCCCCGAGAGTACCTGACGTTACCTAACGATAATTATGGCATTTACCCGCAAGTGATGAACGCGTATTGCACCGACGATACAGAACTTAAGTATGGTTGTGCAGGCAAAGGAGGTGCGATTTGGTTCAACAAAATCAGTGTTGACATCAATGTGATGAGTGTGAATAGAACAGACCTAACATTCACTGATTCGATAAACAGCACGGACTATCTGATGTACGGCCATGCCCACGACTGTTATACCGAACATTGGGGAGGAGATGTGAGTTGTGGTGTGAGAGGAAACTTCACCATCGACTTAAGAGGAACTGGATGGAGAATAAGTGAAGATCAGGAGTGGGAAACACACGGCTGGCAACCTTACATGATGCCAGTTGTTAGAGAGAAGAATGGAACCTGGATATTCTTGGAGTGTGGGGGATTTTCAGGAGGATGCCGTCCAAAAGACGGATTGTATCTTTATCCTTACCCTCAGGATTTGCCATCTTCTTAATCTATTTTCCTGTTTAAGATGGATATATAACAGTTAATTACCAATTACCGCAAGAATTTACACCAATGTTTGTACTTTTTGTAAAAACGAAGTGGAAACTATAACGCACATATTTTATGAATGCAAGATAATCAAAGAAATTTGGAGCAATGTTATTAAATGGATTCAACTAAAAACTGGCATCCTTCTCCACTTTGATAAGTCGAAAATACTATTTGGATACCCTGAGAAAAGAAATGACGTAGTCAATCGTATCATAATTATCACAAAGTACAACATTTTTAAATCAAGACTAGCAAACAGACACCCAAACATGTCGCACATTAAACATGACGTTGAATCTGCATACACTCTAGATAAATACAATTCAAAGATAACGTGTAGTGTAACACCATTTGCCACTTTTTGGTCTTCTTGTCATATGTTGTTTAGTTGATGTCTGATCTACATTGCTGACGCTAGTATTATTACTGTACATTTGGAATACTGATGTTATAATTCCATGCTCAACGATTCGATTGATCTCTGTATGTTGACTTTGTACCAAACAAAAAAAAGGGAAATAAAAAAAAAGAAAAAAAAAGAATTTATTCCATTTTATAACATGAACAGTGGAATAATAACTATAAAAGACGGATTGTTTGTTTACCCGTATCCTCAGGATTTGACTCCTACTTAATCTTTTTTGCAACATTGCACCTACTATTACATCAAAGACGTATTTTAATTCACTGTATTCATTTTCTTAAACATTTTTTTGTAATATACAATCATTAATGAAATGTAATTGTACATGTGAGTTCGTCATGACGGTGTGACTAAGTGTGTATGCAACTCGTGACAAGTTTTAAAATCTAAGTATCCATACTATTCTCTCGTTTCATTAATATGGTATCACATTCAACGTCGTTTATAAATTAGAATTCTCTTTTAGTTTTATTTCCCAGAACACAATTACCTGTTTAGTCAACTCGTCTTTTGTTTGAAAAGTAAGCCCCTAAAGTGTCATTGAGTATGTTGAAAGAAATACAGGAACGTTTTCAAAACATTATTCACTTGAAAGATGTATAAACTGCCAGGCAAGAGAAAATACTCACTTCCGTCGATTGTATCATATGTATAATTTACAATTGCAAATATCTCAAGTTTTCTTTGTCATAATCTAAAACCCACAAGTACTGGTGTTCAGAATACTTCTACATGTTTTTTAAATTAAGAAAAATAAAATTTTAATTTTCCAAAATTAGTTTTGATGATACACAACTGTTCATCGACATGTAAGACACATTCTTTGTGAAAATTAATAAATGTGCCTGAGTTTGCACACATTTAAAACATTTTAAACATGGTGTAAATTTATTTCTTGCCCATGTTTTCATGAAGCAAAGATACTTTAACTAAACTTTTACCACAGTCATTTAAACTACTGCAGGTAAGTATTATTGTATCGTGCCATAGTCAAATGCATCTGATTTTGTTTATATATTGAACTAATTGAAACCAACTGAGGTGAGTACATTCTTTTTGCCTTTTGCTTCTGCATACACAATCTTTGGCAGATTGCTTTCGAACTTAATAATTAGCCAAGACAGTTTCAAGTCTACATCTAGTCTATTATTTTAAAGCACAAAAGCAATGTGGTCGACTCGCACACTGTAAACAAACAAACAAACAAAAGAGAAAAAAAATTCTGACAACTAAGTGTAATGGAAAGATAATATATATATTTCGCGTTTAACTTTGTATCACTTTATTCAGTTATGTAGTTCTTAGATATTTAAATAGCTGTTGAATAAGGGTGAGGCTTCGGGATTCACAAGTTACAAATTTACACACAATATTGTTCAAACACCGGTAGGAGGACTAGCCCTGACTACCCCATCTATATTGTTCCGACATTGCATCTTCCATTCTGTCCCTAGAACACATGCATCGTTGACAGTTGCCTGACGTCACTACAGTTTTGTGTATCAAATCATGTCAAAGTAAACTTCCTAGACGATTTTAACCCGGTTGGCATTTCCCTAATAGAGGTTATGTTGTGTTTGGAAAGGGGTGAATAAATTTGGTTATTTCCCTAACTAGATCGAGGAATATACCGATATTGAAGCACGAGTGTCGTAAAAACAGCATGACATGGGCACAGGGCATCGTGTGAAAAATATGAACTCCGATATGACTGCTATTGTAGGTACGAAATAGAACTATTACCGGAATAAGTGCGTAAAATGACTTTTGAGGAACGGGTATGATTTCCGTGTATTACCTGAGCGAGAGTGTGGGTTATACATAGATTAGCATGAGTTTACATACGACATACTTTCTTTTCTGCCACTAGGCTATATTTGCATTCATTTTACATGTTCTTTTGTGATTGAGTAATTTATAGTGTTTTCTAATTATCATGTCCCTTGTATTTACTATAATATATTTCAGACAAACTTCATTATAAACATGTATACGTATTGTCAAGGATATGAATGTGTCAACTATATACATTCCTATTACATTATTGTTGATTTAAATACTATTGGAAATTTGACATTTTATTGTATTATACTGCACTATACATTATAAGTTATCAATAACATATGTTTTCACCTTAAAACATTTATATCTGTTATCTAATTTCTATATTTCCCAATATAAAATAAAATAACAACATCAAATAAAAAAAAGGTTTTCTTAACTTAGGATGTAAGTTCTCCAGACAACAAAATAAGCAAGTGATATACATTACCATATTTTAAAAGAAAAATTATAACAAACGTTTCTTAAGGAACAAACATTATAAACGTCATTCGCGAACTTCAATACTATTCAAGACTTTACACGAGGATAATGCTATCCTTTGAGAATTCGCTAGGAACAATCTTTTTCCCTTGACTGATTTTTTAAAGTAATTTATTAACATCGTGTTTTGAAATACCAACACAATGAATAACCATACGAACCAAAACTAATCAGTTAAAGAAATATAATAAGTAGACTCCTGGGAAATCGTTGATGTTAGTTTTACTCATTAGTTGACAACAGGGACCTCGATATACACAAACAATTATATATAGTGACTTGCATAGAGCACACTGTTATTCACTTTTGGGACAATATCAGTGAGTCTACCACATGTATCGGCAACAGTGACCTAGATATACACAAACAATTAATCATAATGACTCCCATTGAGCCCGCTGTTATCCACCCTTGGGACAATATCAGTGAGTCTACCACATGTATCGGCAACAAGGACCTAGATATACACAAACAATTATTTATAATGACTCCCATTGAGTCCACTGTTATCCACCCTTGGGACAATATCGGTGAGTCTACAGCATGTATCGGCAACAGGGACCTCGATATACACAAACAATTATTTATAATGACTCCCATTGAGCCCGCTGTTATCCACCCTTGGGACAATATCAGTGACTCTACCACATGTATCGGCAACAGGTACCTAGATATACACAAACAATTATTCATAATGACTCTCATTGAGGCTACTATTATCCACCCTTGGGACAATATCAGTGAGTCTACCACATGTATCGGCAACAGGGACTTAGATATACACAAACAATTATTTATAACGACTCTCAGTGAGCCCACTGTTATCCACCCTTGGGACAATATCAGTGAGTCTACCACATGTATCGGCTGGTACGAATGCATTCATTATTAACTTCATACATGGGGAGTATAGAAACGGTAAAAGTAAATACACAAAATAATGGATTTTTGAATGTACGTTGTCAGGATATTATGTTGTAAAGTTAATAACATATTTTGTCGACATAATGTACCTTTTTAAATTTCAAAATTTTCATGTTACTTCTCTCCATTTTCAAGGTTAAGTTTGATTGGAGGAGAGGCAAATACACCGGTCCAATCATATGAATGTATTGTGGTCACATGGGAGTACAATTAATCCCGATATAGTACATTAATCTAGTTGCGTTCGGATATCATGCTCATATAAATGGTCCACAGTCTTGAATAAAACAGTAATGTTTGGATAAAAAAAAAACCCACAGTTATTTGATTGAAAGTGTACCAAATTGCGGCATTGCTGCCAAATTAACGTGAGTGTTAGAACAGTTCAAATTAAATAGCTAGAAAATCTACAGTTCGTTTCCGCAATTCTACACACAAATTCGTGTTTTTTTTCAGTTTAATGTTATTCCTCATAGACACTGAAGGACATATGGGGATTGTCAATAACATGTGAATATTCTGATCTTGACGCCTCGTCCATGAGCTGAGTAAGACTGTGGGTAGATAGTAGGTATGGTATTGTCTTTGTTTCCCGAATGTCAAGGTACTGCACATTAAAGTCTCCAAGATATATGATGTTAGGACCGGTATATTGCCGAAACAGCGATGAAAAGTAAAAAATCACTTGTCTTCAACTGATTCTTCTTTGATGGTTGGGGTCGATAAAGACAGATGACCTTGACTGATCTTGAATTAATTTGACAGCGTAGAGAGATGAATTCAAACGATAGATATTTCTCCTTTATCCCATCTAATTCTACATTCAGATAAGTACGATACACAACAGCCACGTCTCCACCTTGTCTATCATTTCGGGGAATATGAGCTGAACTGTATTCGTCTGGAGTGAGCTCCTTGACTTTGGCGTCATCACCATTACTTCCAATGGGACTACATCAATGAATCTACTATTTGTATCTGTTGGTTTGCATGTATTCATTGTTCACTCCACGGGAAGTATAAAAACCTACTAGCCTCTGTCTTTCCTGATTCACTAAGCACAAATTAAAGCTAAAAGAAACCATAATCAATGTTCATACAGAATGAACCCAAAAATACTGCAGCCGGAAAAAGTAGATTTTAAATGCATGCGATATGGATATATTTTGTAGAACTAAAGAAGCAGAGTACCAACACTTTCATTCAGCAGAGTACGATATAGAGGTTATTACCCGAGGAAGTGTGTCATATGACTTTTACAAAACGAGTGTCAAATTTTGTCATATGGCACACTTCGAGTGTAATAATTTCTTTATTACCCATTCTAGTTCATTTCCTTCGCGTAAAATTACCAAGGAAACGGCCCACTTCTCTTGCGGCGGCAAGCTACATTGACGTCAAGAACAATCGCTTTATTACGTCACAGATGACGAAATACGGGAAGTCGCGGTGAAACAATGGTTGCCAGGCAAACGTGATATGTGCACATGTGCTCATATCAATAATATTAACTTGGTTATTTTCAACCATACGGTAATAAACTTAATTATTATATTTGTTCAAAAGCACAGGGGGTAATGAATTAAATAGTTTGATAAGAGTGTTTTTAACATAGTTTTTCATTGTTTTTCTCATTCGAGAACGTTGGCAAAATGATCACCACATTCCAGAAACTAAATTTGCTTCCTCACCCTCGGGGTGTTTTTGGAGGTAATCTTTTGCTGCCAAAACACCTGCCTGTTGGCTTGGCTTTTTAAGCACATTCATACAGACAGAAGGTGTTGAAGGTGATGCTAACAGTTAATTAACAATGTTAAAATAAATCGTTAATTCAGAATCTCTTGATGTGATCATACTTGAATGAATAATCGAACTTCTATATCGAGCTAACATTCTTACATTTTTCACTAATTCAAGTCTTTGAAGGCTTAGTCCATTGTTTCAGGAATACACGTACCATGCACTAGCAACTGGGTAAACTATCTTTTAATAATGATAACTTTAACCACACTTCAAATAGTTTGTGTCATACCATTTTAAAAAAACAGGATATATGCTAAAAAATCATTCGATGTAGGTGTCATAACAGTGATAAAGTAGTACCGGTAAGGGTTATCGTATAAAGGTTGTCCTGCTTCAGGTTTAATGTGTTGTAACCATATAAAGGGGCAGTAAGCCTACTGGCCTACTGAAAATACACATCAATAATTTCATTGAGTCCAAAGTCACATATATCTGGTTTCTAATGTCAAAAGGCGATCAAATTTCTTCTATTAATGTCTTAAAAATTGAAATATATCCCGTGTATATCCCTAGTATCCTTTCTTGAGAAACTAAACTGTATCTGGATATACATGAAAAATATCATATCTTAAGATGATACAAGTCTGTACAACTGACGATCCAAGACTATCTATGTTGCATGATACACCATCTAATTAGATCTGTTAAAAATGCTATGTTATAAAAGACGCTCAAAGGGTATTACTAAATGAAGTCCTTTTTTTAACATAATGCATTATGTTATCTTTTTTAATGTATCATATCATCAGATACTTTTACTTAATTATTTTATTCGGTTAGTTTGGCAGATTTCATCTCACTATCTAAAAAAAATTCCCCCATGTATTTCGGTTGAAGGTTCTACTACTATTGTTGTGGTTGTCGCCTCAGGGATGACAACAGGATGACTTGCCATAATAAACAATGCGTCTGTCAATGGGAATGATATCCTTTTATAATTACAAAATGGTTTTGTTACACTAATTTCCGCATTTCTGATTGGACGAGAGCTCTCAAAAACCTGCTGCCATTTCTCGATGAATGCAGATAAAATGTGCTACCATACCTCGTGCATTCGTACCTTGTGACGTCACAATCCATTCGAACAAACGGTCGGGTCTGCCGGTTATTTCAACTGAGCGTAACGTTTTGATGCAAAATATGAAATACATATTTAATTTCGTCTTCACACCTACACCTATAACTGGAATATACATTTCTTTTCCGAATGAGACAATTAACTTCACCGGGAACACTTAATTTTGATAGATACAAGTCCCCGAGCTTGTTCACTCACAGTGCTTCACTAACAGCAGCCATGTTTGAACGTCGCGTGATATGCTAATGAGGGTTAATCTAAAAATCCGGAATGCAGAGTAAACGAACTCTGATTGTATACATGTGAATGTTGGGGGAAACGAAATTAAATCTTCTGCCGTTTTAGATGAAGGATTCCTCAATTTTGATTCAGCCAAGTATCATTGCGTGTAACAAGCCGTTGTTTCTCGTCATAAATTACAAATATATTAGATTTGTGTAAATATTTAAAGAAAAACCTGTTGATTTTGTAATTATAAGGATTGTTTTACATGTTTTGTGCCTCTATCGAAGTATAACAGCAACAAATTGTGTATAACATCGCTCCGCTATGCTACGCGATGTTATACAATTTGTTGCTGTTAAACTTCGATAGAGGCACAAAACATGTAAAACAATCCTTAAGTATCCCATGTGAGCTTCAGTGACGACCATGTCAGATCAATAGATGCTCACATGGGACACATAATATATAATCCACGTACTTGTGTTTGGTAGGCAGCTGAGATCAAAGCATGAAGCCTATCAAACCGACCCAACAGTGACTTTCATCAATAACTGCCTCCAATGGGCTTCATACACATACCATATCACCCACGTATGTGTTTTTTGTCAGTGTGTTTTAGGCAACTGTGAGAAAAGCATGAAGCTTATCCAACTTGTAACGTTGCTTACTTTCTATTTCCCCACTATCTGTTTTGCAGAAAAGATGTGTACACGTTCGGACTATCTCAGTGACCTACACACAGATAATATGCTTCCTAACAGTACATTCGTTGCTCTGTTTACCGAGGGAATTATGACATGTGCAAAGAACTGCTTTCTAAGAAACAAGTGTCGATCTTTCAACTTCAATCGTGTCACTGGGGAATGTCATCTGAACAAATTGACCATCAATTCCACAACAGTTTTGTCTACAGTGAGTGATTTTATCTTCTCTGATATTTCACACTGGCCTGAAAGACTTACTGGACCATGCGCTGATCACCCTTGTCCTCTCAACTCCTACTGTGATCCTGTTGATTCTTATTCCTACCACTGTGTCGTCAGTGAGTGCTTGACTTTGCCGAATGTAGAGAATGGACATTTTGATGTAGATCGAGAGGAAAGTCCTATTGGTACAACGATACCGCTGACCTGTGATCAGGACTTCCTAGCGGAAAGTGAGATTGTTTGTCAGGAGGATGGTGCTTGGAGTGATGCGAAGTGTGTCCTTGTGTCGTCATGTAGCGTTGTGAAGCAGCTTCTGCCGGACAGTGAAGATGGGGAGTATTGGCTCGTCCTGGCCAACATCAGCAACTACAGAGCCAAGTTTTACTGTCACGATATGGCCTCCCTTGACCCCCGAGAGTACCTGACGTTACCTAACCCTAATTATGGCATTTACCCTCAAGTGATGAACGCGTATTGCACCGACGATACGGAACTTAAGTATGGCTGTGCAGGCAAAGGAGGTGCGATTTGGTTCAACAAAATCAGTGTTGACATCAATGTGATGAGTGTGAATAGAACAGACCTAACATTCACCGATTCGATAAACAGCACGGACTATCTGATGTACGGCCATGCCCACGACTGTTATACCGAACATTGGGGAGGAGAAGTGTTTTGTGGTGTGAGAGGAAACTTCACCATCGATTTAAGAGGAACTGAATGGAGAATAAGTGAAGATCAGGAGTGGAAAACACACGGCTGGCAACCGTACATGATGCCAGTTGTTAGAGAGAACAATGGAACCTGGATATTCTTGGAGTGTGGGGGATTTTCAGGAGGATGTCGTCCAAAAGACGGATTGTATCTTTATCCTTACCCCCAGGATGTGCCTACTATTTAATCTATGTTCCTGTTTGAGCTGGATATATAACAGTTAATTACCAATTACCGCAATGATTTATTTCATTTAATAACTTGAACAGTGGAATAATAACTATAAAAGACGGATTGTTTGTTTACCCGTATCCTCAGGATTTGACTCCTACTTAATCTATTTTGCAACATTGCACCTACTATTACATCAAAGACGTATTTTAATTCACTGTATTCATTTTCTTAAACATTTGTTTGTAATATACAATCATTAATGAAATGTTATTATACATGTGAGTTCGTCATGACGGTGTGATTAAGTGTGTATGCAACTCGTGACGGGTTTTGAAATCTAATTATCCATACTATTCTCTCGTTTCATTAATATGGTATCACATTCAACGTCGTTTATAAATTAGAATTCTCTCTTACTTTTACTTCCCAGAACACAATTACCTGTTTAGTCAACACTTCTTTTGTTTGAAAAGTAAGCCCCTAAAGTGTCATTGAGTATGTTGAAAGAAATACAGGAACGTTTTCAAAACATTATTGACTTGAAAGATGTATAAACTGTTTTCCTTGTCATAATGTAAAACTGACAAGTACTGGTGTTCAGTCAGCAGTCAAATAATACTTCTACATGTTTTTTGAATTAAGAAAAATGAAATTTTAATTTTAAATATTTTCCTAAATTATTTTTGATGATACACAACTGTTCATCGACATGTTAGACACATTCTTTGTGAAAATTAATAAATGTGCCTGAGTTTGCACACATTTAAAACATTTTAAACATGGTGTAAATTTATTTCTTGCCCATGTTTTCATGAAGAAAAGATACTTTAACTAAACTTTTACCACAGTCATTCAAACTACTGCAGGTAAGTATTATTGAATCGTGCCATAGTCAAATGCATCTGATTTTGTTTTTATAATGAACTGAGGTGAGTACATTCTTTTTGCCTTTTGCCTCTACATACACAATCTTTGGCAGATTGCATTCGAACTTAATAATAAGCCAAGACAGTTTCAAGTTTACATCTAGTCTATTATTGTCAAGCGCAAAGCATTGTGGTCGACTCGCACACTGTAAACAAACAAACAAAAGAGAAAGTTTATGACAAGTAAGTGTAATGGAAATATAATAATATTTAGAGTTTATCTTTTATCACTTGTAGTTCTTAGATATTGATATAGCTGTTGAATAAGGGTGAGGCTTCGGGATTCACAAGTAGTCCATCAAATTTACACACAATATTGTTCAAACACCGGTAGGAGGACTAGCCCTGAGCCATTCCCTCCCCCTACACCCCACCCCCATCTATTGATCCGACATTGCATCTTCCATTCTGTCCCTAGAACACATGCATCGTTGACAGATGCCTGACGTCACTACAGTTTTGCGTATCAAATCATGTCAAAGAAAACTTCCTAGACGATTTTAACCCGGTTGGCATTTCCCTAATAGAGGTTATGTTGTGAGTGTCATATTATGTTTAGAAAGGGGTGAATAAATTTGGTTATTTCCCCAGCTAGATCGAGGGGTATACCGATATTGAACCGAGAGTGTCGTAAAGACAGTATGACATGGACACAGGGCATCGTTTGAAAAATATGAACTCCGATATGACTGCTATCGTAGGTAATAAATAGAACTATTACTGGAATAAGTGCGTAAAATAACTTTTGAGAAACGAGTATGATTATCTGCGTATTACCTGAGTGAGAGTGAGGGTTATACATAGATTTGCATGAGTTTACATACGACACACTTTCTTTTCCGCCACTATACATTTGCATTCATGTTTGTGTGTTTGAGTAAATTATAGTATTTTCTAATTACATTGTCCCTTGTATTTACTATAATATATTTCAGACAAACTTCATTATAAACATGTATACGTATTGTCAAGGATATGAATGCCAACTATATAAATTCCTATTACATTATTGTTCATCTAAGTACTACAGGAAATATGACATTTTATTGTATTATACTGCTATACACTATAAGTTATCAATAAAATATGTTTTCACCTTAAAACATTTATATCTGTTATCTAATTTCTATATTTCCCAATATAAAATAAAAAAAACAACATATAATAAAAAATAGGTTTTCTTAACTTAGGATTGAAGTTGAAAAACAAAATAAGCAATTGATACATTACCAACTTTTTAAAGAAATTTTTTTAAGGAACAAACATTATAAAAGTTTTTCAGGAATGTCAATAGTATTTAATACTATACACGAGGATATTGATATCCTTTCAGAATTTAGAATATTTTTCCCTTGACTGATTTTTTTTATAGTTATTTATTAACATCGTGTTTTGAAATACCAACTCAATGAATAACCATACGAACAATAACCAAAGAAATAAAATAAGTAGACTCCTGGGAAATCGTTGATATTTGTTTTACTCTTTAGTTGACAACAGGAACCTAGATATACACGGCCTAAGAGTAATGGAAGGGTCCAAATGACGGGGGCTCCATTATTATGTTTAAATACTACTGAAGTAAGAGAAACTGATCATACAAAGTGATCAAAATAGCAGCAATGAGTTTCTTTAACATGACATTACATATCTGACATCAGAAAATTTGGTTGCAGGACAGAAATGTACTTGAAACATCATATTTAGTGAATTTGGTTGCAGTCCCCTATAGGGATCTGCAACAAAATTTATTTACAGCAATTAATCATCATTATCCCTACCTTGGCAAATAAATATTCGGTTGCAGAGAAAAAATAGTGTGTTGACAAGCACATGGGATTAGTTGGTTGCAGAGGTTTTAAAATTTACTAAATATGACAAAAATACGATGACATTTTCCGAATCATTTCGGCAAGTTCTCTATCGCTAAGTGTATGACGTAATGAAACCAATGTATGTAACGCATTCTCCCATTGGCTCATTCCGTATCAACCATTTCTAACCCAAAAAAATAATAATTAATATTTATTAATTCTGGTTGCTTTTATTCACGTTTCTAGATAGAAAGTATTCATTAAAATAACTTAATGCTGTTTATTTCCTATAAAGCTAATTTAGCAATCAAAGATATCTATGACCAATCAGAATTGTGATAAGATTTGACAATTCGAATTCACCTCGTGGCCACGTTGTCAGTTGGTTGTAAACAAAAACGTAAATTAATGCTTAAATTTTGACAAAATGTGTCAAAAGTACCTACCAAGACATGCTTCATGGTAGGAAATGTTAAATTAAACAAGGTTAATGGGTAGTTTCTATCTATAGCATTAGAAATGATAATATGACATGATCGAAAACCGGACTCGATAACGATCGCTAAAAAGTTTCCGCTAACTGTAAATATTGAAATAAAAGGCAAGGTAAGTTCAAACATTCGTCAAATCATAATATTTTCCTTCTGCAACCAAATTGTGTCAAGTCAAGGCTGTTCTGTTTGATGAAAACATGTATTTGATGGTTTAGAAAGTTGCTATATGGACTGCAGCCAAATTGCGAAATGATTTCCATGTGAAGTTATAATCCGCAACCAAATTCAAAGATATCATGTTATATATCATGCTACAGATAATTATTTCAGCTATCAGAAAAACTTAATCTGAGCAATTTTGAAGAGTTTGGTTGCATTTTATGGCTATTTTAGAAACCCCGCCATTGGGACCCTTCAATTACTCTTAGGCCATATACACAAACAATTATTTATAATGACTCTCATTGAGCCCACTGTTATCCACCCTTGGGACAAAATCAGTGGGTCTACCACATGTATCGGCAACAGGGACTTAAATATACACAAACAATTATTTATAATGACTCTCATTAAGACCACTGTTATCCACCCTTGGGACAATATTAGTGAGTCTACCACATGTATCGGCAACAGGGACTTAGATATACACAAACAATTATATATAATGACTCTCATTGAGACCACTGTTATCCACCCTTGGGACACTATCAGTGAGTCTACCACATGTATCGGCAACAGGGACTTTGATATACACAAACAATTATTTATAATGACTCTCATTGAGACCACTGTTATCCACCTTTGGGACAATATCAGTGGGTCTACCACATGTATCGGCTGGTACGAATGCATACATTATTAACTTCATGCATGGGGAGTATAGAAACGGTAAAAGAAAAAAAACAAAATAATGGATTTTTGAATGTACGTGGTCAGGATATTATGTTGTAAAGAAGAATACACAATTTCATTCACCAGGGCATGATACTTAAGTTTATATCTTTTCAAACACACATGAGGTGCTGAAATCGATATTTAAACATGAAGTATTTTGGACATTATGTTTGGCATAAGTTTTAAAGGTATGAAGTATCAGAATTAAGTTCATAACATATTTTGTCGACATAATGTACCTTCTTAAATTTTCATGTTACTTCTCTCCATTTTCAAGGTTAAGTTTGATTAGAGGACAGGCAAATACATCGGTCCAACCATATGAATGTATTGTGGTCACATGGAATACACTTAATCCCGATATAGTACATTAATCTAGTTGCGTTCGGGTATCATGCTCATATAAAATGGTCCACAGTCTTGAATAAAACACTTATGTTTGGATAAGAAAAATCCCCCACAGTTATTAGATTGAAAGTGTACCAAATTGCGGCATTGCTACCAAATATACGTGAGTGTTAGAACAGCTCAAATTAAATAGCTAGAAAATCTACAGTTCGTTTCCGCAATTCTACACACAAATTCGTGTTTTTTGTAAGTTTAACGTTATTCCTCATAGACACTGAAGGACATATGGGGATTGTCAATAACATGTGAATAGTCTGGTCTTGACGCCTCGAGTCAGAGTCATATTCCATACAGTGGTCAGATACAGCCATATCCTCCACATCATGAACAAAAGAGCTGGATTCACGAGTTACAACCCAGTCTAAGATATGACCTGACTTGTGCGTCCCAGTGTCCAAGAGCTGAGTAAGACTGTGGGTAGATAGTAGGTATGGTATTGTCTTTGTTGCCCGAATGTCAAGGTACTGCACGTTAAAGTCCCCAAGATATATGATGTTAGGACCGGTATATTGCCGAAACAGTGATGACAAGTAAAACATCATTTGTCTTCAACTGATTCTTCTTTGATGGTTGAGGTCGATAAAGACAGATGACCTTGACTGATCTTGAATTAATTTAACTTATTTAATTAATTGAATTCAAACGATATAAATTTCTCCTTTATCCCATCTAATTCTACATTCAGAGAAGTACGATACACAACAGCCACGTCTCCACCTTGTCTATCATTTCGGGGAATATGAGCTGAACTGTATTCGTCTGGAGTGAGTTCCTTGACTTTGGCGTCATCACTATTACTTCGCAGCCAGGACTCGGTGATGAAGAGTAAATCAATCAAGTAAATGTGTACTTGATGATAAGGTTTTATTATTTCATGAGAAATTTTACATTTTAGTTTATTATATTACACAGTATATTTCTTGCATACTTCATAGTGCAAAAGATGTATTTATTTACATTTTTGATATCTTTATACTCTTGAGAAATAAATTAAGTGGATATAATAGACAGTTGATTAAGTGTCCACTTGTGCCTTATCCGTTTGACTTGTTGTCAATAAAATATGTTAAAAACCAATTAAAACATAGCTGTTGTCTCATTTCTGTATTTCCCAGGTAATAAATGAACAAATAATTTTAAAAGCAAAACTGCAAGAAACCTTTCTCAAGGAACATACATTATAAAGGCATTCGGGAATTTCAATACCATGCACCATGCACCATGGACAATGCCACCTTTTTTCAGAATTGACGAGAAACAATCTTTTTCCCTTGACTGAATTCATTAGTTATTTACTAACCAGGCGGTTCAATAATTTAACACAGCGATTAAGCACAACTAATTAAGTAATGAAACAGAATAATCAGACTCTTGGGAAATCGTTGATGTTTGTTTGCGCCTAGTTATACATTGTGACTTCCAATGGGACTACATCAATGATTCTACTATTTGTATCTGTTGGTTTGCATGTATTCATTGTTCATTCCACGGGAAGTATAAAAACCTACTAGCCTCTGTCTTTCCTGATTCACTAAGCACAAATTAAAGCTAAAACAAACTATAATCAAATTTCAACAGAATGAACCAAAAAATACTGCAGCCAGAAAAAGTAGATTTTGAATGCATGCGATATGGATATATTTTGTAGAAATAAAGAAGCAGAGTACCAACACTTTCATTCAGCAGAGTACGATATAGAGGTTATTACCCGAGGAAGTGTGTCATATGACTTTTACAAAACGAATGTGATTTTTTGTCTTATGGCACACTTTCGATTGTAGTAATTTCTTTATTACCCATTCTAGTCCATTTCCTTCGCGTAAAATTACCCAGGAAACGGCCCACTTCTCTTGCGGCGGCAAGCTACAGTGACGTCACGAACAATCGTTTTATGACGTCACAGACGTCGAAATACGGGAAGTCGCGGTGAAACAATGGTTGCCAGGCAAACGTGATATGTGCACATGTGCTCATATCAATAACATTAACTCGGTTATTTTCAACCATACTGTAATAAAAGTTAATTCTTATATCTGTTCAAAAGCACAGGGGGTAATGAATTAAATATTTTGATAAGAGTGTTTTTAACATAGTTTTTCATTGTTTTTCTCATTCGAGAACGTTGGCAAGATGACCACCACATTCCAGAAACTAAATTTGCTTACTCACCCTCGGGGTGTTTTTGGAGGTAATCTTTTACTACCTAAACACCCGCCTGTTGTCTTGGCGAGTAAGCACATTCATACAGACAGAAGGTGTTGAAGGTGATGCTAACAGTTAATTAACATGTTAAAATAATCTCTTGATGTGATCTTACTTGAATGAACAATCGAACTTCTATATCGAGCGAACATTCTTGCATTTCTCACTAATTGAATGCAGAAAATACCATGTCTTTGAAGGCTTAGTGAATATCTTAGTCAATTGTTTCAGCAATTTACGTGCCATGCAGAGGCAACTAGGTAAACTAACTTCTACAAATGATAACTTCAAACACACTACACACAGTGTTTGTCATATGACCATTTAAAAAAATGATATATGCTAAAACATCATTTGATGGAGGTGTCATAACAGCGATGAAGTAGTCCCGACGGTTATTTTATATAAAGGTCATCGTATCGAGGTTATCCTGCGTCAGGTTTGAAGTGTTGTAACCGTATAAAGGGTCAGTAAGCCTACTGGCCTACTGAAAATACACATCAATAATTTCATTTAGTCAAAAGTCGTATATATCTGTTTTCTAATGTCAACAGGCGATCATTTTCTTCTATTAATGTTTTCAAAATTGAAATATATCCTGCGTATATACCTAGTATCCTCTGACAACCTGAAACTGCCTCTGGATATCCATGATATATATGGTACAACACTATCTATGTTGCATGACACACAACCTGAGTAGATCTATTTACAAATGCTTTGTTAAAAAACGCCCCCAGAGGATGTTACCAAATGAAGTATTTTATTGACATACTGCATAATGTTATCTTTTTTAATGTATCATATCTAAAACATACATACACTATTATGTTGGGTAATACACGAACTGATCGTTTCAAAGTTGCAATGTGTAATCTTCTCATACATCACTGATACTTCTTTGTTAGAAAAAGTTTATTCTTGAACGTACATTGCACAAACATGGCGATGCCATGCCGTAAACATCAAGGTTATAATAAAAGTGTAATTGTAAAGGGAACGAACTCTGACGTAATCGTTACATTTCTCACTAATTGAATGCAGAAAATGCCATGTCTTTGTCTTAGTGAATATCTTAGTCAATTGTTTCAGCAATATACGTGCCTTGCAGAGGCAACTAGGTAAACTAACTTCTACAAATGATAACTTCACACAGTGTGTGTCATATGACCATTTAACAAAAATTATATATGCTAAAACATCATCCCACACTGAGACATGAGTTGAGAGGCTCGTGGTGTCACCTTGGGCAAGGGACTTTATTCGAAATGTGCCTCTGTTCACTCAGCAGTACAATTGAGTACCTGGTTTGGAAGTGAAGGCAATGTGACTGATAACCTTCGAGCGCCTTAATTGGCAGCCCAGGTTGCATACTCCAAGGGGAGTTGAGAATGAAAAAAGGAACGATTGGTCCTTATATACCAGGGTAATAATGTGAATTTATAGCGCCACTGAGCATCTTGACGGTGGATATTAGGCGCTCTATAAATGAATTATTATTATTATTATTATGATGGAGGTGTCATAACAGTGATGAAGTAGTTTCGAGGGTTATTTTATGTAAAGGTCATCGTATAGAGTATGTCCTGCGTCAGGTTTAATGTGTTGTAACCGTATAAAGGGTCAGGAAACCTACAGGCCTAGTGAAAATACACATCAATAATTTCATTGAGTCCAAAGTCACATATATCTGGTTTCTAATGTCAAAAGGCGATCAAATTTATTCCATTAATGTTTCAAAATTGAAATATATCCCGTGTATATCCCTAGTATCCTTTCTTGAGAAACTAAACTGCATCTGGATACAATGTATACATGAACAATATAATATCTTAAGATTATATAAGTCTGTACTACTGACGATCCTAGACTATCTATGTCGCATGATAGATCTGTTAAAAAATGCTATGTTATAAAAGACGCTCAAAGGGTATTACTAAATGAAGTCCTTTTTTTTAACATAATGCATTATGTTATCTTTTTTAATGTATCATATCTTACGACCGTTGCATAATAAACAAACTGATCATTTCAAAGTTGCAATGTAATTTAATTAACTTATTACCAATTTGCATGATGCTATCTCATTTAATGAAATGATTGGTATCTCAAATTTCGAAAAAGTCATCAGATACTTTTACTGAATTATTTTATTCGGTTAGTTTGGCAGATTTCATCTCACTATCTAAAAAAAGTTTCCCCATGAATTTCTGTTTAAGGTTCTACTACAATTGTTGTGATTGTCGCCTCAGGGATGGCAACAGGATGACTTGCCATAATAAACAATGCGTCTGTTAACGAGAATGATACCCTTTTGTATCCCATGTGAGCTTCAGTGACGACCATGTCAGATCAATAGATGCTCACATGGGACACATAACATATAATCCACGTACTTGTGTTTGGTGGGCAGCTGAGATCAAAGCATGAAGCCTATCAAACCGACCCAACAGTGACTTTCATCAATAACTGCCTCCAATGGGATTCATACACATACCATATCACCCACGTATGTGTCTTTTGTCAGTGTGTGTTAGGCAAATGTGAGAAAAGCATGAAGTGTTTCCAACTTGTAACGTTGGTTACTTTCTATTTCCTCACTAACTGTTTTGCAGAAAAGATGTGTACACGTTCGGACTATCTCAGTGACCTACACACAGATAATATGTTCCCTAACAGTACATTCGTTACTCTGTTTACCGAGGGAATTATCACATGTGCAAAGAACTGCTTTCTAAGAAACAAGTGTCGATCTTTCAACTTCAATCGTGTCACGGGGGAATGTCAACTGAACAAATTAACCATCAATTCCACAACAGTTTTGTCTACAGTGAGTGATTTCATCTTCTCTGATATTTCAAACTGGCCTAAAAGACTTACTGGACCATGCGCTGATCACTCCTGTCCTCTCAACTCCTACTGTGATCCTGTTGATTCTTATTCCTACCACTGTGTCGTCAGTGAGTGCTTGAGTTTGCCGAATGTAGAGAATGGACATTTTGATGTAGATCGAGAGGAAAGTCCTATTGGTACAACGATACCGCTGACCTGTGATCAGAACTTCCTAGCGGAAAGTGAGATTGTTTGTCAGGAGGATGGTGCTTGGAGTGATGCGAAGTGTGTCCTTGTGTCGTCATGTAGCGTTGTGAAGCAGCTTCTGCCGGACAGTGAAGATGGGGAGTATTGGCTCGTCCTGGCCAACATCAGCAACTACAGGGCCAAGTTTTACTGTCACGATATGACCTCCCTTGACCCCCGAGAGTACCTGACGTTACCTAACGATAATTATGGCATTTACCCTCAAGTGATGAACGCGTATTGCACCGACGATACGGAACTTAAGTATGGCTGTGCAGGCAAAGGAGGTGCGATTTGGTTCAACAAAATCAGTGTTGACATCAATGTGATGAGTGTGAATAGAACAGACCTAACATTCACCGATTCGATAAACAGCACGGACCATCTGATGTACGGCCATGCCCACGACTGTTATACCGAACATTGGGGAGGAGATGTGAGTTGTGGTGTGAGAGGAAACTTCACCATCGACTTAAGAGGAACTGGATGGAGAATAAGTGAAGATCAGGAGTGGGAAACACACGGCTGGCAACCGTACATGATGCCAGTTGTTAGAGAGAACAATGGAACCTTGATATTCTTGGAGTGTGGGGGATTTTCAGGAGGATGTCGTCCAAAAGACGGATTGTATCTTTATCCTTACCCTCAGGATTTGCCATCTTCTTAATCTATTTTCCCGTTTAAGATGGATATATAACAGTTAATTACCAATTACCGCAAGAATTTATTTCATTTAATAACATGAAAAATGGAATTATAACTACAAAAGATGGATTGTGTCTTTACCCGTATCCCCAGGATTTGACTCCTACTAAATCTATTTTGCAGCATCGCACCTACTATTACATCAAAGAGTATTTTAATTCATTGTATTCCTTTTCATAAACAATTGTTTGTAATATACAATCATAAATGAAATGTATCTGTACATTTGAGTTAGTCACGACGGTGTGATTACGTATGTATGCAACTCGTGACGGGTTTTGGTATCTAATTATCCAACCTATTCTCTCGTTTCATTAATATGGTATCACATTCAACGTCGTTTATAAATTAGATTTCTCATTTAGTTTTACTTCCCAGAACACAATTACCTGTTTAGTTAACTCGTCCTTTGTAAGCCCCTAAAGTGTCATTGAGTATGTTGAAAGAAATACGGGAACGTTTACTTGAAAGATGTATAAACTGCAAAAGGCAAAAGAAAATACTCACTTCCATCTATTTTATCATATGTATGATTTACAATTGCAAATATCTCAAGTTTTCCATGTCATAATCTAAAACTGAAAAGTACAGGTGTTCAGTCAGCAGTCAAATAATACTTCTACATGTTTTTTAAATTAAGAAAAAGAAAGTTTTAATTTTAAATATTTTCCTAAATTATTTTTGGTGATACACAACTGTTCATCGACATGTAAGACACATTCTATTTGAAAATTAATAAATGTGCCTGAGTTTGCACACATGTACATCCTTTTAAACATGGTAGGGGTAATGTTGGTGTACATTTAATTTCTTTAAGATACTTTAACTAAACTTTTACCACAGTCTGCAATTAATTCATTCAAACTATTGCAGATAAGTATTATTGTATCGTGCCAAGTAGGGATCTGGAAGCAGTTGATCTCTACACCAGCGCGCATAGCAGACCCATCTCTCTTCGTATTGAACATTTGTCGAATCTCTCCTCGAAGCCAGTATTGGGCAACTCATGCAGGAATACCGTCCTCTTGGAGGCGATTCTGGATAGAGGCCAAGCAACCCACTGAATTCTGGGATTGCAGTTTGGCTTGTCCTCCTGAGCTAGCAGGCCTGGTCGAATCGGTAACAGCACAGGTTGCAAAGCCAGAAACCTGAGTACCAGTGGGAACCAGGACAATGCTTTCCGGAGCTAATAAAACCAGGAGAAGTGCTGACTGCATTGGCAATTGTGACAGAACTCTGGGAATCAGGGGAACCGGTGGGAACACCCACATCATCCTGTTCGACCCGTCTTCAGAGTCAGATAACAGATTAATAAGTGACGAGATGAGAGTTACCTGCCCCTGGCTTAGGTAGTAACCGACACGGGTAAGGGCTACCATTTTATTGTATTGTTATTTTTTTTACTTTAATTGTTTAAAATAAAAAGCTACAACCTGTCATATCTAAAGATTTGTATGCTAAATGTACCCCAAGGAGGATCCCTTCTGAAAAAGATTAGAAATTACCCTGATATTAGCAATGCTTCAGCTGAAAAACGCTAAACATCAATATGGCATCAAGATCACGTGACCATTGATTTGTCATGGTTTTCATTGTTTTGTTTTAATTGTTATTGCGCATCTTTGAACACATTTGGTACTAGTTTTAGTGCATCTTGAAATAACCTTAATGCATAATAAAAATATATTCTCTGTATCTGGAGAGAGTTCAATGAGTCCGATGAGAATAAACAGAGCCAAAAAAAAGCATGATAGTAAACGTCAAGAAAGTTGTTCATTCCTATTTATCATGGGGATTTGAGGGATAACAATGATGCAAACACTGACAACTTACTCGCATGGATGAAGGAACAAACTAAATAATCCTTGAGAATCGAAGAGGAAATGTCTATGTCCACGATCAAGACAAAAACGAAACTAAATGACGATCGATTCAACAAGCAAACTGAGGGAGACATATTGAACAATGAAGCTTAAACCAGTGTGGACAGTTGTTACACGCTATTCAGATCATGGGTAGTAAAATAATTCTACACAAGAATATCGTTCTACTTCCTAAGCTGTATTGATCTCAGCATTAAGTCTTTCAAGGTATGTTCTGGAAGAGTAAGTGTAAGTTGTGTTTCCATGGAATCAGCTTACAAAAATCCTAAGAAGTTGAAACCCCCAAAAGGCACATCTTTAAGAAGGCTTTCGGCGTTTTGCTCCGGATAAAAAAAAAATCCTGATGCGTTCAGTTGAGCTAAAATATAAAGGAGGTGTCCCAATATAGTCAAAGCCAGTTGGAACACTAGTATCTCTCCTGCTGCTGGTAGCTCATTGAGCTTGGTCTCACATATTTAAGTTGTTTTTAGTTCTGGTTCCGAAACAAAAGTGGCAGTTGCGTTTTCATGGAAACGGTCAAACATTAAAATCCAATGAAGTTAAAAACCCTCAAATAGAGTCATTGCCTCAATAGCTCCTCAGACTTGTCAGAGAGTTAACAAATCTGCAATTTATTATCCACATTGACCACGGTGTCTCTATACACACATTTTTCTAGGCTTCTCGTTCTGGAGAAGAAGATGCAAATATGTTTTAGGTCGTGACATGGGGGATCCTATTTGGAGCCACGGAGTCACCAAGTCTACAATTTATAATCTCAATTGGTCAAGGAATATATTATACAAAGTTCTTTAGAGCCAGTGGTTCTGAAGAAGAAGTCGAAAAAGCGAAAAGCTTACGCATGGACAGACATGTCATAAGCCTATCTAAAAAGTACATCTACATATAGTATGTGTTCCAAATGCCAGTGTAGTTTAATTGAGCTAGACAAGTCGGTTATCTTATTTTTTGGCCCAGAAAGGAAACGGAGGTAGGCCATTACTACAGTTGATCTCGCTGGGGATAATAACACTACATTTTACAGAAGCCAGTGGTCAAGTCTTTTTCTGATGTTTTAAACTCGAATATCGTATTTATCTTCTATATTTATTTTTATTCTTAGAACATCCATTCACTTTTACACGATGATTAAAACGAAATATATTCCATAAGTTTTCACTAATTAAAAAACATCACGTATCCTCAATCATATAGAAGTTGTATTCTTCTGGGTACATGAATGATAATGAAATTAAAGACTAATATATATGATAAACGGATAATCTCCCCTGAACTGCAGATTTGAATATTTGATGTAGTTTGAGTGTGTGATGTGGAGATCACATTGGAGTTTTCCTTAAGGTTCGTCCATGAACTGTCTTTGAAGAAGGCTCCGTTCACTATCAAATTTCTGTAATCAACTGCCGCCGGTTTGGGAACTCTTTGTCGAGAAGGATCGCTGAAGTTGACATGGAACAGTCCCCATTTGTCCTGATAACCAGTACCCAGCTCGTAACTATCAACCAATGAACGTACAGTGTATCCAGTGACGTCACATCCGCCAATAACAATGGCTGAAACAAATGTTGCAAAGTGTTGCATTTCTGATTCCAAAACAGCTTTAAATCATCAACTTACAACTAGTAACAAGTTCGAATCAGGACACTGACACAGAACTGGTTTTGTTAACTATATTATTCTGGGGAAGACAGGTATTTGAATCTAGCATGTAACGAATGTAAAAAGGAATGTATGTATTGTCAAAATGTTTTGAGATAACTGATAAACTAGCGCAGTGGAACTATTACAAACACAGATAAGTTACTTAAATTAACATACCTTTAAGAACTTCATTGGCAGTATGTTTGATGAACTCTGACCTAGATAGCTGCGCATCATCCTTGACCCCAATTTCGGTGATGATTACTTCCGGGTTATCATAACGACGTCGTATATGATTCAACAGCTTCCTCAGTCCTCGGTGGGTAGCAGTGCCGCTGTGGCGAAACATTATAAATGACAGTTCCTTTTTGCAACAAAATACCACACTATGATAATGAATTATGAAGAATTGAGCATAGAAACCTAGTGTATCTACGCCATATAGAAGTAGTTATCCAGAAAATCCTGAGAGAATATGAGATAACAATGAATGTGGTTTTGTCAGGCGGCGAAGCACCTATACATACGTGATAACTATCGTTAAACGATGATATGTAGATCATTATGTTACGAATACACAGTACAACCACTCCAGTATTTCATCATACACAATGCACAATGTCATTAATATTTGTATAAAGAATTTAATATACAATAGTGATAGTTAGAAATACATGTCGCTCAGATAGTGAACAATGATACCAGAATGAGGTGAGATGAGGTCACCTTGGCCGAATAGGTACGCTGTTGGTGCAGACTATGCTTGCGGTTCAATACTAATGTGACAGTAATATTTATCAAAGTTTAACAAATTTGTGCATTCTTTATGTTGATACTCAATGAACAACGCAGCTATCGGGATTTACCGAAGTTTAACGAATAGTGCATTGTCGTTGTTGATATTGACAGAACGATGCAACCATTTGCCCAAGTTTAAAGAATAGTGCATTGTCGTTGTTGATATTGACAGAACAATGCAACCATTTGCCCAAGTTTAAAGAATAGTGCATTGTCGTTGTTGATATTGACAGAACAATGCAACCATTTGCCCAAGTTTAAAGAATAGTGCATTGTCGTTGTTGATATTGACAGAACAATGCAAACATTTGCCCAAGTTTAACGAATAGTGCATTGCCGTTGTTCATATTGCAACAATGCAACCATTTACCCAAGTTTAAAGAATAGTGCATTGTCGTTGTTGATATTGACAGAAAAATGCAACCATTTGCCCATGTTTAACGAATAGTTCATTGTCGTTGTTCATATTGCAAAAATGCAACCATTTGCCCAAGTTTAAAGAATAGTGCATTGTCGTTGTTGATATTGACAGAACAATGCAACCATTTGCCCAAGTTTAAAGAATAGTGCATTGTCGTTGTTGATATTGACAGAACGATGCAACCATTTGCCCAAGTTTAAAGAATAGTGCATTGTCGTTGTTGATATTGACAGAACAATGCAACCATTTGCCCAAGTTTAAAGAATAGTGCATTGTCGTTGTTGATATTGACAGAACAATGCAACCATTTGCCCAAGTTTAAAGAATAGTGCATTGTCGTTGTTGATATTGACAGAAAAATGCAACCATTTGCCCATGTTTAACGAATAGTTCATTGTCGTTGTTCATATTGCAAAAATGCAACCATTTGCCCAAGTTTAGCGAATAGTGCATTGTTGGTGTAACATTTAACTTGATTAATTGATGTAACTTTATATTTACCTCACACGTGTACTATCCACATGTCTGAGGTGTTCATCGTTCACAAAACCCGGGGTAGACAGGTTGCCATCTACGTTCTTTACTACCGCTGCTGTGTAATAGTCTAGACCCAAGAAATCCGCAGTACCTGAATAACGAGTGATTCATACCAACTGTCACACATGACGGAACAATAAATAGGACAGTGTGTTATCTAACAGTCAGCTTCATATGTGTCGAGGACAACGTTAATACACGTAGAGCCTCCTTATCTAATAGTGGCCGTTTTGGGTTCCCCTGGGAAATGTTTGTGTGTGCATGTGCATCCTGATAGTGGACATGCATTTATTCATTCAAGTCTGAAAACGAAATTTGAGAGACAGCACTCATGCTTTATGAACCTACGGTTCGTTCTAATAATACCCGTTGAAATTTGGACAAGCTGTATTGAACAGATGAAATAATTTACATAAAGACATGTATGTATGTACCATAGTACAATTCGCATACAGGTAACTGCAGTTCGCATATGTTCTGGAAGAACAACGTCCAATGATGCGTCTCTCCAACTAACCAAACCGTGTAGGTGTAAATGGCCACGGGACTGTAGCTCTTGAACTATCACTTATAGACCTTCTTTGTCAAATAGAATAAGCAGGGTATATTCCTGACCTCGAATATTAGGATTAAAAGAGAAGGACAGAAGAATTCACCTTTAAGGATGTGGCTGTCATCTACATTGTTGACAGGACCTGGACCAGCTGTAATAACGCGTCCCATTGAAGCAGGGAAACGTCCAGAGCCTAAAATCGGATCCATGAACATCCCAAGACTAAACTCCAAACTTCTGTCAGCAGCGTCAACGTCAGCGGGGTCACGTGGGTTTGCAGGCATTGGCCAATCAGCAGACAGAGAGATTCCGATCTTTCCTAGAAGTGATTGGTTCATTTATAATCCTGACGAGGAGAACCATGTTCCAGTGATAATTTTGTCATACCTGACACTGTCCCTTTAATGTATTTAAGATATGTTATTTCCTTTAGAAGAGGTCGCCGCTAATGGCTGCAATATTGCCCAAGTGGCGTTAAACGATCACACACTCCTTTAGAAGCAGAAACATGAGAATGCCATTTTAGAGAAAGCTTTAAAAGGACAATAACACATCATTTGTATTGTCAATAGCATGTTACTGAAACAATTATTTTCAGTGGAACACTCGTATGGATCAACCGATCCTCAAGTCCAGTTTCCCATGTCTAATGAGAACTACAATACCATATTTGAGGAAATATACTGGCAACAACTTCTATTTTCTCAATTCATATCAATATAAATCTTTTCCACCACTGTTATCATTCCAACCTAAAAATGCCTCTGAATAAAGTAAATACCATGTTGTTTGGCCTTGTACCGCATCTGATACAGATGGTACACAGCTGCATGTGCCTTCAGCAAGGTAAGCGTTGCCTTGTAAGCGCCTCCACCATACCTGGCTGCCACCTCGTAGGGCTTGTTGTGGGTGATCCATACCCTCACCTGTTGGCCATTAGAAGAGCACTTTAACAATAAATGTAGTATGCACTCATTGCTATAATCAAGGACTACAGGACTATAGGTTATTATGGTTTGAACATATTTTTTTCTAACATGCTAAACCTTTCTTTAAATTAGTCCTTTTGACAGTAATGATACATGCATATGCGTATTTTAATAATCGAACATTAGGTATGATCTCATCATGGATTTATGTACGTCATGGATGTTAAAGGGTCTTTGGCAATATTATATGTTGAAAAAAATCACCATAAAAAGAAAAAAATTCACAAAAACATACATCAATAAAACATTATGTTCACTGATATTGCTTTCAGACTCAGTGTTAAAGGGGCAGTAGCACGTTTTTTTCTCTGAAATAAGTTGATGCTACTGCCCCTTTATAGGACGTTTAGAAAAAAACAAAGCAAGTTGTGAAACTCAAAATCGTAATTAAAGTTTTTAAATTGCAACACACTATGTCCGTACAGTTATATAACTATCTATACTGCCAGACAATGAGTTCGTTTACATGTTATATTCTGAACTTAAAGCAACAAATATGTAGTATGTATAAGATACAGCTGTATACCACTGTAAAATATACCTACCCGGTTCCCGAAATATTTGAAGCACGTATCAGCATAGATTTTAAAGTGTTCGATATTTGACTCGTTCATCCAGCCCTTTTTGTTTTCAATCCATTGAGGGTGGTCCCAGTAATGAAGAGCCACTATTGGCTGGATCCCGGCATCCACTAAAGCATTGATTAGATTGTTGTAAAAGGCTACGCCGATCTCGTTGACGTCATTTCCGGGCGACATAACACGTGACCAGGAGATACTAAAGAAATAGTGATTAGCCTGCAAAATAATAAAGCAGTGTTTCATATGGGGAAATGGTTTCCACATATAAGAGTTCAAACAATATATACCAGGTGCTGATCCAGGATACCATGGGTGGCGTTTGGAATGGGTCCATGAAACCCCCCTCTGGTGTATTATTAAACTTAAAGATAGATCCCAACAGATCTATTATGTAGAGAGAAATAATTTATAAGTAATTATGAAGATAATACACGTTTGGTCAGACAAAAGCAGCACTTTTGAGAGTCGTTTCTCATGAAAGTAACCATGATTAATCATTAAGAAGGAAGAGTATGATATGATGAGTCATGTTCCAGGGATGAAATATGGCGTGTGTAATATACATCAATTGTAGATTTAGACTCTACATGTCGTCAGAAGATACTAGGTCGGAATGTTAAATAATATCCCCAAATTTAGAGAATGTGAGATTACTATTTAAAAAAGGCACCCGCAGCTTTATTAAGACAGTACGAGGTCTTTTCAACCTTGCTTATTTCAACTCCAGGCTTGGAGCACCTAGTTTTCAACAATAACCGTGTTTTATTATGCATATTTATAAAAAAAAAGGGGTTGTTCAAAACAAAGCAATCTTATATTTTATGTTTGAATAACATCCAGTTTTCAATATCGATGCAACATATTATTACAACCAAATCTGAGGTGAAAATAACGCTTTGTTTACGCCAGTGCAAGACTTATCTACGGTGAAACTACCATTAACTTGGGCGATGTTTTATCAAGCCTGGCGTTAAATATAAAATTTCTCGACACGGAAATATCTCTTTGTCTGAAGGCAAAAACTAACGTTTAGTGCCCTAAGTGCAGCAACATCCTCCGTGTAGTGGTGGTAGCTGTCGGACTGTATCTGTCTCGTGTTGTACCCGTCAGTAAGAGAATCCAGCACACTCGGTGTCCTCCCTGGATTGGAAAACAGCTTTAAATGTTACGCGAAGAGAAGTAATTACTAAGAGACATATTTATTAATTCAATAAAAAAAAATCTTACGTTCACCCAACAACTTATGAAAAGAACAAATTGTGGTATTTTATTAATTTTAATAAATACTTACATTCCTTTTTAATAAATTCAGTTTCTCTGATAGAAGACGGTTCATTTCGATTCTTAACGGCTTTCATTAAGCCTAAATGCACTTGAAGATAAAGTTCAGCGCCTCCTCCAAAAGCAAAGTTTTAAGTAGAGAAGATTGTTATACACCAGGGTAACTGAAGTGGCCATGTCGTTACAGGAAGGAGTAGGCAGAAATACACACATGTCAGCCAGTTGATTTCAAGTTAATATATATATATATAAACAGACATCTGATATTTACCATGAATATCTGGGCTTAGAGACACCTTACATCCCAAGAAAAATCATTGAGAAGAACCTGAATGAGGAGGATATGACCCAATTTGCCATCACACAGATGGAACAGGACAGTGAAAAACTTTTAAATGAACACATAAAAAATGTAGAAACATATTCAAAGACAGACGGAGAGATGCACTCATTCATTGAGTCAATTGAAGATACCATAAAAGAAAAATTACATGCACTGTGGTATGAAGACACTCAGAAAGGAGAAATGAAATGTAGGACAGCATGGAATAAGAAAGAAGAATGGATGCGAGGGCTTCCAAACTCTACTGCTGGGGACGAATCCTACCCTGCCTACAATCAACATCACTACAGACAACGAAACTACAACACATCCAAACAGTACAGGCAACACCAACATCCTGAACGAAGGCATCATCAAAGGGACCGGCAGCATCATCAACATCACCAACATCATAAACGACATCACCAACATCGACAGTCATATCCTCGTGGACAAGGAGGATACAAACAGATGAAACAACATCAACCTCAACATCATCATCAACAGCAAGAATATCATCAAGAACAATTTCAACAGCAGCAGTCAGCAGAACATAATACAAGACATCACCCAAATCGACAGCCGTACCCTCCTGGAAGAAACCAGCAGCTCCAACAACAAAACGCAGCAACCTCTACGGATCAACCAGTTCAACAACAACAGTCGAAACAACAAAAAAAAGAACAAGGGCGCAACACCAATGAACCACAACAACAGAATCAGAGCGACGGATCCATCATTGGAAGAGCTTGAGGAACAACAAACACCAGTGCCGTGTTCAAGATAGGTTTCAAAGTAATCGCTCAAAGAGCGATTACTTTGAAACCTATCTTGAACGCGATTGCTCAGTTTTGCGCTACGTAGCAAGGCGAGCAAACTTTGAGGAATTTGGACTGTGTCGTTCAAGAGAGAAGAAGCGCTCATTGAGCGCTACATTGAGCGCTACATTGAGCAATTTAAGCGCTCGCTGCTATTGAACGGGGCGCTGCTGTTGTAATGATGAACAGCCAATCACGCCTTCACCAGTGACCCCAACAACATCCCAGCGGCACACAGACAGACAAACAAGATCGACGACATCCTACAGAGACAAAACTGTTTATGTAGGCAGCGGTACGCGGGGTGGTATCTTAAAGAAGTGTGCTTCTTTTTTAGACAAAAGCCAGAGGAAAACAACCCCGTCAGCCACGACGAACCGAGGTCAGTCCCAAGGTAATCAATCTTTCTTCGTGTGAATCAAAGTTCTAAAATTAGGTTTGAAATTCACACCAACACCAAAACCTAATCAACAAGAATTAGAAAATGACATAAAAAGTTTTTGCAGAAAAATGAGATTTGCTGACTATTTCTTTAATGAGGATGAAGATGATGATGATGATGATGATGATGATAATGATGATTCAAATAATAATAACAAAAAACCAGATTCTCTATGTAGAAATAAATCAAAAGCTATTCCCTCTAAAAGCAAAAACAGACATTTGGAACATTTTCTAGACATTCTAACTAATCAACCACTTTAAAAAAATACGGGAAACATTAAATCCAACATAAATCAGAAAGAGAGACAAGCAATAGAAGAACTTAAAAATAATAGCAATATTATTATAAAAGAAGCAGACAAAGGAGGAGCTGTAGTCATAATGGACTCGGACTATTATGAAGTGAAAATACTGGAACTACTAAAGGACCCTGTATTTTACAAAACTCTTCCTAAGAATATGGATCTTAAAATTATGTCACACCTCGGTAAACTTAATCTCACAAAGGAGCAAATTGAGAACATTTTAAACTTTTAAACAATTCAAAACAAGTAACTTCTATGGCCTTCCCAAAGTTCACAAATCTGATATCATCAAAACAGAAATTCAGCTTCAAAACTCGGAATATGTTCAAACCCTAAGACCCCCTGATCTCAAATTTCTACCAATAGTAGCTGGACCAGCCTGTCCCACACACAGACTAAGTAACATAATAGACATCATTCTGCAACCCTTCCTACAGAATATCAAGAGTTATGTTCGAGATGATCTGGACTTCTTGAATTACATTCCGGACCAAACCCCGGAAGATACACAATTGGTTAGCTTTGATGTAACATCACTTTACAGCAATATCCCACACGAACTAGGCATTGAAGCACTTGAATATTGGATTGATAAACACCCTGAAAATCTGAACGACAGATTTGATAAGTCATTTGTCCTTGAATCAGCAAAATTTATTTTGGAAAACAAAGCAATCCAGTTTAATGATGTCCCTTTCATACAAATTCTAGGTACAGCTATGGGACCAAAATTTGCACCTGTTTATGCAAACCTTGTTTTAGGATACCTTGAGGAAAAGTTATATCTACAACTGAAAGATATCTATGGTGATGATTTTGCAAATGACTTTATCTCAAAATGGAAACGTTATTTAGATGATTGTTTTCTGTTACGGCAAACATCAAACGGAGACATTCAAGATATTCTCAATATACTTCAGAATATGCATCCAAATATCAAATTTACTATAGAAACGGATAACAATAAGCTCCCGTTTCTAGATATTCTCATTATAAAAGAAGGTAATAAACTATCTACTGACATTTACCATAAACCTACAGACACACAACTTTACCTTCATTTCAAAAGTTCTCATGAAAAACATGTTAAAACTAATTTACCTTATTGTCTAGCAAGACGCATATGCACAACAATTAAGGATGGAAGCTTAAGACAAAAAAGGTTAAAAGAGTTAAAATTTGCTCTGCTGAAACGAGCCTTTCCTCAAACTATGATTGACAAAGGTATTGAAAAAGCAACCAATCACACCAAGGAGTAGGCACAATATATGTGTGTGTGTGTGACCATAGATTGTGTCTGAACGTTGTCTGTGATATATGAACAATGTGCACAAACGAACTCTTTTCATATGCTGCAGGTTTCTCTTGGCATCTGACATTTGCTTAAGGTCTTATAACATATTATAGTACAACAAAATATCAAACGGATAATTCAGAATATTTCAAACGTAATGAACTGTCTTAGTTCTTCTTTGAAAGGCATTTAGAAGTCGGTTAGATGAAGAAGAACTAGTTCTATGGATATACAATTTCTCTATAGGAGGAGTACGACATCTACACCGAAACGTCGCACTCCTATAGAGAAATTGTATATCCATAGAACTAGTTCTTCTTCGTCTTAGTTCTGTTATCAACGTTGTCAAACTCTAAGGTACCATCATGGTCCCAGGCCCCCTCAGTTCCATAGGCACTGCTAGAGGCGCCCCACGAAAACTTGTTCGGGAACATGGAATACATCTGTTTGTCCTCAAGTGGCAATGATTTCGGCTTCAAAGGGTCAGTGGGCGATCCTTCAGTGAACCCGTTGTCTTTGATGATGTTATGGTAGAAGGCTGCAGATGCCTTGGGAGTCCTTGGTCTGTCGGGGTCTGAGAAGTTCACGTAATACAATCCGAATTTCTCCCTATATCCCCGTGCCCACTCGAAGTTGTCCATAAGTGACCAGGCGGTGTAACCTTTGACATTGACGTGGTCAAGGTTAACAGCTGAAAGGTTTAAATATGAACGGTTATAAACATCCAAGAACGTTACTTTATGGTTTAGTTTGGTTCGCCTGTTAATGAATATACTGATGCCTGTATACGATCCGTTTGTAATCTTTCAAATATTTAAATACATTTCGAACTGAAGATGAACAAATTCAAACGGTAATTTTAGATGTTTTGATCCCTTACAACAAGTTACGGGAATGGTTATCCAAGAGTTGGCTGTATTTGGTGAATGGGGAAAATACTTGACCACATAATGTCTACTGGTCTACTGGTTTCGAGAAGAGTTGCTTAAATGTATTAACGAAAATACCGGGCCCATCTGATCTGGTCTCTCGAGATGTATCTGATAATCAAAATATAGCCTTTAACACTCCATTACCTTTGAGAACTTCGTTGATATAAGCTCTGTAATAGGAAATTCTGTGTTCATCGTCCAGACTACCATTACGATCTGAGACACCGTTTTCGGTTATGTAGATAGGATAATCCCCGTATCGATTCCGGAACCAGTTAAGAGTTCTTCGGATAGCAAACGGTGTCACCTTGAGCCAACTTGAACCAGATCTGACAATGAAATATTGAACATATACTGACTTTAAATCACTGACAAACTTAGAGTCACAGATAACCGACCACAACAATAACATTTCCAATGTGAGGTGAGGTGAGGTGAGGTGATTATATCACGGCTGCTAGTATTATGGCAGGGACAAATCCCACAACACCATTGCTGTGACACCTGCGAGCATCGGCTGGAACTAGAGAATCATGGGTGGTATTACGCTGAAATTCGGTGTAGCATTGCATCCAAACCTTTCTGCGTGTCGAACAGTTCTCTACTGCAGACAAAGTTGCTGTGCCTCTGGCGGGATTCGAACCCCGCACACCTTGATCTGAAGCCGAACGCGCTAACCACTGCGCTATCCCGCCCCTTATTCCATTGTAAAATGGTTTTCAATGGTTTTCAATACTTTAAATGTAAAATGTTAATCAATACTTATAAAACTTAAATTTATTCGAGAAACAATAAAGGGTCTTTTGTATATGTTGGAAGCTGTCATGTAGGTAGCTGTCAGAGGACCAAGTTTTTGACTGAGGACGTATTACCTGCCCCTGTGACACCGTACGTACCTGAGCCAACTGGGATCCTGGGCGGTCTTGAGAGCCGAGTCGGTACTGTAGTCAGGGGGCGTATCAGGGGGGTAGTCTTCAGCCCAGATCAAACTGGCAGTGTACAGGTTCAGACCGTAGAAATCAGCAGAGCCTGGTATAATGGCAATTAATTTGAATCAAAGGAACAATGGTTATATTGAATAGCATCCAAAAACTCGAATAAAAGCAAAATAATTTCAGAAAAATCCAGAAATTGTTTTACTAGATCAACAGTTAAATATAGACGACATAAGCAAAACTTTACCTTTACCATTAAATTAATGTAACTAAGATTAATAGGTCTATCAAATTGTAAATCCATAATTAAAATAATTGAGGACGGAACCTCCTACATGTTTGACAAATAGGTCTGCAATGATCGAAATACCATGCTGATTGCGGGACAAAGTAGTGAGTTTCTAGCTTACCTTTATTCTGACGTATTTCCACTTCGGTAAATTCCGGCAATCTTGACTGGGTTAGATTCTCTGTCCTGCTGAGTTCAGCAACTCTTGTCTTCATATACTCAGGATAGTCCCCACTGCCAAATATTGGATCTGCATACCAGCCAAGGTTCCACTGGAGACCGTGATCCGAGGCGTGGATGTCGGAGAGACTCAGTGGGTTACGAGGTACGTTGTACTCAACGTTTAGTGTGATTCCAACTTTACCTGTGATACAGGTGATACATTTGAAGCAGGCATTTATTGAGGGACAACATCATGGACACAAGTGTTGAGTTTTATTGTAATTGTAATGTGTTCGAAAAGGAGATCGAGACTTATTAAATGAGCGGTTTATTTCCCTCAGATGTTTTCAAGATTCAAGATTTAAGATGCTGTATTTCTCTAAAACCACACACGGTGGTATATGAGTGGTTTTTAAGAGAGAAATTAAATATACTGCGGATGCATAACATGGTATCATTGACCAATATGAGCAATTATAAAATATGTATATCGAAAGAGTGGCTGAATCAGTGACGTAACGAACATGCTACAGTTGGTTTAGCAAATGCCTCCCGCGGTTGACTGTTCAAAGAGCTAGAAGCCAAGGTAGTCGGGGACCCAATGTGTTTCATGGTTGAAACGCATTCATTGCCCAATGGATAAACAGATACATGATATGGGTGTTACAAAAATATCACGCCATGCTCGCTGATATTCTATATAGACTCGACTGTCATGTATATACTTTTTACAAACTTGGTTAATTAAAAAAACGTTATCCAGCAAGAAACAAAAGTTGTGAGAGAAGATCAAGCTGCTACCCTGTTGCTCTATCCAGAAGTGGTTGTAGTACTCTCTGTAGGTTCTCGTGTGGGACTTGATGATGTTGTGGGTGGCTATATACGGGTAGGTGCCTGGTTTCTTGATCCCAGGGGCCATTTCCCCTGTACCATAGCCCAAATACGACGTGACCCAGGGTTCGTTGAACGTTATCCACATCTTCACCTGCACCACGGTACCAAACGTTATAAGCAGAACATGTTGGTACATTTAGTTATATGGTCAAGTCTAACTTCTTAGATAGCACAGATTCCGATGCTTTTATTGATTTTTGACTATTGTTCAAGACAAAACGTTTCCGAAAAAGTTGCTCAAAAGTTTGATAATTGTTTGAATACAATAGTACATACCTTGCACCAAAGTGCACACATGTATCAAAATACTGGCCTGTTTGAAGCCCATAACCGCTGACCGTTGACCCTAACATATGGGTAATATTTACTGTTCATTTGTTGGGCACCTGATTTGAATCTCTAACAAGGCAAAAGTGACCTATAGTATTAGAACACTATCGGTTTTATTTACATTGTCTTAAAATGTGTCTCACACTTTCAACCTTCAACCTTTTCAGCCTTTTCTATATTTTCAATATCATTTCTTAAGAGAGTCGTCGAGACATGTCTGTGTATCGTATAGTAAGGCATCCTCGATAATCCAGGGCTATTGTTCCGATAAATCTACACACAAGCGCTGGAAAACAGTGAGGGTATTTAACCTTAACCTAGTTACCTCCCTTCGCAATGACTCAGCGAAACGCTTGCTTTCTAACAACCAATGAGATCACTTGAAATCAAAGGTGAAATAACAAGCACTCTCGTGTCAGGATCTGGGCTTTCGCAGTACAGGGATTTTAATCATTTACCTCCACCCGTTTTGATGGACATGAATACACCCTTCTTCTCGTACAGACTTCTTAAAACTTTCTTTTGAGTTTCTGTCAGGTTTTCTACGCTGAATGTGTTACAAACTTTATCGTAATCGAGTGAGTCGGCCGCCGCTATGTGTGTTTCTATAAACAACAGTAGTGATGCGTTTTGATTGGTTGAGTTGTTTACGCAGATAGTGTCTGCGTTTCGTTTCTGATTGGATAACATGGAGCCAAGGGAGGTAACTAGGTTAGGGATAAATACCCTTACTGTTTTCCAGCGCTTGTGTGTAGATTTATCGGAACAATAGCGCTGGATTATCGAGGATGATAGTAAGGTTAAATTATTGTTTATTTGATCTCCTTCTTTCTGCTTCTATTCTTACCCTGTCACCAAAGTTTTCAAAGCAGAGTCTAGCAAAGGCCGTGTAATGCTCGACAATGGACTCATTCAACCAGCCGCCGTGCTCCTGTAACGCTTGGGGGAGGTCCCAGTGGTAGATGGTAACCATGGGTTCGATCCCGGACTTGGTTAGCTCGTTTATAAGGTTGTTGTAATACGCTATGCCTGGCTGGTTGATGTTCCGAGTTGTTCCATCTGGGAGAATTCGGGTCCAGGAGATGGAGAATCGATAGTGACTGACCTATTGGGAGAAAAAACAGAAATCGGGTCCTTAAATATTGATGTGAGTCAAGGAAATCAACAATAGATGGTGATTGACATATGGCTGGGAGATTAACAGTCCTTAGGTATTGATGTAAGTCAAGGAAATCAACAATCGACAGTGACTGCAAAATCAAGTGATTTGTAAGTGGAGAGAACTTATTTTTTAAGTTAAATTACTCATTAACTATTAAATACTGCAAATAGTGCAAAGAAGTGGTTCCACAGCAACACCAAAATTGCATTTGAGCGCATATGATGTATATGTATTACCCCGAGGTGCTTCAACATGGCCACGTCCTCCTTGTATTTGTGGTAGCTGTCACACGCCACCTGTCCCGTCTGGCCGTTGAAGACTTTTCCTGGAGTGGCAGTGAACACGTCCCAGATGCTGACGCCTTTCCCTGCCATCGCATCCATAGAGTAGTAACAACATATTATAATGGGAGAAACATACAGCTGTACAAAATACCAAATACACAACTGTATATATGTTATTAAACCTAGTCATTCTAAGAACAGGAATATTTTCTGAATAACAACTTCTTTAATGTGAACAAGCACGATGCTTTGGAGGATATGCTCACTCCTCCATCTTATATTCCACCTGATGAAGGTGTGAACATATACTCCGAAACGTCGTGTGGTTTCACATTAAATACGTTTTTATTAAGAAATAGATTTAATAATGTGTTTGTTCACTGGCTTATAAACGGTTTGAAAGGTGCAAGTTAAACTGGTATAAATGCCGGAGCTTGTCGACTTTCAAACCGTTTATAAGCCAGTGATCAAACACATTATTAAATCTATTTTTTATAAATTAAAACTTAATTTAAGCAATTTAAGCGAGTTTTAATCAGTAAGTAAACTTTTGAAAATAAAAAAATCTGTTTAAATGTTTAGTATTGTCTTAGATCAGGCGCTAAGCTCCGCCCACAATAACACCGCATCACTTATGTCACCACGCGCCAAACGTAGTTCACAAAAAAAATGATTAAAGTATTTAATGTTTGGTTCTAACATGCTGTTATAATCAAACTTTCAATCAAACTACAATAAGAATTCACGTTGTAAAGATTTTAAAAAGTTTAACCAAGAAAAGAGCATGTGATAGCAGTGTCATAATTGCGCGATGATACAGTGATAAAGTAGTTCCGTTATTTTTTGTGAAGGTCAGGTAATGAAGGTTATCCTTTCAGCTGTCAGTCTTGTGTTTATGAGAAGTTATACCGGTCACATGACCTTGTTTAATCCGATCAGTAGAGAGCATATCCTTAAATTTCAAAGTCTGAATTTATTCTAGGATATATTCCCGTTCTTATGTACATGTATATCACTTCTAAATGCCCTTCACAGACCTAGTCATTCTAATTTTTAAGTACTATAATTGTACTTATTTGATAAATTTGACCTGGGTTTTATCCATGAATGTCATTAAGTTTCGGAATAATATTGGGTTAATTGTCTACTGGATAGTCGTAGTCCTTAAAACTTCCTTATGTAATGGAGAATGCATGAGGAGCCGTGGACTCGTTAAAAATAATCAACGAGCCCCGAAGGGGCGAGTTGATTATTTTTAACGAATCCACGGCTCCTCATGCATTCTCCATCTTAATCCATGTATGACGTCACGAAACATACATATGTGATTATCTACTATTATAGACAATACATTTCAATTATGTAAACAAAAAAATATTTTTTTGCAAATTTCGGTGCCCATTCATCGGATATGGTACACGTAACTTCCACCCTTATGAAATGGATTCTTCCAATTCACGTGCATGGCTCAAATCTTCCACGCAAAGCGATTTGACTGACAGCCGGACTCCTGCATTTCATGTGTTTCAGCACGATCCCCACGCGTTTCACACTTTACCAGTCTTGTTTAGAATGCAGGGATCTTACTGACAAACAATCAAATGATTACCAGCAGGCCTGGTAGTCGAATAGGTTAGGGCGCTGCGTAACAGACGAAGGGTTACATGTTCGATTCCCGGATCAGACATTACAAAAATAATCAGATATTTTAAGATTCTAATCAGATATACTAACACAAAATACATCATTCTTGAACAAATTACTTTGTAAGCCGTTGCGAAAATGTCAAAACCTGACACCCCTCCTGACTGGATTAGTCAATGACCAGTAGATTCTTAAAAATAATCCACTGTTAACACAATAGAGTGACGTCATCACCATGGATTAATTTTAACGAATCCACGGCTCCTCATGCATTCTCCATCTTAATCCATGTATGACGTCACGAAACATACATATGTGATTATCTAGCATTATAGACAATACGTTTCAATTATGTAAACAAAAAAATATTTTTTTGCAAATTTCGGTGCCCATTCATCGGATATGGTACACGTAGCTTCCACCCTTATGAAATGGATTCTTCCAATTCACGTGCATGGCTCAAATCTTCCACGCAAAGCGATTTGACTGACAGCCGGACTCCTGCATTTCATGTGTTTCAGCACGATCCCCACGCGTTTCACACTTTACCAGTCTTGTTTAAAATGCAGGGATCTTACTGACAAACAATCAAATGATTACCAGCAGGCCTGGTAGTCGAATAGGTTAGGGCGCTGCGTAACAGACGAAGGGTGACATGTTCGATTCCCGGATCAGACATTACAAAAATAATCAGATATTTTAAGATTCTAATCAGATATACTAACACAAAATACATCATTCTTGAACAAATTACTTTGTAAGCCGTTACGAAAATGTCAAAACCTGACACCCCTCCTGACTGGATTAGTCAATGACCAGTAGATTTCTTCTCAAATAATCCACTGTTAACACAATAGAGTAACGTCATCACCATGGATTAATTTATGATAAGAGCTGAGAAACCGCAGGTGGTAATAGACAAAGCCATATTCACCTTCACCGAGAAACCCTGCTTTTTTTAATTAAGTTCTTTCTTTTATTTGTATCACAATCAAAGCTCGAATGCCTCTCCATACTCTAAAATAACGCGTAACTTGTAACCGAAGCGCACTGTTGACAATCTTTTCAATTCGAAGTGGAAACTATGATTTGCGCATGGCTAACAGGACACCGTACAAATACCTACCATCTGTCTTGTAGGCACCTTCAACTTGGTAGCTGGCAGTTGCAGCGCTCCAAGCAAAGCCGTCGGGGAACTTGCCGTAGTAGAACTCGTCCACATACTCTGCAGCTGAGTTGAGGCCCCCTATGCCTCTGTATCCGTGCTTAAACCCGTTATCGGCTAGTATGAAACATAACGGATATACTATTACTGAACTGTATGTGAATGTAATATCAGTGAAGTGTTGTATTATGTTTGTCAGTATCAATATGAGTTATCAACAAAAATCAATTATGGACCTGCTTCATGTAAAGGATACATCCAAACTTTATTTAGAGATTATCCATAAGCCAGATCTATATGCATATACAAGTGGATATCATCCTCGGTTACCCAGTTATATATATGCTCCGTTACTCTCCACTATATCACCCATGGGCAACCTTATCAGAACAAATCTGTACTCAAATTACCCGCCCTTGGCCGGCGTGCCGAAGTCAGTAACCAAAGAAAATGCTCAATAGGATAAGGCGGAAATGGTCAAGGGAGATAACCGGTGACGGATGGCTAACAAAATGACCTCGCATGCTTTGCAACGAAGTGATATGAATAGTCATTGGTTTGCAGGTCCAAGCTGCGTAGCAGTTTGATTGGCTCACGCCGGCCAAGGGTGGGTAATTTGAGTACAGATTTTTCTGATAAGGTTTCCCATGGGTGATATAGTGGAGAGTAACGGAGCATATATACAACCATGGGTAACCGAGGATAAGTGGATATATGCGCCGTATAAATATCTCATTATCACCACTGCAAGGTCATGTTGCAAAGAGAGGATGTTAGCAGAATAGCTCATCGAGGGACGGGAGAGGCCGATACAAGTTCATACATGTAAAGGACATCACCTATGACCTGCGAATACCATCTGGCCGACGCCTTCGCAGTTCTTGGACGATCTTGACTAGTGAAGTCCACGTTGAAGAGACCGAATCTTGTCGTATATCCGTTCTGCCACTCGAAGGAATCCAGCAGCGACCACACCGTGTAGCCTATCACGTTACACCCGTCCAACACAGTGGCTGAAAGAAGATGAGTTTATATACGTTGTTCATCTCTAAAAAGCTATGTTAAAATTACTTCATTTTCAATACAAGGATATCATCTTTACATCACGACTTAATCCATATTTGTTCTAATTTATTCTACAAGAACCAACGTGTCATTTTGATGAATATACATTTAGGAACCGTGTTCAAGCGACTCATCGCCACGTGTACCTTTCAAAGCTTCATTGATGTATCTCTTGTGGAAATCAATCCTGTATTTGTCGTTAAGAACCTTGGCTGTATTGACACCGTTTTCAGTGATGAAGACCGGGACGTTGTTGTAGCGGTACTTGATACGGTTGAGCACTTTCCGCAAACCAAGCGCAGAGTCCTGTCTGCTCCTGTCTGAACGTACCGGTCTGGAAAAGAAGTATCCATCAGTCCATCAATAGACCAGAGCCACCATACCATCTCAATTTGATACTAAAATAATGGTTAAGTTTAAGAATCTCTCAGCTCTGGTCATCAACATCAGCAGAGTACCGACCTTAACCTTTGGTGCTAAAGGTACATCCATTGTGTTGTTTGGGGTCACATATATGTTAACGTTATAAATTGTGTTATGTTATCGGGAAGTACTGACTGTTGCCGAAAATTGCCATTTTGATCTTACTCGACTTAGTATATTGACGTATGAAGGTAAAAGTAGTGATTTCTGATCGAATACCGGACAATATACCGTGTGTGGCGCGCGCCAATGAGTCTAACGTAATTTTGGAATCTTATTTATAACAGACAAACTGATAAATTTGGATTGATCATGTTTAATAGATCATATAACTACTGTGCTTGTAAATGGGACGTGTGTTTCTGCACATGCATTATAATGTTACTCTATTTTAATTGGAAACTAGTAATTATGATATATTTGGTGATTCGGGTTGAATGTGCAAGCCGAATGAATTTATTTGCACTGTAAACAGCACATGTGGTGAGTCGGAACGTATGAAAGTTAATGAAACACAATGGCTGCACCTTTAACGTTCTGTCTAAAACGTCTGCCACTAGTACTCTCGGGAACTCTGTTAGTCTTAACCTTTGGTGCTAATGCCTCCTCTAAAACTTCTTCCACTCGGCAACTCGCTGACAACCTTAACCCTTGGTGCTGTTAATATTGTTCTGTCTGAAGCTTCTGTCGCTCTCGGGATCTCTCTGCCAACCTTAAACTATGGCGCCAATGACGTATCTAAAACTTCTACCAATCGGCATCTCCTTGTCAACCTTAACCTTTGGTACTAATGCGTTCGCTAGAATTTCTGCCATCGGGTCGTTATTGTTAACACAATCACCGTAATTCAATCACATGCTCCTATTTATTTTACTAGTTCACATAAATTCCGTTCATTTTATATTCAAATGAACGTTATATTATAGAAGAATACAAAAGTAAGCCTTTAGCAGCACTTACGAATCCCAAGCCGGAAACTGAGTTTCATGAACATCCTTATCGTTGTCGAATGACGGGATGTCCGACACTGACATCGTCCCCTCCCTAGTGGGAACACTCCTGTAGTGATTCAAGGCAAAGAAGTCTGAGCTTCCTGAAATGATTATATCATAAATATGTATATCATCATATTCCTGAAAGGAACGTTGAAGTTGGTTGTAGTTTCAAACATTGCTACAGATGACATATGTGTAAGGTTTACAGTGAAACGTGTTTCGGGATTATTTTATCAACACCAGCTTACGGCGCTTTGTTTAAAAGTAGTCACATGCAACGAGGCGGCAAACTCGAACAAAGGGAGCGGTTTTGTAATATATTGAAAGTAATGTAGGGGTTCTATGCGTATGCATAATTAAGAAAATCTTAATGTCAAATTAGCGTAAGAGGCAAAGTTTAACAGACAGACACGTGAATTCCTGAGTAGGATCGATTCTCAATATGTAACTTCCCCCTAAAGTCATAGCTCGCGACAGTCTGCAGCACTGGCTTATTGAAGCCTTGCTGTATATTCTGTTCTCTTATATGTAGTAGCGTAGCAGCGAGCTACACCTGAACTTCTTAATGCGTGAAACTACGCTAACACTGAACAGTTAACAAAATGCAGCAAGACTTAATGTGGGTGATGGAGACCGGCACAAGTTATGACTTGTTATAAGTATCATTTCGCTATTTTTTGCAGAGTTTTAAACAACGTAAGGATGTTTCAAAGAAACGTATTAAAACAATGAAAGCCATGTTGTAATCGCCTTTATTGTGTATCACATTTATAGCTTGGCAGCATGTTCCTGCGTCCGGTGAACAAAATAAGACTATAGACTTTACTTAAAGGTACATCCATTGTGTTGTTTGGGGTCACATATGCAAAACGTTGTAAATGGTCAACTGCTTGAGAGGCATTCTAGAAGTTGGTGTGGTGAAGAAGACAAAATATTTTATGGATGATCAACTTCTTTATTAACAATAGCGACGTTTCGGTATAGATCCTTATACCGTTATCAAGCATTTATCGAAACGTCGCTATTGTTAATAAAGAAGTTGATCATCCAAAAATATTGTGTCTTCTTCGTCATAAATGGTGTTAATGAATCGAGAAGTGCTGATTGTTACCGAAAACTACCACTTTGATGATAATCAACTTAGTATATTGATGATATGAAGATAAAAGTTATTTCTGTTCGAAAACCGGACAATGCATCGCGATTAACGCTCTAATTAGTCAAACGTTATTTCTGAATCTTATTTTCAGACAAAAAAAACAAAACAAATTGGGGTTGATAATGTTAACTAGGTCATATAACTTTTATGCATGCAAATGGAACATGTAATTTCGTTTTTTGCACATGCATAATGCTGTTTTTCGATTTTAATAGGAAACTAATAATTATGATATATTTGGCGATTGGGGATGAATATGCAAGTTGAGTGAAATTATTTGTAACCAGCACATATGGTATGTTGGGACATATTAAAGCCAAATAAAATTTTGTGAAATACAATGGATCAATGCATCTTTAAACTAGAGGCTAAAGAAGCTGAAGGTGACCAAGTAATTAGAACTATCTGAAATAGTGTGTGCATTCGTCCGCGTATACTTGTATGTATCATCATCAATAATTAACACATATGGTAAATGTACCTTTAAGGAGAGACTGCTCCTCTGGTGTGAAGGGAACAATGCGGGAACAATTGGACTCGTTTCGTTCCCGACATCTACTCTCAACCTGACGGAGGACCACCTGGGGGAACTGCCCGCTACCAAACACTGGTTCAGCTGCCAGGCCGCTATAGAACTCCAGTGCCCTCTCAGCCGCTCTCACGTCCTGCTCCTTGTGAGGCTCCTCCGGCTCGTACCAGTTCACTTTGACGCACAGTCCACATTGTCCTGAACATAGTTTACATTTTAATTTATCTTTTATGAGTTACCTACTTTTTTTCATGAAAGTTTCGTTTTAAGCGTCCTCAGGCTTGTTCTGGTCTAATTGACATTTCTCTGTAAATAGTTACGGTAAAATATTACTATTTTTCGCCAGTTTATATTCTAGAAATAGGTGTCCAATATCCATATAAACAATTCAGATGTAGAAATTTGGATAAAACTCCTTAATATCAATATTTTGGACCACTCAATTACACTGCAATCACATGCTAAAATGTTAGCGTGTTGGTCCTGCTACTAGCAGGAGAACAGGGCTCCATTCCATAACAGCGAGCGCTTATAATCGCTCATTGATTGCTCAGTGTAGCGCTCAAGTAGCGCTCATTCTCTCCTGAACGACACGGTGCAAAACCTCAAAGTTCGCTCGCTTGGTTACGTAGCGCTACATTGAGCAATCGCGTTCAAGAGAGGTTTAAAAGTAATCGCGAATTGATCGATTACTTTGAAACCTCTCTTGAACACGGTCAAGATGTACTGGTGTCTGCCGAAGATGTGGACAAAAAGTTCAAGAGGTCTTCCTGACATGAAGGAGTAGAGTCCATGGAAGTCCTCTTTGTGTATTTACGATTATTTATTATTTAAACCTTAAATTTACCAACAGTGCTGGTCACATTCTACGTCTCGAACTTCATTAAATACTTTAACCCTGTAACAATGTCAAAGATTGACAGTTGGGCTAATAACCATCAATGGAACAGTAGTCTACACAGTTTATATACCATTCAATACGTACCACTCACATATGCCTTGTGTCTTATCCTTCACGTATATACATATAAGTAATGAATGAATCATATATGATTATGACCGACTTTACCATGGACGAGATTTTTCAATCCATTCAAAACTTGATTTTGAACGAAGCTAATTGTAGTCTTGAAGACTGGCCCTTAATCAGTCTTCCTTTTAAAGGTACACGGGCGTCTTATAGACTTGACTTGACAGAAGGTAAGAGATATACTGTTCTTGATAGGTGATATTAGAACCACAGAAAATTGAGGATACCCAAGGCAATATTTTACTATAAAAATGTATATAAAAATATCAACACACTTCTATAACAAGACCATTGGTTTAGAGGGGTGTGGACATTTTATATACGTTGTTATTGGGTATCCTAAATCTCCTGTGATTGGAACAAACCTCTCTGATATGAGAACTCTGTCTTGTATATCTTGTAGGCTGTCCCGTGGGCTAGAAGCATGTTCCTCAAGACGGGGTAGGTCCAGGACTCGGGGTAGGTAGTACCAGGAGCCCTCACCCCCTCCTCATACCCCGTCAGAGCAAAGGTTACCGGTTCGTTGAGGGTAATCCAACTCTTCACCTGCGTGTTTATACAAGTAATAACATTTTTATATCTGTATATTGCTATATTTACTTTATACCTTTTAATGCCACAATGATTTAATTTAATGCAAGTTTTATCGTATATAAACCCTCAATTTTTGTCTCTCATAATTCCTATGGAATGGCTTGTGTATATATTTTTTGTTTGTTATATAATTCTGTATGTATGTTATGTATACGCAAGGTGAGGCGTTAATAAAATATATGTCTGTCTGTCATGTCTGTCTGTCTGCGTGAAGTGAAGTCTTGCTTAATTAACGTATAGGGACCATTGGCTCGTTGCACGAAACAACCTTGACACCAATGTCACCCATTGATATTTTAAATATTGATTCATTAAACTTTTAGGAATGCCCGTATCATCCTGCTTACCCTCTCTCCGAAAGCCTCATAACACACCCGAGCATAGTCGGCAAACCACTCGACAATCTCGGGATTCATCCAGCCCCCTCTGTCCTGTATGTGTTGAGGGAGATCCCAGTGGAATAGTGTCACCATAGGCTGGACACCGTTAGCAATCAGCTCGTCTATCAGACTGGTGTAGTAGTCGATACCCGCTTGGTTCCGGGAGGCTCGAGTCACGTCATACATCACACGACCCCAAGAGATAGAGAATCTGTAATGACTAACCTGAAGTAAAGACGAACAGAAAAACAATGTTAAAGTGATTATATTTATATTTTTAAAAATGGATTAAATGTTCCGATATCAGATACATCATCACGACAAAAGAAAATCATATTAAGTGATAGCATTTACTGTAAATATCAAAATATTGATGAACATGCTAGATGGTGAGATTGCTTGTTTTTCATAATTGGAAAAAGCACTGGGCCTGATACTGATCCTGAAATTGAAGTGTAGTGAGATCATAGAAATTGTGTATCCTTTCATGTTCTTCTCAAAAAAAAATTTCTTTCGTGTTAAGAGTGATTGTGTTGTATCATTTCATAACTTTGTTATTGTTCTCAAATACTTGTGATATCATATATGTAGTTTAGAATTACTCGTCCTTTCAAGATGGTGTACGTTTATGTTTATGCGTTGGTATGTAAATAGTTTTTTCTCCAAAATTACACGTGTGTAGTGTCTAATTGTTCGCAGTTGTGATGTCGCAAGGTGTTTCATTATGTTTGCAGAGGTGATATCGCAAGGTATTACATTATGTTTGTAGTGCTGTAAAATTATACTCGGGTCTGAATATTAAACATATTGATATTTGCGCTTTAAGGTTATTTGGCGTAAATCATGGAGGGCAAGTAAGCATAATACCAAACTAAATTTTACAAAAATTATACAAAAGACAATGTAGAATCTAATAAAATATATCAATAAACATCAAACTAACTTGCGATCGATTGTTACCACATCTCTCGTTTTCATTTAAACGATATTACACGAATGCTTGACGTTTAATACTTTTTATTTACCAATATGGCTTTATGTGAGCGCTGAGTTAAATTATAACAGGTATAGTTTGATCAGAATAAAGTAATATTTCCTGCAGTTTCACGTAGAAATGATGATATAACACGAAGAGATTTACGTTGAGTTCTGCAAGCAGTCGGACGTCCTGCTTGTATTGATGGTAGCTGTCTGCAGCAGCGTCTCCTGTAGCGCCCCTCTTCACTCGGCCTGGCTCGTGGGAGAACACGTCCCAGATACTAGCTGTCCTGTCTGGTAGAGACAACACGTTTTCGTCAAATATCAAACACGGGAGTTCTTTTTACTTGGATATGTGAGAGATATACCCATACTTTTCCGAGTGTATCGAATGATACCCTACACTTTTCCCGGTGGGGCCCTTACGAGGCGTAGCCGAGTAAGGCTCCGCCGGGAAAAGTGTTGGGTATCATTCGATATACAAGGAAAAGTATGGGTATATCTGTCTTATACCCCACTTACGGTCGAGTGTAAACGGATACCATTTCATAATATTTCTAACAAATACAGCTGTAAAAAGTTTGTGTATGAAACGCACAACCCAAATACGGCCTCATCTGTGACAACTCCCGGGTACACTCAGCTCGTGCTTCGTTGTATGGTAACCCATGTTTGGGGCTCGAAATCTATTTGATATGGCCCAATGACGATATTGCCAACGCAGACGCACGTGCATCTCGCTGAAATGTACAGCTAACGCCATAAACTGAATGGATAATGTCAACATGGCCAAAGTTTAGTGAAAACAGAACTAACTTCAGGTTGTTAAGACATTTTGCATCCAAAATTAAATAACATTGTTATAAAAAGAGAAATACAGAAAATTGTGATATTATATCACGCATTATAAGAACCTTATTCATTTGGTCATGAACAAATGTACATAGTTTCAACTGGCTTCGTGGTATAGTGGTTAGTTCGTTCGGCAAGAAATCAACAGGACACAGGTTCGATCCCAGGTGTCGTATATGTTCATAAATAACATTTTATAAAGTATCATCACTTAGATTTGGAAATTTAGAAAATTGACTCCATTGATTGCTCAGTTGTTAAAAAGTGTAGGTTTAATAGAAAAGTGTAGGTATATCAGAAAAAGTGTAGGTATATCAGAAAAAAGTATAGGTGTATCGGCTAATACACCTACACTTGTAACAAAAGAAACCATAGCAACGAGACCGGAAGTGGGGTATAAACACGTTCCGAATACTCACTGTCCTGTGTCATGGACAGATAGTTTCCTAGAATACATTTGTCAATTTTAAGAATGCAACGTTGATTGTTACTTATTCAAGTCCCTAATTCTTCCATTCCCATCTGATAAGGGGGAAGAATAGAACGTTATATCAAAGTCAGGTTTCCTACCTATGTGTCACAACTGAAAAGTTCTCTGCTCTGACATGGAAAAATACCACATATGAGTGAATGGACTATTTAACTTGGTAACTTATAAGTCATATGTAACTTTACGGATGCAATCAGTTTTTCAATAAAAATAATGATAAAGAAAACTGTTCAGAAAAAAAAGTCAATTATGTCATTTTGATAAACAGCTTATATTGTGATATTATGTCTTACTTTTAAGTCATATACGGTTATGAAAAGTATCCATTGAAAGAACTTTCAGCAAAACAAAGAATGTCGTACTTACTGCCTTCTAAAACTCCACCCTCAATTTGGTAAGATGCTGATGCGCTTGCCCAACTAAAGTTCCCTGGAAATTGTCCGTAATAAAACTCATATTGGAATGGTGGAACTCCAGTAGTTATCCCCCCTGGCAGTGAATATCCTGGTTTGAAACCGTTATGGGATATAACACTGGCTAAATAACGACTAGAGGCCTTGGGAATTCGGGGTCTTGCTGGGTCGTCGAAATCTACGTAATGCAGTCCGAACCTTTCCGAATATCCCCGAGACCACTCGAAGTTGTCCATGAGAGACCAGGAAGTGTGGCCCTTTAAGTTGCATCCATCCAATCGGATCGCTACAAAATGATATGGTTACAGTTGAATTTCGCCGTGATTTTCTATGACTTGTGTAGTGTATTCTCATTACTGATTGGTCACATTTGCATTGAAGCACTAATATTTAAAAATATTTATGAAAATACTCATATCTGTAATTAGATATATTTATCTGTTTCTTGTCAACGAAATGACTTTTAAATGGTAATAAAGACAATACTAGTCATATGAAAGTTGACCAAGGGACGTGTAGCGCTAACTCAATAACATTAAAGCAAATATGACATTATGACGACATAACAATTTCCAGGTCCGACATTTAGTCAGTTGGTAAACATCACGACCCTACTTTAAGATCATCCATCAATTAATTTCTTCGTCCAGCAACAAAGTATTGTACCTTTCAACATTTCATTGAGGTAGTCCCTGTAGTAGTGTATTCTGTGTGTATCAAGCAGACTTCCGTTTCTGTCGGAGACTCCGTTCTCAGTGACGAAGACAGGCACGTTATTGTAGGTGTTCTTGACCCAGTTCAACACGTGACGCGCTCCTCTAGGTGTGTAGAATAACCACGAGGATCCTGACCTGCATCAATGTCAAGGACACGTGAAGTTTTGAATTAGAAATGGATATTACGAATGGATCACTAGCGGTGAAGTTAAGCATTGGACTATTTATTCACGATGTGAATCCTAAATTCGTGGATTTTACTTGGTTAACGCATCATATACTTTAGTTTGTTCAGGTTCGAATCCTAGTTTGATCATAACAAGTTTGACGTATATCAGACCACTGATAAGATGATGACAATCGTCAGATCAAAACCAGCAGACATATCACGTCACTTCACGGCCACCCAAGATATAAAAGAAGGTATTCATGAACGTTTGAAACACAGCAAGGCTGGTCGACATAGTCCATGTAATTGTAGTTGGGACATGCGATGTTTTGTTACCAAATATTCAATATTTCAAGAGATGCCGTTTGGCGAGGTTTAAAAAATAGTGAATAGTAAAAATAGTTAAAAAGACAGAATCAAAATAAATCAGGATAACAAACGGTACCGTTTGCACCGTCAGTCAAGCTACAAACAGGTATTAGTTTTAAATTTCGAAATATACAATATCGTAAGAGATTCAGGTCGGGGAACGGCAATAATCTCAAAGTCAACAAAATGCAACTGATCTTTCAAATGGGTAAAACGAATGATTTAACAAAACTATCAAAAGGACTATTGCCAGCAGTTGATATACCTAGTTTGAGAAAATAAACCTAAAGTTATTATCCGGATGAGGTCATTGTTACGAACTCATGAGCTGAAAGATGGAAAAGACAATGGAAAAGCATTATTATTCATTTACACATAATTCTTGTCGGGAAAATAACATTATATTCCTACCTAGGCCAGTTCGGGTCGACGTATTCCTCAATATCCTGGTCATATTCATAAGAAGGAGGGGAGAAGGGTTGGACCTTGTGGGACACCAGCACGATTGTGTAGTAATTTAAACCCACGAAATCAGCTGTTCCTGTTTTGCACAACACAATTACTCTTAACACGAAAGAAAATATTTTGAGAGAAGAACATGAACAACTAAATGTCAATAGTCTATTCGAAAATATACAAAGATAACGAATATAATTGGTCATATTATTTTAATGCATAGATGAAGTGGCATGTACGAACGCCGTTATAAACGTACTATATACAGTATAAACATACTGCCACATGTTTACATTTATATTAAACATTATTAATCTCAATATCATTCACATGCACCACTCGTGAAAATATAAATGTCTACTCCTCTCAATGTGATATACACATAATTCGACAAAAAAGTCAAATGTTCTATTTATCTAATTTAAGAAATTATGCATAGTCTGTAATTGACGTTCATTTTATGAATGGATCAACCATGGTCGCCTTGTTTTATCGCGGTTTTCTTATGACGTCATCTAATGGTTTCGATGACGTCACATGATTGAAAGTTTTATTTCACTGAGTAGAATAACATCTTATTTCACTCAGTGAAAATACGGATTTAATTTTAACCGATAAATGCTGTATCACTGAAATATAATAAGATATTTACTCGAATGAACACATCAATGATTATCAATGAGATCTTGACGATTTTGCATTAACTGCACATTTCGGTTCCTTCTTGGAAACAACGATAGGTAATTAAGGTTATGTCGGAAGAGGATTTAACAAATGTTCCATTGTTTCATGTTTAAATCGTATCCTAACGCATTCTGCATCATTAACTAAGCAGGTACACTCACAAGATATGTATACGTTCTGAATTAAATTAAATTATTTAATTCCATTTTCACACAAAACTCTTTCTGAAATTTACCAATATGATCATGGTATAATTTTAAATTATCCATCGTTAACTGAATAAAATACTGTTTTCTTTAAATAAAGCGATAGTCATCTTCTATTTTTAAATAGTACATACCATTGTTGTTGAGTTTTTCTGCTTCAGAAAACATAGGCAATCGTGAAGAGCGGAGGCCCGCCTGGTGACTTTTCTTGTCGATGCTTGATCTCATGACTCCAGGGTAATCACCATTGACGAAGATAGGGTTGGCGAACCAACCAATGGCAAACTGGTTTCCTCTCTCAGCTGCTGCCACGTCCTCCATCTCTTCGGGATGTTTTGGTTCATTGAAATTCAGATTTAGCACTATTCCTATTTTACCTGGAGAAGAAATAGAAATTGTAAAGGTTTTCTAAATAATGTGTTTCTTTGAAAGTATGGTAGTTGATATCTGCGCTTAAACTACCCAACACTGGGGTGAAAATTGAAATAAAATGGAGTTTACTTTTGCATATTTTCTGTTTCAATTTATCTGTATATTTCTGTCGAACCAAATCTATTCCATCGAATCTGTGCCCCCTCTCATAATGTATAATATGTGTATTTCTCTGTATGTGTGTCATTGTCAGTTGTTGATGTTAGTATCCGTATGTTCATGTTTATCTGTCCGTCTAGATCTTTCAACATTTCTCTATTTCTCTGTGTGTCTATGTGTGACAATATTTAATATTAACTATATGTTGTATAGCCTCTGTCTCTCTAGCTCTCACAATGTGTCTTACTCTCTGTCTCACTGCCTCTAAACATTTCTCTCTCTCTGACTCTGAAGCTGTCATAGCTTGTTTGTCTCGATGTCTCTCAATATTTCCTGTATCTGTCCTTCAAGCATTCACAATATGTATGCTGAACTCTTGAACATATCCCTTCTAGTTCGCCACTCACTCTTTCTTGGTCACCCTTCACCTAATATTAACGCAAAGCAACCAGTCACCTCCACCTCCATGATTGGCCCTGTAGTCTGTATCGTATGCTCTGTAGGCCCCGACATGCGCCTTGATGAGGTTGTGTCCGGCCTGGTAGGTCTTGGTTCCCGGGCCCCACTGTCCAGGAGCCTTCTGTCCTGTCCCGTAGCCGTGATACGCCACAACCCAGGGTTCGTTGATCGTGATCCAGAACTTCACCTGTTAATGCGTTAAGGACAATGTACACATGCGTTTTCTAAAGACTCCTGGAGATGCTAATATATGTTTTTGCTATAATCGGGAGAACCAAATATACCTATCAAGGTAAATGAAACCATAAGGGCTCATACAAATTAACAAAAAACGTTAAAGACATTCAGACGTATGTAACCAACCATGTTACTCTTTTAAATGTTTGAAGATATAGTCATGATAGTCATTCATAAGGTTATTCAGTCATACAATGGAATATATTAATGATTTAAATAATGTGTCCTTATTGTCGTGAAAATCCTGAATGTTTTTTTAATTCACCGCTAAAAAATAGAGCCATGTGCTCTGTAGCTCATCAGAAATTCATTGATTTATTAATCAAGGTTGAATATCTAAGTTATCTCAATTGATACATTGATAACAAGTAAATAATATGTTTTTAGATTGTGTCCCTTGTGGCTCACAATTGGGGTCACAGGGGCACCAACTCTACAATTTAGAATCCCTATTGACCAAGGAGTCTGTACATAACATTTCAGCTCTCTAGATCTGTATGTACTGGAAAAGAGGATGAAAACAGGTTTTTAAGGTCGTGACCACTGTGACTATATTTGGGGTCATGGGGGTCACCAAATCTACAAATTAGAATACCCATTGACCAAGGAGACTGTACACAACTATTCAGCTCTCTAGACATTTTGGAACTGAAGTAGAAGATTGGAATAGGTTTTTAAAAGCGTGACTCATGTGACCCTATTTTGGGTCACAGGGTCACGAAATCTACAATTTAGAATCCCCATTGGCCCATTGGTTGTTGATAAGAAGTCGAAAAAGCGAAAAGTCTACGGATGAACGGACGGATAGACTAGAAATCAAATAATTTACCCTGTCACCAAATTCAGCAAAACAAAAGCGGGCATATTGTATGTAGAGGTGTGCTGTGTGTTCATTCAACCAGCCTCCACGGTCCTCCAGTGCTTGTGGCAGGTCCCAGTGATATAAGGTGACCATCGGCTGAATCCCAGTTCCGTTCAACTCATTGATTACATCGTTATAGTACTTCACACCAGCGTTGTTCAGTGTATCCAGGGTTCCATCTGGCATCACTCGGGGCCAGGAGATGGAAAACCGGTAGTAGGACATCTGGAGAGCAATATGACAGACAATATGCATTTAAAACATTTATCTTGAGGAGTGAGAGAGGTTAAAAGCATAACCATTCATTGATATATTAAAATGGAAAGTTGAAGAAGTTACTTCAAATACTACGAATTAAATGGACATACTATAAGCACGTTGATAAATAAATAAGGAATAAATAATACATTATAAAAATAAATATGTTGTACTTTATCAATTACAGATCCAACAAGTTCCAGAATATGATTGAAATGCAGAAAACACGAGTTGTTATTTTCAAACTTACACCCATGGATCTGACGAGCTGTACATCCTCCCGGTACCTGTGGTAGCTGTCACACGCTACACTGCCGTCACTGTCATCGTCGATGTTACCAGGGCGTCTTGTGTACGTGTCCCAGATACTCTCACCTTTACCTGGGGTAGAGAGATAGAACATGTTGGTACTGGTGTGTACATGTACGTGTGTACCTGGGGTAGAGAGATATAACATGTTGGCACTGGTGTTTACATGTACGTTTTTACCTGGGGTAGAGAGATAGAACATGTTGGTACTGGTGTTTACATGTACGTTTTTACCTGGGGTAGAGAGATAGAACATGTTGGTACTGGTGTTTACATGTACGTTTTTACCTGGGGTAGAGAGATAGAACATGTTGGTACTGGTGTGCACATGTACGTGTTTACCTGGGGTAGAGAGATATAACAATGTTGGTACTGGTGTGTACATGTACGTGTTTATCTGGGGTAGAGAGATAGAACATGTTGGTACTGGTGTGTACATGTACGTGTTTACCTGGGGTAGAGAGATAGAACATGTTGGTTCTGGTGTGTACATGTACGTGTGTACCTGGGGTAGAGAGATATAACATGTTGGCACTGGTGTTTACATGTACGTTTTTACCTGGGGTAGAGAGATAGAACATGTTGGTACTGGTGTTTACATGTACGTTTTTACCTGGGGTAGAGAGATAGAACATGTTGGTACTGGTGTGCACATGTACGTGTTTACCTGGGGTAGAGAGATATAACAATGTTGGTACTGGTGTGTACATGTACGTGTTTACCTGGGGTAGAGAGATAGAACATGTTGGTACTGGTGTGTACATGTACGTGTGTATCTGGGGTAGAGAGATAGAACATGTTGGTACTGGTGTGTACATGAAGGTGTGTACCTGGGGTAGAGAGATAGAACATGTTGGTACTGGTGTGTACATGTACGTGTGTACCTGGGGTAGAGAGATAGAACATGTTGGTACTGGTGTGTACATGTACGTGTGTACCTGGGGTAGAGAGATAGAACATGTTGGTACTGGTATGTACATGTACGTGTGTACCTGGGGTAGAGAGATAGAACATGTTGGTACTGAAGTGTAGCCAGGGGTCAGGTTACATGGTTTACTATTCTGGTAAAATAGTGCAACGTTTGCATATCGTAACTGAAACTATAATGCATGTTAATAACATAATTTCTTAAGCGTCAACATAGCAATAAGGATTAAATATTTTCCTATGGCAAAATTTCAGCTTTTGGGATTCAGCAGTTTTCGAGGAAAGGTCCAACACTGGCCAGTTTAATGGCACTCGACGGCCGGTGGCCAGACGATGGCAAATGTCACAGGCCCAACTGGTCTTAAATGCCTGACGAGTTAACACAGATCGAGCTAGATGTTTGTCAGATCTACTGTCTGTCCATTACTACTGACAACGAAATAATCCCAGAACTTGCTCGTTATGTCTCACTTTCTTTAATATTATTGTCACCATATAAACTCACGGGCAAAAGGCTGGCTTCCAGCTATCTCATTTACTAAAAACAGAGAAACAACAATTTGCATCTGACATTTACTCTAACGGCTACATAATGATAGGTTCAGTTATCATGACCAATTTTGGAAGAGATGGTCCATAATTCGATCATGTTCCTTATTTTTGTTATTAAACAGTTTAAAGTCACATTTAGTCGTCAATAACGTGTGTACGTGTTCGTTTTTCGTATGCAAGTATGCACTCCCTCACACGACGTCGTACAGATGTCAACAGTGTCAAGGTGGTTGGTGTGATTTGGCGCTACTCTTCGACGTCTTCGTGCAGTGCCTGCGTCAAGGTTTGTCTGTCGTGTGGAGTGTGTTGACGTTGCAGAAAAATCTCTCGCAAAAAGTCTCGCAAAATAGACCAATTGTGCTCTATGAAATCTGGTCAGGTTATCAGGCTGGTACAAGTTAACTTCTATGTTGCTGAAATTGAAAAGTTCTTGTTACACGTGCAGTGTGTGGAGGGGCGTTATCGTGTTGAAGCAGCGTCCTTGAATTGTTTTACAGGAATGGAAGAACGACTGGAGTTAGGACCTGGTTGATGTGACCGTTGACGGTTAGCGTCGATGGTACCATTTATAACCACGTGCACTAGGTCAGTTTTGGTGTCAGGGGAGTGCGCCTCTTGAACGAAGCAACGTGACGTACATTCGCCTGTACGTCGGTATGCTAGCAATCGACCGTCAGAACTGAACACCAAACTTGACCCTGATGTTATCAGTCAAAAACACTCTGTCCGAATTGTGTCGTTGCCAGCGTTGTACATAGATAGTCCAATTCATTCTGTTGAGTCATGGTCCTTCTTCTCAAGGCTCAACCCAAAGTGGCGGACACGTCTGGGTAGGACCCTTCTGCTGATGGTGTGTTGAGAAGCATCCATTGCTGGTGACGGCACAGTGAGAAAATACGTTACGACGGTGCAGCTTGCGCAAATAGCGATTTGCATTGGTCGTGGTCTGTTTGATCTGAAATCAGTCTCTCGAGTGTAGGTTGTGGCCTGAGATTCACCGTCTGTAACGTCCAAATCGCTCCATCTTGCTGCTCAGACAGACATACAGACATTGTTGTTGAATCTTAACGATACAATGCTAAGGAAGGTTTCTGAGCACGATTTATATTTGTTTCTAGCACGGACTGAAAGAGGAAACTTATTTCAACGAAAACTCTTGCTGCAGATGCGTCTCGACAAAAAAACTCGATTCTTGAATCCAACTTATGTTAACGTTTATAGAACCAGCGTTTCCTTTGCCCGTTACTTTTTGTTTCTACGCGAGGCCGTTATAAAAGTGTGAACGTGGAATTTAATTGATTATGTGTTACATATGCTGACACATAAGACGTATATCAAGTTATACAACGCAGAAGTGTTGTTATGTATATTGATATTTTCATATAGCTGAATGTCAGAAACAAGTAAGCTCTGCTATGACCCTAAATTGGTCTTTTTTTACTATAGAACAGCCATCTGGCAAGACAGAAACGCAACAATATGTAGATGTTATCATTATTTAATAGCGATGACGTCATGTCTACACAGGTACTGTTTTTACCATGAACACTGTACACAAAAGTATGGAGGTGCAAGTGAAACAAATTGGTATTGTCATTTCTAAATGTTCTTTGTAGACCCTAGTGTACATGTTCAATAAGAATGATTTATTTTAGTATCTGGTAGGACCGCCATGTACCCGGATGACACACTGCACCCTACGTCTCATGCCTCCAGTCAGACGTCGGATCTGTTCTTGTGTCAATAACATTCACATTCGTGCAGAGCTGCTTCCAACTAATGTAAATTCTGTCATGGAGCTCGAGGGTTCAGATATGGGCTTACTACTGGCCAGGGTAAAGTTGTCCCTGCGTTTGCTCGCATTAAATCGACAACGGCACGTGATCGGTGAGGCCGGGCGTTGTCGTCCATGTACTGTGGTCGTGTAGCAAGTGCATGGTTATCGAAATGAGAAACAACGACCAGCTGTAGCACGTCCCGGATGTATAGAGCTCCAGTTAAGTTGCCGCTGATGGCGACCAAATCCAGTTTGCAGTCATGAGACAGGCATCCCATACCATAACAGAGCCACCTCCATACCCAACAGTTGACTGGATGTTCCTGGGGGTATAAGCGGTATGCTTCTGTCTCCAAACTCGTGCACGTCCATCAGTAACATGGAGCAAAAATCGACTCTCGTCAGACCAATGGATTTTCCGCCAGATCCTTAGATTCCAGTGTTGTCTGTCAAAACACCATGTCAAACGTGCCCGTTTATGATGGTCTCTCAACAAGGGACGTTGAATTACCCCTCTTGCCTTTAGTCATGCCGATTTGAGGCGATTTCTGACTATTCTGGTGCTGATGTTTCGATTTGGCAACCACAGACGTTTCAGCTGAGGACTTGTCAGGAAGGGTTCTCGGTGTACATGTCGAAGAAGGCGCGGTCCTCTCGAGGTGTAGTGACAGTAGGTCTTCAAGACCTTGGACGTATCATTGCGCGTCCTGTCTCGCATGCTTAACGATTAACGACAGTGTAATGGTAGCCCAGGGCCGTGTTCAAGATAGGTTTCAAAGTAATCGCTCAATTAGCGATTACTTTTAAACCTCTCCTGAACGCGATTGCTCAATGTAGCGCTACGTAGCAAAGCGAGAAAACTTCGAGCAATTTGCACTGTGTCGTTCAAGAGAGATAGCGCTCATTAAGCACTACATTGAGCGATCAATGAGCGCTACGAAGCGCTTCATTTTGTTGAACCGCCGGCAGATTTTGCCCTATCGCCTTAAAGGACATTCCTGTAGAGTGCATACATGTACCAATAATTTGATTTCTGAGATAAATTGACAATCGTCTTCGTGCCATGTTCAATATATATGCTTGAATGGCTATGGAAAGCAACGTTACCACCAAATGCAGTTGGGCCTTGCTGCTTTTTTTCTGATCCTCGAGCGAAGCATGTTGCACCTGCGTGCCCTGAAAATGTCGGCGCGCCTGTCACGCATTACTGGTTGGAACGTTTCGCACAAACACTACTCTTCTCTTAAATGCACCTTGTTTAACTAATAGTATTTAAACTATTCTCGAAAAGATATCTTTACAAATATCAGGGGCTGCTTAACATTTTCCTTGTGTATAGATAAAGTGGGTTTTTATATACTATGACTAAGCTCTAATGGATCTAATATAAAGAGTTTCTGTATTCGCAAAGTGACAAATCATTATACAAATATACACGACATAGGTGTGTTGGTGTGTCAATGGTTTGTTCAAGTGCCGATGTGGTCTAAAGAATCGTCGTTGTTTTGCACCTTCTACGAAAATATAAACCATGCCATTTACATCATTAGGTTGCTATTTACATAGCTTAACTGAGTCTCATAGAGTACTATAATCGCTTTTCAAAAGAGTCATAGGCTATGGTAGCTCATCATGTGTTCTATTTGATGTTGTTGAGTAATAATAAATAAATTGCTCTCCAGAATCCCAACACAACCCTTTACCTTGCCTTGACTTGACACTAAATAACCAGAATTTTTTGTTTCTCAATACCACAATTTCAATTGCAATGATCTTTAACTGTATATTCACCGGTTCAATACGGTACAGAAATTAAGTCCAGCTTAGCTTCGAGAGAAGGGATCAATAAAAACCTGCCATTACCCGTTTCCCAAACTCCGTCAAACTAAACCACACCTACATTTACAACTACCTCTCCAACTCTGACAGACTGCATACCGCCCTATCAATCAATACGTATGTAGTAAATAATGACCGAGTGGTTATTGCATATAAAAAGGTGAGGCTGTCAGGGCATTGTTTGCCTTACAAACCTCCTGTGACGTCACACCACTATACTGCCTATAACATTATACTCAATGATTCCTATGTGGATGTATTATTCTAACGTAATTTCCCTCTGCCCCGGGCAATTATCGTAACAATGCCCCTCTTAAAATATCTATATTTAATACCGAAATATTAAATTTAAGATGAAAGTTAGTGTATGTCATGTCTAACTCTATTGGAAAACAACTGTTAATTCAAGCATCAATCTCCAAATGTTTTCCCCAATAACCCGTCTCGAACCGGAACCTCCATACTCCTGCACGCCATGCGCAGCGATGATACCACTGTGCTACAGGGACTAGGCTGATGAGGTTAGTTACTATGTTCCATTTATACCCTACTGCCTTTCACCAAAAGGGGATATTTTACGGACGACTCTTTTACTTTTTCGCACTAACAATTAGAATAGATTAAACATAAACTTTAACCACGGGGTCGGTTTGTAAGCTTGATAAAACATACCAAAGGGTGTTTATGAGATTTAAAACCCTTACCCTCGGGAAAACTCCCCTCGTGTTTATCCCTCAGGTTGCGGATTTTAAAATCGCATAAACACTCTTTGACATGTTTTATCAAATACTTACACTCCCGCGGAACAATCAATTTCTCAAATAATTTGATATATGCCTCTTACAAGGACGCTGCTTGTTTACGTGACATGACCGAACGAGATCAATGAAATATCTACAATACACTCCTGATTGACTCACCAGGAATGTTTAAAACTTAATCCTTCATTCCTCACATACATGTAAAGTAGATATAAATTTTAAAGGCGCTGTAGCACGCCGTTCTTACTGAATAAAGTGCTCTCATAAAATGTCCAAAACAATAAAGTTCGCGAGAAAAATATTAATTTAGTTGATTAGATAAATCTTTACAAACGTATTAGTATTTTGCAATGGTCTAAGTAAGTTAGACCATTCGGGCCTTGTTGTCTTATCGTTGAAATGGTTAGTTAGACCACTCGCGCTACGCTAGCTTTGTTAGAATACATATATTTCAACGTACAGTCATGGCATTTTAGAATCGTTTCTCTTACTAAAAGATAAAGTTTACTGCCAATCGGTTTTGAAATATTAACATTCATACATTTCCTAAGAAATTTGAATATTGTCCATTGTGTAATACATGTATGTCTTCGAAAATAATGATAATTTCAAACTTTTGATCCAGCATGTTAGCGTACAAAAGTGTATGTATATATATCACTCTCAAATTCTAATTCTACTCTCTCGTTTTCCTCGTGGGTGGGGATTCGATTACAATAACTAATTGCCTGTGGCAGTTTGCTTGTCTCAGGTAAAATAGTATATTTATACACTTAAATTTAATATGAAACGTGTTTGCTGCTCACGTTTTTTTAAATAAATAATATCCTTTTAAAAGAGAATTATTTGAAGTAAAATATGTTCTGTTTAAAAAGTGTATATAGACTTAACAAATTTATTTCGGAATTATATTACTCGTAAAGCTATTTGTGTTTTATGCAACGAAAGAGATTAAACACTAAATTCTTTGCCCCGTATTCCAGGACCATGTTAATTAGTTGACAAATAAAGGCACCTCCGTGTACATCATTCTTTGAAACCTGAATGGTAAAATCTGATGTAGACAATTATACATGTGAAAAAAGTATTGAATAAAACACACCTGAAATATTTAACGACGTTCTCGCCTGCTGCTAGTGCAGTGGCGGATCCAGGAATTTTGAAAGGGGGGTGGGCACTTTTGGGGTACCAAATCGCACCTGAAAGGTTGCCGTGACCTTGCCCCGACCAGGCTGCCCCTTTCGCCTTGAGGGCGTTTGTGTTGCATTTCTTATCTTCAAAAATAGTCACATGCTCTTCGACTCTTGATCTCTATTTGCTAATATATACTAATCGTACCACGTTCAACGTCAAACAGGAAGTCACCACGTCGTTTTACACGGCCGGAAATACTGTCTACTCATGCGTGCAGTAATGAATTGACAAATGTTGAAGTACAACTAAAGCGAAACAGATTAAATCCGATAACCCAGGTTTAAAACGTTGGTTTAATCAGACTTACAATTTGAAATGCGGTTTAAGTTAGACCGGAGGTCTAGGTTTTGCCAGACCTAGTTTACTGTTAAACCTGGACAACTATGAACCCCTTTCGTTAATTCGGGCCATGGGGCTCAACGTAGAGTTATAAATATGGTACAATGATGGAATGGTCTACAATCTTGCTGTCTGTACCGTTAACCTACAAATGTACCTCTCACACTGGAGATGTTACAAAACTGTCGGTTTATACGTCGCATCATTTTCTACTATAACGGATAACAGTTTTCTATGGATACGACTAATCAGGTCGTGTAATGAGATTTTTACTCTTTAACGTAATAACAATTTTATAAACTTTTATAACAAATGACAAATTTTAGAAAAAAGTAATATGCAAAAAAAAACGTGCTATAGCGCCTTTAATAACAATACAGACATAACACAACATAATGTACACCGACTGCCACGGATCCTCAGTAGCTCAAGTTTTTACGGCATAGATGCTCAGTGTTCGAATCCCACTTTTACCTTCTATTATAAAACTGTCATTTCTAATTTGATAACATTTCCAAATTTGTTCCGTCGGTTGAATACCTCATAACTGACCATTGTGGTTATGGGAGAACCAGTTAGAATAGATGGTGGTTATGGCACATAAACTTCACTTTAAAGGTGCATCCATTGTGTTTGATAAACTTTCATTAGGCTTTAATACGTTCCGACTCACCACATGTGCTGTTAACAGCGCAAATAAATTCATTCGGCTTGCATATTCATCCCGAATCACCAAGTATATCATAATTACTAGTTTCCAATTAAAATAGAGTAACATTATAATGCATATGCAGAAACCGAAACTACACGTCCCATTTACAAGCACAGTAGTTATATGACCTATTAAACATGATCAACCCAAATCAGTTTGTCTGTTATAAATTAGATTCCAAAATTACGTTTAACTCATTGGCGCGCGCCACACACGGTACATTGTCCGGTTTTCGATCAGAAATCACTACTTTTACCTTCATATCAATATACTAAGTCGAGTAAGATCAAAATGGCAATTTTCGGCAACAGTCAGTAATTCCCGATAACATAACACAATTTATAACGTTTAACATATGTGACCCCAAACAACACAATGGATGTACAAAACAAAAGAAGTAACTTCCCAAGGGATGTACGTGTACAAACCATCAGCGTCCCAGCCTCCTTCAATCTGATAGGCAGCAGTAGCTGTACTCCAGACGAAATCGTCGGGGAATGTTCCAAAATAAAAATCATCCTTAAAATCTTGTCCGACACCAAGACGAATGAAATGGAGGAATATTATGTGCGGCAACTTCATTTTGTGGACATTGGAACCAATGTACTATCAATTCAGTAAATCACTTCCATGTCCAAGACTACGAAAAGCCAACCTCTCCTATGGGAAACGTATTAAATTCAATTTATTAAGGTATAGCATTTATATAAACTTTACTCCAACAGCTCAGCCGACATTCACAGGTTTCCAGGGATGTGACCTGCTTATTGTATGGTGCGAGCTTCCAGTCGTAGCTTGGTAGGTAGGTGGATGTTAGGGCGACTCTTAAAGAAGCCTTGAGTATTTTGATAAACATACCGGAAATGTAACACAAAGATATTTCACTGAAATATAAACACTTAATATTTCGCAGAATTATTTGACCCAAAATAAGCAGGGAAATCGCGTTAATTACCAAGATATAGATCAAGCGCAAAACATCGTGTTTCATTCGCACACTGTAAATAAACAAACGAAAAAAGAAACAGTTTATGAGTACTCAAGAAAATAGAAATGTATATAGATTTTGGCGTTTATTACTGTCAATACTAATGAAACATAAATCCAGGTTGAAAAGCACATGTCACAAAATTATTGTCGCCGATTGGAGAAGCCGTTTTGGGTATTACCTGTTTGATTTTAACATTTTTGGACAAGTATAATTTCGGACAAGTTTTAAGCTGAACAATATTTAAGAAAAACGTAAAGTACAAGAATCATAATGTAAAATACAATCTAATAAACAATTCCTCTTTCAATTTCTAAACTATGGGAACTCAACCGAAATCGTGATAAGCAAGATCTAAACTTATGTACATTTTTATTATTTAAATAAGTTTCACATGATATTGTTGCCTTATTCATTTTTGGGGCTTTTTGGGATAAATCACTGTGCCAAACTTGCAGGAAATTATCTTTCAATCGCTGAAAAAACATATTGACAAGAACATTTTTCATGACCGACAATTTCCATTCTAAACAGTACTTACTAAGGATATCTAGTTTAGCCTGCAGACTTCTGACACTGTTCCCGAATAAAATTAGATCATCCGCAAATGGAAGTAAGAAAATGTGTTGCCACTTTCAATTCTATTTTTATTATTCCAGCAGCCAGAGAGTGCAGAAGAAGAAACCGTGGGAACGAAAGAAGCCAAAAGTGAAGAGTATCAGGTACTAGATGGGATAATTAATTGGAAATTATGCAATGTTGTAAAACTAATTTGGATAGGATATCCAACATATTGCAATTCATTCTTTTTACAAGGAAGTAATATCCTTTGTAATGTATTGAACCATGACACATTAATGCATACCACATCTTCTACCATCATTTTGTTTGTAGCAAACGTCTATTTTGCACTAGATTCTTAATACTCTTTATCGTCTCTATATTAACTGTTCGTTAATGTTTTGCTATTGGTTGTATAATTATATATCCCTTTACAGGTACAGTGGTACATCAACGAAGCAAGATTGGAAAATGACGCCAAAAACAAGGTAAACATATTCACGATGTCATTATTCAGACACCCTTATGTAATTGGTAATAAAATCAACTCCATGTATACAGTGAAGTGAAGCGTGACTCCCCAGCAGACACACTAATCACAATAGGTAGATAAATCTAATCCAATCGTTATCGTATGTGATATATAAGATGTAACCTTATATAGTATATAGTATATATGTCCATTTTACCTATTATACAATTATTTTCTGCGATGTTAACTGAGTATTGTATATATTGTTAGTATGTACTATGTATATTGCTTAATTAAGAAATAGATTTCATAATGTGTTTGTTCACGGTTTGAAAGGTGATATAAATGCCGGAGCTTGTCGACGGCATTTATACTACAGTTTAACTTGAACTTTCAAACCGTTTATAAGCCAGTGAACAAACACATTATGAAATCTATTTCTTATAAATTCAAACTTTGAAATTTAAGCGATTTCTAATCAGTAAATAAACTTTTGAATATATAAAATCTCTGCAAAAAGCGTACAGTGCATGATAAAACAAATGTTAAGTATTGTCTTAGATCATGCGCTAAGCTCCGCCCACAATAATACCCCATCACTTATATGTCACCACGCGCAAAAAGTAGTTCACAGGAAATATGATTAAAGTATTTAATTTTTGGTTCTAATATGCTGTTTTAATAAAACTTTCAAATTAGAATTCACGTTGTAAGGTTTTTAAAAAGTTTAATCAAGAAAAGCGCATGTGATAGCAGTGTAATAATTGCGCAATGATACAGTGATAAAGTAGTACCGCAGGTTATTTTTTGTAAACGTCAGGTTATGAAGGTTATCCTTTTCAGCTGTCAGTCTTGTGTTTATGAGAATGTATACCGGTCATATGACCTTGTTTAATCCAATCAGCAGAGAGCATATCGCTTAAATTTCAAAGTCTGAATTTATTGTCTAAGTTCATGCGCTAAGCTCCGCCCACAATAATACCGCATCACTTATGTGTCACCACGCGCAAAATGTAGTTCACAGGAAATATGGAAGTATTTAATTTTTGGTTCTAATATGCTGTTTTAATCAAACTTTGAAATCAAATTACAATAAGACTTCATGTTGTAAGGTTTTTAAAACGTTTAATCAAGAAAAAAGCATGTGATACATGTAGCAGTGTAATAATTGGGCAGTGTTACAGTGATAAAGTAGTACCGCAGGTTATTTTTTGTAAACGTCAGGTTATGAAGGTTATCCTTCTCAGCTGTCAGTCTTGTGTTTATGAAAATGTATACCGGTCACATGACCTTGTTTAATCCAATCAGCAGATAGCATATCGCTTAAAGTTCAATGTATGAATTTATTATAGATGTGTGTGTGTGTGTGTGTATGTATGTATGTATGTAGGTATGCCATGTATATTTTAGTAGTGTTTATTTAATATATATTTTATGGATAAGGTCTCTCATAATCCTTTTGGGTGGCTGATATGATAAAAAAGTGATATATTTTATGTATTTTAACCATGTATTTAATAATAATAATAATAATAATAATAATAATAATTTATTAAATTCTCTTTAACAAGTTAATAAAATAATACTGCAACTGAAATGATTCTATAGACTGAAATATAAATATGACATGTTTTAATTTTCAGAAAGACGCTATCGCCCAGGGAAAGAAAATGGAGGCATATGACAGGGAAACAGATGCAGTGTAAATTTCATTGTATTATAAATGAAGAAATGGAGAGAGTTCTTCCGGGTAAATGTATTGAAAACGAAATTCGAAGGGAAATTCCTATTTACACATACACACAGATTATAAATAAACCAAGATAATAAACTTGGTATAACATCTATAAGTCTTTGGCTATATAATTGGCAATAGCACGTTATGTTTTATTATTAAACAGATATAAACTGTAAGTAAGTAAGAATCATGCCTTTTTCGAATGTAAGAAAACAACTTTTATGGTGGGTACGTTCGATAAATCAACATCATCTTTTTTGCTAAGCCTATTTATCGTTTTCTGGCATTGACATTGCGTCTTTTCCACTAGATCTTTGCATAATACTAATAACAATTTATAAACAGGTACAAAGTGAAGATCCTCGACGTGTCCGCGAGAACAGTGAAGGTTCATTGGATGGGTTAGTCTGATTTATACGATGGAACCGTGCCGAGCTCCAGAGTTCGGGACATTACTTCGGAGGTAAGTTCGATCCTGGTTTCTAAACTAAACTCAAGTGTTAAAAGTGTAAAATTCCACATCACAAATAAAATTTTAAATGTTACCTCTAACAATACGTTGATGTTTTTGTTTGCAGTACCGAGTTGGAGATCAAGTTAGGGCGAGATATAGAGTATCTTATAAAACGACGTACCCTGCAACAGTGCTTCAAACAGATCAAGGTAATTGTTAAGAAAAAGTAAACAAAAAACATTCCTTTGACATAGGTAACGCATTTTATAGTAAATTATTTCTTTGAAATTAATACATGCATGTGACCATGAAGAACATACAAACATTACGTACAGTACTTTGAATAAAGAGTTAAACCAATTATCATTCATTTACAGATAGAGTGCTCGTGAGGTACGAAGATGGGGAGAAGAAATGAATCTCAACAAGACACATCTCTCAGTGTTAAAATCTACCTGCATCCCTATTAGTCAGAAGATTAGATAAATTATTGGTTCTTCACAGCTTGTGAACATTGACAATCAACGATTATTAATACTTATAGATGCATTATTGAATATTTCATGTGTCATTATGTAATCATTTCCATCCATCCCCAAGCTATATAATGTTGAGGTGCATGATATTATTCAGATATAGTGTACATATGTAAATATCAATGATTTCTGTATAATGACATTCTATGACTTATATGATATGATAATGGAATCATTTCTTTAAGTCCTGTTGAAAACTGGATTTAATACATATACTATAAACATGGATCTATTTCCCTATGTAGTATTTTACTACTAAATCACATCTATCATCGTCAGCTACCCAATACGTACCATGTTGAGATTCAAGGTCATTAATTACTCTTTATGAATTGTGCTTAATATGTAAATATTTTAATAAACAGTCTATGCAATACAAATTGATACTTGTCTTTTTGTGTAAGCGTATCAGTGTGCTTAATGTCATTTCCACAGCGAATTAATATATTCGAGATTCGGCTCGTGCATCATTTTGTCAAATATATGTTTGTAACTTTGTAACACAACATTATTATTACAAGGTTCAATATATTTCTGTCATAAATGAATAGAAAGGCATCCAAACAAGTCTGTTCAATTTCAATTTCCAGGGTGTGATGTAGGAACATTAGTGCACAAATTGATATCAATCTGAATATGTTATATACGTTCAACATACGTCCAAAACATGACAAAATGACATCAAGCATCCACTACATTTGAGGAATATTCCTAAAACATATTCAACGATTTGACAATCGATGAATTACAAAAGAGGTATGAAGTTTCTGTCACTTTCATTAAACATAGAATAGAAATTAAGGTATCAGAAAGACAATGGGGAAATAATACCATTTTTGCCCATGGGAAAGTTCGCCCATGGGAAAATTATTTTCTAAGGGGTGGTATATGATCATTAATACACAAAATTATTTGCTATATATCTGAAGATGAAAATTGTATAACTTGATTTGGTCTGAACCCCGTATTTAATGACGGTGGCCCATGGGCCAGCCCATGGGCGAACTTTCCCATGGGCCTACCCATGGGCAAGGGTACCTGTATCTCACTAACGGCTAGGGTTACGAAGTTGGAATTTACGTCAAGTTCTTAGTTGATACATAAAAATAGGTTTTGATTAGTTTTGGAACCTCCCCTGTACATATTTATGGTTGGTCAGTTATGGAATCTCGGGTTTCCATAATAAAATCGGGTCGCCTTTGTATAACATCTGGATGTAGCTGGACACCAAACTTAGATTCACTTTCAATTACATTCATTTATGTTCAATTCAATTCATTTATGTAAAACTGAAACAAAAAGGACTCAACATACAACCCTGCCTTACTCCTATCGGACACTCGATTACATCAGACAAACTACCATTTGATCGAACACAGGATTTAACATTACTATAACTTGACTCTAGCATTTTACCCATTTTACGGCTCAAGCCACGTGTTTACAGCAACTTCAACAGATGTCTATGAACATAATCGAACGCCTTCGAAAATTCAACAAATGCAACGTAGAATGTACCTCCTTTACGTGAACGATAACGCTTTATTATAGCATATAAAACAAAACAGTTGTCAATTACAGAACATCCTTTTCGAAAACCAGACTGGCACTCAGAAATGTTACCAAGCATCTCAGCCCAGCACCACCAGGTAGCATTAAGTAGTATAAAACGTACAAAGTCATTATCGTCTAATTTGTTGGATAATCCGCCGATATTTATATTGGCACACGACGACATCGAGAACCTGGAACTTGGTAAATACCGAGATTTATAATAAAGGACAAATTTATAATGAATTAAACTTCTTTTTCCCCCCTTATCTTCATTTTACATCGAAAACCGAATAATTTGCGAACGTGAACGGGAATTATAGTCAGCGGAGAGACGTATCTGTGTCTTGTTTTATATAACATACTTTCATGTTATTTTTAAATCTTTTCGAAAGGCTTCATGTGAAAATGTGTCATTAGATATCTATATAATTTCGACAAATATTATCAGTATTATTCAGCTATGTACACAGAATATTTCTGCAAACATGTACTTTAAGAGTTATTGTAAAGTTTAAACCCTGGTGTCATTTTTATAACGTTTGCTGAATCAGAGCACCTGATGGTCAATCCGAAAGTGTATGCTTTATTTTAACGACAAATATACTTACAGCGATAATAGAAAAAGATAAAAGAAATAAAAACATGTATATTTTCCAACAATATTAAATCTTTCAGCCTCAATGAATATCCCTAGGTCTTCTTCCTGGTTCCCATATTGACGTCAGTATGAATTACATCAAACTTAGTATCAAATGTCTCAGGATATGAATGTCCCGTGTAAAAGTGGTTCATGAAGACCATACGGTGAAAATGAAGCCATTAGATGACCATTATCAAGCAACTTATTCGTCCAAACGAGCTCGAATTAACAGTTCGAGTTGAGTTTTATTACTCAACTTTTGCTGCCAACTGTGAAACGACGGTATGACAACAGTATGTGGTTATTCCTGGTCATGTTGGGAACATTATGTGAGGACCTCATGTTTGCAGTTTATAATACCTCCTATTTGATGTTTCTCTTTCATTACTGGTCTCATATGGAGCTGTAGACACCGTACGGAACTTCCGCTTAAGACACTCTTTATGCGTACAGTTTAGTCACGTGATACTATGGCGTGGGGATGAGATATAAATGGTTTTGTCAAGGTCTGTATTTATTCCATTCAATATAGTAGGCCTATGCTTAGTTAGTAAATGACGTCCATCCCAAGATCGCCTTACTTTTCCACATTACGTCATCATTTTATTACGACGATGTCATATGATTGAAAGTGATGCATTATTTTGCAAATTGAAGGGGTTAGGATAACACCTGGGCTAACTGCCATTTTAAAATTTCGAAGTAAATTAAATTTCAAATATTTCGATTTTGTTTTCTTTAGATCAAGATTATATTTTAAAGATTGCTATTAACACTATGTCTATAGAAATGCGAAAGAAAAATTAATTTCCAAAAAATTGAAAAAAGCTTTGTTTACCCGGGTAACCCCTTCAATTTTATTCCTCGGAACAAGGTAGATTTTAGAGCAACAAGGTCACGGAGATCGCCGTCGATGTCACACACCGGAGATCACCGACATGTCACACCGGAGATCATCGACAGTTCACACACCGGAGATCACCGACAGTTCACACACCGGAGATCACCGACAGTTCACACACCGGAGATCACCGACAGTTCACACACCGGAGATCACCGACAGTTCACACACCGGAGATCACCGACAGTTCACACACCGGAGATCACCGACAGTTCACACACCGGTGATCACCGATAGTTCACACACCGGAGATCACCGACAGTTCACACAAGGACCGTCTGGGTAATGTAATATGATCTGTAGGTAGACTGGCATTGATCATGAGTTCATTTCTGGCGAGATAACTTGACAGATGCGTCTCATCTTAGTGAATGTGCTACTTTACAAGGGTCAAAAGATCATATTAAAGTCTAAAAGTGACACAAAACATATATCAAAGCAAATATTTATTCTCGATCCATCCACGGCATCAGAAGACACACGGTCGTCTAGTGGCGGCTTATTCTGGATCTCTGGTACTTGGTCCTTGGTCATTGGTCCTTGATCGTGGTTAGGGTTGGTGTTGGTTAGGGTTAGGGTTAGGGTTGGGGTTAGGGTTAAGGGTGTGTTAGGGTTAGTTGCAGCAGGGGTGTGTTTGATACGCGCGTTGCCATTGGGGGTTACCTGAAACATATAAGGAAAGTATTACATGTACATCGTTACATTTGAAATAACATTACCTTTAATAGAACAGATTCCTGTACTTTTTCGGGCCTAGTCCCTTGCGGGATTCGAACCCACACCCTCCGGTAACTGATTCTGGCATGAATTTGGAACTGTATCCATTTAACATCTAACAGAGGGGCACTGAATATAAAAATAGCTTAGTTTTTTTTCATTAACCTCGATTTTATGGGGTTAGTTGCGGGCGTCCAAGGGAGATCACCGCCCTGGTGTTGTTTTTAGTCATGGTTTAAACATAGTTTTATTTCATAAATTGAAATCTGGATTGGCAAACAAGCCATACGGATTATTTGAACGCCGCTCTTTATCATTATCAATACACTTGAATGTTATAGAGGTCTATATCATTATCTATAAGCACGTAATCTCACCAGTCAGGATTTGCACGTCTTAGTCTGATAGAAGGTCTTCTATACCGATTGCGAGACCCAGTGAATTTGGTAGCAAGATATCTAGGCAATTGATATCTTTCATCAGAGGAACTGCGCTTGATGAGATTGTGGAGGAGGAGGTTATCTCCCTTTGCTTCCGTCTCGGTCTTGACCATCGTCACTGTGGATAGATATGTATGTAAGTAATGAAAAAAACAGGCCAAGCAAACCCACTCATTCTTAACCAAGCGGGAAAATATATGCCGGTATTCAAGTTTTCATATTGGTGTTGGGAATTACAGTTTTTCTAAATATAACTTGCATTTTCATTGATTTGCGGAATGACTTTACGCCCATTCGTTAATTGGTTAGCTCTCCTGTTTAACTTCTCCAACTTAGATGAACAATTTCAAGCATACCCATTTTACACCGCAAGTCAGTGAAGCATATAAGTTAGAAAATTATATCTAATCCATGTAGCATCTTACAATTCTAAGTTTGCAAGGCGAAGCAGCATGCAAGAGTCTCCGGCTGAACTGACGTTACGTCAAGGCTTCATGACGTCATTAGCTATCAACGATTTCAACGATTTTTTATTACTCAAAAAACCACCTTAGTGGTACAAGAGCATACATAGATACATATTTTCATAATAAAGGCATGCGTCTTATGGCAGACGATTATTGATTACATATATAATTAATTAATTAACCGATCACATACAGTTGGTTACATAACTTAAGTGTAAAATATCATTTAGTGATTAAACATTGGATAACAGATTGTTAAGATGGATAACGAAGTTTGACAAAAATTTCATATTTCGTTTAGTTGATGGAGTTAGAGCATGGGTAAGGTTACATATAGCGTTTAAACTCTGCATAATGGGTAAATATAACTTTCGTTTTTCATATAACGTTGGACATGTAAGTATATAGTGTAATTCGTCACCTATTTCATTCAAGTTACAGATTTTACAAGTTCTTTCATCTCTTGGTATGCTATGCCATCTTCCAGTTTCAATTGGTAAGTTTAGGTTTAATGTTCTGAATTTCAAAATCGGCATATAGATATTTCTTGGTAAAAGAAGATAATTTTCAAAAGCAAGTGATTGTTTATAGTGTTGATAATAGAGTCCTTTTGGGCTTGATCTGATGTTTTCTCGCCATTGTTGAATAAATTGATCAGTTAGAATTTGTCTAGCTTTCAGAACTAGGAAAGACGTAGAGCATACCAACGGATTTACAAATACATTTGATAAGCCAATTCTATCTAATAAAGTTTTGATAAAATGAATCCATGGGTCTGATATGATATTTTCTTTGTATTTGTTAAGGCTGATATGATACAACACATTGGATAGTTTTAATGTTTCAGCACATGTTAGTTTGTGCCAAAAAAACAGCATACGTTGATAAATCTTTATATAAATTGGTGATCTACCAAATTCGCCATAAACCATAAAATTTGGTGTTGATTTTCGTAAACCCGAGGCAAATTTTAAGAATTTGATGTGGATATTTTCTATAAGATCAAGTTTCTCAAATCCCCATACTTCTGAACCATAAATTAAAATAGGAACAATCATCGTATCAAATGCCGATATTAGACAATCGAGAGGCAAGTTCAGATTTCTCGCTTTTTTCAACAAACTAAACATGGCTTTTGTGGCATTCTCAGCTATAGCTTTTATTCCAGTTAACATTCTTTTATTTCTATGTAACTTAATCCCAAGATATACATAACTGTCGACTAAACTAAGAGATCTTTCGCCGAATTTAAAAATTAAGTTTGATTTAGCTGCAGGTCCTGAACCAAATACTAATATTTTCGTTTTTGATACATTTACATTGAGCTTCCAAGTAGTACGGTAGTTGTGAAACGAATCAAGAGATTTTTGCAGTGCATTGGGTGTAAGACCAAATAAAACGGTATCATCGGCGTAGAGCAACAGTAGGAGTTGCAGCCAAATATCGAAGTCGGACTCATTTGATAGTTTAAGGTTCACTCCATTACAACCATGTCGATATAGATCATTCTCAAGATCGTTGAGAAAGATTGAAAATAAAAGTGGAGATAGATTTTCTCCCTGTCGGACTCCTCTTTGGCACGGAAAATAATCGGAGTTGCATTTATGTGCGCTTACTACTGATTTAATGTCGCGGTACATATTTCTAACGAAATCTAAAAATCTTCCATTTATACCGGAGGTTTGCATCTTTGACCATAGACCAATTCGCCAGACGGTGTCAAACGCTTTCGTAAAGTCAATAAAGGCACAATAGAGTTTTTGTTTTTGTAATGTCAAGATACTATTTAGTGTGCGTAAAACAAATATGTTATCTGTGGTTGTAAAGTGCTTTCTAAAACCTGCTTGGGCCGGGGCCATGACGTCTTTTAGTGACATAATTGCTTTTCTACAGACTCCTTTTCGCGCGCTCATTTACAATCGACCTTGACCTCATTAGCATAACAACTGATCGTGATGGAGGCAAAACATGGCGTCGTTTGCATTTTGTAACAAATATGCAGTAATATCAACAATTGATATGTTTCAAAGGCAAGTCAATGACACCCTTTGTGATTATTAAATAACACAAACTTGCTAGTTCACAAATGATCTACTTGTAAAATTACCATATTGAACTCGGGAGTAGAAATCTACCCTGGTCGTGGGGCCGATACAGGTTGGATATTATATTCAAAAGAAATCTGTTCATGCCAAAGATTGTGTATAAACATGGCTTATTTATATTTAATTAAAAAGGACTGACTAAGCTGCACATTCATTGTTCGTGTCCCCTGTTCCAATTCACTCCTTATTCCGGAAGTTTCAGCGCGGTAGTGGAGGCGATGAACGGTTTTAGAGGCAGTGTCGACAGCTTAACAGGTTTTATTGAATATCTTTCACGTGAGTAATTGTATAATAAGAGGTTTAAATACGATGAGAACACCCATATGTACAAATGGATATCAAGTTTGCAATATTTTATTTAGACAGTAGGAAATCATTTCGGTTTGAGTCGAGAGCCAAGCTCTGGTCGTTAATCTCTGTTGTGCTAAACTTGGCCTGTGAGCGAAGAAATTATGACAGTAACTGACTTACATCTCACTAATTCCGAGTGAAATAACATGAAAAATGAACAGTTTTTTTAAATTATCTTAAATACCATAACCTTTGTGTGGCCCCTTCTCCAGTGTATGAATGAAGAGCGTAGTACTACGGTGTTCAGTCTGACGATTTTAGCACTTGATTCTTGTCAAATTAAGCACAATAACAAACTGTTCAAAGACCGTGCAGGTTCGTGCAGATGATATAACTTGAACATTCTTATAAATTGTTTCTTTTGTATGTTACTTTAATTGTATATTATTTGCTACGCTTCTAACTACTTTATTTATCATTTATAATAAACCTTTCTAAACATTACGTTTGTTGTGAATTTGTGGTAGAAAATAATTCAAGTCATGTTTATTTGATAAGCCTATTCTTTCTTGTGGAATCAAATGATTTGAGTATGTAAGTGCCACCCATAACGAGTATTACATCAAATTCATTCGTTTTCTTACGTCGAGATCTTGGTCAATCAAACGTTTATTGTGATGTCAGTGTCGTTGATAAACTGAAACTAGTCGTGTTCATAACTGATTTTGAAAAGTGTCCGTGTATCAGATATCCTGATATCGCTACTGAACAGGACACTTTTATGAATGGTTGCTACGGGCAGCGAGGTCTGAGTAGGATATAATTTCGATAATCTTTGAAGCATCGTATCAACTCGAGAACTCAACCGATCAGATGGCATTTTAAATTTATAAGATGACAGTCTATAGATTGTTCCGTAATACAATCTGAGTTGATGCCTCTTAGTAAACAGTTACAGTTTTGGCAGCTCTTGGATGTGTTCAGGGGTCAATCAAAACTACAGTTTTTAATTTCCTATGTGAAATATTCAGTAAGTAATCAACTGACAGGTCAGACATACACCAAATACCTCCTCGTCTTCCCATGCAATGCATTTCTGGTGAAATAGACATACACCAAATACCTCCTCGTCTTCTCATGCAACGTATTTCTGGTGAAATAGACATACACCAAATACCTCCTCGTCTTCTCATGCAACGTATTTCTGGTGAAATAGACATACACCAAATACCTCCTCGTCTTCTCATGCAACGTATTTCTGGTGAAATAGACATACACCAAATACCTCCTCGTCTTCTCATGCAACGTATTTCTGGTGAAATAGACATACACCAAATACCTCCTCGTCTTCTCATGCAACGTATTTCTGGTGAAATAGACATACACCAAGTACCTCCTCGTCTTCTCATGCAACGTATTTCTGGTTAAATTGTTCGCGTGTAATCGATATGTAAACGCTTATTCGAAAATTAATGAAATTTCAAAAGTTGACCCTTCTGTCTATTTCATTATGCCAACATTTAAGAATAGATACATGATAAATGGTAGTCATTGTATGTGATGAAATTTTCATGATGTTACAATGAACTTCAATTTAAATGACAGTTCACTTAAGCTTGTAATCACTTGGACCCACATGACACTACTTGTTCATATTGTAAAGCACAGCTTGAAGATAAACTACATGTCATCCTGGTATGTCCAGCATATACAAACTTGCGAATTAAATATATTCCATCATATTGCCATAACCATTCATGTATTTACAAACTGATTTACTTTTTAACTATGATGTATTATGATAACCTATTCAAACTTTGTGTTTTCTGAGAAAGGGGCTTTAAACTAAGAACCAAATTGAATGCATTGTATTAAACCTAAACGTATATTGTAAGTGACGCAGCAACTTTCTTGTCATATATTTCACACATGTTGTACTGTTGGCCTCATGGCCATTTATGCGGAATAAATAAATGATTGATTGATATATTGAAATAGTTATGAGGTGTCAAACGTGGATAAGTATATAAGCAAATTTAAATACTACACTGAAGACGTATATCTTAAATACTACACTGAAGACGTATATCTTAAATACTACACCGAAGACGTATATCTTAAATACTACACTGAAGACGTATATCTTAAATACTACACCGAAGACGTATATCTTAAATACTACACTGAAGACGTATATCTTAAATACTACACTAAAGACGTATATCTTAAACACTACACTGAAAACGTATATCTTAAATACTATACTGAAGACGTATATCTTAAATACTACACTGAAGACGTATATCTTAAATACTACACTGAAGACGTATATCTTAAATACTACACTTAAGACTTATATCTTAAATACTACACTGAAGTCGTATATCTTAAATACTACACTGAAGACGTATATCTTAAATACTACACTGAAGACGTATATCTTAAATACTACACTGAAGACGTGTATCTTAAATACTACACTGAAGACGTATATCTTAAATACTACACTGAAGACGTATATCTTAAAAACTACACTGAAGACGTATATCTTAAATACTACACCGAAGACGTATATCTTAAATACTACACTGAAGACGTATATCTTAAATACTACACTGAAGACGTATATCTTAAATACTACACTGAAGACGTATATCTTAAATACTACACTGAAGACGTATATCTTAAATACTACACCGAAGACGTATATCTTAAATACTACACTGAAGACGTTTATCTTAAATACTACACTGAAAACGGATACCATAAATACTACACTGAAGACGTATATCTTAAATACTACACTGAAGACGTAAATCTTAAATACTACAATGAAGACATATATCTTAAATACTACACTGAAGACGTAAATCTTAAATACTACACTGAAGACGTATATCTTAAAAACTTTACTGAAGACGTATATCTTAAAAACTTTACTGAAGACGTATATCTTAAATACTACACTGAAGACGTATATCTTAAATATTACACTGAAGACGTATATCTTAAATACTACACTGAAGACGTATATCTTAAATACTACACTGAAGACGTATATCTTAAATACTACACCGAAGACGTATATCTTAAATACTACACTGAAGACGTATAGCTTAAATACTACACCGAAGACGAATATCTTAAATACTACACTGAAGATGTTTATCTTAAATACTACACTGAAGACGTATATCTTAAATACTACACTGAAGACGTATATCTTAAATACTACAATGAAGACGTATATCTTAAATACTACATTGAAGACATATATCTTAAATACTACACTGAGGATGTATATCTTAAATACTACACTGAAGAACTTTATCTTAAATACTACACTGAAAACGTATATCTTAAATACTACACTGAAGACGTATATCTTAAATACTACACTGAACACGTATATCTTAAATACTACCCTGAAGACGTATATCTTAAATACTACACTGAAGACGTATATCTTAAATACTACACCGAAGACGTATATCTTAAATACTACACCGAAGACGTATACTTAAATACTACCCTGAAGACGTTTATCTTAAATACTACACTGAAGACGTTTATCTTAAATACTACACCGAAGACGTATATCTTAAATACTGCACTGAAGACGTATATCTTAAATACTACACTGAAGACGTATATCTTAAATACTACACTGAAGACGTATATCTTAAATACTACACTGAGGACGTATATCTTAAATACTACCCTGAAGACGTTCATCTTAAATACTACACTGAAGACGTTTATCTTAAACACTACACCGAAGACGTATATCTTAAATACTACACTGAAGACGTATATCTTCAATACTACACTGAAGACGTATATCTTAAAAACTCATTGAAGACGTTTATCTTAAATACTACACTGAAGACGTTTATCTTAAATACTACACTGAAGACGTATATCTTAAAAACTTTACTGAAGACGTATATCTTAAATACTACACTGAAGACGTATATCTTAAATACTACACTGAAGACGTTTATCTTAAATACTACACCGAAGACGTATATCTTAAATACTACACTGAAGACGTATATCTTAAATACTACACTGAAGACGTATATCTTAAAAAACTCATTGAAGACGTTTATCTTAAATACTACACTGAAGACGTATATTTAAATACTACACTGAAGACGTATATTTAAATACTACACTGAAGACGTATACTTAAATACTACACTGAAGACGTATATCTTAAATACTACAATGAAGACGTATATCTTAAATACTACACTGAAGAACTTTATCTTAAATACTACACTGAAGACGTATACTTAAATACTACACTGAAGACGTATATCTTAAATACTACACTGAAGACGTATATCTTAAATACTACACTGAAGACGTATATCTTAAATACTACACTGAAAACGTATATCTTAAATACTATACTGAAGACGTATATCTTAAATACTACACTGAAGACGTATATCTTAAATACTACACTTAAGACGTATATCTTAAATACTACACTGAAGACGTATATCTTAAATACTACACCGAAGACGTATATCTTAAATACTACACTGAAGACGTTTATCTTAAATACTACACTGAAGACGTATATCTTCAATACTACACTGAAGACGTATATCTTAAAAACTCATTGAAGACGTTTATCTTAAATACTACACTGAAGACGTTTATCTTAAATACTACACTGAAGACGTATATCTTAAAAACTTTACTGAAGACGTATATCTTAAATACTACACTGAAGACGTATATCTTAAATACTACACTGAAGACGTTTATCTTAAATACTACACCGAAGACGTATATCTTAAATACTACACTGAAGACGTATATCTTAAATACTACACTGAAGACGTATATCTTAAAAAACTCATTGAAGACGTTTATCTTAAATACTACACTGAAGACGTATATTTAAATACTACACTGAAGACGTATATTTAAATACTACACTGAAGACGTATACTTAAATACTACACTGAAGACGTATATCTTAAATACTACAATGAAGACGTATATCTTAAATACTACACTGAAGAACTTTATCTTAAATACTACACTGAAGACGTATACTTAAATACTACACTGAAGACGTATATCTTAAATACTACACTGAAGACGTATATCTTAAATACTACACTGAAGACGTATATCTTAAATACTACACTGAAAACGTATATCTTAAATACTATACTGAAGACGTATATCTTAAATACTACACTGAAGACGTATATCTTAAATACTACACTTAAGACGTATATCTTAAATACTACACTGAAGACGTATATCTTAAATACTACACCGAAGACGTATATCTTAAATACTACACTGAAGACGTTTATCTTAAATACTACACTGAAAACGTATATCTTAAATACTACACTGAAGACGTATATCTTAAATACTACACTGAGGACGTATATCTTAAATACTACACTGAAGAACTTTATCTTAAATACTACACTGAAGACGTATACTTAAATACTACACTGAAGACGTATATCTTAAATACTACACTGAAGACGTATATCTTAAATACTACACTGAAGACGTATATATGAAATACTACAATGAAGACATATATCTTAAATACTACACTGAAGACGTTTATCTTAAATACTACACTGAAAACGTATATCTTAAATACTACACTGAAGACGTATATCTTAAATACTACACTGAGGACGTATATCTTAAATACTACACTGAAGACGTATATCTTAAATACTACCCTGAAGACGTATATCTTAAATACTACACTGAAGACGTATATCTTAAATACTACACTGAAGACGTATATATTAAATACTACACTGAAGACGTATATCTTAAATACTACACTGAAGACATATATCTTAAATACTACACTGAAGACGTTTATCTTAAATACTACACTGAAAACGTATATCTTAAATACTTCACTGAAGACGTATATCTTAAATACTACACTAAAGACGTATATCTTAAATACTACACTGAAGACGTATATCTTAAATACTACACTAAAGACGTATATCTTAAATACTACACTGAAGACGTATATCTTAAATACTACACTGAAGACGTATATCTTAAATACTACACTGAAGACGTATATCTTAAATACTACACTGAAGACGTATATCTTAAATACTACACCGAAGACGTATATCTTAAATACTACACCGAAGACGTATACTTAAATACTACCCTGAAGACGTTTATCTTAAATACTACACTGAAGACGTTTATCTTAAATACTACACCGAAGACGTATATCTTAAATACTGCACTGAAGACGTATATCTTAAATACTACACTGAAGACGTATATCTTAAATACTACACTGAAGACGTATATCTTAAATACTACACTGAGGACGTATATCTTAAATACTACCCTGAAGACGTTCATCTTAAATACTACACTGAAGACGTTTATCTTAAATACTACACCGAAGACGTATATCTTAAATACTACACTGAAGACGTATATCTTCAATACTACACTGAAGACGTATATCTTAAAAACTCATTGAAGACGTTTATCTTAAATACTACACTGAAGACGTTTATCTTAAATACTACACTGAAGACGTATATCTTAAAAACTTTACTGAAGACGTATATCTTAAATACTACACTGAAGACGTATATCTTAAATACTACACTGAAGACGTTTATCTTAAATACTACACCGAAGACGTATATCTTAAATACTACACTGAAGACGTATATCTTAAATACTACACTGAAGACGTATATCTTAAAAAACTCATTGAAGACGTTTATCTTAAATACTACACTGAAGACGTATATTTAAATACTACACTGAAGACGTATACTTAAATACTACACTGAAGACGTATATCTTAAATACTACACTGAAGACGTATATCTTAAATACTACACTGAAGACGTATATCTTAAATACTACACTGAAAACGTATATCTTAAATACTATACTGAAGACGTATATCTTAAATACTACACTGAAGACGTATATCTTAAATACTACACTGAAGACGTATATCTTAAATACTACACTGAAGACGTATATCTTAAATACTACACCGAAGACGTATATCTTAAATACTACACTGAAGACGTTTATCTTAAATACTACACTGAAAACGTATATCTTAAATACTACACTGAAGACGTATATCTTAAATACTACACTGAGGACGTATATCTTAAATACTACACTGAAGACGTTTATCTTAAATACTACACTGAAGACGTATATCTTAAAAACTTTACTGAAGACGTATATCTTAAATTCTACACTGAAGACGTATATCTTAAATACTACACTGAAGACGTTTATCTTAAATACTACACCGAAGACGTATATCTTAAATACTACACTGAAGACGTATATCTTAAATACTACACTGAAGACGTATATCTTAAAAAACTCATTGAAGACGTTTATCTTAAATACTACACTGAAGACGTATATTTAAATACTACACTGAAGACGTATACTTAAATACTACACTGAAGACGTATATCTTAAATACTACAATGAAGACGTATATCTTAAATACTACACTGAAGAACTTTATCTTAAATACTACACTGAAGACGTATACTTAAATACTACACTGAAGACGTATATCTTAAATACTACACTGAAGACGTATATCTTAAATACTACACTGAAGACGTATATCTTAAATACTACACTGAAAACGTATATCTTAAATACTATACTGAAGACGTATATCTTAAATACTACACTGAAGACGTATATCTTAAATACTACACTTAAGACGTATATCTTAAATACTACACTGAAGACGTATATCTTAAATACTACACCGAAGACGTATATCTTAAATACTACACTGAGGACGTATATCTTAAATACTACACTGAAGACGTTTATCTTAAATACTACACTGAAGACGTATATCTTAAAAACTTTACTGAAGACGTATATCTTAAATTCTACACTGAAGACGTATATCTTAAATACTACACTGAAGACGTTTATCTTAAATACTACACCGAAGACGTATATCTTAAATACTACACTGAAGACGTATATCTTAAATACTACACTGAAGACGTATATCTTAAAAAACTCATTGAAGACGTTTATCTTAAATACTACACTGAAGACGTATATTTAAATACTACACTGAAGACGTATACTTAAATACTACACTGAAGACGTATATCTTAAATACTACAATGAAGACGTATATCTTAAATACTACACTGAAGAACTTTATCTTAAATACTACACTGAAGACGTATACTTAAATACTACACTGAAGACGTATATCTTAAATACTACACTGAAGACGTATATCTTAAATACTACACTGAAGACGTATATCTTAAATACTACACTGAAAACGTATATCTTAAATACTATACTGAAGACGTATATCTTAAATACTACACTGAAGACGTATATCTTAAATACTACACTTAAGACGTATATCTTAAATACTACACTGAAGACGTATATCTTAAATACTACACCGAAGACGTATATCTTAAATACTACACTGAAGACGTTTATCTTAAATACTACACTGAAAACGTATATCTTAAATACTACACTGAAGACGTATATCTTAAATACTACACTGAGGACGTATATCTTAAATACTACACTGAAGACGTATATCTTAAATACTACCCTGAAGACGTATATCTTAAATACTACACTGAAGACGTATATCTTAAATACTACACTGAAGACGTATATATTAAATACTACACTGAAGACGTATATATTAAATACTACACTGAAGACATATATCTTAAATACTACACTGAAGACGTTTATCTTAAATACTACACTGAAAACGTATATCTTAAATACTACACTGAAGACGTATATCTTAAATACTACACTAAAGACGTATATCTTAAATACTACACTGAAGATGTATATCTTAAATACTACCCTGAAGACGTATATCTTAAATACTACACCGAAGACGTATATCTTAAATACTACACTGAAGACGTATATCTTAAATACTACACTGAGGACGTATATCTTAAGTACTACACTGAAGAACTTTATCTTAAATACTACACTGAAGACGTATACTTAAATACTACACTGAAGACGTATATCTTAAATACTACACTGAAGACGTATACCTTAAATACTACACTGAAGACGTATATATTAAATACTACAATGAAGACATATATCTTAAATACTACACTGAAGACGTTTATCTTAAATACTACACTGAAAACGTATATCTTAAATACTACACTGAAGACGTATATCTTAAATACTACACTGAGGACGTATATCTTAAATACTACACTGAAGACGTATATCTTAAATACTACCCTGAAGACGTATATCTTAAATACTACACTAAAGACGTATATCTTAAATACTACACTGAAGACGTATATCTTAAATACTACCCTGAAGACGTATATCTTAAATACTACACTGAAGACGTATATCTTAAATACTACACTGAAGACGTATATCTTAAATACTACACTTAAGACGTATATCTAAAATACTACACTGAAGACGTATATATTAAATACTACAATGAAGACATATATCTTAAATACTACACTGAAGACGTTTATCTTAAATACTACACTGAAAACGTATATCTTAAATACTACCCTGAAGACGTATATCTTAAATACTACACTGAAGACGTATATCTTAAATACTACACCGAAGACGTATATCTTAAATACTACACTGAAGACGTATATCTTAAATACTACACTGAAGACGTATATCTTAAAAACTCATTGAAGACGTTTATCTTAAATACTACACTGAAGACGTATACTTAAATACTACACTGAAGACGTATACTTAAATACTACACTGAAGACGTATATCTTAAATACTACACTGAAGACGTATATCTTAAAAACTCATTGAAGACGTTTATCTTAAATACTACACTGAAGACGTATACTTAAATACTACACTGAAGACGTATACTTAAATACTACACTGAAGACGTATATCTTAAATACTACAATGAAGACGTATATCTTAAATACTACACTGAAAACGTTTATCTTAAATACTACACAGAAGACGTATATCTTAAATACTACACTTAAGACGTATATCTTAAATACTACACTGAAGACGTATATCTTAAATACTACACTGAAGACGAATATCTGAATGTTTGTATTACTTACCGACGAAGACTGCAAGTAAAGCCCAGATGAAAATAGTCTTCATGTCGATGTTAAGAGAGCAAAGTTGTCTGCTGAACTGACGCTACAATGTGGAATATATATAGTACTATATAAGGTCAGAGGAAAGATATGCCAAGCTCATGTTCATCGTCCTGCGTCAATTACGTATTGTCCTACCGATAACCCATGTATGTGGTTCCCAAGTAAGGGATACCTTGTTGTCTCATCATCATGAACCAATTACAAAATTGTGTTATGCTGCAGAATGAAATAATATAATAATAACAATAATAATGTGGATACTTATTTCGCGCTGAATCCACAGCACAAAGGGCATATGCATTGAATAATAATAACATTTCAAAATCTCAAATCTGTTTAATCAGTATTTCGGCAATGTGGCCAGAATACAACAACAACAACAAAACAACAGATAAGGTTCATCTTCCAATTGTTCCTAAATGACAATGTGTACAAAGAATTTCATCAATAAATTTATTTCTCTAACAAGATTTACTTTAAACGAGTGTAAAACGATGCGTAATAGACACAATCACGTAGTGGTGTAATATATAATTCAGGCTGCAATAATGATTTATAGAATGAATATGTTTTCAGAAAAGTGGATGTACAGATGTTACGAGTGTTTCGAATGTGACAAACTTGTGTTCAACAGCTGATACAGAAATAAATAAAACAGGGCTTAGAACATATCATTGCCTGACACCGGTTGATGACGTGAATGACGTGAATGACGTGAATGACGATGTAGTGCCGCCATTATACCCCACCTGTGCTTTATTAAGTCGTATACATATTCTTCAGAATGATGAATATATTTTATCATCCAAAACTGTGTTCAAAGGAGATATCACCTGTGTGAGATCAATCGATATCTCCCAGAATATATTGATTTGACAGTAGATTTCGCGATATGCCCTGCTACCGTCAACTACATGACAATGAGTTTGCATTATCGCGAAATGACATCACACTTCAATGACGTCATTAACATGATGACATCACAATGCTATGACATGGAAGTCTAATGGCAGTTCAGTATTCTGAGATGTCACGCTGATGAACCTTAAAGCAGAATGCCTCGAATATTTGTAACTTTTATCAACGCACCCAAAAGTTACAACACGAGTGTTGATATATTTGATATGGAAAGAGACTTGGGTGCGATTCTCTATATATATGCATTTCGTGGTAAGCAGAGCTTCTGTCTGTCGACAAAGGCAAAGGCCTTATCGGAAATCAATGAACGCATAGTGCAATGTAGAATCTTCCTTTAAATTTCAAGGGATACTTTGTTGCTGGAGCCTGTATGGTGGCGATATGGTATCCGTTGGAGTATTTGAATAACTGCGATTCTCTTTGTCAGTTTGTTTATATGCATTGAATAACACTACAGTTAACATATTCATATTCATTGAATAACAGTACAGTTACAAATGATGTGCATTGAATAACAGTGCAGTTAACATGTAGTGTGCATTGAATAACAGTGCACTTAAATATAATATGCATTGAATAAAAATACATTTAACTGATAATATTCATTGAATAACAGTTCAGTTAACATAAATTGTGCATTGAATAACAGTACAGTTAACATAAATGGTGCATTGGATAAAAATACAGTTAACATATAATATGCATTGAATAAACGTACAGTTAACATATAAAATGCATCGAATAACAATATAGTTAACATATAATATGCATTGAAAAACAATACAGTTAACAAATAATATGAATTGAATAACAGTACAATAAACATACAATATGCATTGAATAACACTACAGTTAACATATAATGCGCATTGAATAACAGTAAAGTTAAAATGTAGTATGCATTGAATAACAGTACGATAAACATATGATATTCATTGAATAATAGTACAGTTAACATAAAATGTACCACAAGACTTGTCAACAATGTATCCGCCATTGTTTTGTGTGCATTACATGTAATGAGGCCATAGTTGTAGCAATGTTAGAACGTACTAGCAATAAGACACACATAATTTTAGAATATCCATATTTACTACCCAAAACTGTGTTCCACAGGAGATATCGCTTGTGTGAGATCAAGCGATACCTCCTATGAGATATCGTTTTGGCAGTAGATTTTGCACAATGCCCTGTCACCGTCAACTACATGACATCACAATGATTTGACATCATCGAATAATGACATAACAATACTATGACGTCATAAACACGATGACGTCTCAATGCTATGACCTCACCACATTTGAAGTCAAATGGCGGAGATGTGCTCAGAGGTGTACACTGTTTTCACTTAAACGTAATAATAATGATTTTGGATGATAAATAGAATCTCAGCCCGTGTCTCCTGATATCAAATATATCAACTCGTGGTGATATATTTGATATCGGAAGACACTTGGGTGAGAATCTCTATATATCTTAAGATGTAATGGAGAATGCATGAGGAGCTGTGGATTCTTTAAAAATAATCAACGAGCCCCGAATGCGTTCTCCACATACATGCATATTTGATTATGTTACATTTGAAACAATAAATTTCAAAAATTATTGGACACCAAAACAAATTATTTTGCAAATTGCGGTTCTCATTCATCGGATATGGTACAAGTAGCTGCGACCCTCATGAAATGGATTCTTCCACGCACGTGCACTTCCATGCGAAGCGATGTGATTGACAGGTAACACTCTGCCTTTCCATGCCTTCCGTGCGTTACAAATCTTGAATAGAACGCGGGATTCCTACTGACAAACAATCCTAAGGTTTCTAACAGCGTCCTGTGGTCTAATAGCTAGAAGCGCTGACTACCAAGCGAATGGTTGCATGTTTGAATCCAGGTTCATGCATTACAAAAATTAATTTGTCTAGTTAAGAGATATTTTAAGATCCAATTCAGATACACTAAGACAAAATACACCAGAATGGAGAATATGACTTTGATGAAGACAAAAATGACATGGATGAAGATATTGATATTTTCCTGAAAAATTAATGATGAAAATATTTTCTTTAATTGAGAAAATAATCTTAAATGAAAAAAGTTACCTAAATAGAGAATACATTTTTATGGAAAAAAAAACTTTGATGAAATTTTTTTTTACTTTGATAAAAAAAATGTCTTTGATGAAAAGTTGACTTTGATGGAAAATGTTACTTTGATGATAAATTTGACTTTGATGAAATAATTGGCTTTCATGAAAAAAATAACTCTGATGAAAATGTTAACTTAAATGAAAAATTTACTTTGGTGAAGAAATTTACTTTGATAAAAAGAGATTACTTTGATGATAAAAAATGTCTTTAATGGAATTTTTTTTACCAATTTGGCATAATGGTTTAAACATAATTATTTATTCACAGAAAAAGTGATGGGATTAGCAAACAAGCAAATCTTTGCTTATCTGAATGCCGCTCCCTACAGACATGCATACACACACACACACAAACACACACACACACACATACGCATATACACACACACACACACACACACACACACACACACACACACACACACGTCAATGGCGTCGAAAGCACTCGGACGCGTCATCAGTCGACAGACGGTGTACCGACGACTGCGAGCACGTCGTCCTTACCGCGGCGCCCATCTGACTCTTCAAAACCAGCGTCGTAGACTGGCATGGGCAAGGCAAGTCCGACGTTGGCAGCTCCGTAATTGGTGACGTGTGCATAGATGGAAGCAGGTTTTGTCTCTTCAGAAAAGACGACAGAACACGTGTGTATCGAAGCGTTGGTGAACGCACGGCCCAGAATGGCGTACAGTAAGTCAGACCATTTGGAGTCGGGTTCATTATGATATTGGGAGGGATCTGCGGCAATCTAACGACGAGGCTTGTGATTATTCATGGCAATTTGAATGCTGAAAGGTACAGAGACGAGGTGTTGAGACCAGCACATAAAAAAGACTATCCCAAACAATTGTTATTAATAGCTGAGATGCAGCTATTTATTTTTTGTGTTTATTCACATTTATATTAAATATAATATTAATGTTATGTTTTGAATCTCAAGGACACATTATGATGTTTTGTGTTCACAACATATACATGTACATTTCAACACCAACAAAATTCAGTTTATTCGATGCACTTCCATCGTTTCTTAGCATCCTCAGCTGTTATCTATTACTGTCAACTTTACAGATAATCAGTCAATAAAAAACACGAAAATTGGTACATGTGGATAGACTAAACAATGATTATATATAGAACTTTATTAAAACCAATGTTAGTCAATATAGACTTCATCCTATATCATAACCACGAGACTCCACCTCCTCAAATAAACGTTCATAGCAACCTCGAAGAATAGAATTATGTGTATAAAAAGCTTGCACCATTACAAGTATTTGATCATATTAAACTGTCTCAGATACATAATGCCCCTATTTCACTACGGGCCGAATTATCACGAATAGCCACGAATAGGTGATTGTATAAATTCGTAAACATTCGGCAAAATGTTTGTCCAGCAATTTCACTTGTACGAAAATTCATAGCTTTCATGCTGAAACCCTAGGAAACAGATACGTATTATTTACGAATTGTTTACGAATTATGTACGAATTTTACTAAATAAGTAAGAAACAGTTGCGAATACAATACGAATTTTGTCCTTAATTCGAGACATTCGTAAATGAATCGCAGATGATTCGTAAGTAATTCGGGGTGAGACCATAAAAATTATCGACCACGAATTTCCAAGAAATGTTTAGGAACTTGTTACGAACTAAACGAATTAGTTACGATAAGTTTACGAATCAACTACGAATCCAAAATTCGTAGTTGATTCGTGAAAATTGTTGGACAAATCAAATATTTGTTCACGAATGCTACAAATTGGAGGAATGTTGCCGAATCAAGTACGAATCATTTACGAATTCCAAGAATTAATTACGAATTGTCTACGAATGTTCACGAATGTGAACATTTTCTCTTTCGTGATGATTCGTGATAATTCGGCTCGTAGTGAAATAGGGGCATTAGAGGAAATCGTCCTAGTTATGCATTAACCATAACATTGCTTGTACATGTCTTATCTCCCAATAATCTTTTACTGAAATCTAATGTAATGTCTCAATATTACCCCTTTATGGAAACCCAGACCTCTGACGCATATCCAAATATTCTGCCTACATCGAAATCAATCCTTAATCCTTACTCCCTCAATGTCTCATCAACAACATTCTAGAAGACAGAATAAACTGTAACTATAAAAACATAGCAATACATTGTTGCTAAATCCTGTACTCACATTATTACCATTATCAAACACCGGCTGGTCTATTCCATTCCAGTGATAGGGGTGCATACTGTGACTGTAGGCAAACTACCACTCCGACTGTAGGCAAACTCACACTAAATCGACTGTAGGCAATGTGCACTGTAGGCAGAAGTAGATCTAACCCAGAAAAAGTGATGGGATTGGCAAACAATTCACAAGCAAATCTTTGCTTATCTGAATGCCGCTCCATACAAACATACATATATATACATGAAAAATGAGTGACATTCACAGAAACAAAATTCGGAGCCTTATACACACCAAACAAAATACATCAATTGCAAGGCGTTAGGGTAAATTATGAAAAATCTGAAAATCTATGAGTGTGTAAAATATAGTAATGGACAGATTGTAATAGTTCATCATTTTCTTGATTGGTTGAGCCAGCATTACCGTACAGGATAGATGGTAGGATATAACCTTTGGTCCAAAAAAGTATGTGTTTATTCTTATTTCGTTGTAATTGGGACAGGTAAGGAAAAAATGGAGCGCGTCCGGTAATTGATGTCCACAGTTACAGGCCGGTGTATCGGAGATAAATCTCCCGAACTGATCACCCTTAAGGTCGCTGCAGCCAAGCCGTGGGAGTGAGTGAATTATCTGACAAAATCTGGATCCGTGATATCAACTGAAATTTATAGGGTTAGCGTTGTTTTCTTTTAATTTTCTTTTAAATTCCCCGAGCGTGTTTGAATTGATAACGTCTGTGGGAAGGGAATTCCAGATGCTAATTGTATCTGGTAAAACTATTTTGGAATAATTACTTGTATTACATTTAATGGTTACATTATCAAAGAAGTTGAAAATCATTAGCATTTAGGTATAACACTTCAAAGTGATTGTTTTTGGAAAGTGCATATTAATGACATGATCAAGAAAATTAGTCCAAGGGTCAATTGTCTGAGAAGTCTGAAATATCGTTTATCTCGCAAAACACTAAATACTTTAAATACATCTTTCATATTACCACTTTTTGACTACTTTAGTGATGACCCGTCTACGAATGACAGCCAAAAGAGGGAGATTTGATCGCTAACATCTTTTATTAATTTAATATCTACATTTCATAATTTTGGAAACATTATGGCCAAATATGCTAGCCAAAACCAAAGCGATTTCAGCACCCTATGTTTGTTTGAAGAGGCATGTTATTAATTTTAAAATAAATGTGTCATACCCTGATGAATGAAATTGTGAATACTCCTTTACAAAACCAATTATTAGCAAAACATTTAATATCGTCTTTATTCGATAGCAGTATGTACTCTGTTAAAATATGGTTTTAACTTTTGTAAGTGAGTTGTTTTTAACTCGTACAAGGTTAATTGCTACAATGTTATACGGATATGCGTCATCTTCTCATCAACTTATCTGTTGCACATGGCCAGGGATTATTACTACCACGTGTGGAGCACGAGACACAGAGGATAACTGACACTGGTTCATTTAGAGGTAGATACACTTTGGAACTTGCATCAACAATGAGCCTGATTCGGTTTAGACTTAACTAGGTCTCTAATATGACCAGCAATTATAGTAATAGTTATGAAAATGAAGTCCACTTTCTTTTTGAATGTGATAAGTATGAAAAAATTAGACAACAATATTTACCTCCATGGAATGAATTATCAAGCAGTTGCAAACTGATTAAGCTATTAATATCTGATGATGTGTTAGTTTTAACGAATTGTGCTAAATTTATCAAATCAGCTCTTAAATGTCGTTCATCTGTAAACTAAGTCATGTCTGTACATATTGCATTGAAATTGTATAAATTATATTGTGATTGTACATGGGCCGAAGGCCTACAACACTGAATAAACTTCTTCTTCATATGTAAAAAGCAATTATTGTTTTATTCTACTTGTCAATTGTGAATACTGCAAATAAAAGCTTTAAATGCAACTTTGCATGAGAACATCATAGAATAGTTGAAATTAAAATGTTACAATTGAAAGTTTCAGTTACCTATAAACAAAGGTTATTTGACATAATAATAATAATAATAATAATAAATATAGTCGCCAGCGACAATAAAATGATTCAGCCCGTCGTTTTCTATCTGTAGTCCATGGAAGCAATATCCTTAACATTGTGGAATGAAACTGAAGTGAGAAACGTTGTCAGATTGACGGATTTTAAAGCAATTTGTAAAAGCGGTAAAAAAAAAAAAATTTGCGGCTAAAATTTATTTGGCCTGAAAGCATGATTTTTCGGCGTTACATGGTGGCAGAAACATGGCAAGACAGGAAAACACACTTTTGGAGTTTGCACCTCTCAATAAGAACTAAGGACACTGATTTGAAATTTTTTTTAACACCAGGAAAAAAAAAACGCGTTTTGCTCCGATTTGAGTCAAACCTTGATTTTTCTGATCCTTGCGGGATTAGAAAGTTGAGAAATCCAGGTTGCGCTCTGGACTCTAAAAAAAAAAAAAAAAAAAAAAAAAAAGTAAAAAGACCTCCATATATGTATGGCATTGATGCAGACAGGCAGGCTTTACTTGGTTGTTTTCTTGTATCTATTGATTCAATTAGTTGGTCAGCATTTATATGAGCTATCAAACGTGATTCTATCTTCAGTAGTTTTCGAACCAAAATTCTCCAAAGAAAATCCCGGAAAAATCGTCAAATGTGTTCATGTCGCCGTTGTGATTAAACGGTCAACTTTTACATGATCACATTATGAAGTGGAATTGTTAAACCACAAATGATGAACAGATTGAAAAAAACAGAATTCGAATCAGAGTTTTCGTTAGCGAGTTATGTCCCTTTGAACATAGAGCAAAAAAACCGATCATTCAATAAAAGACCGTATTCAAGGGCAGATAATTCAAGTTCTAGGACGAAACTCAAAATTTTGGCTCGTCACTGTCTTACCAATTTATTCAGCTTTAAAATGAGCTATCACGCATGTCTGCATGTATTGCCGTTAGTGAGAAGAAGATTTTTAAAGAAGCACACCCTCAAAATCGTGAAATTTCAGTACACTTTCAGTTTTTATGAAATTGTGACAAAGAATGACTGTTCGCGAGCGATTTTATTTTTTATATATAACGACCATAGTATTGTCTTACTATCCTGAAAAAATGATGAAAATCGATGGTTAGGGTTGGGACTTATATGTCCCGTTGAAGTTTGCGCGTTTTTCAAAATTGACCAACTTTGAGTGCTCACTGTTCAAAAAGTATTGGGAGTACACTCTTGGAAAAACACACCATGCATTCACCAATGCCTCAGCTACATACGTGTATAACCTTCAGCGTCGTGGTGCAAGTATCTTCAGAGAAGAAGATTGTCAAAGATGCGTTGGATGGGGAAATTTTACAGAAACGCTAAAAACAATATGGCGCCGAAACCACGTGATCTACGATTTCGCCATGATTTCCTTTTTTGCTCGCATTGACAATGCGCATCTTTTAGAAAAAGTTGCAAGTCTCTAGCTGCATTTTTAAGAATTTGCCCATGTTAAAAATCGAACTTTAGATTCGAACTCGACCTTTAATGGTTTGACCGATTGGTCTCAAAAGCTTCGGCATGAAACTAGGCAGTAAGGGCGATCATCTTGCAAAGTTTGGTAGTATTAGCTGCATTCCTTCTGGTAGAAGTGCTGGGGACAAAATCCGTGGAAGAATAATAATAATAAATATAGTCACAAGTGACGATAAAAGGATTCAGCGCATATTTGATTAATTTCCTAGTAAGTATATCATATCAGCAGTCATTCCTGAAAGTTACAGGAAGATCTCTATAAGCATTAAGCTACAGCAGCCTCTACCTGTCCATCATGTAAAACGAAAGTCGGATTTATCAACAACAATCAAAATGGCGGCTAAACCACGTGACTTTCGAATTCGTTGTGATTAACTTTTCTGCGTGCATTGTCATTGCGCATCTTTTAAAAAAAGTTGCAAGTCTCTAGGTGATCTTTGAAAAAATTTCCCATGTTAAAAAATGGAACTTTATAATCGTACTGGACCTTTAATGGTTTGATTGATTGGGCCCAAAAGCTCCGCTGCAAAACTACATGGCAAGGGCTATCAGCCTACAAAGTTTGGCTGCAATAGTCGCATTCCTTCCAGCAAAAGTCGTGTTTACAAGATCCCTGGTAGAAGAACGAAGGAATTGCGACTTTTACACAGTCTATGGGCGTGACCTGCATCCTTAGTTTCTGTTGTTCAAATTGTGTAAATAGTTTCGCATGAATAGCGACGAAACCGTACATCTTACAAAATTGTTATGATTGACTTTTTTGTCTGTAGTGTTCCTGTCTATCATATGAAAAACAAATTAACTCTCTAAGTGCATTTTGAAAATTCCCCCCATGTTAAAATTTTCAGTGATATTTATCTATAATTAAGTACCCGTCCTCAAAAACCGGTAATGACTGTTCAGCGTCGATTTGATTGTTGATTCGTATAGACCATAGTACTGTCTTACATTTCCTGGAAAAATCTTGAAATTATTGGTTAAACCTTATGAGTTATCTCCCTTTGAAGTTTTCGATTTTCAAAAATTGTCGAACTTTGAAAGGTCACTGTGCAAAGAGTATTGCGAATTTGCAAAATCCATGAGGTCATTTTTGTTAGCAATATATCTGCTACATTATGTGAAAATTTGAGCCTTCTAATGCTTGGATCTTCAGAGGAGAAGATTGTCAAAGGTGCATGGGGTCGGGAAATTTTGAAAAGTGTCTAAAATTCAAATGGCGGCGAAACCACGTGACCAACGAAATCGTCCTGATTTACTTTTCTGCTCGCAGTATCAATGCGCATCTTTTGAAAAAGGTTGCAAGTCTCTAGCTGCATTTTGAATAATTTTCCCATGTTAAAAATCGCAACTTTGAATCGGACTGGCCCTTTAACGTTTGTGCCGATTGGGCTCAAAAGAAGCGGCATCAAACTAGACAGTAAGAGCTATCATTCTGCAAAGTTTGGTTGCATTAGCTGCATTCCTTCTGGTAGAAGTGCTGGGGACAAAATCCGTGGAAGAATAATAATAATAATAATAATAATAAAACACGCCAATAACAATAAGGATTCAGAACTTTAGTTCTGAATCCTTAATAAAACACGCCAATCTCAATAAGGATTCTGCCCCAAAGGGGCTGAATCCTTAATAATCATGGATATTTGTACAGGCGCCTATATCCAGGTACTAATACCAGCTCATACAGACAGAAAGTTAGACAGTGAGACAGACAGAAGTTTATGTGAGAGAGATACTCATGCTTTTCCGATTGTATCGAATGTTACCCTACACTTTTCCCTGTGGGGCCCTTACGAGGCGGAGCCGAGTAAGGCTCCAACGGGGAAAAGTGTAGGGTATCATTTGATACACGAGGAAAAGTATGGGTATAACTGTCTTATACCCCACTTACGGTCGAGTGTAAGTGGATACTATTTCATAATATGTCTAAACAAATACAGCTGTAAACAAGCTTGTGCATGAAACGCACAACCCAAATACGGCCTCGTCTGTGACAACGCAGCCCGTGCTGCGTTGTATGGTTACCCATGTTTGGGGCTCGAAATCTAATTGATATGGCCCTATGACGGCATTGTCAACGCAGATGCACGTGCATCTTGCTGAAATGTACAGCTAACGCTATAAACAGCATGGCTATAATGTCAACGTGGCCAAAGTTTAGAGAAAACAGAAACAACTTTCAGGATGTTTAGACATTTTGCACCCAAAATTATATTACATTCTTATATAAAAAGAAAAACATAAATTTGTGATATTATTTCACGCATTATAAGAACCTTATTCATTTGGTCATGACAAAATGTTCAGAGTTTCAACTGGCTTCGTGGTGTAATGGTTAGGTCGTTCGGCCAGAAAGCAACAGGACACGGGTTCGATCCCAGGTTCCTTGCGTGTTCATTTATAATCTCACATTTTATAATGTATCATCACTTATAATTTGGAAATTTAGAAAATTGACTTCAATGTTTCTCAGTTGTTAAAAAGTGTAGATATATTATAAAAATTTAGGTATATCAGAAAAAAGTGTAGGTCTTCCGGCTAATACATCTACACTTGTAACAAAAGAAACCATAGCAACGAGACCGGAAGTGGGGTATAATTCATAATGTCGGCCTCGTGGCCTTTAATACAGTTACAGTAAACCAGACCAGTGGTTAATTGGATACTTAGTTAACCAGACCATGCACCAGTGGTTAATTGGATAATTAGTTAACCAGACCATGCACCAGTGGTTTATTGGATAATTAGTTAACCAGACCATGCACCAGTGGTTAATTGGATAATTAGTTAACCAGACCATGCACCAGTGGTTTATTGGATAATTAGTTAACCAGACCATGCACCAGTGGTTAATTGGATAATTAGTTAACCAGACCATGCACCAGTGGTTAATTGGATAATTAGTTAACCAGACCATGTACCAGTGGTTAATTTAACAATTAGTTAACCAGACCATGCACCAGTGGTTAATTGGAGAATTAGTTAACCAGACCATGCACCAGTGGTTAATTGGATAATTAGTTAACCAGACCATGCACCAGTGGTTTATTGGATAATTAGTTAACCAGACCATGCACCAGTGGTTAATTGGAGAATTAGTTAACCAGACCATGCACCAGTGGTTAATTTAACAATTAGTTAACCAGACCATGCACCAGTGGTTAATTGGAGAATTAGTTAACCAGACCATGCACCAGTGGTTAATTGGATAATTAGTTAACCAGACCATGCACCAGTGGTTAATTGGATAATTAGTTAACCAGACCATGCACCAGTGGTTTATTGGATAATTAGTTAACCAGACCATGCACCAGTGGTTAATTGGATAATTAGTTGACCAGACCATGCACCAGTGGTTTATTGGATAATTAGTTAACCAGACCATGCACCAGTGGTTTATTGGATAATTAGTTAACCAGACCATGCATCAGTGGTTAATTGGATAATTAGTTAACCAGACCATGCATCAGTGGTTAATTGGATAATAAGTTAACCAGACCATGCACCAGTGGTTAATTGGATAATTAGTTAACCACACCATGCACCAGTGGTTAATTGAATAATTAGTTAACCACACCATGCACCAGTGGTTAATTGAATAATTAGTTAACCAGACCATGCACCAGTGGTTAATTGGATAATTAGTTAACCAGACCATGCACCAGTGGTTAATTGGATAATTGTGTCATGTCTCATGTCTCGAGTGTCCAGACTGAAGGAGGTTTTAAAATGCTTTCATGTGCCTAGTCTAACACTTTCTCAAAAACGGTCCTCTCTTCCAGGTCGCACAGGTTCCTTTTCAATATGTGATAACATTTAACGAATAAAAACTTGTTTAAGGGTCGGAGTGGGGGACTTTTTTGCCCCAGGGGTGCCGATCTAGCAAACACGTCATATAGGAAACACACCATTGCCAGGTATGGTGCAAGAACTCTCCTATTGTAAGAAAGGGGAAAATCCTCCGGTCTTAAAGTAACTCGTAAAGGGGCTGTAATTATCCGTAGTGGTAATAACGATTTATTGCGAACACAATTTATTATTGCGAATTACAAAACGATACCCACGTTTTTTTTCCGAGCCATGAACACTCATTTTTCAACTTGATTTTCCGAAGAGGGAATGGTATTTGTGATATTATTTTTAAAATACATTTCATCGACTTTAATGAACTAAATAGACCACCACCAGTGACGCCATCATCACAAAGTCTACCGCCGCCGCCAACACTGTCGCCAATAATAGTGGTCACAAGGTTACAATCCCCTTTGGCCAAGGAATTGGTACACAACATATTCACTTTCGAGAGCTTTTCGTACTTGAAAAGATGAAAAAAGGGTTTTAGTTCATGACCCCTTTGACCCATATTTGAGATCACAGGGTCGCCAAATTTGCAATTCAGAATCCCCATTGGTGAAGGAGTCTGCGAATTATTTTGCAGCTCTCTAGAGTCAGTGGTTCTGGAGAAGTCGAAAGTGCGAAATGTTTACGGATAGGTGGACGGCTGAATGCCATTCCATGCTATGCCGTGCCATAAGCCCATCGGGTCTTTCATGCCTGATGAGCTTAACAAATCATTTAAATTTAATTTTTTTTATATATGGTATGATTACCAGAAGTCACTTACAAATATTGTTCCCCGAGACAAAGTTTCAAATGTTACATGTCCTTGTCCCCAATTTTTGGAAGAGTATTGTGAAAAATGGGGTTTAACGGTAAATCTAGAAAAGACCAAAATAATTGTTTTTAAGCAGGGAGGGAAATTGTCTAAATTTGAAAAGTGGATATATGCAGGGAAATCTATAGAAGAAGTTTCTTATTATAAATACCTAGGCATTATTTTTTCATGTAGAAATATGTTTTCAGTTGCATGTCAAAATTTGGCCAAACAGGCAGAGAAGGCTCTTGTCCCTGTAAAAAGAATGATTTACAGATATGAAACTTTGGATATTGATACATGTTTTGGCATTTTTGATAGGAAAATTCAACCAATTTTAATGTACGGCTCGGAAATATTGGGAATTACAGAAAGAAAAACTTTGGAAATTATCCACACTGAATTTTGTAAATATATTTAAGAGTTGGTTACCGCACAAGCAACTTGGCAGCTCTTTGCGAATGTGGACGCCATCCTTTGTTTATCAATCAACAGCTTAGGGTTGTAAGCTATTGGTTAAAGATCGTAAGTCTGAATTATAATAGATATGTTAAGCATTGTTTTTTACTTATGCAAAATCATGATGATATAGGTTATAGCAATTGGGCAACAGCAGTCAGGGTGTTTTTATTTTCATATGGTTTTGGGTTTGTATGGATTTGTCAAGAAGTGGGAGATAGTAAATTGTTTATGTTAGAATTTAAGCAACGTGTTTTAGATATGCATAAACAAAATTGGAGCCACGATGTAAGTTATTCTTCACTTTTGTCTACTTACTGTACCTTTAATAGCGAGCTAAATACTGAAAGATATTTGACATGTATACAGTTTAATTGAAGATCTGTGTAATGCATTTTTCTCAATAATGACAGATTATTACCTCTACATACATTATGTATCGGAATCCATTGAGCATAAAATCGAGACAATATACACTTGCAATTGATTATTAAGATTTTGATTTACCCATTTTAACAATGCCGCGATTAGCGCCGGGATCCGTTTGCATACAATCATTGAGGCGTGACTGTGATTTACCACAGACGAGGGGTCGTCTGTCACCCGCTCCGTGGAGCCTAATTAGTTAATAAATGATGATTATCACAGCCGCTAGATGCATTTATAAGATGTGTTAAATCACCAAAAACACATGTTTACACACTAGTTATGTAATTGTTATCTGCGGAATCATCTAATTGGATATCTAAACATTTGATATATGGAACATTTAAGTTGTTTTGTTGAAGATTTGATAGTGAAATTAACAATAAAAATGTTGCGAAATTACGTTGATTTTCGCCGATAATGAGATTACTCCCGTGGCTTTACAGGAGTCGTGGCAAAATTAGGCGGTTTTTTAAAAAGCCGTATGTAAATAATTTATGGGCCGATTTCAGAAATTCAAAATCGAGCAAATGTCAAAATGACATCCCATTTTAATGAATCCTAATGTGATCATATGTCATTACATCTATCCTTGAAGGTTTGGCAAAAGTTGTAGTTATAAAACATGATACAAAGAGTAAACACACCCCGATCGCCCTAATGCCCTTACATACATAATGATGGAAGTGTTATTAGGAGAACAGTCATTAAACCCGCTAACAGTGAAATAGACATTAGAACGACGATACTGGCATGTTTCAGATAACAAATAATGTGAAAAATAAACATACTTGTTTCAGTTTGGAAAAACAAAAAAGATTAAAATTAAAATTTAAAAAGTCAATTGAATTAGGTTTCCGTCATACACAACATGACATTTTATCATGAATATTGACCACAGGTATCATAAATTAATCGTTTATTAATGTTATGGACAGAAATCATGAGACACCAACTATTTCAGTAAATCTGATTCTCGATTTTGGAACCATCTTCCTCATGCCATCAAGATTTCACCTTCATTGACTTTATTCCAAAACTGAAAACTTACATTGTACCACTTTTGGGTGCTTAACTTTTTTTCATTTGTATATTTTGAAAGTCGAACAATAGAAATCCGAAAAGTCTTTGAAATATGCTAATAGATTCATGTAAACATAAAACAATGATAAAACGAATATAAATTGGTAATCATATGTAAGGAATTTGATATACACGAGTTGTGTACATTGAGCTTGTGAAAATCGATTGTTTTTATCTGAAATTTCCTACAATGATGAACTGACAGCTGGCCACGCTTTCTCTGCTTGAGCCAGTCAGCCGGAGACCCTAGAGAGAAGTGGATGTACAGCTGCGTACCTTGCCACACCAATGATGAAACTGGACAAATAAAGTCAAATAACAGATACACACGAACAAACTTGAACATGTCAATAGTAAGTAAAATTTAATTTCATTTTCATTTACCTTTCTTTTATCGTTATATTTCAAACCAAGAAGTAGTTCAAACTGACTTTTTATTCAGATTTATAAATCTTTTTAGGAAAATATCTATGTTTCTTAATATAACCTAATGTAACTATATGTATTTGTTGGTACGGTGTACAGTGTTTAGGGAGTAAAGGGTTGCCTGTTATTGTTTTCTATGAAATGACATAACGTGGTTCTGTGCATAGCTCAGTTGACTGCTGACAGTCAAGTTTAGCAACAATGGACTCGGCTCGCCGCATGATTGGGTGATCCGTGCTGAAGTTTTAAGGTTTGATTCTCTTCTCCGCTCTGAGACATGAATTGAGAGACTTATGATCACTCTGAGTAAGTGACTTTATTCAAAATGATCTTTGGTTCACACAGCAGTAAAAATGGATACCTAGTAGCAGTGTTAGAGTGATCTTTTAGCGATATCAATGTCAGCTTGGGTTAGACCAGGGTAATGTCAGTAGCGCCTTTGGCATGCACGCGTGGATGGGAAAGTTAGCCATATAAATGTTCATTAATATTACTTTTAATTGTTTATTTTAACACTTAATATTATACTAGTAAAACTACACTATAAGCGATTTTTTAATGTAAACTTTAAAAAAAAAAAAATTGTTTCATAATAAAAATTACACTATAAGTGAATCTTTGTAAATTTAACCGAATAGTCGATGTACACTGTAATTGAATCATATATCGAAATACAACCTAGGACAACGCACGATTTCAAATTTAACTGATTAAAGCCTTGACATCATTTTCATTGTATGTAAATTAAATTGTAGTAAACTAAATTATTTCCAACAATAGATACACGGTATCCAACATTAATGAAAAACATAAAAGGTCGGGTTGTCACGTTTATACATATGTTTATATATGTGTGTGTGGTTTTGTGTTGTTTGGGCCTTGTCGTCAGTAATACAAACAAAAGATGCAGCCTTTGTATATACGAAACGTTTATTATCCTACCTCATGTAAATATGTCGATCCCTGATTGGTCCACGTGACCATTAACAAATATCAATAAACATCGTCATAGGGTTAATAAATCTTCCCGAGAGTGATAAATGTTTTATATCCCGCAACATAAATAAAGCATGCATCAACGTCAATCATTCCATGTCACGTGACATAAGTTAAAGGTCATAGTTTGTTGATCGATCAGGTGTTTTCTGTCAATTTTTTTCTTTGTTTTTTTTTAATGATATTTTGAGACATGCGGTATGATAAATACGTTATAACATTCAGTTTGTTCGGGGACATTGTAATTTATCAGACCCTTGTTAGTGTTTATCCTACTCGGCTACGGCTCGTTGGACAAACACTAACGCGATCTGATAAACTACGATGTCACCTGAACAAACTGAATGTTATAACTTATATTATCATCTGCAAACCCCATTTGACAACCCCCAAAACAACACATTTTGCTTCAAAAGAGCCAAATAAAATCCCAAAATGTAGCTTTCCCAGCAAGACCGAAACCCATAGCCAGAGAGGGGCCCAATCAGTCAACAAGTACTCACGAAACACATGTGGCCAGAAATCCGAACTATCTGTCACTTGACAATTGACCCGCGCATGAAACAGATTTGTAGTGAACACAGGTAGATTTACATGGTCATGAAGGATGCTTAAATAAAAGCATTTAATCAAAACAAAATGGTCTTCACTCTCAAAGAGTATGAAAAATTAATGCAATCAGGTAATTAGATCTGATCCCCTGTAGTTCTGTATGTATGACATATAACATAAATAATTCCAGGTATATACATGTATCATGACAGGTAGATTTACATGGGCATCAATGATGAGAACGAGTTCATGAATGGTACAATATTGAGTGTGCATATTTCTTGATTCTTGAAAAAACTGTGATTCGAGTCAATAACATTCATGAAAACCACGCCCCACCGTTATTTCCAGTTGATTCACTTGCGCACCGTAACCACGTACATCTGTATCGTCATCGTCAGTTTAATGCGAATGCGTGTCTGTATCGTTGCCCATGATTGTATGGAAATCTGTTTCAATTGTTTTGCTGATCAAGCACTGGACGAAAACTGAACAATTTCTGTTGTTTCATTTCAACAATCGCCATTAAAGGGGCAGTAGCACGTTTTTTGTGTGTTTTTTTGCAAATTTTATTTTTAAAATTTTTCCATTTATAATGATAGTTAATGTCATTTATATTTACTTTAGAGAGTAAAACATCTTGTTACACAAACCAATAATCCGTACAGGTAATAACGATGTTGCGTATAAAGCAAAAAAAGGCCATTTGTGTGTGTTAGCAATTGCCAAACTATATTCATGTGAAGTTTGTTTAGTACTGCTGTACCGGGATGTCTTCTGTTGAGTTTTAAATACACTGTTAAATGCTTTGAAAATAAAAAGTAAAAAAAAAAAGAAAAAAAAAGGCCATTTTATTGTGAACACATTTTATTATTTCGAATGACAACAACGAATCCCATGGCTTTATGGAACCACGCACACTCATTTTTTTACTTGATTTTCCGAAGAGAGAAGGGTGTTATACTATTGGTGACAATATTTTCCCAATACATTTCATCGCCTTATTTCAGCGAAAAAACGTGCTACTCCCTCTTTAATTTGTGACATGACAACTTCGGAAATGAAATATATTATGCCGAAATGGTGCAACTTCATAATGCTATAATATTATGTTTTACGAAATCTGCTGATATATCTGGTAGGCATTTCTTTTGGCCAACAGTGAACGTTGGTAATTTTATTTTCAATTCAAATAAATGTTTATAACATTATGATAAACATTGAATTAGAGGTTCACTTTCAATGGTTCTAATATTTTTAATAATGCTGTCGGTGTACATGATAATTTAACTTCGTTAATGTTTTCAGGTAACACGTCACAAGAAGAAGACAGTTCTGTTTCTTATCTCAATAACGGTGTTCGTATGTGCACGTGTTTGTCGTGTTACGCTGAGATTTGATGGTTGGGATACGAAAAAGATAAAGAATCCTGAGACATCATTTGAAGCTCTGAATTCTTGTGGTGGAAAACATTCTTCGACACAGAATATTTCATGTGCAAGAATAATACAAAGTGATATAGAATACATGAAGTCGTTACATGTATTACGTCAAAGACAAACTCAAGCATGTGACACACCTATAGTCTGCGATAGTCCTATAGTAAAATCCACAACCAGACCGTTACCAGTTACTGAAGAAGAGCTGGACTTTCCACTGGCCTTTACCCTGAAGGTTTACAAGGATTTCCTCCAAGTCGCTCAACTACTGCGTGCAATATATAGACCACATAACATCTACTGCATCCACATTGATACCAAGGCGAACACAACATTTTCCCGGCAGTTGAAGGATCTGGCTGCTTGCCTCCAGAACGTCTTCGTTCTTCAGGAGATCAATGTAGTGTACGCGTCCATTGGTTTGCTGATGTCTGACATTGTCTGTATGAGGCGACTAGTCAAGAGTCAGATCAGATGGAGGTACTACCTGAATCTGTCAGGACAGGAGTTTCCATTGAAAACGAATCTGGAGATTGTGCAGATATTGAAGACTCTTCGGGGCAGGAATGACATAGAATCCTATAAATTTCCAAGTTTTTTATATAGGAGATTCACAATACAATATGAAATAATTAACAATGAACTTGTCAAACATGAGAACATTCCAAAAGCGCCTTTCAAACATAACATACCATTTTACAAGGGAAGCATGTACGGATCGTTCACTAGAGGCTTCGTTAACTTCCTATTGTCTAACCCTATAGCCAAGGACCTCATGGAATGGGCAGTTGACACCTTTGCTCCTGAAGAACTGGTTTGGTCGACCCTCAACTCCATTGGTGGTGCGCCAGGCGGTTACAATGTAACAGCGGACCATTCAAAAAGACAGGTCTTGTCCAGAGCTGTGATATGGGGAAATGAGCAGCCATGTTTTGGTAAATATGTCAGAGGGGTGTGTATCTTCAGCTACATGGATTTACCCTGGCTGACCAGCGCACCTGAGCTTGTGGCCAATAAGTTCCATTCCGACTTCGATCAGGTGGTGTTAGATTGTCTGGACGAGTGGCTGTATAACAAAGCGCAGCTGGGGGTAACTGTTAATAACAACTGGAATTTCTACAGGAATCTGCCTCATGCGTCTCATATGTCAATCAATGTTGGGTAGATGACAAGGATTGGACAGTTTTATCCTTTGGTTTTATTTACAGGACCCGCGGACCTTTCTGTGAATATTTACAATACAGTACAAATAACTTATATTCGGGATAAAAAAAAATCAGTTCTATTGTCATATTGTTTCATGTATTGTTTTGGTATTTTGATTGGGCTTATTAGCTTATAGTTTTCACTTGGTAACTTAAGAGGGACTTTTTGTATTATGTATCATTTGTTGGTTTGTGCCTCTAATGGTACACGATAGGTTGATGGTTGCCTAATCAGTGAACATGAGTTTATATATGAGTAGACGAAACATTTCCCTAGAGATTGATATGTTTTATAAATGTTGAAACAAATAATTGTATACTCGTATCATACTAAAGTTCTCTTTATGTCCTATACAGTAAATCAGTCTGGCAAACTATCTTTGTAAGAATTACATTTAGCACTTACATAACATGGTCATCATACTTTTCATTAAAATGCAATTTCGTTTGTAAAATTGTTGTGTGATATATTTTTTAATATGTGGTAGATTGGGGGTTTTGACGAAACTCTTGTTTTGAAACAGTAAACATTTGTTTGTAATAGCTGTGACGATGGGAACGAAACGTGCAGCTGTTTGTTATACATTTTACATGTATATTGCAAAATGGCTTCTCTGGTCTGTCATCTAAAGACATATGTGAGTGTTAGTCTGGTCTCACTTTGCATCATAAAAGTAAGACAAATCCGTTATGGTGTCCAAATGGTGGTATTATTATCACCGTGGGATATAGTCGTCGCCCTGTCCGTCCGTCCGTCCGGCCGTAATCATTTCGTTTCCGGAGCAGAACTCAAAACGGTTCATGATATCTGGTTGAAACTTTCCATGTGTATTACCCACCAACTGAAGTGGTGCCTTTTGATATTTTGGGATTTCTGAAAAATTATTGATTTTTTTTCGTTTCCATAGAAACGTGTTTGTTTTAGATTTTGTTCAGAGATAGGTTCGTTTCCGGAGCACATCTCCAAAACTATTAATTCATCATATCTTCTGAAACTTTGCATGTCTTGTACCCACCAACTGAAGTGGTGTCTTTTGATATTTTGAGATTTCTGATTTTATTTCTTTCGTTTACATCGAAACACGTTGGATTTGGACTTTTTTCAGGGATAGGTCTGCTTCTTCCAAAACCCTTTATCATGCCTCATACTCAGCATGTGTATTACCCCCTAACTGAAGTAATTGATATACAATTATCTGTCAAAGATGTACTTTACAAATTATGTGGGACCGGTGGGATATGTCATCTACTGATGAATTTTGTTTTCTTCTCCTGTTGCAGATATTCTTTCGCTGTTATATGAGCAGGTTCAAGTGTCTTACTATAAGGATAAACCATGATACCGGGGATGGGGTAAGGTTGTGGACCCTGACAGGAAGGAAAAAACCCAGGATGCGAAACATCCGAGGGATTTTCCTGACTATCAGGGTCTAAAACCTTACCATTTCCGATGTAGAGTGGTTTATCTATATTGTCAACCGTTTTTTAAGTTTAAAAGACGTTTTGTTATCGCGTTATCGAAGATCCCTATATAGAGTCGTTCATAAAATACCTGAACTCGTCTGAAATCCTGGTTACGGCTATGACTCTATATATACAGTACTTGGATTCCAGAATCGATGAATGTAAAACAGATACAACTTGTACGATTTATTTGTACACTTTCGGTGTGGTATGCTATGTAGTTTCCTAGTGTCTATATATACAACAAATATATGTATTACGTTTTTTTTTTATTAAACATGATGCAATTGGTATGATTCTTAAAAGTTATTGTTTTCCAGTATTGAAAAATGAGTAACCCTCCCCCCCCCCCCCCTCCCTCCTACATGGAATACTTTAAACGAAATCAATAACCCATATGCACTACGCGATCCAACATGGTAAATATTTTGCAATCACAATATGTTAAACAAAGTGTAACACAATGATTATTCATACTCTGTTTTATTGTGACAACGAACACATCGAAAGCGGAATATTCTAAGCGAAAGTCTCGGAGGTTGGGGACGGATACGGGCTGGTCTGTTTCATGATCACGCCTTCCATCGGTGTCTCAGTGTGGGCGGGCATCGTGTTGCTAATGGCAACGTCACTTCTAATGGGCATAGAAATCTTGGCTTCCAACTCTTTGATCAGGGCGAGCTTGGCCAGCATCTTGGTCTGGTACATTTTGGACAGGGAGCGGCTGGAAAAACGTAATAATAAAATATGTACCATCTTCAGTGAAGATTCACCAATATTCAAATAACATGTTTTAGTATATCTTACATATAACTGTACATACTGCATGTCAAGAACAAGAGCTTTTACAAAAAATCACAGTTTTTGTTTTGCATTGCGGACGTGTTCTATCAAGGACATTGGCTTATTGAATATGTTGCAAACTAGCAAACACTGGGATCTAACTGACACATTCAAGAGGGGGGACGGGAGGAGAAGGGGGGGGGGGGGGGGGGGGGGGCACTTATTGAAAAAGGGTGGGGAACACCTGAAGAAGGTTGTAACACATTTACATTTCGAGCCCACTAAAAATGCCCCCTCCCTTCCACTGTTGATTTACACACCGTTTAATTTACCGCGGTATCAACTTCAGTTTCAACATATTTGATGATATTTAAATAAGGTACCTTTATTATCTAACATTTTTACGCTATTTTTAAAGACAATATTTGCTTTATAAAGACGCATCATCTGTAATAATATCGGTACTTACAAAGTTACAAGATCCCTGTAGAAGCTCTTCAGAACGGCTTTTCTTAATCCTTCAATTTGACCTTCAAAGTCCATGAAACGGTCAAGGTCGGCATCGTCATGTTCTCCTGTAAATTGATGAAAGGCTTAACTTATTCGTGCTGAATTCATGGACAGTGAAATCTTACCTTTCACAAACTACTTTAAACTGCCAGGCAAAAGAAAGTACTCACCTCTGTTGATTTTATCATATAAATAATGTTCAATTGCAAATATTTCAAGTTTTCGATGTTATAATCTAAAACTGAAAAGTACAGGTGTTTATGTCAGCAGTCGAATAATACTTCTACGTGTTTTAAAATTTAAGTAAAAATGAAATTTTAAATTTCTTCAAAAATTACCTTTGATGATACACAACTGTTCATCGAAATATATGTAATTTTCTGTGTGAAAATTAATAAATGTGCCTGATTCTGCACACATTTACAACATTTTAAACATGGTAGGGGTCATCTTGGTGTTTCTAACCCCTGTCTTAATTAACAAAGATATTTTAACTAAAGTTTAACCACAGTGACCAATTAATTTATTGAAACTACTAAATTAAAGTATTATTGCATCGTTCCACAGTTAAATGCCTCTGATTTCTGTTAAGTATTGAATTAATCGAAACCAACTGAGGTAAGTACTTTCTTTTACCTGGCAGTTTAGATATGGTGAACATTGATTCAGAGGGATTGGAAGGCAAAGTTACCTGTTACACGAACGAAAGAATCACTGAATCCAGACAGATGACATTCTTTTAGCACAGTTATCATGCTCGTTTAGATAATGTAGTTTTACAGACGAATTTGGGCTGCTTTATCATCAAGGAGAGAACGACTCTTACCGGGTCCTCGTATAAACATGGCTGACAGTTTCCCTGGTTTGGTGGGTGGCATCATGGGTGGCATGTCTCCGTCCATCATTGGTGGCATGTCCCCGTTCATCATTGGTGGCATTGGTCCTCGCATGTGTGCTGGCATGCCTCTAGCCATTGGTCCTTCCATATTTGATGGCATACCTCTTGGCATGTATGGTGGCATATCACCCTGCATATGTGGCGGCATATCCCCGTGCATGTATGGTGGCATATCACCCTGCATATTTGGTGGCATTGGTCCTCGCATGGAACTCTGTCCCCGCCCTCGCATCATGAATGGCGGCATTCTTTGGGATGAACCTTGCTGGCCTCGCATTGGTGGCATTCCCATCCCCTGCTGACCTTGCATGCCCATCCCCATTCCTTGAGGGCCACCCATTCCCATTCCGTGAGGTCTTGAGATGCCCATGCCTTGTGGGCCCCCCATTGGGGGCATACCCATATTCTGGGGGCCTCCCATACCCATTCCCTGTGAGCCTCTCATACCAATTTCCTGTGGGCCTCTCATATCCATTCCCTGTGGGCCTCTCATACCCATTCCCTGTGGGCCTCTCATACCCATTCCCTGTGGGCCTCCCATACCAATTCCTTGTTGGCCTCCCATACCCATTCCTTGTGGGCCTCCCATACCCATTCCTTGTTGGCCTCCAATACCCATTCCTTGTGGGCCTTCCATACCCTGAGGGCCCATTCCCATACCCTGACTGTTCATTCCTATTCCCTGTGGGCCTCCCATTCCAATACCCCGAGGGCCCATTCCCATACCCCGAGGGCCCATACCCATTCCTTGTGGGCCTCCCATACCCTGAGGGCCCATTCCTATACCCTGAGGGCCCATACCCATTCCTTGTTGGCCTCCCATACCCATTCCTTGTGGGCCTCCCATACCCTGAGGGCCCATTCCCATACCTTGAGGCCCCATTCCCATACCCTGAGGGCCCATACCCATTCCTTGAGGGCCCATACCCATACCCCGAGGGCCCATTCCCATTCCCCCTGGGCCTCCCATACCCATGGGGCCAGGACCCATCATTGGTGGCATGCCCATCGGCCCAGGACCCATCATTGGGGGCATAGCGGAATGTCTCTCCCATGGCTCATCCTTCTGCTTACTACTTTCCTTCTTGATACCTTCAGTTTGAGGAGGTGGCGGCTGATTATCACTCCCTTCATCAGTGATGGGGAAGAGTTTTGCACCCGAGGATGCAGCTTCTGGCTTCACTTCTGCAGCTGAAAGTCCATGTAATCAGTAGAACCAATAGTGCATTTAGGAGTAACTACGTTACATAAATTATACATGATCATTTATGAAACATCATCGGTATTGTTTCCAAAATTACGTAACATACATTTCTTGTAGAGTATTTCAAAAGGATTGGTGACGTATTCTTGTTTGTTCTTAACAAATAATAATCATACGTAAAACTGATTTTAAAGTGAATTACAAATACTTGAATCTCAAACTTGACCATGACCTACTAACCTGCATTATCAACAGACTCTGCTTGGCTGCCTTCAAAAACTCTTTCTGTTGAGGGGAATACAAGTATTGGTTTTATATCTTGTCAAGACATATCCTAAACAGAACTTTATATGCAACTTATGTAATAGTCATCATTGAAACCGAGTCAGCTTGTTTCCCTAGATGTATTTAAGCAGTGTGACCTGGAAGTACACGATCAGATGGCTCCGACACGCTAAACGTTAATGACCAACCACAGATAAGTAAATCGCTCTATGCCAAGCGGAAAGATAATGATTTCTGGGGTGACTTGAAGAGGGTGTTCTCTGTCTTAGGTTTAATAGGTTTGATTACACAGAACAACATGAAGTTTTAAATCGATATAAATTCATGTTTGACATTTGTCATGTTTAATTTGTAAACTATAAAATCGATTGTTTTCATACTTAAAATTCGCTTTAACAAAACATTTCTGTATAAATGTATGGTAATATCACAGAAGTCAGTTTTTGGTTTTAAAGCTATTTCAAGTTCATGCATATGCCCACAGCAAGTAGATTAAGTTCATAGAATATCCGCTTTGATTACAAAATATGGAAATTACGGTTTTGATAAATACCATCGTGCCCCCGGGGAAGAACATTTAATTTCAGTCGTTTGATATATTTTATAATTTTCCAACGCAACGTGATCGCCATGGTGAAAAACGCCCCCAGATTATTGCCACCATATTCATCATGTATATGTATATGACAGCTTGATGGATGTGATCCAGGCAAACCTCTTACAGTAAGGATCATGACACATACGCCTTATTTCACTGCACCTACCTACGTATATACATACACTTATTCTAACTTCATATGTATCACTTACAGTATATATTGGTGTTCATTATAACCCTAGCTCAGAGGAATGTTGATAATTAAAAAAAACGAAATTAAACATGGCGTTTTAAAGAGACATTGCTAAATACTCTTTATCTTAATAATTCCAATTATTTCTTAAAGTGAAGGTTATATCAGGGTATATTGTGGAACCATCCCTTTAACGAAAGTGACTTTGGGGAGACAGGCGCAGAATTGATTCAATGGGATAGTGACGATATTAAAGAAACAGAAAGGTTTACATTCTTTTTTATAGTGATATTGTCACAGAATGTGTCTGCACGTCATACTTCTTATTGGTTAAATGCAAAAGTTGAAGAACGAGTTTTCAGAAGAAAGAATTCAATATCATTTCTAAATGTTTGTACATGTGAGGGACCAACCTATATTCACCTATATATATATATATATATATATATATATATATATATATATATATATATATATTGAAATAGGTATGTGGTATCAAACGTGGAGAAGTGCATAAGTAAATTTAGATAATACACTGAAGACGTATATCAACTTTCATAATCAATACTTTATATTCCGATATGCATATTTCTGCTTCTTGTTTCGAAGCTTCATCAGGGAATAATTGTTTGAAGCATAGCAGTAGTCTTATAGTCTATGTACAAATGTCTGTCTTGGCAACACAGGTTGCTAATAACGTCAAAGCAATCAACAAGCGTCTTTGAGAGTTATCCCCACTATAATCTGATTGGTCTTAATTGGCCGTGATAGGATTAGGGATTATGGTGTTAACTGCTGTTTAATGAAGGGGAAAATTTTGAAATGAAATACTGTTCTTTTGTTACTAATTGTGTCGTAATGTCACCTCCATTATTGTATATTTCGTAAAAAGGAAATATTTTGAATTTACCTTTACTACACTAAGATATATGTTTGCTAACTTTTAAGTGTCTTAAATTTTCATCTCTTATTTGCTGTTTGTGCACTGTAACTCTTTTTTGAAGGTTATTAGTTTGTCCAATGTATGTGAGATCACAATTTTCACAAGAAATGACATAAATCACGTTTTTCGATTTGCATGACATATTACTCTTAACATGGAAGTCTTTGCCATTTTCAAAAGTAACTGATGAACCCTCCTTGAGAAAGGGACACGTTCCACATCTTTTATCCAAACATTTTTTGACACTTAGAAAATTGTGGTTGTTTGTAAATTTTGCACATGTCAGTATCTTTTTCAGGTTTTTGGGTTGACGCTTACTTTTTATTATTTTAGTTTTCTTTAGCATTTGTGCGATATATATATATATATATATATATATATATATATATATATATATATATATATATATATATATATATATATATATATTGTACTAGGAATAGGAGGAATAAAAGATCATATATACACTGTGAGAAAACATATGAACTTTTGATTGAAATCTTCAACGCACCTTTAGCAAGTCCCCGTCTTACTCTGGAAGGCACTGCTGACGCGCAGGCAACAAGAACTGCTATCAAGATCAATGTCTTCATCTGGAAGAGAGTTACATGTTAAATATAGTAACGACGAGTATTGAAATGGTAACACGATAAAAAATACTATTTTCCCGTTGGTTAATGCTTATATGATACGCATGATCAATTCGATATTCGTTACATGTACATTTTTAAAATTACTATTTCATACAAAATATTAGTAACAAGTATATAGTTTTTACATATATTTCAGTGATGTGGTTAATGCAAAATTTCGTTTAAAATGTTTCAGAAATGGTAACGGTCAAGAATTTGATTATCATGTTCATAAAAAATGTAATATTTAATCTTGACATAAGAGAATTCATACTTTTCTAACAATAAAAGCACAATGTACATTTTATATGAAAAACATAATAAAATTTAAAATGGAACCCTTTTAAAAGTAATCTACCTGAACGGACAAACGATTCGTTCATACAGAATTAGATGCAATTTTTAACATAGGTACATATTTGCAGAAGGTAGTTTCTCACCTTGTGTTACTCTGAGCCGGTAGGTCCCTAATCCGGAATGATCTTCTACTAAGTGAGGAGGAACTTATATATCCCCTGGTATTGCAAGTGTTTAATTAGTGACCTGAGGATAGTTGTTGAGCGGCCATGAATCAACGAATATCAATCAAGCGGTTCTTCCTGGTAAAGAATGTTAAGTAACAGAAAATTAATCGGACGTAGAAAGGCAACGGCAAATTACAGCGCCTTGTTAAACACAAACATTCATTTCATTCATTCATAATGTTTAATCATTTGCATAGGCAACCCAAGAATGTAAAAGTGGGTTAATCGAAATTTTCCTGCTTTGATGTCTTTCGATTTACAAACGTTTGGTGTATCACATATGCTGCAGGTACTTTATTTCCATACATGTGTTGATCTGTTTTGTTTATTTACAATATTCTGAAAGGAGTTATGTTCCGGATCTGCAAGTTTACACAACTTTTATTAGAGGAAAAAGATTTGTTAAATGGTTAAAAATCGATTGTATGATGAGCAGTGATTTTTCCACTTTATGTTTTGTGTAGTTTTGTGTAGTTTTGTGTAGTTTTGTGTTTTACCAAAATTAATGTGGCATGATGCATCTAATACATAACTAAGATCTATGTGAAGTTCATATATTCTTAAAATAAAGGTTAAAAAGTACAAAACATTAAAGGTGCATCCATTGTGTTTCATAAAATTTTATTTGGCTTTAAAAAGTTCCAACTCACCACATGTGCTGTCTACAATACAAATAAATTCACTCAGCTTGCATATTTATCCCCAATCGCCAAATATATCATAATTTCTAGTTTCCAATTAAAATTGAGTAACATCTTTATGCATGTGCAGAAACCGAAACTGCACGCCCCATTTACATGCACAGTAGTTATGTGACCTATTAAACATTATCAACTCAAATTTGTCTTTTTATCTGTTATAAACAATATTCCAAAATTACGTTTGACTCATTGGCGCGCGCCACACAATGTGCAATGTCCGGTTTTCGATCAGAAATCACTACTTTTATCTTCATATCGTCAATATTCTAAGTCTACTATCATCAAAATGGTAGTTTTCGGTAACAGTCGGTACTTCTCGATAAAGTAACTACATTTATAACGTTTGCAATAATGTGACCCCCAACAACACAATGGAAGTACCTTTAAGTAGTACAGAATGTAGAGGTTAGCCCTTACTTGCTTGCAAGGTATTTAGACATAGTCTCATGTTTATAAATATAAACATAATACTAAAACCACTTTGTGGATTTTGTGATAAATGTGTTCCCTTTAATTCATAATTCCATTGTGTATGATAGGTCATGGTATATGGGAACTGTAAGGAAACGTAATTGACAAAAGGACCTTTTCATATACGGTTTGTTTCTTATGTGAAGCATTCAAGAAAGGGCATTTGGTGCACCTCGTATTATTGCACACACTTATCAGCTTCTATTCGTTGTCAATATTTGATTAAAATATATGCTTCATGATGCATCTAATACATGACTAAGATATTGTATTAATATGTTTTAACTTCCTAATTTTGAAGCAGCAATTTTGTCACAATAACTGTTTATCATTCACAGTCAAAGTCAGCTAAACCTCCAGCACATGTGTGTTTGAGAGGATATGATATGAGATGATATGTTTTTTTACTTCAGCTTATCAATATTGTTTTACAAAAGCCTTTATGTTGCATCATACGATCGAGAAGGGTTGTTAAAAATCACTTGTTGATCTACCCAATACTCTAATTTCAAATGTAAATTATTCACTCCCACTTAAACTGCTATTTTAATTCAATATTTTCTCTGATATTTTTAGATGTGGTATATATTTTATTCTTTCATGTATATGTTGTAGCACCTATAGTGCTTTTATCATTGCTATAAATAATGACTTTGGTGTCTAATAGGCCCAAGCTGGCCGGGCGATTGTATTTTGTACACATGTATGCTTAACAGCTATTTATCGCTAGACACCTGAATAAAGTAATTTTCTTCTTCTTTTCCATTACAGGTCGGATATGACCACAACGTCGCGTTGTTGCCCGAGGGGTCGGGTTACATAAACACGTGTAAACCTCACCCAGCCCTCATGTTTATCGGTGGACACGATAATCACTTCCTAGATCATTAATTGTTACACTTAAGCGATGTAATTACTGTCTAATTAGCCAATTATCACTGGCTGATGTTTCCTTGATAGACTATAAATCCGGACCATTGATTAACTTAGCAAGCACATTTCTGTAGCTTTATTTTTCAATTTAGATAACATTACTTTTAGAAAACTGGAATGGCTAAAATGTTGTTGCGCTTTGTTTTGTTCTCTTGTGTTGTTCTTGCTTCATGGTTTACGGGAGTATTTTACAACACTAAGTATCACTGTTTCTATTTTGACACATTGACAACTTGAACATTTTTTTAACATTCGATGGATACGTTAGTTACTGAAACGTCAAACTGCCAACGTTGCAATAAGAATCCCCGTTGTCGCATGTTTTGAACTGTCATGCTACCACTATCCTAATGTATGTAAATATGTTACTTTTCTTGGTTAACAGCATCACTGCTGTATTCTTACACATTTCAGAAATAACCTTTATACAAATTCCCCAAAATTACAAAACGAAGTCAAACATGATCGAATCAATTTGTCAGTTGAAGACAAACCATGTACATAGAGGATATATATGTCTTTTCTTGCGCCACTCGTGAAAACAACCTTTCTGCCTCATTCGATGAGATAAACGTGTTATTTGTAAAGAATTGACGGATATTCTGTTTATTATATGATGGTATCCTTGTAATTATGTCCGAAAAGGGTCGTTTTCCCGCCGAGCGGCCGCTAGGAACAGCCCGTCACCACAGTAACACTGTGACGTCATAAGCCATGTCGCTACCATTGTTTTATGACGTCAAAATATATCAGTCACTGGTCGCAGTGAAAATATAAGTAATTTTCACTGTAGCTTGATAGAAAGTTTATAAATCCCAGTATTTCATTGAATTATAATATTATGGTATTAATGTGTCAACGTGGCTAGATAAACATGGTCGTATCAATGGGGTGTCAAGGTTCACGGTTTTAATTCTGAATACCAACAAACGGCAAAACTTGTGTATAACGAAAATACATACATATATGCATACACCAAGATGGCATTTATATAATAGAAATATTATTATATAAATTATATAAATTAACATAACTGCGGACTTTATGCCATGATACATATTCTTCAAAAGATTCAGAAATGTTTCATCTTTTGCCACAAACTAATATGCCAAACTATATCCAACACTTTGGTAAAGTCAATGAAGAAACAATACAACTTTTTTTAAATTTTAACATATATAACGTATATGTACATGTATTACGAACTCAAGAGATCTGCATATACCGAATTACCTGTTCTGAATCCTGCCTGGGAAGGACTTAAAATACATATTGTATTTATTAAGGAAATTGGTTAATCTATTATTCAGGATCAACGTGAACAAGTGGTTAGTAGGTACCCGAAACGCCGAGGAAACTCATGAGAGAACATGAACTGATTTGTTATTGTTCGATACAAATGTCCATTAACGAAACAATTTTATTCATCTGAAACAACTACCCCAGGAGAGTGTATTTTACTCTGTTGACATCACACAACACCTATTCAAATTTCAAAACTGATGGAACCACACATTAACATCGTATATAAAATGCAATTCAGAAAGGCGGAATTGATGAAAGAGTATATATTCCGAAACGTCATGTATTTCACATTAAAGAAGTTGTTATCCAGAAAGTCGTCCTGTTCTTATGTATTCCACTTCTAAATGCCCTTCAAAGACTTGATTCTGAAAGGTGGTTATAAAGAAAAGAAATGAATTTATTGATGATCAACCTTCTATACTTTCAACGGGTACGTTTCGCAATATACCATTATACAATTTTTTTTGGCACGATTATCTAAGAACTTATCAGCAATGCTACCGCCATTGGATATCATGGATCTAAAGTCGTCAATTCAATATGTCAATATTTTACCAACTATACTCATAATAGCTGTTGCACATAACGCGACACTGGATGCCATGTGTGCTTTTTACTGATGTAACACATGCTGTCTGAAGTGTTTGTTCTGTACATTCATGACGGATTTGACATGCTTGTCAGTCAAGTGTTGAGCATGTGTTGATTTACAGGTCGGTACACGTTGCCTTCTCCACTCACATCTGCTCCAACAGAGCAAGACCTGGTGATAAGGCATGCTTCTCTCATCATGTTATAATCACTTATCAATATATTCATTCTTAAAAGTCACCTATTAAAATCACTCAGTTATATACTACATATGCAGCCTCGCTTGGTCATGTACATTATCCTACGGCGTTTCCTTTTAAATGTGTATTATTCTAATGTATGACATGTTTTATAATTCACTTTAGCATAATATCATAGGCCAATTGTGACCGGACACTTTATGTACGTACGTGACATCTCCTTCTTTTTCCTGCTTCAATGAATATAGAGGAGCTTTGTTGTCCTCAAACAAGGCGTTTTTAAATATTAATGAATAAAACACTATAGATATTTCAATTGGGATTTAGATCCATTTAAGATTTTTTCACATATCGACATTAATCATTTTGAACAATCTTTACAAAACTTCCAATATATCATTCTCTTCCCACAGAGATTACTTCTTTCAGATTTCCGATCTAACATCTGTTGTTTTACGCTTGAAATCGAGAGCAGAATCATAATCACCTAGCGTTGGAAAACGGAATCTCATGTATCCCTGCTTCTTAACCAATGAAAACTCTTCTTTCAGTGGCCAAGTCGACTGAGTGACTTTAAAGATCTAGGCATTTTACTCTTAAGGATCTTGCTCATTAGCATATGTCCTTCGAATATGTCTGATGTAAATAACACAAATGAACTATTTTGGTATATGTCTCAGATTTGGTCGTCTTTATTTATAAGCATGTGTATGATCAATAGTTTTCACAAAATCAAACAGCATTTTTCGAGGAAAACACATTAAACGAGAAAACGTTTATTTTATCATTATGACGTGTCATTGGCAAATGTCACTTTTACAGCGGCGTCGCTGATAGCACAACTAGATTCGATTGCAACTAATCAGGACACTCCCTTTCTGCTCCCGATTTCAAGCGTAAAACAACAGAGGTTAGGATCGGAAATCTAAAGGGAGTTACCTCTGTGGGAAGAGAATGCCGATTTAAATGAACTCATGAAATCAACTCTTTGTATAAACATCCCTTGTACATGTGGTTCTTCTTGTGCCGCTCCCCTCATATTAACCATCGTCGTTTAAATCACCCTCCCCCCTCCCCCCCCCCCCCCCCCCCCCCCCCCCCCCCCCCCCCGAGAATGGGTAAATTAATAATTTCAATATATGTAGGAACTACACAATTGAATGAAATGGTAAATGAACAAGCAGACAAAGTCTACTATATCCCCCGCCAAGTGGGAACAGTTTAAACTATACTGAACAATCATCATGGACCCTTCTTACAGATGTTGAGTTCTGGTCCGGAAACGAAATTTTAAAGGATGTTTCCATGGAAATGGCTAAAATAAAATTCCACAGAAGTCGAAAACCCCAAAAGACACATCTACACATGATGATTGTTCCATATACCAAGTTTCATTAACTAGGTCTTACAGTTCTCGGCTTCTGGTCCGTGGTTTCTATTATCCCCCGACAACTTCGTTGTGGCGGGATATCATAATAGACGCAAAAAACATGTACATGTATTCATGTATAACTTTTATTTGTTTGTTTACAGCGTGGGAGTAAACTACAATGCTTTGCGCTTGAAAATAATAGACCTGCTCTATAGTGATACAGGAAACTGTACTAATTAGTGCGATTTTCCCGCTTAGTTTGGGTCGAACAAATCTGCGAAAAATTAAGTGTTTAGATTTCAATGCGATATATTTTTTAGCAATGGTTTCGGTACGTCTATCAACATACTCGATGGCTCTCTGGAGGATTTGCCTACATTAGCTCTCATTTCCCCATTTAAAGTAAGCTTTAACGAATCAGCTGTCAAAAGTCTTCACAAATTGGCTTGCGGGGATACTTACATATGACGTGTATGTCCGTATGTGGAGCCTGCCTTCAGTGATTAGTCATATACTAGTAATATGATACTAGTTATACATATTCATTCAATCGTCTTCAAATATTGCTATTACATAATGTGTTGATTTGTGCATTTCATTATACATTTGGATATTAATATAATAAGTCAAGTAGTAAAGACTCTAATCATCAATTGAAAATGTGAAAATGAATTAAAGGTGCTGTAGTACGTTTTTGGCATGTTATTTGTTTTCTCAAATTTGCCACATTATAATATATTTTTTGCAAAATTAATTTTTTCAAATTTACCATTTATAATGACAGTTTATGTCATTTAAACTAACTTTAGAGGGTAAAACATCTTATTACACAAACCAATTGTCTGTAGTGGTAAAAACTATGTTGCGTAAAAGAAAAAAATGCATGGCGGCCATTTTATTGTGAACACAATTTATTATTTTGTATTACAAAAACGTTTCCCATGGCTTAACCAAAACATGTACACTCATTTTAAACTTCACTTTCCGAAGAGAGAAGGATGTTTTACTATTGGTGAAATTATTTTTCAAATTCATTTCATCAACTTATTTGAGCGAAAAATCGTGCTACTGCCCCTTTAAAGCTTATATAATAAACCGTTACGTTAGAGGGTAAAACATCTCATTACACAACCCGAAACGCCGTGTACATAGAACACGGTTATCCTATTGGAAGAAAATGGTGCTACGTTTAAAGCACCACTTTTGTGAAGCTCTTCAGTGTCAGAGGCAGGGTTTTCGGTCTCATGCGATTTAGAGAGTTAAATAATAATAATAATAGACCATTTATATAGCGCATATATCTATGCACATTGCATGCTCAAAGCGCTGGTTGACATATTACCCCTGGTCAACGAGTACAGAACACTCCCTAAGGAGAATACAACCGGTCGCCTGTCAGGCGCTCAAGGTTCAAATTCAGACTACCATCGTATCATACCAGGGACCCATTTACTGCTGGGTGGACAGAGGCACACTTCGAACTAAGTCACTTACCCAGGGTGACACCACAAGTCTCTCAACTTATGTCTCAGGGTGGGGCAGGGAATAACCCTTCAACTCTCAGTTTATTCAGCAATGTAGCGGGTAACCCACCATCATTGTTGGCCCATTGTTGCTGAACTTCACTGAGAGCGGTCGACTGAGCTATGCACAGGACCACGTGCCACCACGTGTTCAGGCAGCAATATTGTGGATCATTCCATCATTGTACCACATTTAAAATGTTTCTGTGCTTACTTAAGAATCGCTACATCAGTCAGGTCACTTTAACTACTTTGTGCGACCATTTTAATGTGAACACTTACTTAAATGGCCGCTCGATGGGAAATGGACTGGCGTGACTTAAAGGTACATCCATTGTGTTGTTGGGGGTCACATATGCCAAACATTATAAATGGTGTTATTTTTTTCGAGAAGTACTGACTGTTGCCGAAAATTACCAATTTTATGATAGTTGACTAAGTATAGTGACGTTATAAAGGTAAAAGTATTGATTTCTGATCGAAAACCGGACAATGCACAGCGTATGGCTCGCGTCAATTAGTCAAACGTAATTTTGATAACAAATAGATAACTTTTGGTTGAAAATGTTTATTAGGTCTTATAACTACTGTGCATGTAAACGGGACGTGTAGTTTCGGTTTCTGCACTTGTATAATGATGTTGCTCGATTTTAATTGGAAACTAGTAATTATTATATATTTGGCGATTGGGAATGAATATGCAAGCTGAATGAAATTTTTTGAACTGAAATCAGCAAATATCGTGTATTGGAACATATTAAAACCAAATACAATTTTTTGCTACAGCGTCTTTATGAACCAGCTCACATTTCAATGGTACCTTCCTATACCTAGCTATACATGAGAACTTTGTCTTTGGCTACGAATTAATTTATGAAAAATATTTGAGCGTCAGTGTCCATCACGAATTTTCTCGTACGCTCTCGCCACTGTCAAAACTGAAGTCTCATCAAAATGGCGACCGACGATTTGCATGCCGACCGGAAGTGAGTCACTGAATCCCGCGTTGATGGAGATGGCAGGATGTCCGGTAGTATTGAACATGCAAGTATTGGGAAACATTCCCGATCCACTGGAGATGAGATCTGTAGGGAAGAGCAGTTGGTTGAAGATGAGTGATACGATATGACATGGGAATACTATACTGATAAAAACACTTTTACTCGATCATCGATGTTCAATGATGGAGATTACTTTCTTCCTCGCTTGGTGCCTGGTACAGGGAGGGTAGAGCGTACTTAAGAAAACTCAAGCTGCCCAATGACGAAATGATAAAATAGTATAAATCATAAGGGAAACGTAATTTACACTTGTGTTTGAATAAGTGTTTTTAAATGCTATGAATTTATTATATGAAGTTTGCCTAATAATTTTAACCTCCAAATTTCACTACGCAAGGCATAACTCTTGCCAGTCTCTATAACTGGTTGATTTAAGTCTGGCAAGCGATATGCATTTCACAGGAAGTTGGTTATCCACACGCACCTGCCAGGGAAGCATTCTCTGGAGGCATCAGTGGAGCTTTGAATGGGAGTGTTGGCATCACCAGAACATCAAAGGTTTTCAGGGCGTCGTCGTATGCCTTAGTCAAGACGAGAGTCATGTTCTGCCCTATGGTGTAGAACCTGTTCTGGTGCTTCCTCTCAACGTACTCGGCTATCAGGCTGGAGGTCCTGTGGATCTTGGACATCTCGTGTGGTCTCTCCCTCACCCCCTTCTGTATAGCGTCCTGTAGGGAAAGGGGGTAGAACCCGTGTCTGAAGTACCCTCGGCCTGTGGGGAGAATTTGCGAGTCTTTTTATCAATGAGGAACAATGTCACATGCCTTGCTTAAAATATGAAGATGAAACAATACTGTCATTGAATTGACAGCTTTTCAAAGCAAGACATGAAACATTTTGCTATCAACGATGGCCTGATATTAAACTAGAAATATGTGCATGTGATGCACTGTGATGTCCCCCGCTCCAACTTTCAATCCAACCTAGTCATATTACCCTTATTTTTCACTTATGCTAAGAACTAAGTTCATTACTGCATTAATAACGAGAAAATAAAAAATTCAGAATAGCCAAAGTAGCAAAAGGCACCACTCTATCACTAGGTCTAAGCAAATACAAAGTTTGCTGAAAAAATATTGAACGGTTTTGGAGATAGAGGCCGGAAAAGGTCCCTATCCCTAATATGCACTAAGTTTCCATGGAAACCAGAATTTTTTTTTCAGAATAACCAAAATAGCAAAAGGCACCACTCCACCACTAGGTCTAACCACATACCAAGTTTCGTAAAGAAATACTTGATAGATTTTGACATAGAGGCCGGAAAAGGTCCCTATCCCCAATTTCACTAAGTTGAAATTGTTGCCATGGAAACCAGTAAAAATTAAAAAATCAGAATAACCAAAGTTGCAAAAGGCACCACTCTATCACTAGGTCTAAGCAAATACCAAGTTTGGTGAAAACATATTGAACGGTTTTGGAGATAGAGGCCGGAAAAGGTCCCTACCCCCAATATGCACTAAGTTCAAATTGTTTCCATGGAAACCAGAAAAAATAAAAAATTCAGAATAACCAAAATAGCAAAAGGCACCACTCCACCACTAGGTCTAACCACATGCCAAGTTTCGTAAAGAAATACTAAATAGATTTTGATATAGAGGCCGGAAAAGGTCCCTACCCCCAATTTGCACTAAGTTCGAATTGTTTCCATGGAAACCAGAAAACATTTTAAAAATTCAGAATAACCAAAATAGCAAAAGGCACCACTCCACCACTAGGTCTAACCACATACCAAGTTTCGTAAAGAAATACTAAATAGATTTTGAAATAGAGGCCGGAAAAGGTCCCTACCCCCAATTTGCACTAAGTTCAAATTGTTTCCATGGAAACCAGAAAAAATAAAAATTTCAGAATAACCAAAATAGCAAAAGACACCACTCCACCACTAGGTCTAACCACATACCAAGTTTCGTGAAAAAATATTGAACGGTTTTTGAGATATGGCCCGGAAAAGAAAGCATTTCGGAATAACGGAATAACGGAATAACGGAATGACGGAATGACGGACGGAGGCGAAAACATTATGTCTCCCGAAAAAATTTTCGGGGGACATAATAAAGGTCGATTTTGAAGGTGTGTGTAAACATAAGGAAAATATATTTGTGTTTAATGTCCCTTTTTGTCGGTCTCGCCAAGTTTTTCCTTTTCATCTTAAGTACATGTACATGTAGTCCGTCTATCCGATTGTAAATCTAATCGAGTTGGTGTCTTTTTCGGTTGACTATGTTTACATTCATAGTTTATTATCTAGCTCTCCCCTCCGACCCCCTCCCCTCTCTATGTATCTCATCACATGTTGGCGGGACCCCTAACTTTGTTCGGCAACAACGCAGCGAAATTAGGGTGTGGGCTTAGGGCTGGTTTGCATTATTGAGAAAGAAGAGATAAGTGCTAAAAAGGGGGAATAATATATTCCTAAGCATGAATCCTCAACATCTACATTACACTTACCGTTCCCCTTCAGCATACAGCTGATGCTTCCCTGTAACGACACGGCATGCCATATACCCGGCCCTGGAATGTCAGAATCAAATTATTATAAAAACTTTTGACTCAAAAGGATCGTCTTATTTAACTAAAAAGGTAAGATGTCGAAAAATGAAAATGTGCCATTCTAAAGGTGCGTCCATTGTGCTGTTGGGGTCACATATGCTAAACGTTATAATTGGTGTTATTTTATCGAGAAGTAATGGCTGTTATAAAACTTTACCATATCGATGACAGTCGACTCTGTATAGTGACGATATACACGTATAAGTAGTGATTCATGATCGATAACAATACAATGTACCATCATTGACGCGCATCAATTAGTAAAACGTAAATTTTGAAACTTATACATACAGTAGATAAAAAAAAAACCAGTCATAACTGGTCTAAAGCTACTGTGCATGTAAATGGGACGTGCAGTTTCGGTTTCTGCACATGTACAATGATGTTGCTCGATTAGCATTGGAAACTAGAAATTATGATATATTTGGAGATTGGGAATGAATATCCATGTTAAGTGTAATTATTTGAACTAATATTAAATCAGCAATTATGGTATTTTGGTAAGTATTAACGCCGAATAAATATTTGGAAACGAAATGGATGAATCTTTAACATGAGAAAACAATTTATGGGTATAATTTTCCTTCTTTACAAATTCAATTCCAACGAAAACTGACCATCAAGATGGAGAGGAATTGACACCTCCTCCACCACCGCCCCAGCGTCCCTGAGTCTGTGTACCTCCCGTCTCACAATGTCAACCACGTCCCTCTCTCGACACACAGCCAGCCCTTCCTTCAGAACCCCGATACGCCTACCCGCTACCCCAGCGTCTATCTGTAAGGAATGTGGGGTATTGCTGGTTACTACACCTTGTTTCTAATCCAGTTTTGTTTTTCAGATTGAAGTGTCAATAGCGCATGCACCAATATCCCTGACAGTACATCTGGGCGCCGTTCCATAACAGCGAGCGCTTATAATCGCTCATTGATTGCGCTCAAGTAGAGCTCAAGTAGCGCTCAAGTAGCGCTCATTCTCTCCTGAATGACACGGTGCAAAACCTCAAAGTTCGCTCGCTTTGCTACGTAGCGCTACATTGAGCAATCGCGTTCAAGGGAGGTTTAAAAGTAATCGCTAATTGAGCGATTACTTTGAAACCTCTCTTGAACACGGCCCTGGAAATGTTGCACTTGGTGTTTTATTACTACACGCACGTGTGCATTACAATCAGATAATCAAGTCCGATGCAGTATACCTGTACAACTTATCAGATACAACATATAGACGATAACATGCATTATGATAATTTTGTATTCATTAGAATAAACTTTCAGCAGTTTTCGTCTACTGTCCGAGAATAGTTAAGAGTAACAAGCAATATCGGGCAAGAAATACGAACCGAAATATCTGCTACATGTACACCAAAATGCTCAAATCATTTGTGTTCATTTGTTTTTATAATGGTGACGTGATACGACTGTTAAGTGAAAACTAACCAGTTTTGAATATTCGGGAACTTTAAGGTTGGCGTCTTGTCTGGAATCTCTGCCTTCGTCAAATCCTGCTAAAACCTGATAGTAAAACAACCCATGTATATCAACCAAACCATACAGAAAACTGATGCATCCAGGAAATGCGTTCACCTACTTGTGTATTTCAGTGCAAATACTCGTATCATGTAATTTGACACATATACCTTTGAAGCATCGTATCAAGGTGAAAACTTAACCGGTCAATTTGCATTTTTGCATTATAAGAAGACAGTTGAGTGTTGCATAACATAATCTGATTTGATATCTCATAATAAAAAGTTACAGTTTTAGCAACTCGGGTTAATCTTTTAAAAATTTCAGTTTTTAGTTTCTTTCATCTGAAATCCTAGTGGGCCTGGGTTTTTTAAGCACAAAGATCTTAAGGAAATACTGCAAAGTCTAACTCAGCCAGTAATGGAGACTATCAAGAGTTATGCCTTGCATTCGGAAGTTGTACAGAACATTGTGAACCGTACCTCCAGCAAGAGAGCGCAGTCGGTGACAGTTCTAGTCATGGGCCCCAGGTAATCCAGCGTGGGATCCATGCCCATAGCGCCCGTGTAGGGAACTAACCCGGAGGTGGGTTTGAGACCAACGATACCGCACCAGCTGGCTGGAACCCGGATAGATCCGGCCTGGTCGCCCCCCACAGCCATGTCCACTTCTCCGGATGACACCTGGAGTGTAAGTCTTTATGGTTAGAAACAGAATAGGTCATATAGGTGTCATGAGAAATACAGGCCGTTTAGATAGTGAACAAATCTACCATTGTTACATGTGGGATAACACTACCTTCACTCGTACAATTCTTGTACCACGGGGTCGTGTGGTAAGATGTTGGTACGGTCAGTGCTGGCCTGACTGTGATAGTTTGGGTTCGAATCCCGCAAATGGACTCGGCTCGAAAAAGTACAATAATTTGTACTATTGAAGGCTTTAGTATTATCCCAAATGTAACAAGGTTACATATAGGCGACGTCATGTATTTAGTTCTTTATCGAATGACGACGTTGCATCCAGAGATGTTGGATTACCAAAAGGTCTACAAAGTAAATACGTTATTTGTATTTCTGTCTTTAATGTGGAAATGGAGTTCTCAACAGTAAAATGACCGCCTTCTCAAGTTGCCAGTCATTCTCTTCCCACAGAGGTTACTTCCTTCAGATTTCCTATCCTAAACTCTGTCCTACATCGCCTACTGCTTGAAATCGAGAACAAAAAGGGAGTGTCCTGACTGGTTGCAATTGAATCTAGTTTTGCAATCAGCGACGTCGTTGTTAAAGTGACATTTGCCAATGACACGTCATACTGATAAAATAAACCTAAGATAAACATTTTCTCGTTTAATGTGTTTTCCTCGAAATATGCAATTTGAGTTTGACTATTGATCATAAACATAAACAGACCAAATCAGAGACACAAACCAGAAATAGTTTATTTACATCAGCTATATTCGAAGGACATATGCTTATGAGATAGACCCTTACGAGTCAAACGCCTAGATCTTTAAAGTCACTCGGTCGACATGGCCGCTAAAAGATGAGTTTTCATTGTTTAAAAGCAGAGATACAGTATGAGGTTCCCATTTCCCCCGCTAGGGAATTTTGCTGAAGTCTAGAAATTCAGGCGATGTAGAACAGAGGTTAGGATCGGAAATCTGATGAGAGCCACCTCTATGGGAGGAGAAGGGCTGCCAGAATGGTGTTATATCTTAATGACGTCAAGTGAGTGGCGATAACGTATTATCACCAATGAGAATAGTTACAATAAAGGTTATCGCAAGTGTAACTTGATAGAGGGTTTATTTCACTGATAGAACCGAGTATCTCGCTCCAAAATATATAATAAATACAAGTATTTCCTCGGTACCAGCACAGCACACCCAGAGCTGGAACCCCCGGAGGTTCGACTCGGGTCATATGGGTTGGTGACTGGTCCGTCCTTGGAGGAGAAACTGGCTCCAGTGAAGCAGAAATTCTCGCACGATGCCTTACCGGTGATTCGGCCTCCTGTGTGTTGAAAATGATGTTGAAATACATATCAATCAATTTAAAATTATTTTATGACGTCAAAGATAATGAACGCACTGAATTCGAAACAATAGCAATTATAGTTAAGTACAAATGTCCCCTTATGAAAATTTAAACCGCATGTATTCGACCTTATGAGCAATGATATAACACACGTTTGGTACGGTTAAAAGAGCTTTTATATCGATGTTTTCTTAAGCCTTTGAAGATGAGCATGATTTTCAAATGAGTGTGTTCAATTCAAACAAGAATATGAAACTTTCAACGTTATATCTCGCCTAGTATTATGAGTTGTATGTACAATTTACTTTCCATCTGTCATAATCTTCCCAAGGAAGTCAAAACCTTACGATTTTCTATCGTAACCTCTGGTCTAACTCGACCAGTTTCTCCGTTCGAGCAAAATCCCCTAGCGGTGAAAAAGAGTACCACATATTATATCCAATGATATGATATCTAACATCGACTACATCGACCGAATTACTTAAAAGATGTTAGCGTAAGTGGGTCTTTCTAATTAGCATATGACTAATTAGCATATGTCTAATTAGCATATGTCCTTTGTAAATGTCTGATATAACAACAAATACAGTATTTTCAGTTTTTGTCGCGATTTGATTTATCAGCTTGTTTATGATAAATTTTAAACTTCAAATAACATACATCAAGGAGAAACATTAAACGAGAACACGTTTATGCTTTCAGTTTTAAAAAATAGCATTATGACATGTCATTGGAAAATGTCAACTTACAATAGCATTATGATATGTCATTGGAAAATGTCACCTTACAATAACATTATGATATGTCATTGGAAAATGTCACCTTACAACGGCGTCGTTGATTGCGCAACTAATGATACAGCTAACGTCCGATGCAAACAATAAGGGTTCTCTATTTCTAGTTTAACGCTTTTGTATACATCATGACCGTGAAGTACTTCCATTCCTCACGACATTACAATAACGCCTCCGCGACTGTATAATCTGAATCAATGAAGTGTAATAAAATATAACCTTTCCACGTGTAATGGGCGTGTGCTTTACGCTATATATCGTATTCCTCATAACAATCCACTAATATATACACACCCCATGACAGGTTTCTAACCCCAAGGAAAGACTTTTTAATCTCTGTACAAATGGTTTACCTTCACCAAGGATGCTGCTGTATTCTGTACAAATGGTTTACCTTCACAAGGGATGTTGCTGTATTATGTACAAATGGTTTACCTTCACCAAATATGTTGCTGTATTCTATACAAATAGTTTACCTTCACCAAGGAGGTTGATGTATTCTGTACAAATGGTTTACCTTCACCAAGGATGTTGCAGTATTCTGTACAAATGGTTTACCTTCACAAGGGATGTTGCTGTATTCTGTAGAAATGGTTTACCTTCACCAAAGATGTTGCTGTATTCTGTACAAATAGATTACCTTCATCAAGGATGTTGATGTATTCTGTACAAATGGTTTACCATCACCAGATATGTTGATGTATTCTGTACAAATGGTTTACCATCACCAATGATGTTACTGTATTCTGTACAAATAGTTTACCTTCATCAAGGATGCTGGAGACCACGGTGGAGTCGAACTCAGGAACATAACCATCCATGACATGACTCCCCGCCGACATAGGCACACCTGCCACTGCTATACAGTCTTTGATGCCCACTGTTTTACCTGAAAGTTTACCTGAGTCGGCGCCTTTGATGTCACAACGCCATGCCCTGAGGAATAGAAATCATAAATGAAAACAGAGAAGTTCAGGATAATTTCTCGTATCACATATAGCTCGAGATAACAGGGATTGGACGTGATTACGAGAAAACATTAACTTGATATAATACTGTTTCAAATTGAAAAATAATACCAGAAGCTTGATTATAATTAGTTGGTTATGCCGATTCATATTTTAGATATCCTGATAACATACCTTGCCTCTTCCCTTAAGCAAGAATATAAATTGTATCAACAAAACTATTGCTTCATTAGTGTTTAAAGTCAATGTCTTCTCCTCTTTCATATACTAAGGGGAGAATTTGTAATTAGTTCACACAACTATTTTCCAGATTTCCATGCGTTGACGTAGCTGACATTACGTTTATGTACTTACTAGTTTAATTTTTAAGTGCATCCATTGTGTTTCATAAAATTGTATTTGACTTTATTACATGCCAACATACGGTATTTGCTTATATCAGTTCAAATAATTTCTCTTAACTTGCATATTCATCCCCAATGGTCAAATATATAAAAATTTTTTACTAGTTTCCAATTAAAATCGAGCAGCAGAAGCCGAAACTACACGTTCCATTTACATACACAGTAGTTATAAGACCTATTAAATATTATCAAGCTAAAGTTTTCTTTTAGTCTGTTGTTACGTTTGACTAATTGACGCGCGCCACACGCGGAGCATTGTCCGGTTTTCGATCAGAAATCGATACTTTAACTTTATATCGTCGCTATACTGAGTCGACAAAGACCAAAATGTCAATTTTCGGCAACAGTCAGTACTTCTCGATAACATGACGTTTAGCACATGTGACCCCAAACAACACAAGGGATGTACCTTTAACATATTTCAATAGACACTCATTGATAGGTTTAATATAGTTGACGTCAACATTTGGGGAAGGCTACCGGAAAAGGGACCACCTGGTCGGTATTGAGTTAGGCACAGGTTCATAAACAACGATGTCTACCCTTTAAAATAAAAAAGTAATCATCAAATTATGATAAAAATTGGCAAAGCGATGGTCAGTTAAAGAGTGATAGGGTCAAAATGTTCTGGGACTATGAAAATGAGAAAACCTTGCTTACAACTGTTGTTTGTATTCATTTAACCTTAAAACATTATCAAACACGAAGTTACGGTGTGTGTTTCAGAATTTGTTTCAACGGGTGTTAACGTATGTGTGTGTAGAACAAAAATGTGTTTGCATGTTGTTAATGTGCACGTGCATGCGTAATGGTCGATGTGGTCCCTTTTTCTTCGGATCAGCATAAGGTCATAGGCTTATAAAACACGTTGATAAACCCAAAGACGAAAATTTAGATATTGTTTTAGAATATTTAGAAAATGTTAACTTTAATTGTGAACTGTATTGTACCACCTACCGAGGCTATACAGAAGTACTAGTCAACGATTCAGATCATCCTTCTGTCCGTTCCATAATCTTGTCCGACCAATGAGCGAAAAACTAATCATCAAATTCTGTTAAATTTGGAACATGTCTTCTACATTATTCAGTGGACTCCATTGCCAAGTTGCCAAAATGACTTTCATGAATTTATTATTTTATTCCAATTTATTTTATATATTTTGAACTTAGTGCGACCTATAACGGAAAAATTACTGAACTATACTCATCCGACTTTGTTAAAAATTTGCAAAACTATTCTGCATCAGGGTCTACTCATGGAATGTCAAACAACAAATTCCTCTTCGAATTTCTGCATTTTTACGTATATCTCTGTATATTGAACTAAGTCATGTTCATGAAATATAACCTATTGCAAAACTATTTATCCGATGCTGTTAAAATGTTGCGCATTTAGTTTGCGGGATAGTGTCAAGTGTAAACCAACAAATCAGCATACATTTCTATTGAGAGTCGTGATCAAGCTGAAAATCAAATCATAATAATACAATTAAGAAGACATACTTCGATTTAAAAGCTTATTGTAAGGTGAATCAGAAAGGACAAAACGAAATCAATATCTATTATAAAGGGACCACTTGGTCGTATAAAGCACGTGTGTTTATTTTATCTAAACAAACGATTTGATTCAATCAATAATATAAATCATATACATGTACAACTTTATTTGTATTTTTCCTAACATATATAAACCAGATTTACAATCGCATAGTGGTAATCATGTTGGATTAGTGACGTTAAATGCTGACTAGTCTAAACATACTACTCCGGAAGTATGTACCTGCCAAGTGGCGGTCACTGAGAACGCTATTACGCTGCAACCATCAATAACCCATGCTCAAAGATGCGACCGTAAAATATCTGCTAGACCAACAGCTCGACAGCTTAAAATAAAGTGATATGCAGCATACACAGCTGCTCCGACCATGTGGCACCTTTTTAATACCTTTTAATATCAATGTTTTTCAGGATTTTATAGAAGCAAAGAAGGCAATAGGAGACTTTGAAGTTAAAGAATAGATGTTAATGAACTATTATTGCACTAGCATCAACAAATTGAAAATTTCAAATTTAATGCACAAAAAATCTTTCCGAGACTATATCTGCTAAACCAGGATCGACCATGTGGTCACTTTTCCGGTAGCCTTCCCCATTTATCTCTTATGCAGTGTAGTAAATAGGCCTGTCTGCAAGGCTGGAATTAGCCTGGTAACCTTTGGTCCGGGCTGGTAACTTGTGGAGGTTTTTCTTTATATTTGCCATTTCAATTGACAAAATAACACTTATGGGCTGGCTCCTTGTCAAGCTTATGTCATACACTGCATAATGTGATGTGAAATCAATACGAATACGTAGACATTAATAAGCACCAGGCATTGTTGGGGTTATCTCCCTTCTCTGGTTTATATCCGGGTCCTCGTGGATAGTTTACCGGAAGTACGGGTTGCTGAAGCTTGGAGACTCTCTGAAGCGATGCCGTTGTCCTCTTCAGGACCTCTTTAGTGGTGGAGGTAAAATAGCGTTTACAAGTTTTATTTACAGTATTAAAATTATGTTGTTTTCTGTAATCATTATGAATACAATTTTACATTGATATTGATCTTTATAAGTAATACTAACATCAAAGCAGTTGTTGGAAAAATAAAGCGTTATAAAATAGATTGCATTTGTACAAATTATTTTCCAAGAGTAATAAATCCCAGCAATTCATACCTTTATGTTACATTTGTTAATTAATAATGTTTGAAACAATAAGTCATTCTCTTCCCACATATGATGAGATCCCCTTCTTATTTCTAATCATAATTCCTTTGATACATAATTTAACGAAGAGAAACATTTTAGAAATAAGCTGATACATCACAGTAAACTATACGGCAAAGGAAACTTCATATCACATTGTCAACAGAGTCCAGAACAAAATAGTGTCGGATAAAGTTTAGAATGCTTTATAAGAAGTAGAAATAAGTTTATACATCGTGGTACTAACTTTTATGTATTTCTTTTTTTTGAAACACAGATGGTTTGCTGACATCGTTATTTCAAAAATATATTTTGGACATTTTCATTAAAACTTTATCAAATACGGAAATTAAGTTTATACAGACGGTAGACATAATGAACCTCCTTGGACTTTAAAGGCACTGTAGCACGTTTTTCATACTGAAATAAAGTGCTCTCACAAAAATACAAATAAGTGTTACCAATGACTAAATTATACTCCCGAATTAATAACAAATAGTTCTAAAACGAATATACATGGTTCGGTTAAGCTATGCGAGTACATTACCCATCGAGCGAAAATGTTAATGGAGTCACATTAAAATAACAGCTCGAAGGTAGTTCAAGTGATCTGACTGATGTAGCGATACCTTAACACTCAGCGTATAGTTTTGAATATGGTACAATGATTGAATGGTCAACCAACTTGCTGTCTGTACTCTCAAATTCTCATGAAACCTACAAATCTACCTCTTAAACTGAAGAGTTCCACACCATTGTCGCCTTATACGCCGCACCATTTTCACTGAATACGGATAACCGTTTTATCGAGTCGTGTACTGAGATGTTTAACCCACTTATGTACCACCATATTCATTTATTTTTGAGAAAACAATGTGCCACAGCGCCTTTAATTCGTTGACGTATCATCACTATAGGAGATCATAAAACACTCCAAACAACCAATTCACTCTTCTATATCGTCTAGTTAAAGAAATTCCAAAACGACGTTTTTATAATGCGTGTTTTTAATAATAAACATTAAAAGATAATTTAAAAGAAATTTAAAATGCAGGTTGGTTTGACGCACAGGTGAAGTTCAGGGCAATTATGTTGCGCAACAGAGATGAACTACCAGTTTTCCATATGCGCACATAGGGAAAACTGATCGTTCATCTCTGTTGCGCAACATATTTGCGCTAAACTTCACCTGTGTTTGACGGTCCTTTTCAGTCGTATTAATCACTCGTAAATTAAATTATCAGACATTTCTGTAGGTATGAATAATATGGTTTCTCTTCCCGCGTAGTTTATATTATACATATACACAAGGTTACATTAAGACTCAAGCCTACCTCTGACAGTCTGTATATCTTCAGAGGTGAAGTTGTATCTCAGCTCATCAGAAAGGGCCGACAACTCCTCGACACTGACTGTGGACTCGTCTTCACCTGACACGATCAAAGAATGGAATCTGATGTGAAAGATTCATATTGAGTACCACCGGGGGACGTTGTCCACAGCTCTATTGAAGAAGACATGGGTTTAGGTTTATCATAGTTACAGTGGAGCACAGTGGTGTAGTGGTCAGCGTGCTGGTTTCTCACGCCAGAGACCCGGTTCAATTACCGGTGGAGACACCAAAAAATTGTGATCTGGGTCTCATGCTGCGTTGTGTCCCTGGGCAAGACACTTAATCCACATTGCACTCAATCCACCCAGCTGCTTAAATGGGTAACTGGAAACGGGAAGTAAGGACCTATACGGTCGCGCGGAGCGCTTATTAGCAGCACTGAAAGTACAATTTCCTTCAGGGTAATAATTTGTGTAGCGCCTTGAGCAAGCATTAAGTGCATGAAAAAGTGCGCGATATAAATATCCACTATTATGATTATTACATGTGTACTCAGCGACGCTGCTTCAAACTCGGTTCGCACCACACACATTTCTTACAAGTCTGTAATTCAGAGATGTGAGTGGATTTCACTAGAGGCGAGAAATATGTCCCACTTGCAACAAAGCATTCTCTCTTCATTGAGGTTGCTCAAGTCAGTTTTCTTACGTAATCTCTGTTACCATTCTCTCTTCATATAGGTTACTCAAGTCAGATTTCCCACGTAATCTCTGTTACCATTCTCTCTTCATAGATGTTACTCAAGTCAGTTTTCCAACGTAATCTCTGTTACCATTCTCTCTTCATATAGGTTACTCAAGTCAGTTTTCCCACGTAATCTCTGTTACCATTCTCGCTTCATAGATGTTACTCAAGTCAGTTTGCTCACGTAATCTCTGTTACCATGCTCTCGTCATAGATGTTACTCAAGTCAGATTTCCCACGTAATCTCTGTTACCATTCTCTCGTCATGATGTTACTCAAGTCAGTTTTCCCACGTAATTTCTGTTACCATTCTCTCGTCATGGATGTTACTCAAGTCAGTTTTCCCACGTAATCTCTGTTATCATTCTCTCTTAAAATAGGTTACTCAAGTCAGAATTCCCACGTTATCTCTGTTACCTTTCTCTCTTCATAAAGGTTACTCAAGTCAGTTTTCCCACGTAATCTCTGTTACCATTCTCTCTTCATGGATGTTACTCAAGTCAGTTTTCCCACGTAATCTCTGTTACCATTCTCTCGTCATGGAGGTTACTCAAGTCAGTTTACCACGTAATCTCTGTTACCATTGTCTCGTCATGGGGGTTACTTTAGTCAGTTTTCCCACGTAATCTCTGTTACCATTCTCTCGTCATGGAGGTTACTAAAGTCAGTTTTCCCACGCGACCTCTGTTACCGTTCTCTCTTCATGGGGGTTACTCAAGTCAGTTTTCTCACCTAATCTCTGTTACCATTCTCTCTTCATGGAGGTTACTCAAGTCAGTTTTCCCACGCGACCTCTGTTACCGTTCTCTCTTCATGGGGGTTACTCAAGTCAGTTTTCCCACGTAATCTCTGTTACCATTTTCTCTTCCTATAGGTTACTCAAGTCAGTTTTCCCACGCGACCTCTGTTACCGTTCTCTCTTCATGGGGGTTACTCAAGTCAGTTTTCCCACGTAATCTCTGTTACCATGTTCTCTTCCTATAGGTTACTCAAGTCAGTTTTCCCACGCGACCTCTGTTACCACTCTCTCTTCATGGGGGTTACTCAAGTCAGTTTTCTCACGTAATCTCTGTTACCATTCTCTCTTCATAGATGTTACTCAAGTCAGTTTAAAAGCTGTGAGCTTTCAGAAAGTGTATTATTTGTTCTGAATTTATAACGTACTTCAAAGGCTCAGTCACTTCTAATTTAACTTCTGAATAGGTTAAATCATACTGTAAATTGCCATTCAAAGAGGGAAGTAGATATAAACAAAATAAATAAATGTAGAAAAGTGTTTCTCAGGGAAACAGAAAATGCAATTCCTCTCAGATGGTCCGTTGACTGTTGAGTGTGTGCTCAAAGGGAACTAACTCTGTGTTTACTAGCGTTGACTGAGTGTACTCATGCCCAACACAACAGATGTGTGTATTCACTAGTTAGTGTTCAACCAAAACCGGTTTCATCCAAAGCATAGAATAAAAGATAACGGTATGAACCAACCATAACGTTTGTGACTCCAACAACCTTATCCATGTCACTTTAAATGACACATTATTAAATGCTATGGGGTCCGAAACAAACCAACTGACCTTGTGCTTGCTCCATTTTGTCCGGTGCATAGGTAAATTGTTCCCTCTGTTTTCGATGGTAGTTCGCCAGCTGGGTCGTGTTCAATAAGAGCAAAAAAACGATCGCTCACTAATCGCTACGTCTGCTGCCCTTCCTTCAATGAAGAGCTACGTACGTAGCAAAGCAAGCAAGACTCACGGTATATTAGGGTAAAGGGCGAATACAATCACCCTCAATACTCAACAAATCTCAACTAATACCCTGGATCCATATATGGCTCATCTCGATTATTCTATTACCTCCCTTGACGACCCAGTCTTCTCTCTGTAGCCAATCAGATAACAACGTCTCTGCCGTGAAACCTCAACTCATTTAGGAAAGAAATCGCACAGACAGATTGACAGGTCAAAAACAATATGTCCAAATACATATGAGGGAACTCCTAATGCCATGGGATATCTTTGAAACAGTTTTGTTGTCAAACTTAATTGTTTGAAGAAAAAGACATCATAAAGTCTACATAAAGGATCGGGAGGCTAAATGATTGAATATCTGAAATCAATTTCCATTTATCTAACGCCTACGCTTCTTCTCAAACTCCCATCACCAAAGATTATTATGAGGATTACGTCGGAGAATAATCCATAATCAGAACGACAAAGCAGGAAAAACTGGACTCCAACGTGTACACCTCTTAAAATACGCGAAAAGTGTTGTTTTTCTGTATCATTCCATTTCATAGCGTCGTGTATAAATGTCGTATATGTCTACATGTGAACATATTTTCGATCAACCTAAGCGACTGCAAATGTAAACGTTCCGTCCGAAATGCATGATAATAGTATAGGAATCTATACCGTAACGTCGCCATTGTTAAATTAACTATCCGTGTCTCCTCTATTAAATCAATTTCCAGAATGCCTCTCATACAGTGTATATATGTATAGATTTTCTACATGCTGTAAGCTATGGTCACAATGTTAAGTTGTAATTCATGCAGTACCAATAATCCATGTGAATGCCAGCCTACTTATAACGGACACCTTGTAAGCCATTCTATACGATATATACTTTCATACGGTTCAGTTTAGTATTTGAAATAGCATATATTTATTTTTAAATACCAAAATATGTTGTTATGGAAAATGTAATTACTTTGTTTTGATGTATTAGTTTGTAGTAAATATATGAAAACCTTCTGAAATTGCTTTCAAACTTTGATTAATTGCATAAATTAAGCTTTTTTGTCCTTCGTCTTCAACACTAAATGTGCTCCTGGATAAAATATATATATATATATTTAAGCACGTGTGATTTTGTACTTAGATAAGTAGGTATTTTAAGTATATAATTAGTATTAAGTAGTTTAAAATGGTAATGTAATGTAAAAATCCCCACTATTTTCATTTTTGAAATGTATTTAATATATAATATTTAACCTTTCAGAGTTTTCATTTCTATAATGCTAGGGCTGCCTTGTATATAGATGCTTATGGAGATGTGACATCGTGAACTATAGCTGTCCTTTGAATGTCTCAATGCATAGTCACGATGTATTATTCAAGGGGCAGGATAAAGTTTCCTCATGCAGATATCCTTTTCTTTTGCGGTCATGGTTTAACAGGACATAACTGCAGTAAACACTCTAAGTATCATGTCTGTCGAGAGCGATGTATCATATACATTTTCCTGTATCGTGTATACCTGATATCTTGGTCAACTAGAGCGTATCCGTGAACATTTGAGATTTAGCCGAGCGTAACCACAGAGTTTCCATTTCGATTACTTCAGTGATCGTTGATGGATTCTTTTACAAAAAGGGTCAAAGTTCATGAGCAGTCGGTTGTGGCCACTATGTCAATGTATTTCGTGTTTAAACATTTAGCTTATGTCAAGAGCTCACCAGGGAAGCAATATTTAAGATAAAAATAAAGATATATATTCAGATTGAAATTTTATTGCAAATGCAGCAATGAATCACCTACATATATATATTACATGAAAACACCGTGACTGACTGACTTGCAAGAATGTTTTCTGTGTTGATTAACATTTTCTTCAATGGCTAGATTTTCACTCGAAGAGTATTTCCTCGATAATATTGCATGGGAGGTATACTAGTATGTCATTCGGGTTAAATTTGGTTTATCCAATGTTACGTGATAGAATTTTAAAATTGAATGCTACGTTCATATTCTTTAGAAATGAATATGTGATAGCTTTCCTCAAGTTCAAATATATTAGTATTTATCAATGGTTGGTGATTTTTTTTAAATATTTTGCGGGGACAGGATGAGATTGTGCGTGTAAAGCGAGTTTAGAAACACTGATCACAGAAATAAGTATGACTGCAGGTGAACAGGCTACACTAATTATCACATACAAAGAAAACTTTAAGTGCAGCAGTAAAAGAAATTATGTTCCTTTTCCCAATAAATACACAATTGGTATGTACAAAAACCAACATGTTCAAACTTATGTTTCTTTTGAGTCGTAAATTGAACACGTGCGTCGATACTGTCTAATTCACACTTTTCAACAGCTTGACTAGACCCTCCGTGACCTTCACCTCGTTCCCGGACACGAGGTCAACCTCCATGTCGGACTCATCTGGCGTATCAACATAGAAGACCATCCACAGCGGATCTGACGTATACACCTCCTCTAAGGAGATCAGCGTCTTTGGGACCTTCATGTCCAAAATATGTAACTTCCTGTTCCCGCCATCCAGCAAAAAGCCAAGGTCGAGGACACTCTCTTCTTCCGGTTTGTTCAGAAGGACTGGGATATCTGCCATCAGTTTTCCATTCTTCCTCAGTTTGAAACACAGCTGTTTGTGGACTCCACAGTCGCTGATGTTCAAGCTGAAGCCGGACGGTTGAGCGATAACAGCATCCACAGGTTTCGGGGTGAGTGCTGCTTCAAAGATCATGCTATTGTCAGCACTGGCGGCCTTCACCTTGGTCTTGATTGTCGTCTGCCACAGTTGCGGTGGCTTACCGCAAAATGGTGTGCTGATCATAGCTCGACGGCCGATTTTGAGTCTACATCCGGTTTCAGGCCCTGACAGTGTCTTGTGCAGCTTCCGGTTGACGAGATTGCCGTCAGGTGTCGTTGAGCAATCGCGTGACATGCAGATTTTGTCAAAGCGTAATTTCGGACCTGCAAGAAAATGGAATAACGGGTTTATTGAGACGTCGTTAACATAGATAAAAAGAGTAGTATACATGTTTAGCATCTCTGACTATCCGTCAATGTTTGATTGTAAAACAACAAAGCCTTCGGGAAGCATTTCCATTTACAGGTTGTTTTTCTGCCCGTGGAGGGAAAAACGGTACATATAAATTTCAGCTGTGTGAAACTTTATCTGTTCCCGTTTTTGAAAAACATGCTTTTAAGGGAAAGTGACGTTTTTTATGAATATTTTAAATATTTGAAGATTAATGCCAAACATTCTGATCAAAATATTTGGAAAGCATAGAATGACAATTCCTATAGCATTACATTATGACTTACACTGCACAGCAACAGGTCGTCCGTCAACAGTGACATCTTCGAGGAGGAGTACCCTGTCTCCATGGCAACCTGTTGAAAATCACAGGATCTATAACAACAGTTAATACAAACACCGGATATATACATGTGATTTACACAATTACCATATCGCACGCATCTGACACCTCTAATTTTAGTTAAGAAATCATCGCTACTTACCACATACCATGTATCTGTATTAACAGTATATGTCGAGATGACAGTGAGATACACTTTAATATATTTATAAAACCATTGACACCGAATATAGAGTAGGTAATATGTGCTCGTGTTCCCCTACATTTCCCCTGAACCCTGCATGACACATGTGTTCACGGCTTCTGTACACCTACTCAACTCATGCAGAACACAATAGGGACACAGTCAGACAGATCTTAAGTGAAAATCCAAGCAGTTGGACGAGATGGGAGAGCATAAATGTATATTTACTGTGCGCCATGAAAGTGCAGTTCTTTCTTCGTTATAACAGTGACTGTAATTGTGTATAACAAATATCATAATACTGAGCGCTTTATATGCCACGTCTTACCTTGGGACAGACTGACACTTTTCAACGTGAACTGTTAAGCATTTTCTGTATTACTCTGAATTTATTAAATTGCAAGTCTAGTGTTTGCTCGTGGAATGGAATTCGGCCTAATGTCATGGTCATACTCTTGAATAATGGCAGAAAAAAGTAAGGAATTGTTGCAAAACCTACTTTTTGGCATATGTTGCTATGAGTTGTTATACGTGAATAAGTTTACTCATACAGTAACAGTTATAAATAAAACTCAACGGTTTAAAGATGACACAATAATATAAGGTAAAAATAATCTTTGCAACAACAAGATATGATTTTGTTTTAAAACTCTCGTACGTGATTTCAATAATTCGCAGATTTCAAGTGTTCAACCATTAACAGTGATAAACAGCGCAAAAATATGTATCCATTCTTTTTTAATATATATTAATAATATTTTTACATTCAAATGAAAAAAATTAACATTATTTAATATGATAAACGGCACAAAAGTGTATTAAAAAAATTCTTCCAAACTATAGTTTTCCATTCAAATGAAAATAGATAAAAACAATGTTATTACTTTTTGTAGAACATGTACAGGCGCATTAAATATACAAATTAGTTTAAAACGAATAGCATACAAACACTTTGGCAGAAGCTGGTAACATAGATGACTATGGCAATTCACTCATCGTCATGAGTAACTTATCAAACTTCATATTTGATAAAATTTTGAGAGTTTTCAGTTTAAGTGGAACAAAGGAATATCAACATGAATTTGTTTCACGTTAATACTCAAATAGCAATTGGCAGGTTGATCAGAATGTCATGAATTTAGCATAGTTGCAAGTTGAGTATATTGAGTTATATTTGTTGATATCGTAAGCTTCCTTGATGTCATTCTTGATGTAGGTTATGTTTGGTTTCAGTCTATTTTGCTTTGTTCTGAATAATGTGTACTTAACAGTTGTAATGATCATGTTCAATACTTTATTTCTATATTCAGGATATCCAAGGCAAATGTTTCTTTTTGAGAGGTTCATGTTTGCTTGTGTGTTTGTGTCTATCCATTCCTTAACTTTATTCCATATATTTTTTTTACAGTAGGACAATCGAAGTAAAGGTGACTTATGGTCTTTTTTCGTCCTCACAGAAGCTATATTTATTGTCATCTTTGGTTTTCATCTTATGTAGGAGACCATTTGAAGGGAGTATTCTATTTAGAATTGAATATTGAAACCATTTGTTTTTAAACTTAGATTGGACATAAAAGGCAATTTGTTTATATGTTTCCATTCAGTTTCGTTGATTGGACATTCTAAATCTCGTTCCCATTTCATTCTGTATTTGTACCTAACCCCGTGATTTCTGATTCTTGTAATATGTCATAAAATATTCGACAACCTTTTTTCTTGGTAGTAATATTTTCAACAAAATAAGATATTAGTGGCATATCTATTTTTTTCTAGATAAATATGATTAAATATCCCCTAGTCACGTTGTTATGAGAATGACTTTGATTGACAATGATCCTGTTGTCACTCACTGTCAATATCAAAGGGTTGTCGGTTGTCAGTCGCATGTCCACACACCGTCAGTTTGCTCTTCAAACACGAGGCTGAAACAAACAATCATAATGACATGAACAAACAAAGATGTGATTTGAGCCCTTGATACGTCACATCAAATAATTTAAAGGAAGACCTTGTCACGTTGACACTCGTTTAGGTTTTTAGATGAAACCCTGAAACTTGGACATTGAAGGGATACTCCGTATGTTGTTGTAATTACTGTTCAGTATAGTTACATTTTCGAGTTGTTTAATCGTGATTATGAAAGAAAACCGGACAATGTTCCGCGGCTGGCAAACGTTATTTTGAAAACTTATAAGTAGCAGACAAAGGAACAGACATTCGTTGATACTGTTCAATGGAACATATAACTGGTATACTTGTAAATGGGGCGCGTGAATTCGGCTTCTTATCGTGTATTAAGCCGCTGATCGAGTTTCATTAAAAGAAGATAATTGTCAAATATTTAGTGTTAGGGGATACATATGCAAGTCGAGTGAGGTGATATTTTTGTATGTATCAAATCTAAATAAAATTTCATGAAAAACACGTAGTGTCACTTTAAGAGCTACTGAGGTTACGTTGTTTATAGACAAACGCCCATTCTAGGATATTTAAATTAAGATAAGAAAGATAAGATTAGAAAGTGGTATCAAACTGCAGTTGTGAGAAGTGGTCTCTCATCGTTTAGCATAGAATGAATTGAAAATCATAAAAAAAAGATTGTATCAATGGTGTTTTGTTTACTTCTAGGTATACTTAACTGTGATGCAGATATCTGTCTTTTCTTGACTAATACTATGTTTATCTCTTCGAGTGAGTTAGAAAGTTTATATTTTCACGAGTATAGTCTCAGAGGCGACTCTAAAGTGATACTCGATGAACACCTCCGTCGGTGCACAATGAAGTATATATATATGCATACTTTTAAAATGTTGATAAGCATTTATATCCTTATTAAGTATAGATGCGTAAACGTGATCAACTCGAGTGTGGTCTTCATGGAATACAGCTGGGCCGCCCAAAAGCTTGACATTCACACGTAATACAGTTAAATCATCTGGTCATATTAATATATACAATATGTCAACTATATCTTTGATGTGATCTTACTCGGATTCTATCTAGAAATGTACATGTCCCACAATTTCCAAATGTCAAGTTTTCATTCTTGCTTAGTATGTATTTCTGTTTTAAATTTTCAATGCTGAGAAAACCATAACTACATGTACTCACGCCTCTCAACAATGGCTGGCTGTATATACAGACTGTGAGCCTTAGAATTGATCTGGTCGTTCATATACGTCACAGTTTTGATGACGCCTGTGTGGTGAATCAACCCCTTCACATCCGCAGCCATTACTGGGTCGAATCCCAGCCCCTTCCTCACCCAGTCGTCTGCTATTGGTTCATCTTCCACTATTCCGTCCAGGACCTGTTTCACCCTTGAGAACAACTGGATGGATTCGATATCGTCTGCTGTGGAGCGCACGTGCTGGATGTAGCCATTGGCCGAGACAACACGTGATATCAGAGCCTCGGTTTGGGCCAGCCTCCTTTCCATTGCGTTGTCGTGAACTTCAAATCTTGTGTCGACTTCTGTGAGGATCATCTGCTTCCTGTTGACGAGGTCTTCAATCAACTCATCAAACGTGGCCTCAATCTGCTTCTTGGCGCAGTTCTTGGATGTCGTCATGTTCTTCCGCTTCCGCTTGATGTCCTCGACGTCTCCGCCCAGTGTCAGGATCCTATCATCCAGTCGAGTCAAGAAGGCATCTGCTTGTGCAGCTCTTTCCTGTGCAATTTGTTCTATGGACATGATGGTATGTCCCTCATTTTCCTTGTGTTCCACCACAGTGCACGACACGCAAATCACCTTGTCACACTTCTTGCAATAGAACTGCAGAGGATTCAACTTGTGTTTTGGACAGTGATGACTTGAATTGAAATTTTGTATGGACTGACTTCTCAGTTCGTCAAATGTTATCGTGGTGTGTTCCCGGGTGATACCATTTCGCTTGTGTGCGCTCAAACATTCATTGCACATGAAGAATCCACAGTCCTTGCATCTGGAAACAGCGATGTTCCCGTCCGGGCATTCGGTGCAAGGAAACTTATCTCCCTTTTGGACCTTGAGGTATTCCACCATCTTAAGCATGACTCTCTCCAGTGGGAAGGAGGCGATTCCCTTGATGTTCCTGTGGGTCTTTCTGCAAAGAGGGCAGTCGATGGTGGTTCCCGACCCCCGGGCAATGATGTCTGTGAGACACTTTACACAGACAGAGGACACACAGCACGGCATCAGTCTCGGTGCTCTGTCCTCACTGTCGAAGATGAAGGCGCAGACCGGACACTCCATCACGGCCTCCTTCATGTCGTCAACCTTGAGGTAGTCCCCCATGGCTGGTCTGCAAAACACAAAATCCCAAAAATGAAAATACGAAACAACTGAAATGAATATACAATGTAAATGAGAAAGGAGAGGGTTCGAGGACATTTGCAGGCTTCAAGGAAAGACAGGAGAGTACGGCAACAGGAGAGTACGGCGACAGGAGAGTACGGAGATGTCAAGAAGAAGAGTTTGGATCGTGGGGCCATTCCCCAATCATTTTGGTCGAGAGGCCATTTAAGCATCAGAACAGTCAGCCATAGTGGTAGTAGTTACAACAGGCACCTTGTGTGTGTACAGAAGTAGTTCATACACCAGAGCTCGGCATTGATTCGGCATTAAGAAATATATCACACTTCAGTGTATAGATGCTCTTTTAATTGATGTTGTCACTATTGGGTGCCCTTTTACATGCAGATGTGTACCACCCCTTTCCTTCCTGTGTCAAATTCGTGTCATATTATATGATCTTTATAAAGCCTCGCTTTACAGGATATCACGTGATCAAAACATGTTCAGGCTGAGGTAAGCAGTGACGTAGATAGTGAGTTTTCTTTGGTGGAAAATTACACCTTTTTTATCACCATTTCAACTGATAATTGATAATAACCGTATCCACACGCTCGTCGGCATGTTTTACATCTTTGTACCGCCCCACCGCCCACAACACAGCTACTCAGAGCAGTACACTCAATACACAGGTGAACATGCATATCAGCTGTTTTCCACTTAAAATACCTAGCAAGGTCCCTGGCCTCCTAGAGGAAAGCCCAAACCGAGGATCGTGTATATGGATGACTGCATTTCAAACTGCCCAAGGATATAACGTTATGGCTGTAAATGTTGTTTTGTATCTAAATGGCAAGTATTTCTGATGCATTCAGCCTAGGGAGCTGTGTCAAATTTACGTCTATCAGAGAGGTATTGATTGTAAAAATTAGCTTAACTATCGATTGTTGGACCTCGATTCTTTTGGAGGCGAAATGGTCGTGTGGTAAGCTGCTGGTAAAGTCAATGCTGGCGATAGTTGCCTTACTCTGAGGGCGTGGGTTCGCATGGGACTCGGCCCGAAAAAGTACAAGAACTTGTACTATTGAAGGTAGTGTTATCCCAAATATAACCATGTTATTGTTTTGTAGGATAGTTTTGTTGACAATGTATTATACAAACACTCACATGCTAAGAACTAATGTCAAACATGCGAACAAAGAGGTTTATTTTGGAAACTTATGATGATTAAGGTCAAAACTATGAGTATATCTTTTTAAAATGCCCATGTATAATATGATTTTCGGGTAAATGATAATTAATTAGTTTGTTTATGCTGACATAACATGAATACAATGGAACGATTTATGTTTAAGTTATTTTAATTTATAAATACGTTCTATAAAGTTAACATTAAAGGGGCAGTAGCACGTTTTTTGCAAATTTTATATCTTCAAATTTCCCATTTATAATAATAGTTTATGTCATTTATATTTACTTCAGAGGGTAAAAAATCTTATTACACAAACTAATTATCCGTAGTGGTAATAACAGTGTTGCGTATAAAGCAAAAATTGCATGGCGGCCATTTTATTGTGAACACATTTTATTATTCCGAATGACCAAAACGATTCCCATGGCTTTACGGAAACATGTAAACACATGTTTTAACTTGATTTTCCGAAGAGAGAAGGGTGTTTTACTATTTGTGACATTATTTTTCAAATACATTTCATCAACTTATTTCAGCGAAAAAACGTGCTACTGCCCCTTTCATACATAAAAGCTTAGATATCATTTCCGTATCAAATCATCCACTTTACTTTTTTTATACTTGAAGAGTTAGTACAACACAAAATGATATACTTCCAGGTTTATGGCTGATACACATCAGTAGAACGCTACATATAAATAGAGAAATTTATTCAAAGCTATTGACAATGCTTTTACATAATAAATCATCGAGATTTAAATGTTCACTTTGTTAAAGGTCATACATGATCGTTTAAGCATCGTAATATTTCAACAGGGTTGTAAATGTCCCTACATCAGTGTGAAAAGACATAAATAAGTTATTGTGTTGAAAGCAACCTAAAATTAGGGAAATTAATTGATATATGTCCTCGGTTTCTCGTAATTAGATGAATAAAAATATAATAATACTTAAATCCTCTACAAGTGTCAGGCCCTGAGCTTTCACATGGGCGGCTCTTGTTCAGAGTAGAATGTCCTGATGTAACGGGATACACTATAACAAGCTTACACAAACATGCCAATGCTAAGGGTTTTTTAAAAATTGTATTTTAGAATATAGAAAATATGATATTGTTGTTGAGTTGGAGAGAGGCTGTCTAGTTTAAATGATATGTTCATGTCGTACATGTTCAGGGTTTTGTAATATAAAATGAAAGTATTTCCTATCTCCCAAAACATGTTTATTTTCAGATGTTGAAAGTAATGACGGGCGTAAAGTGTAGAGCAAAGGACGTAAGAGGGTAGGGCGTCGGTTGTCGGGTATATATGTTGAGGTTGAAGTGCAGAGCGCTGATAGAGGGGCGTGGAACGGAGACACTAGGGCGTCAGTTCACAAGAAATTGAGAATATCCAATATATTACTATAAACAATATATGTATAAGATGTATAAGATGTTTTGTATTCACAATGTCCTGTGGGTGTAGAGCATTTAGGACATAGAGTGTAGGGTATCTAACATGCAACAACATGTTTAAAGTTCAGTTTTCATTTAAGCAAAACACGTCATCGCTTCTTTTATCCTCACTGTGTTATCTGTTACAATACAATAACCACTTCATAGTTATTAATGAAGCAAGCTTCAGTTTGTGATGTTAACAAGAATTACTCTCTATAATGTTTGCAGAAATTCTGTGAAGATTAGAATTGTTCTAATATTGAATTATTTTCATAAACCATGCACCTGTGAAGATGCTGCGATGAATACAAGACTATACACATTTGGTAAGTATTTAAAATAGACAGTTATAAATGAAAAGTAAATGTTTATTGTATCTGAAATTAACAATATATCGAATCACTCGTGTTATGACCTCGTTTCAGCTGCCAGCTGCTCGGATGGGACATGTGCGTAATTTCCATGTAAACCTAGTGCCAGTTCAAGATTGGTTTATTGACATGGTTATTTATATATAATTTATATATAACTTCGCGTCATTTCACGTGTTTTATATGACGTTGATATTTCTGGAGTTGGATTTGTGACCTTGATCTTCTAAATGTTCCATAAAAGGGTATCAATGTGTATGTTGTGAAAACATGTCTCTTAGCATATTTCAAAGACGGCAATATTACCAAACATCCCTCCATCACAGTTCACTTTGAAAGGAAGCTCAATGAAGTCAGCTTCGTGGTACAATATCTGTGTCCTGCAGTATCATAACTTTACTATAAGTACCAACTCTCACCACATCTGCCTAGGCAATGCAGTTCTTCGTAATTGAAAACAGTAATTATCATAAGGTGATTTAAATGGTAAGATCTTGTATGAATTGAACCGTCTATATGTTTCACAGTGGCCATCACTATTCCAAAGCTCATAATACCCAATCTAAATTTATTTGTATGTAATAGAACACACTGAGGTTTTGCTTAGTCGTCATATGCTTCACGTTACAAGAGAAAAATAACCTCGAACGTTGTTGACGGATTAATGGAGCTTGGCAGAGGTCGGTGATATAGTCAGTAAGGGCACCTGGTGATTATGCTATTACTAATGTGAACATGATTCCATTGCTGGTCCCGGACCATGGCTGTACTGTGTTGTGACTGTTCCGCTTGACTTGTCGCCTATGAGTCATGAGTTTAAAGAACCGTAACGTGTTCAGCATTGAACTACGGGTTCATTTCTATACATATACATAAAAGCTCATGTATATTTATGTATTGAAAAATACGTTATATTTTACAAGGGCAGGGGTTATACAATTCCCATCGTATTTCGAATTGCTAATGTCTACAATATTATGATTCACATTATTTACATATAGGAAATGCTTTACTTGCATATTAAATACTATCAACAAAATAAAGTATAAACTGCTAAATGCCATTCTGCTGAATCTATGTTCTGATGCAAGTATCATTTTATAAATAAAAATTTAACAAATTCGAAAATGAAAACCTGTACACCACAATAAGGCAATCTAGCTTAAAATCGACAGGTATGTCTTTATCCTTTTATACTGTCTTTCGTTTTTCCGAAAAAGAAATGTATTAATTTTCCCTAAAAGGTCATAACATACTTACATTAAAATGAAAGTGACCCCGCGTTCTTTAAACTGTTGATAATATATGTTAATATAGTGTAACTTTATATCCTTACTCAATTGACATATAATAATTTGAGACCAATTAGAATCATAGCTTTACTCACACGCAATTATAAGAGTATGTGCAAATACAGTCATGTAGATTCGATTACTTCTATTTGCAATTACTGTTGATTAGTAGGTACACGTCTGTAGACCGGTTAAATTCATGTCCGTGATGCATATCCACATTCCATTGTACATAACCAGACTCCTTATATGATAACCGCTGTTTGACAAGTATAAAGACGATTGCCAGATATGGTCTGACAAAATCTTTGAACTTTAGTTATCATAAATCTGAGACCGTATAAGTCCCATTTTTGCAATTCTAGAACTATTTGTGACATGTGTATGTTAACATGTTGGTGAATATAATGATGATGTGTTTACTGTATGTAATATGTGCGTTATGGTAGTATTGATATTTGTCATATTTATATATGTACATGTATACACGGAAATACACGGAAAACACAATAACACTACATCATGGGTACATCATTACATTGACATTCGCTAACTAGCTATATATATATATATATATATATATATATATATATATATATATATATATATATATATATATATACATAGCTAGTTAGCGAATGTATATAGTTAGCGAATATATATATATATATATATATATATATATATATATATATATATATATATAAGCAAAATACAAAAACCAGAAAGGTTTTTTGCAGTTTGACCTTATAAGGATGAAGAGTGCTCGACATTTATAAAAATGGAGCTGGATATATTTTGTTGCAAAAGTAGTTTTGCTGCAATATCAATGATCACTACAAATTTGTTTCATACTGCATGGCAGCAATTTTCAATTGATATATATATATATATATCGCATTCGGCCGTGTTGACTTCTTCAGGTATGGCTTTGAATGTCAGTTACATTCACTTTATGCAATGGGTGGGACTTTCTTAAACTGCTTTGTTTTGTTGATAACGTTGCATAGCTGAAAGCCCAACCATGTTCCATACACACCATGCTGATGAGATCCGAAAGACAGAAACAGCTGGATGTCCATGATCTGCTTCAGTTATAACAGAAGTAGGAATATACGGATCAGCTAACCCTCAGAAGGACATGTTCTTGAGCTACATCTACTAGAAGGATGCAGGTTCGAGTCCCATCAATTGTCAATTTATTGGTAATCTTGACATGTGGGCAAATAGAATAAGTCTACAGTTTCTTCTCTCAGATATATTTATGTTCGGTCTTATGTCATGGTGAGAACTTCACTGTATAGAGTTAAAAAGGAAAGGTGATATAACAAGGAGGTAACATCTAAACATACCCGGAACGCGATGCAATCTACCCGGTGTGTTGCATGGGTGTGAAATACGATAGGGGATGATATTGTTTGTCTAAACTGCCAAACACATTCAGGGGTCTAAACAAAGATGGTAAAATTCATGAGAAATATTATACTTTTTCATTTAATTCTAAACACGATTTTGACATCGAATATTTTGTTTAAGTGGTATATGTTCCTGTGATTAAACCTTGTGTTTAAAATGTGGTGGATATATTCTTTAACTAACTTATTTAAAAGAAGAAAACTGAACGAAAACAAACATTGTTTTAAAGGGGCAGTAGCACGTATTTTCGCTCAAATAAGTTGATGAAATGTATTTGAAAAATAACGTCACGAATGATAAAACATCCTTATTACTTCGGAAAATCAAGTTAAAAAATGAGTGTACATGGTTCCGTAAAGCCATGGGAATCGTTGTTGTTATTCAATATAATAAAATGTGTTCACAATAAAATAGCCGCCATACAATTTTTGCTTTATATGCAACACCGTTATTAGCCCTACGGATAATTTGTTTGTTTAATAGGATTTTTACCCTCTAAAGTAAATATAATTTACATAAACTACCATTACAAATGGGAAATTTGAAAAAATAAAATTTGAAAAAAAGCGTGCTACTGCCCCTTTAAACAGGATTTATGAAACGTCCAATTTTGATCCGGTATTGAGGTGTTTGCTTTATAGCATCCGATATCACAGTCGTGATATCTGTATTTAGACTACACAGCAGGGACGAAGAATAACATTATTGTATCAACATGTCACACAACATATTAACATACAAACGGGTGTACATGAGATAGCATGAAACAAATATTGTCCGGACAACTAAATTTTAAAAATCAATTAAACACTATTAAGACATGAAGTATATAATATATATTATGTATACATGGAATAAACGAGAAGTGAATGGACAAACCTGGAGATATATATCACTGCCAACCACGAGACGTTTCTTTGTTTGTGTTACTTAAAATAGATCGCGTTTGTTCAACCATTGTTTTCAATACGTAGTCGGTGTTCAAGGCAACTAGAACTTGTTGAAATGTGATCAGTTACAGTAGTTTGAAATAACGTATATTATTCTACGAAGCATATCTGTACATCTTACTGTCTGTCATATTTGACGATTGATCATAAATCAACCTGTGACAAAATCGTGACTTGTAAACCTGACGTAAATAATAAACAAAACAGGTAGAGGAAGACCACCTTGTCATGGAGCGAATATTCAACGTTTATACAGTATGTGTACCCCAGATAAACCCATCGAAACATAACTGAACGCAAAAACAGACCTTATGAAAACCACAGTACGTTTAAAGAACAATACATGAAAATAAATGGACATGAACACTCACCTTGCCTCACTCAACGAGTTTGAACGACTGAGCTGAGGTTTTGGAGGTAAATTCAAGGCGGCTGGTTGCTCGCTTAAAGTCCTTGTGAGTCTACCCGACCGACGAGCTGGGGGCTGGCTTAGCTTCGTAGACTTGCTCTGTGTTGCGCCCATGCCCACCCGACTGAGGACAATATCATTGTCCCACTATATATACGGTATCAGCTGTTCACGCCGGGATGGCTGGCGCTTTGGTCCGGGTATCTGGTGACAATGTCTCGCCGCTATTAAATGCTTAAATAGGGTAAAGACACTAGTAGAAGGAATGTTTAAACGAAATCCTAGCTGCTTTTAGCCTGAAAAACTGGATAGTACTCAAGACGAATGTCAATATGAACCCTGAGTCCTCAAGAGCAGTCACTGTTTGTTTTGCTTGGTGACTGCATAGAGCATATGCCGAGTAAACACTGCGTCCGCTAAAGACGTTTTATGATTTGTCAGTTCTGTCACCACACGCGACCCATTGGTTGATGTTTATTATAAAAATGTTCTTGCAGTCAGTTATATGTAAATATAGTTACCTCGTATGCACTAGTTGTTGAACGTAATACAATTCGCACACCAATGAACATACTTTTAAAACGTCGTGCATAAAATTTGCTGAAAGTCCAATGTTGTATATCAAACCACATGTAAAGTGATATCCTACTAGTCGAAGCCAACAGGGACGTTAATCTCACCTTACTCACTAAACATAGTGCGAACTAAAATAATTTGAAAACACCGGTAACCCTCACGATCTAGATATTTATTGCAATAAAACAACTTAATGAGGCACCTATAAAACGACAATGACCGTGGACATGATAACTATTTATGAATGATCAACTTCTTTATTAACAATAGCGACGTTTCGGTATAGATGCTTATACCGTTATCAATCATATGCACTGTCTTCTGATTGCATATAAACCTTCATGATATAATGGTAATTATGATATCACAAATGAACGTCTTTGTGTCGAGTTGACATCAGCAGGATGATGCAGATCACTACGTAGATCGTGTTCAGACAGTGTGATAGTAGCTAAAGGAAACTGAAGAACATAATCGTCAAACGTATGCGTTATCCAATGGCTTGTTTTGATATTAAGAAAGTTCAAATCGTTTCGGTCAATATTAGTTCAGGTGTCTTAATTCAATGTTGCAACATGGGCGGATTAGCGCAGTGGTTTTCTCGTTCGACGTCGGATCAAGAGGTCTTGTGTTCAGATCTAGTGAGGGTTCGGTAATTTGCCTGCTGTAGAGAACCCTTCTACATTCATTAATGTTTTGGTGCAATGCTATCACTGCATTACCACCCATTAAGATCCAGCCAGCGCTTTCTGGTTTCACCGCTATGCATAGTCACATCGACAGTGCGGGAATGATCCCTGCAATAATACCATATATAACCAGGGAAAAAAGAGACGATACAAGCAAAACTGCCAGATATGTTAACCCACGAGTGATAGATACGATTGAAACATAGTTACATTATGTCTAATATATAAAAGCCAACTTGACATAATTTGTAATTTTGAAACATTATCTTTTCACTTGTCTGAAAAATAAATCCTCGTTTTGAAATCGAGAGTGAAATATGGTTTTCAGGTTTGTTTTTATGATATCCTGCAGGAACGATGCTTCATCGAGTTAAAGTCCAAGAAGATACATGTTGCAGACAAAATATTAATCTTGTACGAACATACTTTCTATAAATATATATATCGGCTTGCTACATCGCCTTTAGACTGGTCACTTCTGGGCGAATCTCGTGAGATATTCCCGACAATGTATACTATAACTGATATATACACAATGTCCCTGAATACGACTCTACCAAATATCTAAAGCGAGTATACCCCAATCTCTGTACACAAACCACTGACCTCAGTTTGACCTCGTTACAAAAATGTAGTTTATTCAATACACATGTATTTTTCCCCGATTGTAAAACGCCTTCTCATCGACGAAAATTTCAAAAGCGATTAATATTTACTTTTACTGCTATACATGAATACCACGAAAGCATGCAGGCCTGCACATTCTTATTGACCCGTTCATGATAACAAAACATCTATCACCACCCCTTGAATAAACATACATGTACTTCACAACCAAGTCAAGATGACTTTGTATTCAACAAGTTTCTATTATACTTTCGGAAGAATACGTAAAAAACAGAGCCATTGGCAATGTAGCTCATCAGGGTTTATATTATTTAATGTTGAAGACTGAAATAGATTGTTCTCAATATAATGCAGAATCCCTAGTCCTGACAAATTTCAGTCTTGTCAGTGCATAACAAAACGTGACTTGACACTAAAATTTAGTTAGTTGTCCAAGTATCACAATTTCTGCAAAGACATTGAATAAAAAGTGAATTCCTTTACATGTTTTATCACAGTCTTTAAGGGGGTGCACCTCTTTTAGTTAAGCCTTGAAACACCCTCTCTTACTCTCTCCAACCTATCCCCCCCCCCCCCCCCCCCCCCCCCCCCCTCTCACAAACCCCACTCCATGCCTTCTTACCCCCAAAACACCTGGACCAAAACGACTGTCGCTCTCTCTTACACCTTATTATGTAATAGCGTATGCCTTGCACTACACAGGCAACACTGATCTAACTAAGGCTTAGAGAGAACAGGCAATATGATGGGTCTCATGGTCCATACTAAATTTAGAATCCCCATTGGCTAAATTTGTATTGAAAGTAGTAAGATAAACTAAATGTACATATTTTCACTCATGTTGCACTCCCGACTTCCTGTTTTAACTCATCCTTACTTCATTTAAAGGATGAATGTTTGAGTGGCATGACGGACGATTGTGGAAGAGATGACAAACTGTTTGAATAAAGAAGTCGAACGTCTGTAAATGTTTGCAATCTTCATTAATGACTGTTATCAGTGGTATGTGTTACGTGAGACTCATTAAACATTTCTTTGTCTTCTAAGGTATTTCTATTATATACGAAATTCAAACTAACAATGCATTATTAAGGCGGTTCATCCGGTCTCCAACAAAGGCCTTTGTACGTGGAGGAAACCAGGTGTGTATTGGCGACGCACAATCAGCTTTGTCGAGAATTGTCAGAGGAAAAAACTGGTCACGCTTCTGCGATTCGAGTGTATAGCTGAATATAGAAGGATTTTATGTACTCTTCGTTTTAGCATTTTCATTGCTTTTACAGCAAGATGGTTGACCATTCCGTTATTGTATCAAAGCTAAACTATTGAGTGTTAAGGTATCACTTGAACTACCTTCTAGTTAACATTTTAATGTGAACACCTTAAAATGGCCGCTGGAAGGGAAATGGACTCGCATGGCTAAATCGAACCATGTGCGTTCGTTTTAGAACTCTTTATATTGCTTCGGGCAGATCATTTAGCCATAGTTATTTATCATTTAGTGAGATTACTTTATCTCAGTAATCGGCTTGTTTCATCACCTTTAGACTGGTCACTTCTGAACGAATCTCGTGAGATATTCCTGACAATGTATACAATACCTGATTTCTTCATATATATTCATGTCGCGGTATGCAAACGTATGTTTCAGTATGGAAGCGCATTGCTGCCAGCAGTGAGAAAAAATTTACACAACGTCTAATTAGATGATAGTTTCATCTAATTAAAAGATAGTTTTATCTTATTAGAGGATAGCTTAATCTAATTAGATGATAGTTTTATCTAATTAGACGATAGTTTTATCTAATTAGATGATATTTTTTATCTAATTAGACGATAGTTTCATCTAATAAAGTACTTTTTTAAATGTCTAATTAGATGATACTTTCGTCTAATTAGATGATACTTTCGTCTAATTAGATGATACTTTCGTCTAATTAGATGATACTTTCGTCTAATTAGATGATACTTATGTCTAATTAGATGATACTTTCGTCTAATTAGATGATACTTTCGTCTAATTAGATGATACTTTCGTCTAATTAGATGATAATTTCGTCTAATTAGATGATAATTTCGTCTAATTAGATGATACTTTCGTCTAATTAGATACTACTTTCGTCTATTTACATGATAGTTTGTATAAATGAACCAATCTGATGCATACCGGTTTCCTTTTCCGAGAAAACAATGACAAGATGCACTGCATTTCCATTAAGTAAATCTCTATCATTACTATCATTAGATCATCCCTAATAAACTAACTAATTAGACGAAATTATCATCTAATTAGACGAAAGTAGCATCTACTTAGACCTAAAGTATCATCTAATTAGACATTTAAAAAAATACTTCATTAGATGAAACTATCGTCTAATTAGATGAAACTATCAACTAATTAGATTAAACTATCCTCTAATTAGATAAAACTATCATCAAATTAGATTAAACTATCCTCTAATTAGATAAAACTATCTTTTAATTAGATGAAACTATCATCTAATTAGACGTTGTGTAAATTTTTTCTCACTGCTGGCAGCAATGCGCTTCCATAGTTTTAGAGCTTACAACTTATATCTTGTATATTCAATGTTTACATCATTGAATCGAATTAATGTAATCTATCTGAAACAGCATTATGTTCTGACAAGTTTCTCCAGATGTGGTTGACGAAAAAGTCAATGTTAAAGGGGCAGTAGCATGTTTTTTTCGCTGAAATAAGTCGATGAAATGTATTTGAAAAACAATGTCACCAATAGTGAAACACCCTTTTTTCTTCGGAAAATCAAGTTGAAAATGAGTGAACATGGTTCGGCAGAGCCAAGGGAATCGTTTCTGTAATTCGAAATAATAAAATGTGTTCACAATAAAATTTTGCTTTACACGCAACAACGTTATTACCACTACGGATAATTTGTTTGTGTTATAACATATTTACCCTCTAAAGTTAATATAAACGATATAAACTATCATTATAAATGGGAAATTTGAAAAAAAATAATATTTGCAACAAAAAAACGGGCTACTAGTCACTTTAATATTGTTTAACGAAAGTCATTAATATGAAGGCGTTAGAGACCATAAAGTAATATTTGGAGTTTTAATCTTACTTTGATACAGTGTGTTCAGAATGGTCTAACTTAATAGTTCGTAACGCCACGACTGTTCTACAGGTAGGGAATAGATAGCCTCTTCTTTTGTTTTAGGGAAATAAACACCTGCACAGCGAGAAATACCATAAATATCAGACGTACTTTAAGTAGGTTTTGACCACAGTCTTTACACTGAAGTTAATAGAAAAGTAGTATGTTAATTGTGAGATGTGGCACCGCGCCATACACTGAAGATAATAGAAAAGTAGTATGTTAATTGTGAGATGTGGCACCGCGCCATCAGACAAGACAGAAAGTCATTCATCGTTGAATACCACCAAAACGGTGTGAGATTAAAGGTGCATCCATTGTGTTTCATAAAATTTATTTGGCTTTAATACGTTTCAACTCACCACATATACTGTCTACAATACAAATAAATTCACTCAGCTTGCATATATATCACTAATCGCCAAATATATCATGATTACTAGTTTCCAATTAAAATTGAGTAACATCATTATGCATGTGCAGAAACCGAAACTGCACGTCCCATTTACATGCACAGTAGTTATGTGACCTATTAAACATTATCAACTCAAATTGTTCTTATTGTCTGTTATAAATAAGATTTCAAAATAACGTTTGACTCATTGGCGCTCGCCACACGTTGTGCATTGTCCGGTTTTCGATCAGAAATCACTACTTCTACCTTCATATCGTCAATATGCTGAGTCTACTATCATCAAAATGGTAGTTTTCGGTAACAGTCGGTACTTCAAGATAAAGTAACACCATTTATAACGTTTGCAATATGTGACTCCAAACAACACAATGAATGTACCTTTAATTTATCAAGACATAGAAGTTTCCTAAGACGGTGACCTTGTAACGTGCAACTCCATAAAAAGCTTGTATATACTAGTTATACTTATGCTTACGTGTCTATACATTTGTTACACCTGTGTTACAAATAAGTTAAATATTCCTTTCAAGTGAATTGTCACATTTTGTTTAGAACCTGACATCAACGCCTCACATGCACATCCTTCTTAAAACAGGTTGCACGCGAATTGTTTTAAAATATAAAACGCACATATCTCGATATTACAAACGATATACCCTCGGATAATGTACCACATAATGTATCTGGAAAATATGTGTTGCGAGGATAAGTTTATTCAAAAGCTGTACCCAAATCCTTATAAGCCGTTTTTAACACTCTATATGTCCCATCCCAACTTTAATGATTTATGAAATCTCTTATACTTTAAAATGTTTACGTGCTTTTACATTCGAACCATGAATTAAAATGTGTCAACCTTGGGATTTCAAGTTTGACCTTTGCTTACTTTTTGCAGCAATAAAACATACATTATTCATCACGTTGCGAATGGGGGCAAATCATAAAATTATAAATGTATATGTCATTGTCAGTAAAAGGATATTTCTGCTCTGCGTGCTCTACTCTACCTGTAACATTATCTTCACATAGTTTTGGCTTAGTTATGTTTTACCCACGTTAGATACTAACAATATAGAGTTCCTGTGGTATTCACACTAAATGCCATTAAAACGAGCTTTGGACGCTATAAAGGACACCCCCCCTCTTTGTTTACAACTTTGTCTGCAGTAGAAAACTGTTCTACCCGCAGTAGGTTTGGGTGCAATGCTACACTGAATTTCAGCGTAGTACCAGCCATGGTTCGCTAGTTCCAGTCGATGCTCGCAGGTTTCACCGCAAAACATAGCCACATGGCGTTGCGGGCTTTCTTCCTGCCATAATAGTAGCAGCCGCGATATAAGTGAAATACTCTTGAAAGCGGTGTTAAACACCAACTCACCTCACCTTAACCTCATCCCTTTGTTTTAACATGTAATATGAAAGACGTATAAATATCATATATAATTGCATTGAAGAGGTTGCAGATTTGATTCGTTTTATGGAATTTACTTTGTACTACAAGTTTGTCCGTATTTTGAAGTTACTTGCATTTTTGCAGTTGCTATCGCTACTCATATTGGCTTAGATTTGCGCATGCGCATCGTTCTGTTGAGATACGTCCAGATAACACCAAGCGACAAAAGGTAACACTTGAGAGCGACCATGGAAAGCGTGGATTACACCACTTTAGTAATATTTTTCACCGTTTTTCTTTTTGTGTGTTATGTTTTCTCCTGGACGAGGAATCTCCCCCCGGGACCACCAGGCTGGCCAATCATTGGTAACATACTGGACTTCAAAGGAAGTAAGGGGAAACTTCCGGAACTTCTCTGTAAATTCGCATCAGAATACGGCAATGTATTCCAGTTAAAATACGGAGGAATTTCTGTGATAGTTGTGAACGGATATGATACCATCAACGAGGTTTTGGTGAAGAGAAAAGATGTCTTCAGTGACAGGCCTGATTTCATGCAGTATCTTGTAGAGATAGGAACAGGTGATATATTCTGAACCATTTGTAATTTTTCTTCGTTTCTAATGTATGTATAACTCTGTGCATGTAACATCAGTTTAATCCCATTGTACCTAGCTTTATGCGACCTGCCTTATCCCCATGTGCCGCCATTACATGTTGTTACAAACATCCAAATTGTCTACTTCAAGGTATAATAAACCTTATTTGGGCCTCAGGCGACCAAATAAAGGTAATGAATTTGTCAGAAGTTTTTCCTTTCACATTAAGGTATATATCTATATCTAATTAACAATTAAACTCGACAGTAACGTTTCGTTTCTGTCCTGTTTGAGGCTCGAGGGCAAACTGTAATTATTGTCCCAATTTAGTAAATTAATTTCTACAGATTACATACAACGAGTCCCCAGAAAACCGTTCCCTGGTGACCCCACCCCAGATGCACTCTCCCCTATCATAGCAAGTTTCTTGAGTATGGCTGACGGAGACATGGTTCTAAGGCCATCCAACGTATCCAAGAAAAGCGAGTGTCTGGTCGTTCGGATCTCCCAGCAAAACTCAACAAACAACGTCTTTTATATTACACTCTTCCCTGATGACCCCACCCCACTCTCCCCTATCATAGCAAGTTTCTTGAGTATGGCTGACAGACATGGTGCTAAGCCATCCAGACTTCTCAAATGAAGGGAATGTCTATTCGTACGAACCTTCCAGCAAAACTCAAGAAACAACATCTTTTATTATAAATCCCGAGACATATTTCAGGGAACCACGTAGTAGAGACAAGAACAAACAGTATGTCACTCTGGCGGGGCCGCATCAGACAAACTGAAGATATGAATCCTCCTTTTGAAATATTAAGTGTGACAGTAACTTATATGAAATATTATAACCTACATGCATTTCAGACTTCAAACTTTGACTTCTTATTTACTTTAGGCATTGTGTACGTGTTAATCATGTTGTGATTTCAGCTAAGCGTCATATATTTGATATGGTTATCCAAAGACGAATATGCACATGTAACTGTCCATGAATTATATTATTCATCCTTCACATATAGAGATGAAAATGACATTAATGGATGATCAACTTTTGTATTCAACAACGGCGACGTTAGATCCTTACACCGCCATTAAGCATATGAGAAAGATGATAAAACAGGTTAATATACAGAATACAATGAGATAACATAGACAACGTGTCAGGCAGACAGACTGACTTTATTGCGCAAGCCAAATTGACCTCTTTACATAAATTTGATATGATAAATAAAGGATCAGAACTGTCAGCTGTTTCTCAATTGAAAAATTGGGTAAACGAATTTACCCAATGAGAGCTTGACATCAATGTTTCTTGGTGATAAAAACTGTATCATTCATTTTATCTTTACCTTTACAACATATGATGAAATTAGAAGGAAGTACATACCCATTTATTACTTGTCGAAACCGCATGCTATAGCTCTCAATTCCCTATTATGTTCTTCTAATGAACAGGATATCAAGAATTTGTCTTTATTTATAAAATATGCTAGTAAATTAAGAGATGAAATTTTGCAATGATTTTCTTATAAACTATATTTATGTATAACTATATGGGCCGGAGGCCTTGAATACAGTAAACTTATTGTCTTGTCTTGTATAGATTTATAAATAGAATGATGTATTTCTTTAAGTGAATACATCTCAGATCATAGTGCAGTGGGCATAACAGTAAAAAGTTAAATTCATCTTCTAGGTCACAAAAATTACAATGTGTATAAAATCGTTTATCTCTTGGGATTTAACTACTACTGTATTTACTTAATTTAGTAAACAGTGTGTGAGAGGGCTTAACTTCCTTAATGCAAATCTATGTTCACAATTAAAATATTAACTAAATAGTAAATACATTTAAAACATGTTCATTGAATTGTTTATACTCGTATATAAGATACCTACGGCAATAAAACACAGGCGGTCAATGGGACCGACAGCTTGCTTTATGATACAATAAAACATGCTCGTGATATTAGACGTCAGTTAGAGCGTCGCTTAGCAAATGACGTCATATTTTGATTGTTCAATGGTAGAGAATGTGTTCTACGGCGGGAGGCATTGATATTTTCAAACTATAGTTTATACAAACAACATTATATCTCCAAGGTTTTTATAGAAAAACCAGTAACTATTTAAGGGTATCTTATATAAGAAATAGAAGACTCGTTGTTGTGATTTATCGTAGAATAAAACATAGCAGAGAGCATAAAACACTCAGGGCTGCGCCCTTCGTGTTTTATGCTCCCTGCTATGTTTTATTCAACGATAAAGCACGCCAACTCGTCTTCTATTTCTTAAATATAACTGATAAGTGATAGAGAGTTTCATGCCCTGTTATCAATACGTAATATAGTTATCTTGGTTGTATTGTTTAAACAGTGACATGACATGTGGCAAGGGAGATAACAACGCATCAAATAACCAGTTTATTGATAGAATATATTTGACCAAAAAGGAACCAACCAGGGCCCCGTTCAGTAACAGCGAGCGCTTAAGTTGCTCATTGATCGCTCAATGTAGCGCTCAAGTAGCGCTAATTCTCTCTTGAACGACACAGTGCAAAAACCTCAAAGTTCGCTCGCTTTGCTACGTAGCGCTACATTGAGCAATCGCGTTCAAGAGAGGTTTAAAAGTAATCGCTAATTCAGAATTTGCATCGTTAATAGAATGGACTTGCCTCGTAATGCAGTTTTCTAAAGTTACAACTTTAAACCAAAATTTATGAATCTCACTTAAAGTTCCCCAGGCAGACTACTTGTATAATTGTTAACACCTAATACATGTTACACTCTATCATCGCCTCCTCTCCCTTTTTCATATGTCTTGATCCTTAATTTATCTTCTAATTCTGGGTTCATCTCCTGAAACTACATGTACAAGAAGAAAGTAATATTAAGTATCCTTTCAAACATATCTCATGTCCAAGGGGTCATCTTGAGCAGCCATCAGAAATGGAAGGACATGAGACGGATGAGTATGGTTGCTCTGCGAGATTTCGGGATGGGCCGGCAGACAATCGAGGAGAAGATCCTGGAGGAGGTGAGCGTTATCAGAGGAGTTCTATCTGAACACGGGGAGAAACCCATCGCCATATCCAAGTACCTCGCCATGGCGACCTCCAACAACATCTGCAGCATCATCTACGGCTCCAGGTAGAGTGTGGAGGACAGACAGCGGTCTGTGAAGTTGACCAATAGTTTCAGAATAATAAAAATGATAATACTAATATATCGTATATGATAATGCGCCGAATCCACTAAATGAGTGCTCTGTGTGCAGAATCACAATTCAGATAAAGATATTATAGGAAACGGGAACTATTCGCCAACTTCACAAAAAAGGCCATTGTCAGATAATTAATGTTACACTTACGTTTAACTTAATGAAACTTTCAGATTTGTATCAGATTGTTATTTAATTTTTGACAAAAAATAAGAATGGAAAGTTTCTGTTGGGATGTTTTAGTATACCTACAACTATACACTGAAGGATGGCGGAAAAAACGAAAAACGTTTGTCATGTCATGATCTGTGCACATGCATGAGACATGTTGATCTCATAGCATTGTCCCAATTCTAAAGTAAAAAAACATTTTATTAGGCCGAAACTCCAGTGAGATTGCTGTGCTTGATTTTGATTATTCTTATAAGGTATGAGTATGAAGACAAGAAGTTCCAGAAAATGGTACAGCTCCTGGCCGCAGTGTTCAGCGGGCCGGGTCTCTTCCAGATATGTAACGCCTTCCCCATCTTGAGATATATACCCAGCTTCAAAAAGGTGTGTCATATTTCATAAATTAAACATAGGATTACTAAAATGCCAATGTATACCCAGCTTCAAAACATGTGTGTCATGTGTGTCACGTTAAATCTAGGATGATTAAAACGTCTATACATACCCGGCTTTAAAAAGGTGTGTCATATGTCTCACGTTAAAGGTACCGTAGCACGTTGTTCATCCTGAAATAAATTTCTCTCACGAAAATGTAAATAAATATTACCAATGACTAAAAAACACTACTGGATCAATAAAAAGAGTTGTAAAACGAAATGAATATGTCCATTTCTCTTCGAGTGGCCATTTTAATGTGTTCACGTGTGTTCACGTGTTTGACTGATGTATGGATACTTAAACACTCAGAGTATAATTTTAATTATGGCCCCATGATAGAATGGTCAAACACTTTGCTGTATGAACTCTCAATTCGTTTGAGACCTACAAATCTACGTCTCACACTGAAGAGTTCAACAAAATTGTTGTTCATCCAATTCGGAAAACCGTTTTCAATGGATACGTCTTATCGGGTCATGTAATGAAATTTATTATCCTCGAACGTTATATGACATTGTAAAAACTTTGATAATAATTGCAAATTTGAAAAAAAAACATAATGCACGTGCTACTGCGCCTTTAATAAAAGGTGGCTAAAACGTCCATATATAGTTACCGGTTAATAGGTTATATTTCTCAAATTAAAACGAGGATGATTAAAACGTCAATATATACCAAGTTTCAATGACCTGTCTGTATATCACTGTGTGTGCATGCACTTTTATAAAGAATAGGTATCTGCAAAACTAGATCAATAGAAGTAAATATGGTTATGGTGAAGAAATGAAAAGGAATCTACTTTTGACGTTGTTATATTAAATATAAAAATAATGTTTTATCGATTATAATTCCCCATGAATAATAGAATAATTAACCATGTCGGATAACGTCGGCAACTATTCAAGTTTGTAAGACGATAAAACAAATGATTACGTTATATTTTATGCACTAAAATCAGGTAAAACTCATTAAATTTTGAAATAGAAACGTTGTACAGTAATCATTAAAGTAAGATTGAAGGTGAAATGGGTAAAACATACAGTTAGCAGTTATTCTTAATTCTTAATTTCGTATATATTTTGCTAAATGACCATTTCCATAATCTTTGTTATAATGTGTTAACTCAATTATACAAAATGATAATGTAACTTTATCATGCGTTTAGGGAATACAGCGAAATATTGATGCATACGACAGTTTTGACGACTTCATACTGGACGTTGTGAACGAGCATGAAATCTCGTACGACAAGGATAACATCCGAGATTTCGTCGACATGTTTATTAGGTTCCGAAACGAACAATCTGACAAATCTTATACATGTAAGTAAATCATTGTGATATGATATCCCCTTTCAAGAAGACATTATTTCTGTCAGTTAATTTTTCTGTTAGTATCACAGATTTTATTTGTTTGAATACCATATGATGAGTTAGTTTCTTATTGTTTGACACTTAACCTAAGTAACAGCTTTGATAATCCCAAACCACTATTTAGTCCAGGTGCAACGCGCTGCTACATTATCACAGGAAAGTTAACGAAATGCAGCAATGCTTAAATTTGCCAGTGGTGGAGACTGGCGGGAGAAAAGTTGATTAGGGTTATGTGGAGAAGAAAGAAAGAAATATAAGGATTGTCATGTTTCAAATTAAATCGATGGCTGAGAGGGGTATGGTGGCTGATGTCTGCCATTCGCGTCTTCGCTACTTCCTGTTATTCTAAGCAAGGGCGAATTAACGAACTGACGAAGTGGCGAAGTAGCGAAGTGGCGATGGGAAGTAGCGAAGCGGCGATGCGAAGTAACGAAGACGCGATGCGAAGTAGCGATGCGAAATAGCGAAATAGCGAAATAGCGAAGGTTTTGCTTCGCTACTTCGCATCGCTACTTCACTACTTCGCATCGCGACTTCTCTACTTCGTATCGCCACTTCGCTACTTCCCATCGCCACTTCGCTACTTCGCCACTTCGTCAGTTCGTTAATTCGCCACTTCGCCAATTCGCTACTTCGCCAATTCGCCATTTCGCGTCTTCGCTACTTCGCCACTTCGCATCGCCACTTCGCTACTTCGCATCGCCACTTCGCTACTTCGCATCGCTACTTCGCTAGTTCGCCTCTTCGCAACTTCGCTACTTCGCTACATCGTGTCTTCGCTTCTTCGTCAGTAAGAAGTAACGAAGACACGATGGAGCGAAGAAGCGAAGTGGCGATGGGAAATAGCGAAGTGGCGATGAGAAGTAGCGAAGTGGCGATGCGAAGTAGCGAAGCAAAAATCTTCGCTATTTAGCTATTTCGCATCGCTAATTCGCATCGCCTTTTCGTTACTTCGCATCGCATTTTCGCTTCTTCGCATCGCGTCTTCGCTACTTCGCATCGCAACTTCGCTATTTCGCCCTAGATTCTAAAACCACGAAGTAGCGAAGACGCGAATGGCAGAAAACAGCCACCATAGAGGGGCCATTTGATTTCGTGTTAACTTTCCAACACGAAATAGCGAAATCGCGAAAAAATCAAAACGAAATCGCGAAATTGTGAAACGAAATCGCGAAACAGGGAAACGAAATCGCGAAACAGCGACACGAAATCGCGAAACAGCGACACGAAATCGCGAAACAGCGAACGAAATCGCGAAGGAGCGAAACGTCCGCGAAACGAAATCGCGAAGGAGCGAAACGCCCCCGAAACGAAATCGCGAAGGAGCGAAACGTCCGCGAAACGAAATCGCGAAGGAGCGAAACGTCCGCGAAACGAAATCGCGAAGGAGCGAAAGAGCGAAGGAGCGAAAGAGCGAAATCGCGAAGGAGCGAAATCTCGAATAAGCGAAATCGCGAAGGAGCGAAATCGCGAAGGAGCGAAATCGCGAAGGAGCGAAATCGCGAAGGAGCGAAATAAGGAATTTACAGTTCCCTGTTCATAGTAAGTAAGATCGGATGTTTGACCAAATAATCTGATATCCTATAATTGTTTTTTGTAACATAACATGACAATTATATTATAAGGCGATGAACCGGTATACAAAGCAGTTATATATTATAGAATCTGCATGTTTTATGATAAATGTAACGTTAATTGAGGACAATGTAAGATCGATACAAAAAAATCGAACTGGTAATATGAACGACGTATAATAGGTAACTTGTTATTGTTTATATTTGTTAGAGAAGTAAGAGTAAGTAGGACTAGTAGGAATATGTCAAAATAGTAATGCCGCCAACAAGAGCTGCCATATAAACCAAAAATCAAATGCATATGCACAATGCAAATATGATTCTTTTGACATTTTGGTCATCTAGCCACAACCTATTCTAAATTTATCTGTCGACAGATTGACATAATACGTAATTTTATCATATAATGGACATGCCATAAAAATGTTATTCACTTAATACGTTGTAGCTATTTTACTGTAATCTACATTATAGTTTTTTATGGAGTGGGAAATAAATGGTATATTCAGAAAATACACATCAATCTTAAATTAAAGCGTATTTAACACGTAGGATAATACAGTAAATACGCCAAAATTTTAAAAGATTGAGTACAGTTCTCAAAGGAACTGTACAGCACACTTCTTGACAGTAATTTGGATAGTCCAGGACTTATTATGCCTTGTGTACCCCTTTAGGCCTAATTAAAACGTCGAAGCGGACAGCTTCAAAGTGATGAAGTTGTCGCAGATGGAGTGTAAACACGCCTATCCGTACAGCGAAAACTGTAGCACGCACTGTAATGATGACTGTCAAACTGGATACATTCATAAGTTGCGCGTATAATTTTGCGCATATATCGTTTGGTTGTCAAAGTTTTAAAATAGTCATAATTTGGAATACCATTTATGATTCATAATAGTTGTTTTTGTTAAACGAAGAATAACCGCGTTTGACATCATATTTCGATTAAACAGTCTTAAATATTTAATACTGACCTACCTACCGAAAATACGAATTGTATTACGTTTGAAAAATAATGTGGTCATTGTGTTTTGATTTCTCGTTGGGCAAATTGTGCCTTACTCTTGTTCCAATTTCCAATAAGCAAGTTATACTAATTTAAATAGTCTTATTCAAATCGACGATTTGTATTCAAATCTTTTAACTTTGTTTGAACGAGAGTATTTCTCATTTGCATATGAAATATAAATGTCTCTGTTATTAATTAAACAAACAATACATATCGCTTCCTGGCTCGCGTTTGGTCTTCTTTCTTAGTTAGCATGTTTATGATAATACATCTTCGTGTATTTCAATACCACACGACGAGTTTGCAATGTATAAGAAAAAACGTTTACTCAACGTATGTTTCTAAAAATAGCAATTATAGTTTGAAAGTTTGATCATGAAGCTGTATCCTGTCTGTGGTAGAATACAATGTGGCAACATATCATTTAATAATGCTACATATTATTTCACAAATCAAGGAACATGCACAATGGTTTAGATGTTATGCCGACTCCTGTAACATATAGCTGGTATCGAACAAATGAATACCATCTTCAATTTTGTAGATACTAACAATACGTCAAAGTAGTTGGTACCATATCCACTTTTTGGAACTATTATCTGTAAATATCGTTGAATTTTATGACATGACGAATGACAGATTTACAATTATTAAAGCGACATTTCCTCGCGATCAACTTTAATAGATATACTAGATGCCTTGTTTGCAGGCCTATCAACACCGAAAGTTAGGAAACGTCGCATTCTTTAAATAGTAAATACTATCATTCTTTCTATTTAAACGACATAGAAGTAGAAAGAAAATACAGTAGTTTCTTTCTGTATATATAGTTAATGAATACAATTCGTGTCAAAAGCCGATGAGCCGATGTGTTGTCTAGTGGTTACTGCATTGACCGTCTGTTCTACTCTTGTCCTTGTTAAGGTTCGAATCCCACGAATGATATATTTTGTTTAAAGTTACACTCAAGATCTCTATGATATGTGATGTTGAAACTTGATATATTGGATAAAATCATTTTATATACGAAGCGATGTATACAGTATACGAAGCGTAAAATATAACCGTTTATAATTTAAAGAGATAAAAGAAATCACCAACAAGTTTATAAGTTTTTCGAAATTAGAATTCCAGTGTATATATTTCTAACAAATAACACTACACATAAAGACAAATATAACATGCAGATTATATAATACATAACTGCTTTGTATACCGGTTCATCGCCTTATAATATAATTGTCATGTTACGTTAAAAAAACAATTATAGGACATCAGATTATTTGCTAAAACATCCGATCTTACTTACTATGAACAGGGAACTGTAAAATCCTTTTTCGCTCCTTCGCGATTTCGCTTCTTCGCGATTTCGCTCCTTCGCGGTTTCGCTCTTTCGCTTTTTCGCTCTTTCTCAATTTCGCTCTTTCGCTCCTTCGCGATTTCATTTCACGGACGTTTCGCTCCTTCGCGATTTCGTTTCGCGGACGTTTCGCTCCTTCGCGATTTCGTTTCGCGGACGTTTCGCTCCTTCGCGATTTCGTTCGCTCCTTCGCGATTTCGTTCGCTGTTTCGCGATTTCGTGTCGCTTTCTCGCGATTTCGTTTCCCTGTTTCGCGATTTCGTTTCACAATTTCGCGATTTCGTTTTGATTTTTTCGCGATTTCGCGATTTCGTGTTGGAAAGTTAACACGAAATCAAATGGCCCCTCTCAGCCATCATATGTTTCAGTGTTATTCTTTTCATGAAAAGGAATCTCATTTTTTTTATCAGAAGTAAGGGTTTAAATTATGTTTAAGTGAGGTATTACACTTGTCTTTATATTTACCTCATTGCAGTGCGCAACTTCCTGCGGCTGATCACGGACCTGTTCATGGCGGGTACGGAGACCTCCTCCACGACTCTCAGCTGGGCCCTGCTCTACATGATGGACAGACCGGACGTACAGACCAGGTGTCGGAAGGAAATAGAGTCTGTAAGGTCGCACACACGTCAAACTGTTATATCATTATACATTCAATATAATTTCTTCTTCTATAGTCTGAAAAATTATAATTATTGTGTTTAAGTCCCTCGCAAGTAATACTTCGTGCCAGTTTTCCGTCAATGGCCAATTTAAGTCTTACTGCATTTTCAGTGCTAGCGTAGTTGCGCGCTGCATCTGAAGTTCATATATTATCTGTCGCTCTCGCTCGGCGGTTAGTTAAATTTATTTACTTGTCGTAATCATAATGGACAGGCAGAGATATAATAGTAGTATGCCACTGCCTGTGTTCCAGGTCGTAGGATTGGAAAGAATGGTGACATATGAAGATAGGCCGACATTACCCTACGTGGAGGCCACTATCCTAGAAGTACAGAGACTTGCAAGTATAGGTATCAACGTCTTAATTCTATCGGAACCCAAAGTTCAAGGAGGCATTTTTAATCTCTTAGAAAAAATAATGTTTCCACTTACCAGTTTATCATACAGGAACAACCAGTAATTTTATTGACGTGTCTTCATAGCATCGGAAATACATTATCATAATATCTATCGAAATTGTTCAGAGCAATATATTCAGATATATCACCACCTCCCGTCATACATGTATGATGATTTGAAGAAGATACTGACTGGTTCCCTCATTCCATCGAACTGTACACCCAGTCCATAATCGTATAGCAATATCTAGATTTCAATTTCAATAATAAACATGATTTGTTTTATTTGAACAACTATTTCCAGCTCCGCTATCCGTTCCCCACGCTGTTCTAGAAGACACAACACTCGGCGGGTTCCACATTCCACAGTACTCTCTCGTCATACCAAACCTGCTCTCTGTCCACCACGACCCGAATCTCTGGCCGGAACCGGAAGTACTCAAACCAGAGAGGTTCCTCAAGGACGGAGAGGTCATCAGACCCAACGCTTTTATGCCATTTTCTATTGGTAATGGACTTAGTTTGTTCCATCTTCCGTTGATCATTATTTCAGGACCGGTGGAAGATCAAACTTTGATCATTGTAGGATAGTGCATTGAGATCTGATATATGGCCATTATGTGTTCACTTCAACTTGACATTTAATTTAGGTGACCGGTACATAGTTGGCGCAACTCATTCCTCCGTTTGAAAGGACTGTTTACAAACAGCAGTATGCATATGATAGGAGGTTTAGCGATTTGGCGATTTACTAAATCTAATATATATTACGAAGAAAACTGTGTACGTCACTTGAAATCTCATCCGAAAATGGTAAGCACATGCTTGACGTTCAATAGACTGTGTGATATTTTTAACGAAGTATATATAGAAATAAGGGATAATCCCTAAATATCAACTTTAAGATCACAATCTCCTCGATAAGAGTTTCTCGGGTAGGGTAGAAACAGACAAAATCCGGAATGACGTCACATGGGGTAGTAGACCTAATACACTAAACGCCAAAAGAAACGTTACCCCACTTCTTTTTTTAATAACGTTTTAAGTATCAAAGATATTTGAGAAATTGATGGTTCAAAAGAGAGCTGAATAACGTAGCTTTATGCTAATAACACGTTTAAAACTCCTGATGGATTCATATTGTGGCAAAATGCAGCTTGCTTGTCCGGTTTTCGACCAGGCTGGAAGTAACCAAAAAATGTGATTTAGATGTCCAGAAGAAGTTGAAAGTAAACTTTTACTTTTGTGACTTTACATCATAACCCCTAAACGATAAAAAAAATGTTATTGAGTAAGTTTAAGTGTTAAACGTATAAAATATATTTTTCTAGTCATTAAATATCTTTTCTCGTAATTTACCTTGGTGGCAACGGGTTTACTGTGTTGTCCAATGACTTAGAGTCATAGTATTTAGGAACACAGACGATTATTTATGTGAACATTATTTGCTTGAAAATGAAAACTTTTCTCTTTTTTTTGTGTATCACTCAAACGCATTATCACTCAAATGTAGCAAACTTCAAGAAGCATTTGCATGAACTGAATGCTTCTACAGGATATAAAAGGTGCCTACTTTGCATGAGATGGCACACATGTACGAAATCATGCCGCGATTGACAAGTGGAGAAAGAGAAAGAGCTCTGGGGATGTTGCAGATGGGGTCGACCAACAACGATGTTGCCAATGCCTTTGGATGTCACCGTGTGACCATTATACGACTTCGCCAGCGCTATCTTCAGAATGAAGTCACCGCTGATAGGCCTGATGATGGTCACACGGTGACATACTATTAAGTCATTTGATGACACAGTAAACTCGTTTTCACTAAGGTAAATTACGAAAAAGGATCTTAAATGACTAGAAAAATATATTTCATAAGTTCCACACTTAAACTTACTCAATAACAGTATTTTTCATTGTTTAGGGGTTAGGATGTAAAGCATACAACCTTTTTGTCTAGTCACAAAAGTAAAAGTTTACTTTCAACATCTAAATCACATTTATTGGTTACTACAAGCCTGGTCGAAAACTGGACAATTTTAATCTTCTTAAGAAAACTGCATTTTGCCACAATATGAATCCATCAGGAATTTTAAACGTGTTATTAGCATAAAGCTACGTTATTAAGCTTTCTTTTGAACCATTAATTTCTCAAATATCTGTGATACTTAAAAAGTTATTTAAAAAAGAAGTGGGGTAACGTTTCTTTTAGCGTTAAGTGTAGTCTGACATTGAGCCTCTGAAAAGAATTTTTGTTTAAATTTCAAAATTTGAATAAAATAAAATAAATAGGAGCATCTGAGATGTGTCCTTATACTGAGCTCTGTAGACTTGCCTCATTGTAGACTTGCTTCATTGTAGACTTGCCTCGGCTCTTTGAATTTAAAGGGTCTGGATGACAGACTATAGACCTTATAGCATTGTTCTTGTCCACCAACAGGACCCCGGAAGTGTGCCGGGGAGACTCTAGCCAAGATGGAGTTGTTCCTGTACTTCGCCAACCTCCTCCAGACCTTCACCTTCAAGAAGCCAGACGGCGCCACGCTAAGTTTCGACGGCGTCACGGGTCTCACTCGGGCTCCCAGACCCTACCAGCTGATTGCTTGTAAACATTAACTCTCCGTATGATTAGAATCGGTTTATATTTTCATTAGTTACATTTCGCTCAAGTTGTTTGAGTCTTAGACAGGTATTGGTAAAAGTGAGGATAGCGCAGTCAACTAACTTCAACCATGTGAATAGAATCAGCTACATATAATATAAAACATAATAGAACCGAGTGAGTTTATGTACCTATAAGGGATGTGAGCATAACCAATTTACAGGGAAGACAATATATGATTGATAACTTGCTAATATTACTTGTTTTGCTGCACATTGTATGTATGTAATATTGTGTCTCCCTATTGTTCCTCCGTTACAACGACGCAAGAAGTGTCACAATGTATCGGGGTGTCGCGTTCTCAGAATAAAAAAAAGTTGTTATCCATGACACTTGTTCTTACTTAAGTGACAATTTTCCTCCCCATATAGGAACATCGTAAAAGCGTTCGACTACGGCTCAAGAGGTCCGAGTTCGAGTTCGGTTAGGTGTTTAACAACTTTGATCTAGGCTTGAGATCATGTTGTTCTACATACAGTAAGTTTGGAGTGCTGAAACATTGACTTCAGAACAGTACCACCCATTGTTAGCTGGTTTCAGTCACCGGCCACAGGAGTCGCACAGTTTAAACCCACAATAATGAAATATTCGTGAAACGGGGTTAAACCCATCCACACATTTTGGTGAAATTCCACTATGAAACCTCTGTGTACAGTAGCGTTATAAGAACTTCTTGTCAGTCTCAGCTATCCTGAAAATATGAATGAAAGTTAGAATAACATAAGATAAACTAAAAGTTGTAAAATAGTGCATCTAGCGGTATACGAACTCTTATTATTCAGAGGTTTCCTTGTGGAGAGCAATCTACAGAATCTGAACCTGTTCCCATCCCAGTATATGCATTGCTGCAAATTTTACTTATCGGAACAAGGTCGATTTTTGAACAGACCGCTCGCCGTGTTTAATGTACCCCCGGTTTTCAGAAGCTATTCAGGGGGCGAAAAAATATAATGCAGATACCATATTTCATTATGATACGTTTAAACTTGGTTAATCTCACTTTGAAATATTTAATGTATAACTCATTATGTTATATACACGGCTCAGTTCCATAACAGCGAGCGCTAATAATCGCTCAATGTAGCGCTCAATGTAGCGCATTCTCTCCTGAACAACACGGTGCAGTTCCTCGAGGTTTGCTCGCTACATTGTAGCGCTACATTGACCAATCGCGTTCAAGAGAGGTTTAATGTAGCGCTCAATCAATGAGCGATTATAAGCGCTCGCTGTTATGGATGTTATGGGACAGAGCCCAGGGCTTATAATCGTTCATTGATTGCTTAATGTTACGCTCAAGTAGCGCTCATTCTCTCCAAAACCTCAAATTTCGCTCGCTTTGCTATGTAGCGCTACATTGAGCAATCGCGTTCAAGAGAGGTTTAAAAGTAATCGCACATTGAGCGATTACTTTGAAACCTCTCTTGAACACGGCCCTGGTATGATACGATGGTAATCTGAATTTGAATCTTTAGCGCCTGACAGGCGACCGGTTGCGTTCTCCCCAGGGAGTGTTCTGTACTCGTTGACAAGGGGTAATATGTCGACCAGCGCTTTGAGCATGCAATGTGCGTGGATATAGGCGCTATATACATTGTTATAGACTCTCTCTCTCTCTCTCTCTCTCTCTCTCTCTCTCTCTCTCTCTCTCTCTCTCTCTCTCTCTCTCTCTCTCTCTCTCTCTCTCTCTCTCTCTCTATATATATATATATATATATATATATATATATCAGATTTTCGAAGCTCTCTTAGCGCTACGACAGTCGTAAGTACCATACATTAACATTGGCTTGTGACTATCTTAGTGCTAAGAGAGCTTCGAAAATCTAGGCCCAGGTTGTTTAAATTATGTGTATATGACATATAACCCCACTTCTTGACCTCGTGCAAAACGTGCCTGGTAATAGTAGCTCCATCATTTGTCATGGAATCATTAGGCTTCTCGCCCTCTCCATTTGCAATGACTTTGTAACACATAACAAACTTCAGCACCAAGTGATTTGTATGTGTGCATAGCTTCAAACTACTATAGACAACCTAAAAAAACAAATACGTAACGACCCGATTCGTGCAATAAAAGGAAATAATTTTAAAATGTCAAAATTCAGTCGAGATGTCACAATTTAACATTATTTATCGAGACTGAATTAATAAATCCTTCTAAAATGTTTGTTCTGCAGTTTTACTCACTTTGTCAAGAAACACTTAATGTGAAACGTGCATACAATCAATTTACCATATTTATACATTTCTATAATGAGTGTTGAAGCAGGTTTATATTCCAAAGTGTTTCCTAAAAAGGTTCGATCAGAGCTAGTTTATTGCAAAGTGATAATATCCTCTGTCTAGATGTGGGTCACCACCTCTTCTGTGATCTCAATCCATACACAATGTCCTTCAGTATTTTGACAAAATCTGTGACTATAAAAACAACAGACATTACAACCAGAATAGCAATGGCTGCTCCACCGAGTTGTCTGGCTGAAGGTCGGTCATCCGGGGCACTTGTCTTCTTCCTGATTTGTTGAGATAATACTTTAGGGTCAACTATCAGATTATCGCGAATATCTTCTGTCAGCTGGTGGGCAACTTGGGGGATGTCCTCCTTTGTGTATGTCGCTGGGCATTTACAGGGGCAGGACCAATATGTGTATTTGGATGATACTGTGAGTTGTGGTGGGACTGTTGCATACACGATTGTTGATGTTGATCCGAACGTCACTTCCGTTTCTGAGGGTGTCACTTCCGTTTCTGTGGTTGGCACTTCCGTTCCTTCCCCTATAGAAGGTGTCGCCTCTGCATCGTTATACAGAGTCGTAGATTCCACACGAACTATCGATGCAGATTCAAATAGCGTCGATCCATACATCACTTTCATATTCGATGGTGACGATATGGGACTTATATCCGTTTGTGATGGGTTGACATCCGTATTAGGTAATAAAGGCGTTGGTTGGAAAGTAGCCTCCGACTGAGAATTAAAAAGCGTCTGTTGGAAGGTGGCAGAGAAAACTGGCATTGTATTGATGCTTTCACTGATTTTATAAATACTGGTAGTTTCAGTCCCCGTGGAAAAAGACTTGATCAGAAACGAATGGACAGTAACTTCAGGCGATGACGCGATTGAATGATACGGTGAAGACTGAACGGGAGATAGAGCACTGTTAGTTGAAATACTTGTGGTCGTCAACTTTTCTGAAAATTAGAATAAACTGATATGGATAGTGGTCTGCTTATATAGATACTATAAAACTATTGTTTGTGTATATTTAAAACTTTTAAACGTTGAAAACATAATATGCAAGCGATAGACGTTAAACACTGTTTTAAACTATAATTGATGAGTAATGTTATTACTCGGTGGTTGGCCCTGTGCGAGTCTCACCTTCACAATGTATTCCGGAATAGTCAGTTGGACATGTGCACAAGTACGTGAAGAGATCTGCCGAACAGTTTCCTCCATTGAGGCACGGGTTGATTTCACATTCTGACCATCCTGGGGCACGGATACAAGAAGAATATTCAGTTCAAGCGTGCTTAATTAACCACTTATATGATAAATAATAATAACAGCAACGGGCATCCTCTAACGCACATATCCACACTGACACATGCTCTCTGCTTCATAAGCTTGCAGGTCACCTTCTACCTAACGTTTAACTTCCCAATTGTACTGCTTGGTGGGCAGATGCTGAATTCGAAAGTCTCTTTTCTCTCAGATTTGATCAAGGAATGAAGCGCTTCACCCAGCCATATGGTGAGCTTCGCCCACTGTTGCTGAACTTTACTGTCAGCGTTCAACTGAGCTATAGATAGGACCACGTGCCAGTAAACTAATTATAAAACATGATGTTAATTATAAACAGGTTATGGCGAACACCCATCTTACTGTGTACATAATGTAGATAAGGCGGAGTGGGGTTATTTGGGTGTTTAACGCGGCTTTCAAGAGTATTTCACTTATATCATGGCTGCTAGAATTACAACAAAGAGAAAGCCCGCATCACCATGTGGCTAATGCATTGCTGTGAAACCTGCGAGCAACGGTTTAAACTAACGAACAACGGGTGGTACTGCACTGAAATTCAGTGTAGCATTGCACCCAAACCTTTCTTTCAAACAGTTTCTGCTGCAAACAAAGTTGCCGTGCCCCTCGCGGGATTCAAACCTTGGATATATTGATACGAAGCCGAACGCGCTAACTACTGCACTTTCCCGCCCACTACAATGTAGATGAATATATAATTTAAAAACTGCGTATTCTTAGTTTCCTGGGCATTTAGACGATGAGCAAATATAACATATATCTGGAATCCCAGTATATGTAATAGTACAACATTGTTGTACTTTTCGGGACGAGTCCCTTGCGAGATTCGAACATACACATTCAGATTTCGATAACAATCACCGGCAATGAGTGTAAGCCTACTAACAGCTTATCCACTAAGCCAACCTTAAATCGTATAAGAAAATTGAAGGGTCTTCATAACTACCCAAAATGATTTATGTTATTGTCACTATTGTGCACGAGACATCAGCATACTATTTTGTATGTTTATTCAAACCTTTTATTAAGACATGTTTAAATGGATACAGGAAAACGAATCCATCACTTTTGGTCCCGATAAGTGGAGCGAAATAAGTGGAATAAGTGGAATGAAATAAATGAAAATTGTTAATCAAGATTCATATATATATATATCGTACAGAAACATACCCGATGGGCAAAACGAAGGAAGTTTACATCCTTGACAAAGAAAGATTTCACTTACGTCTGTGTCGTACTGCAGGTGACGTCAAGACAAAAGCATTCCCTTCAAATCTTGCATTCATGTAGACGATCATCGATATTGTGGCGTTATATGGCACTGGGTAGTTCATGTTGCCATTGAAGACGTCACGAGTTGCCACAGAGTATAGACAGGATGGTATATCCTGAACTGTAAACTCCCCTTCAAGATCATTAGCAAAATGACTTTTCATCACTACTGATACAGATGAATCGAACGTATCGGAAATCAAACTTGGCAGGTCAGATGCAAAGGTGGTTCCAAATCTTTCAACGGGTGTAAGGGTGGCCATGAATGGATCACCGCGGTCATTTGGACAGACTTTACCACCTTTCCCATACATAACAACCATGATAGGTTCTGAGGAACGCAAGCAGAGAGCTTCACCTGCTGAAATGTCAAGTTCAATGAAGTCACCAGGGTCAAGATTGTAAACTGTGTCTTCAGAAGTCACCAGTCCGGTATCCACTACTGATGTAAGGATTCGGAACACAGCTCCTCTACCCGGTCCAGGACCGTGAAGTATGTATCTCTTCCCGTACATGCCCACCGGAAGCAGCATTTCCGCCATTGCATCTCGCCCAGTGACACTTTCAGGAACCTTACTTCCAACGTGACCAGCTATGGCTGCAACAGGCAAGGAACTTGAGATGAACGTCCCTGTTGGATCGCCTGTACAGTAGATCGTTAAGTCATCGAATTCATTCAATTCCACCGAGAATTCTTGTCCATCAGTGAATTCACCAGATGGCCCACATGTGCCGGAATTTCGAATACGGAAATTAATGGAGATGGTAGTGTTGCTTCTAACTGCAATGACACTGAAAGTTGGCATGTTTGGAGGAGTGGAATCATGTATGAAGCCAGTCGAAGCGATGAAGTACTCTGCTCCAAGCTGTGATATTGGCAGCACGTTGAAGGATGCTGACGAATAGACACAGAAGTTAAAGGCATACAGAGCTACTTCCGTTGTTGACGTCACGTGAACAGTCCTTTGACCAATCAAAATTGATCTGTCCGGGAGAAGGGTCGTAGGAAACAAAATTGTTTCCGAATTTCCTCCGGGTACAAATAAAGTATCCACGTTTGAGAGAACGTGGATGTGTATTTCAGCATCCGCGAACGCTGTAATAGTCAATTTCAATGTTCCTTCGCATAGATTTTCTAGAAAAGTGAACACAAAGCGTCTTCCATATTCAGTGGACTCTCCTTGTTCTGCAAGAGAGAACAGATATAAATGTCATTTAAAACGTTGAGACCATACATTTTCTTGTTATATTTCTTACACTTAACCAGTTAACAACATATGGAAGATGTAATTCCTTAGTCTGGTCCTCCATGTACTGTTTGTGTTTCACTCAATATATACACAAGTAATAGTTACTATCATAGTTTCCGAGTTGTATCGGGAAATACCAGGACAGATTGTCCGAGAGGCACCGTCCGAGGCCCTCGAGGACAAACTGTCCTGGTATTTCTCGATGCAACGAGGAAACTATGGTAGTAACTGACTTACATGGAGCGAATTCAGCACGTGAGTCTCACGTGTCAAATTAAGCACACAAACTAAATGTTCAAAGATCGTGCAGGTTCGTTCGGTTTATGTACATACGGGTAATTTGCGACAAATTTCACTATTTATTAATTTCGTGATTGGATTCGGTGGTCTTATTACCGTGGCTCCGAGTCAATGGAAATTGAAGGTGGCTTCAAAATAGGTTTTTCAATATTTAGATAACATGAACATTTAGTTATAAATTGTTTATTTTGTAAATTTTCTTCATTGTATATTATTTCCTCCGCTTCAAACTACTTTATGCATAACTTTCCAAACATTACGGTTATTGTGAATTTGTGGCAGAACACATATCAAAGTCATGTTTATTTGTTGGGTCAATTCTTTCCAGTGTTTTTTTTTTCTGGCAGAAGTCAATCAATTGATTCAAGTATTTTAGTGCCAACCGTATTAACTATCACATCAAATAAATTGGTTTTCTTACGACGATCATATTTTGGCTTAATGTTGATGTCATAGTCGTTGATAATCGTGGTAAAATGTGGTTTAGAAAAGTGTCCGTGTATCGGATATCAGGACTGTTTCAACGAAACAATCCGGATGTCGATAATGAACAGGACACTTTTATGAATATTTGTTACTCGCAACGAGGTCTAAGTGTGATGCAATAACTGTTGTTATCAATTGTATATATTTCAGTTATCGTCCAAACATTAAAATTAATTAAAACCAAACAAGTTTTTCACATTCAAAGACATGTTTTTTTCATTATCAACCAGAAATTAATAAATCTTAAAAACTACTTGTAGTATTCTTCTCAATTTCTAAATCGGGATATTAACTTTCGAAATACATGTTATGCAGCCACCAGCGTTATCAATGCTCAACTTATCAGCACTGCACCGCATACTTTATAAATAAACAACCTAGTACTCTATCACGATGATAATGTCTAACCTTACCTGATATCGTTATTGCATACATCATCACAACGAGAACAACCTGAAACAGTATGACACTACATTAGTAATATACATTACATTATAGGGGAAATAATTGAAATATTGCAATTCCATTATATGTTTCAACAAGGCAATTCCAATTCCAGCTATGCATATATATACTGATAAATTAATTAAGCGACACTTGATACATTTGTAATAAGTGTGTACCCTTTGAATATTTTGATGTTTTAATGATGTAAAGATTTAAATGGAGTTGTTTTCAATTTCGGGATTAAGCAAATCGCGCGACAAACAAGAAGTTGCATGAAATTAATCGTAGCCATGGATTCCTGAAAAAGCACTTTCAATCGGATGTGACAAAGGTGTAAAATGATAAGAATGTTTTTATTTATTTGACAATATGGCATGACGGAGATGAGATGGGAAATTATTGGTAGGCACAAAATATTGAATGTCCGCCAGAGAAATTGTTCGTCAGTTGAATATGCATAACTCTATCATTAGCAGACTTGTGAGCAAATCTATATTGCCACCAACCATGTGAAGGATGATCCAAATCAGGTCGACCTAGGAAGACTATCAGGGTGGAAGATAATGTTCAGGCACGGCTTTTATCGTTAGCCCTTCACCACAAGTGGCGTATTGAAACATATTTGGCTTCCAACACGGCTGTGAGCAACAGAAGAGTAGGAAATGATTGAAACCGAACGGCATGGAGGCACAGCGTCCAGTACATGTACTTACTAATCTCCATAATTGAGCACGTGTGGATTTGGGTTTGGTCCGACGTCATTGAAGCTTGACGTCATAGAGGAAGGTGCATTGGTCTTTTGTCCGTCTGTCTTTTACATGTGACAAGAATAAATAGAGAATCTCACAAACTGTCTTCTGACATCAAATAGATACCTCGAAATAAATACTCTGATATCAAATTGATAGAATAAAAAAAATATCCGTGGTTTGCACAGGATATTTTATTTTTTCAACAAGCGTTGATATATTTACTATCAGAAAACCTGAGGGTGAGATTCTCTTTCTCAATAAATCATTCGTTTGTTATAAGTAAAAATTACACAGCACTTTCATTAGACCCGCAATACAGTGAATCGCAACATTGTTTAGAAAACAACTTAATGATGTTAAAACAGTGTGGTGTCATTAACGTGTTACAATCTACTGCAAACGATATATCTCGTCAGATATATCGTATGATCTCACATGGGCTTTATCTCCCGTTTAGATGATAATACACTGACGGGCAAAAGTAAGTATATGGCTATTTTGACAGCATGTAACAAAGCCAAACAACAACATTTTTTTCCATAACTTTAAACGTTGAAACATGACACCCTGGGATATATTCTGTATGGAGGGTACCGCAACTAGCTGCAAAATCTGTCCAATATACGAGGGGCGTTCAATAAGTGTTGCAACCTCAATATAAAACCAACTCGCGTAGTCAATTTTTTACTTTTATTTTTCACCTCAATACACTTATTCCATTTCTCTTTAAGACTTTTGATGCCGCTTTTGTAGAAGTCTTCCGTTTGCCCCCTAACCACGCCTCTGTGGCAGCTTTGACGTCTTCGTCATCCCGGAAATGCCTTCCACGTAGGGCGGATTTCAGGTTTCTGAACAGTAAGTAGTCACTGGGGGCTAGGTCTGGGCTGAAGGGTGGGTGGTTAAGCTGTTCGAATCCACAATCACGTATAGCGGCCTGTGCAACTCTTGACTTGTGGACTGAAGCGTTGTCATGCAAAATCAGAACACCACGTGTCAACATTCCACGGCGTTTCTGTCGAATTGTCTTTCGCAATTCTTGCATTAGGTTGGCATAATATTGACCATTCATTGTAGTTTTGGTTGGCAAGTAATCAATTAATAATATGCCTTTTGCATCCCAAAAGATTGTCGCCATAACCTTGCCAGCTGATGGTTGAGTGCGAAACTTCAGGGGAGGCGGTGAACTCGGGTGCTTCCATTGCTTGGATTCCAGTTTAGTTTCCGGGTCCCAGTGGTGGATCCAGGTTTCGTCACCTGTCACCAGACGAGACAAAAACCTGGCTTCATCCGCATTAAACCGATCCAGGAGCTCCATGCAACTTTCGGTTCTTTTCTGGCGATCTTGTGCTGTGAGGTTTCTGGGTACCCATCTTGCAGATACCTTGGACATACCAAGATGGTCATGAATTATTTTTTCAACACTTCCAACTGATATCTGGAATTCCAAAGACAGTTCAGAAACTTTAACACGGCGGTCAGCTAAAATTCGTCTTTCGATAGCGGCAATAACTTCCGGTCGGGTGACTTCAGATGGCCTGCCTGACCGTGGGTCATCGTCTAAGGACTCCCTGCCCCGCTTGAACTGAAGAGACCAGCGACAAACTGTTGAAAAGTTAGGAACATCCTTACCCATCACATTACACATACGATTATGTATTTCTGTAGCTTTGCATCCCTCTTTAGTAAGGAACTTGATCACAGCGCGTTGTTCATGTTTGAGAGAATCCATGATTATGGAGACCCCTAGGTCAGCGCAGCTATTATATCTAAATAATTGTTATGTCTAGAAATTGTTTGACATGTGTCAATGTTATGTTTTGACGATAGTAACACCTGCTATAAGCTGACACTGTTTATGTAAACACCAATGCCCCGCTTGCAACACTTATTGAACGCCCCTCGTACCCACGCGCATTGAGATGTCCTTGCACGATCACTAAACGGGTCTTCTGGTTTCCACATACCCCACCCCAAACCATAACACCACCTCCACCATATGCATGAACCTATCTGATGCATGGCCGTGCCAAACGTTCCCGTGCCCGACGGTATATATCCGTTTCCTGCCATCAGCTCTGTAGAGGGTGAAACGACTTTCATCAGAAAACAACTCGTTGCCATTGTCGCACTTGCCATCTGTAAACTTGTCTTGCCCATCGAAGTCTGCTTTGACGATGTCTGAGGGTCATGACAATGGCGCGAGGGCCGATAAGCCCTAATACCAGCAGCTCGCAATCTTCGGGTCACTGTGCGTCGACGTACATAATGTCCCAGTGCTCTTTCCGCCGTAGCCATCGCTGTCACAAACCTGTTCCTGAGATGTAACAGTCTTCCCGGTCTGTAGTAACCCGTGGCCATCCAATTCTTGGACTGTACTCATGTCTTGGGTACTACCAGTGTTACGGTAACGTGAGAACAGCCTAGAGATTGTTGCTGGCGTGCAGTTGAAGGTTCTCGCAATGTATGCTTGAGAAACTCCCATAGCTCTCATTCCAATGGCTCACTCTCTCTGTATTTGCGTTAACTTCGGCATTTTTTCATGTGCTTTCACTAACTGTGATCGAACAGCGTAAATCGACCCGATTTATAGCCCTCCGTGGCACTGGCATTTAATTAAACTTGAACAAGAGTCATCAGAAGATGACATATCCCACCGGTTCCACAAAATTTGTAAAACACATCTTTTACAGATACTTGTGTATCTACTACCGTACTTCAGTTAGTGGGTATTACAGAGTTTTAGGAATGTTAAGGGTTTTAGACTTCTGCTCCAGAAGCAGTCAAAATCAACAACAACCAACATCCCTCTCATGTTTCTATGGAAACAGAAAAAAATTAATTTTTCAGAAAAAATCTGATAATATCAAAAGGCACCACTTCAGTCAATGGGTAATACACATGCAAAGTTTCAGGAAGATATGATTAACAGTTTTGGAGCTGTGCTCCGGAAACGAACCTGTCTCTGAACAAAGTCCAACTTCAACATGTTTCTATGGAAACGAAAAAACATAAAATTTTCAGAAATCTGAAAATATAAAAAGGCACCACTTCAGTTAGTGGGCAATACACATGCAAAGTTTCAGGAAGATATGATGAACGGTTTTGGAGATGTGCTCCGGAAACGAACCTGTCTCTGAACAAAGTCCAACTTCAACATGTTTCTATGGAAACGAAAAAAAAAAAAAAATTCAGAAATCTGAAAATATAAAAAGGCACCACTTCAGTTGGTGGGTAATACACATGCAAAGTTTCAGAAAGATATCATGAATGGTTTTCGAGTTCTGCTCCGGAAACGAAATGATTACGGACGGACAGACGGACAGACGGACGGACGGACGGACGGACAGACGACTATATCCCACGGTATTACACACCGGTGGGATAAAAAGTCCTGTTTTACCATTTTCTCGTGCTATTGATCACGTGACTTCATGCAGTGAAATCACGAGCATTTTGTAGTACTCCATAAGACACACAATGTTTGTTTCCGTTTTTGCAGTGAAATATAGATACACAATATTTCTACACAACGATTTGAAAACGTTATACTAAATTTTGCCCGTCAGTTTAGTAAATAACAGCATGATGATGGCATACTTAGAAATATATCTTATGATCCACGTCTCAATATTATATCTCCATTCACGAAATTATTGTTCCAAAAGGTATTATTGGAAATCGGTATTTATTGATAATGTTGACATCATGATAGTGTTAGAAGATGTTTACTCTTGTATCTTGTTTCGCGAGCACATGCTGAACATATTATTATCCCAAGAAAACAAAGAGACGGTAAACAGTCGTTCAACGCGCGTCTTTCCTCTTACCATGATAGAACCATGTGAAGTGGGAACCGCTATAATACAACCAAATAAACCCAACAATAGCATTACTCTGTTTATGTACATGTAAACCTGATTCTCCTTAAGAATGACGGTGAATTTTCATCATGTTTTTGACTCGTATTACTGAATTTATACTTGTGACGTCACCAAATTGTTCCCTCGCCCATGTCTTTGTTAGTATAATACATAACCTCAACTTTGTGGGATATTCTCATGAAATAGAGTGTTTTGATGGAAACATATTTATTCAGTCATGAAAAGGATTGGGCACAGGTTATCGAACTTAAAAAAGCCCTTTTCAGATAATTACAACTTTGATATCACAACAATGCATAGCAAGAGATGGGCAGGTGGTAAGGATATGTACAAGAGAAGTTAGACAAAACGTTTAGTTTAAGAGATATAAATATGTACCATTTTGAAAACATTCTGATTTTTAAAAAATAGAAACCTTCATCGCCATGTAAAATAAGCTGTTTCACGTTGAGCCAAGTGCAAAGGGTATTCAAGAAAATAATCAATCACATTTTCACACATATGACCACATTGACAACATGAATTATGTCTTACACTCTAAATAAATCATAATTAAGTTAGCTGGCCATACATGTATATCTTAAACATGTCTGTAAAATATTTAATTTTCGTATTCCATACGAAAAGTATACAGGTGCACATTTTTCTTTGGTATGAAATTGAGACTTAAATGACGAAACAAATCAGAATTCCTGATTGCTAAGAGAATGGTATTCCATTATTTAATTGATGATGGAATAAATGATGTTGTTGAATACTTCAGTCCCGTACAAGGTTGGTTGAAATTATCAGAATTTCTTAATTGATAACATGTCCGATTGCCTACTAAAGTAAAGAAGTAAATCCTGAAGAAAAGCGGATGCAAGACTTTTCTGTATTTTATAAAATAATGTCAATTTGTACCTCTTCCTTCTCTCAGAAAGTAAATCCCATCCTGTTTCAAATACAAGGAACGGGAAGAGGCATATCTTGGAAGACCTGTAACTATGCGGGCCGCTTCAAGTTGAAGTTTTTCTAATTTGTTAGCTTGTTCAGTCAAGCAACCATCCCATACCTCACAAGCATACTCAAATGTGGTCTTATAAACACAGAATATATTTATGATAATGTCTTTCTACTAAGTAGAAACTTTAGTTTCCGAAATGCACCAAATGAATCATTTAAGAGGTCCTTTTGACAATGGTTTCAATATGATGCTGCCAGCTCCCATTGGATGAAAAGGTTAAACCCAAAAGTTTGTGATGATCAACTGTTTTAATATGACAACCGTCAAAATTCAAGTAAAAAGCTTGATGGCCATCTTTTAGTGTAAAAAAACATGGCTTCTGTCTTCTCTGGGTTGTAAGAAATCAACCACCCGATAGCCCAATTACTCAATAGTTCTAAATTGTCATTATGGTTTCCATGAAATAGAGTGTGGAATCTCGGGCAAACAGTTTGGGAATTAGGGGTTAACTGGAATATTGGAGACTAGAATATTGCTCTTGGTTCTCCAATATATCTTCAGAACTGGCGATTTTAAAGTTAAAACTTGAATTCTTCTAAGATTGACGATATCTGAGGGTACATAATGTTCTCGCGTGACTCAATCATCAATTATACGGGCGGCAAAGAGAGAGAGAATGGTGTATAAACGTCTCTTATATAAGAATATTTCGAAATTTTCAAAGTACAAAATGTCAAACAGGTTTAAGAAATAAAATTAGTGGAACCTAAATAACTCATTCTGGTCTTTTCAAGAAAAGAAATACAATGAGGATCCAGTTTTCTGCGAGAATATTTCTTCAGATATCGGCAGCTTTGAAAATGATTCTCTGGCAATATGTGGATATTTTGTTATTGGCTCTTCTATAGATCTGAAAATCTCTAGAGGGGGCGTGGATACTTTTATAAACATTGTTTACATTGAGATATTGGGTATCCTCAATTTTCTGTGTGACAAACGTCTTGACAGAGAAAAACCTCAGCAACCTCGTTCTCTCATAATAAATATCTTTGATCTATCAACTTGCCCCAAGCAAAATCAAGAAAACGCTTACCTTAAAATCTAATAAATAAGTCATTGCGACTACGTCAAGTTTACCCAACACGTCTGTTCCACAGCTCCACCAGAACACGATCGAACTCTTGCATTAATTGTACGTTGTAAAAACTCAGGTAAGATATCTGGTCACGTGACCCATTATGTAACCGAGCTTTGTCGGCATTATTGGTACTAGGTCGATGTCCAATCACAACGGGTTTATTCTTATACAATACGTGTTGCTATAGCATCAGTGTTGTTTTCTTCGTTTTATTTTTACCGTTCTCTTCTGGGGACTGTTTTGATCTCTGATTTAAGTATTTGCTATATTTTGGAGCGTGTTTCCTTAGGTTAAGTTATCTGTTTTCAAATGAGTTTTAAAACAACATTTGTAGCATAGAAGCACCGTAACTTTAGCATCATAACCATACACATACCTCGATTGAGAAATAGTTGACGAGTTAAGGTTTAACAGCATTTTTAGTTGGTTTAACAAGTAATAAAACGACCTGATGATACACTTTACAGCCTGCTGAGTTACAAAATTCATGACCCTAATAAAATAACAGCATTATCGTTCATCGTTCAAAGAGATATGCAGACAACGAAGGACAATATGAAAACAACTTCAGAAAAGGTTTCAGCATTTATTAATTGAGTGAAACATTGAATTAAATTGAATAAATCCGACAGCATCCGGTCACTGTCATTTCTCAGTTCTTCATCATCAGTGGCAGCATAGAGACGTCATCGTTTTCTGGAAGGGGTTGCTGTGTGAGGAGAAAAATTAAAATCAATTCACTAAATTGGCAGACGAGATCTTTTATCTCATAGAAGCTAACAAAGAGACTAGGATGTATTAGTTTTAATCATGTCAACAAGGAACACAATTTCACACCATCTATCCAAGACAATATCTACATGCATTCTGGAAAACGGACGAACAGCAATGAAATAATAACACCATCATCATCATCATCCAGTCTATCAAGGACTTTTTCTCTTTTTTTTCGTGCACATTCAACGGCAAGACATAAAGCCACGCTTAACAATATCGTGGGGAACAATACCACCACAACATTCTCAAGATGACTTCTTCTACTTACGGGTTTGAACGCGATGGCAGATTTGAAAAAGCTTTGTGACCGGAAGTTGATGAGTCTGTCTGCGATGTTGTTTCTGAGTCTGCTCATTTTCTCTCCGTACTTCCGGTACATGAGATTTGCCACAACCCAGGCCCACTGGCACGATCCCGAGCATACTGAGGACCGTTGGAGAAAAGGGAGTCAATAATTTGAGTTGTGATGATTAATTACTATAGCATGTAAACACAGAACGTAAATGAAAAGAAGACTGGGTCCAGTTATTGTCGTATCCTATCTTGGAACATATAATGATTTCATAAATATGTACGTTCTTTTGAATAAACTGGTCTTAAACCTTATCGCGCTGTGTTTGATATAGTTTCCCTTTTAAATAGTTTGTGACTAAAACGTGAGGACGCCTTGTCCGTTGTTAGATTATTCATCTGTTTTAGAGTTTAGGCTAAACACTCGGGAGATATACATAGATAAGTGGGATTGAAACAATAAAGCATTCCTGTTTCGAGGGGTACAATTTGAAAAACATAACAGCTAATCGAATACGAACTCGCTCAATTTTTCGTTTTGATAATGAACCGTATAAGCGTGTGTTCTGACGCAAATTCAGTAAGCAAATTACGAGGCTTCCAAACAAGGCTTTCAGTACATAAGCTTTAGCGAAAGTAACTCCCGAGCACAATTCACTGTCCGTAACATTCGGAATGTATTCGTTTTTAAATCAATGATGCGATTGGTCAGCTAACGACTGGGCTTTGCCTGTACTAAGCTAGTGTCAGACCGTGTACAGATGCAAAGAGTCGTCATACAGACCGCGTGTAGCAACTTTTATTCCTCGGAACAGAGTCCAATGTACTCAGAGAGACCGAAACGTCGCACTCTTGCACACCCCGATTTTTATAAAAAGTGTTAGAATGTGGAAATCTTGGGTACTCAATGGGTGAACAGATCATTCTCAAAGTTTTGACACTTACATGGATATATTGCACATGTGTTTGTGTTTGAAGATCGTGAAGCGAATATACCGAGTGCACGACATGCAGGTGAACTATACAGACTTATAATTACCTAGGTTATCCAGGCTGTCTGATGCCCATGTACCCTGGGATGGGATTGAAATGACCGATGCTGACCGGGAATTAACTGCAAAGGAATTCTATATATTATATATTCTCTCAGAGGTAATAATTCATATTCTTTACGAACATGAAACAGTGAACGTGTTGCTCATATAAGATCGGGAGGCTCAGTCTCTAATCCTCCAGGCACCTTATTAAGTTGCAGGGGGGCGTTCCACTGACCAAGCTTAGCCCAAAGATCATCGTTAAACCCATCCTTTAACATTGGCTAAGACTGATCTTAGGGCTAAGATGGTTAATGGAACGGTACCCTGGACGATAATATTTATTGCAATCAGGTCGAACATAACACTTCGCTTGGTTCGATTTGAGTACTGGTGGGAAGAAACCATGTCTTGTGACTTTGTCGTGTCTCTTTCCTTAAAGTCAACCAATCACAAACTCGTTCAGATATCGACTTCCTAGCATCGTCGTTGATTGGCTGGAGTGAAAGGTCATAAGACATGACCCTCGCCGAGCACTACTCAGATCCAGAATATGGTGAGGTACAAGTGTAACGTTCGCTTTTAATAATATTGCTAAGTTGCAGAAAGACCAAACAATATTTAAATACAGATACCTTCGGATACGGAGTCATCTGTTTGGCTAGTAGTATCATCATTCTGGGGGAAAATACAAATTTATCCTTTTATTAGCAATATATATCTGGTATAATTGATATTGATAAGGTTTATGCTGATGACGTTATGGTTTACCACTCAAAATCTTTATGAATGCATTATCATAGTCTCCACAATTACCCACAGGAACTTTTCTTATTGATCGAATTCAATTAATCGAACGTTCAGAACGTAGGTTAGTACACGGCCCGTTGAATTGAGTAAAGTAAACACATGTAAACTGTCAGGCAAAAGAATTTACTCACCTCAGGTTGACTATGGCGCGATACAATAATTCTTATCTGCAGTAGTTTGAATGAATTAATTGGTGACAGTGGTTAAGTTTTAGTTACAATAACTTTGTTTCATGCAGACTGCATGGGGTAAGCAATGAAATCAACACCTGTGTGCAGAATCAGTGTGCACATTTATTAATTTTCACATAGAATATGTCTTATATGTTGATGAACAGTTGTGTAACATCAACACTAATTTTTGAAGAAATTTAAAATTATTTTTTTTTAAACAAATAAAATATGTAGAAGTATTCTTTGACTGCTGATTATAACACCTGTATTCTTTAGTTTTAGATTATGATATTAAAAACTTTAGATTTTTGCATTTGCAACTGAGGTGAGTACTTTCTTTTGCCTGGCAGATCACAATCAACGACGAAAATTATGATTTGTTAGCAGTTATGTTTTAAGCTGAGAATTTCTTGATTTGGCCATTTATCCAAATACTAACTATAATTTACAAACTGAACATAATGTGTATTTCTGTTTTCGCTTTGCCATAAATATTTAGCTATCGAAAGTGGGTAATACCGTCACTTACCTCTAAGAGAACAATGTCGCTGTACTCATCATCATATTTCAGCAGATCTACTCGCTCTAGTTCCTCTTCAACCCCCGCTTTATCAACTTCTACTTCTTTCTCGTGTTCTTCCTCGGCCTCGTGTTCTTCTTCCTCGACCTCGTGTTCTTCTTCCTCGGCCTCGTCTTCATCTTCCTCCCCCTCGCTTAACAGGTACACGTAGCTGCCCGTGTCGGAGGTCGGCAGCGTGTCCCCGATACTTCCAAGCATGGCGTTCCAAGGACTCTCGAATCTCCCCTCTTCATCACTGTCCGTATCACCAACCCGACTGGCAAAGCGGTCATCTGCTGGGGTGGAAATTGACCGACGCACCTGGTTTCCTTGCTCATCATCTATTTGAAAATAACCATCATTAGCAATACTTATCATTGAAATTTTGCCGTTTTGTTACTCCAGGGAATGACTTATGAATTATGATTTCACATCTTTGAAGGGCAAATACAAGTAATTTACATATTAAGAAAACTATAGTTTGGGTTTAATACCTCTTCAATATGAACAGACAAGACATTTCGGAATGAATATACTCTGAAACGCAGTGTATGTTTGCAATTTTAAAAAGTGATTAAAACACCCTGTGTTCTTCTAACTTCAGGGTTAGTTTGTATGAGTAGCAGTGAGACACGCCAGGGTTAGTTTGTATGAGTAGCAGTGAGACACGCCAGGGTTAGTTTGTATGAGAAGCAGTGAGACACGCCAGGGTTAGTTTGTATGAGTAGCAGTGAGACACGCCAGGGTTAGTTTGTATGAGTAGCAGTGAGACACGCCAGGGTTAGTTTTTATGGGTAGCAGTGAGACACGCCAGGGTTAGTTTGTATGAGAAGCAGTGAGACACGCCAGGGTTAGTTTTTATGGGTAGCAGTGAGACACGCCAGGGTTAGTTTGTACGAGAAGCAGTGAGACACGCCAGGGTTAGTTTGTATGAGCAGCAGTGAGACACGCCAGGGTTAGTTTGTATGAGCAGCAGTGAGACACGCCAGGGTTAGTTTGTATGAGCAGCAGTGAGACACGCCAGGGTTAGTTTGTATGAGTAGCAGTGAGACACGCCAGGGTTAGTTTGTATGAGAAGCAGTGAGACACGCCAGGGTTAGTTTGTATGAGTAGCAGTGAAACACGCCAGGGTTAGTTTGTATGAGCAGCAGTGAGACACGCCAGGGTTAGTTTGTATGAGCAGCAGTGAGACACGCCAGGGTTAGTTTGTATGAGTAGCAGTGAAACACGCCAGGGTTAGTTTGTATGAGTAGCAGTGAGACACGCCAGGGTTAGTTTGTATGAGTAGCAGTGAGACACGCCAGGGTTAGTTTGTATGAGCAGCAGTGAGACACGCCAGGGTTAGTTTGTATGAGTAGCAGTGAGACACGCCAGGGTAAGTTGTTATGAGTAGCAGTGAGACACGCCAGGGTTAGTTTGTATTAGCAGCAGTGAGACACGCCAGGGTTAGTTTGTATGAGTAGCAGTGAGACACGCCAGGGTTAGTTTGTATGAGTAGCAGTGAGACACGCCAGGGTTAGTTTGTATGAGTAGCAGTGAGACACGCCAGGGTTAGTTTGTATGAGCAGCAGTGAGACACGCCAGGGTTAGTTTGTATGAGTAGCAGTGAGACACGCCAGGGTAAGTTGTTATGGGTAGCAGTGAGACACGCCAGGGTTAGTTTGTATGAGCAGCAGTGAGACACGCCAGGGTTAGTTTGTATGAGTAGCAGTGAGACACGCCAGGGTTAGTTTTTATGGGTAGCAGTGAGACACGCCAGGGTTAGTTTGTATGAGCAGCAGTGAGACACGCCAGGGTTAGTTTGTATGAGTAGCAGTGAGACACGCCAGGGTAAGTTGTTATGAGTAGCAGTGAGACACGCCAGGGTTAGTTTGTATGGGAAGCAGTGAGACACGCCAGGGTTAGTTTGTATGAGTAGCAGTGAGACACGCCAGGGTTAGTTTGTATGAGTAGCAGTGAGACACGCCAGGGTTAGTTTGTATGAGTAGCAGTGAGACACGCCAGGGTTAGTTTGTATGAGTAGCAGTGAGACACGCCAGGATTAGTTTGTATTAGCAGCAGTGAGACACGCCAGAGTTAGTTTGTATGAGTAGCAGTGAGACACGCCAGGGTTAGTTTGTATGAGTAGCAGTGAGACACGCCAGGGTTAGTTTGTATGAGTAGCAGTGAGACACGCCAGGGTTAGTTTGTATGAGCCGCAGTGAGACACGCCAGGGTTAGTTTGTATGAGTAGCAGTGAGACACGCCAGGGTAAGTTGTTATGGGTAGCAGTGAGACACGCCAGGGTTAGTTTGTATGAGCAGCAGTGAGACACGCCAGGGTTAGTTTGTATGAGTAGCAGTGAGACACGCCAGGGTTAGTTTTTATGGGTAGCAGTGAGACACGACAGGGTTAGTTTGTATGAGTAGCAGTGAGACACGCCAGGGTTAGTTTGTATGAGCAGCAGTGAGACACGCCAGGGTTAGTTTGTATGAGTAGCAGTGAGACACGCCAGGGTTAGTTTTTATGGGTAGCAGTGAGACACGCCAGGGTTAGTTTGTATGAGCAGCAGTGAGACACGCCAGGGTTAGTTTGTATGAGTAGCAGTGAGACACGCCAGGGTTAGTTTTTATGGGTAGCAGTGAGACACGCCAGGGTTAGTTTGTATGAGTCGCAGTGAGACACGCCAGGGTTAGTGTTTATGAGTAGCAGTGAGACACGCCAGGGTTAGTTTGTATGGGTAGCAGTGAGACACGCCAGGGTTAGTTTGTATGAGTAGCAGTGAGACACGCCAGGGTTAGTTTGTATGAGCAGCAGTGAAACACGCCAGGGTTAGTTTGTATGAGTAGCAGTGAGACACGCCAGGGTTAGTTTTTATGGGTAGCAGTGAGACACGCCAGGGTTAGTTTGTATGAGTAGCAGTGAGACACGCCAGGGTTAGTTTTTATGGGTAGCAGTGAGACACGCCAGGGTTAGTCTGTATGAGTAGCAGTGAGACACGCCAGGGTTAGTTTTTATGGGTAGCAGTGAGACACGCCAGGGTTAGTTTGTAAGAGAAGCAGTGAGACACGCCAGGGTTAGTTTGTATGAGTAGCAGTGAGACACGCCAGGGTTAGTTTGTATGAGTAGCAGTGAGACACGCCAGGGTTAGTTTTTATGGGTAGCAGTGAGACACGCCAGGGTTAGTTTGTATGAGAAGCAGTGAGACACGCCAGGGTTAGTTTGTATGAGTAGCAGTGAGACACGCCAGGGTTAGTTTGTATGAGTAGCAGTGAGACACGCCAGGGTTAGTTTGTATGAGCAGCAGTGAGACACGCCAGGGTTAGTTTGTATGAGTAGCAGTGAGACACGCCAGGGTTAGTTTGTATGAGTAGCAGTGAGACACGCCAGGGTTAGTTTGTATGAGTTGCAGTGAGACACGCCAGGGTTAGTTTGTATGAGTAGCAGTGAGATACGCCAGGGTTAGTTTTTATGGGTAGCAGTGAGACACGCCAGGGTTAGTTTGTATGAGTAGCAGTGAGACACGCCAGGGTTAGTTTGTATGAGCAGCAGTGAGACACGCCAGGGTTAGTTTGTATGAGTAGCAGTGAGACACGCCAGGGTTAGTTTTTATGGGTAGCAGTGAGACACGCCAGGGTTAGTTTGTATGAGCAGCAGTGAGACACGCCAGGGTTAGTTTGTATGAGTAGCAGTGAGACACGCCAGGGTTAGTTTGTATGAGTAGCAGTGAGACACGCCAGGGTTAGTTTGAATGAGCAGCAGTGAGACACGCCAGGGTTAGTGTGTATGAGTAGCAGTGAGACACGCCAGGGTAAGTTGTTATGGGTAGCAGTGAGACACGCCAGGGTTAGTTTGTATGAGTAGCAGTGAGACACGCCAGGGTTAGTTTGTATGAGTAGCAGTGAGACACGCCAGGGTTAGTTTGTATGAGCAGCAGTGAGACACGCCAGGGTTAGTTTGTATGAGTAGCAGTGAGACACGCCAGGGTAAGTTGTTATGGGTAGCAGTGAGACACGCCAGGGTTAGTTTGTATGAGCAGCAGTGAGACACGCCAGGGTTAGTTTGTATGAGTAGCAGTGAGACACGCCAGGGTAAGTTGTTATGGGTAGCAGTGAGACACGCCAGGGTTAGTTTGTATGAGTAGCAGTGAGACACGCCAGGGTTAGTTTGTATGAGTAGCAGTGAGACACGCCAGGGTTAGTTTGTATGAGTAGCAGTGAGACACGCCAGGGTTAGTTTGTATGAGTAGCAGTGAGACACGCCAGGGTTAGTTTGTATGGGCAGCAGTGAGACACGCCAGGGTTAGTTTGTATGAGTAGCAGTGAGACACGCCAGGGTTAGTTTGTATGGGCAGCAGTGAGACACACCAGGGTTAGTTTGTATGAGTAGCAGTGAGACACGCCAGGGTTAGTTTGTATGGGTAGCAGTGAGACACGCCAGGGTTAGTTTGTATGAGCAGCAGTGAGACACGCCAGGGTTAGTTTGTATGAGTAGCAGTGAGACACGCCAGGGTTAGTTTGTATGAGTAGCAGTGAGACACGCCAGGGTTAGTTTGTATGAGTAGCAGTGAGACACGCCAGGGTTAGTTTGTATGAGTAGCAGTGAGACACGCCAGGGTTAGTTTGTATGAGTAGCAGTGAGACACGCCAGGGTTAGTTTGTATGAGTAGCAGTGAGACACGCCAGGGTTAGTTTGTATGGGCAGCAGTGAGACACGCCAGGGTTAGTTTGTATGAGTAGCAGTGAGACACGCCAGGGTTAGTTTGTATGGGTAGCAGTGAGACACGCCAGGGTTAGTTTGTATGAGTAGCAGTGAGACACGCCAGGGTTAGTTTGCATGAGTAGCAGTGAGACACGCCAGGGTTAGTTTGTATGAGTAGCAGTGAGACACGCCAGGGTTAGTTTGTATGGGTAGCAGTGAGACACGCCAGGGTTAGTTTGTATGAGTAGCAGTGAGACACGCCAGGGTTAGTTTGTATGAGCAGCAGTGAGACACGCCAGGGTTAGTTTGTATGAGTAGCAGTGAGACACGCCAGGGTTAGTTTGTATGAGTAGCAGTGAGACACGCCAGGATTAGTTTGTATGAGCAGCAGTGAGACACGCCAGGGTTAGTTTGTATGAGTAGCAGTGAGATACGCCAGGGTTAGTTTTTATGGGTAGCAGTGAGACACGCCAGGGTTAGTTTGTATGAGCAGCAGTGAGACACGCCAGGGTTAGTTTGTATGAGTAGCAGTGAGACACGCCAGGGTTAGTTTGTATGAGTAGCAGTGAGACACGCCAGGGTTAGTTTGTATGAGTTGCAGTGAGACACGCCAGGGTTAGTTTGTATGAGTAGCAGTGAGACACGCCAGGGTTAGTTTGTATGGGCAGCAGTGAGACCGTAGAAACCGTTTAAGATAGGATTACCAAATTTGGTGTGTCTTGAGGGCATAAATACCTTTGCGTTCGAAAATGAGAAGCGTGCAATTACTTTTTCCGGAGTATATTGCCCTTGTTCCGTATTGTTGGACTCCATGTAATTTCGAAGGGGACAGCTTTTCTCAGAAACTTTTCAAAGGGGATAACGTTTCGTAGAAATTGTTTAAGATTAAATCAATTGTGTGGCTTGAGGGTATCGATACCTTGATGGAATGAACATGTGAAGTGCACAATTATTTCTTCTCGAATTATTGTCCTTGTTCCAATTTCTTGGTCCTGTGCGGGGGATGTTGATGACAATGTCTTCTTTTTTTGATGCGGTGAAGGTATATGTTAATCTACGATACAATGTGATTGGCGTCGTGTTTTCTTTCCAGATTCTAATGTTTTGATATGTAATACTTGTCATTATTAAAACAGACATTATAGAAGTTGGAGCTATGAAGAAAATCAAAGTTATATGGATAGTCAAATTTTTAAATTGCAATGAATGCCGGTAAACCTCTTAATTGCATTGGATGAATGGGATTCGAATGAATGGATACATACAGGTGGGGAAGTCGTATTAATTTGATTGGCCAGCGAGTTGTGTATATATACTCATGGTAAAAATGGTTGACACCCCTAAACATAAACTGGACTGTAGCAAATTAAATGCATGGTCAGTTAATATTGTTCGATATTATGGTATTTTCGAAATTAAATGACACAAACACATGATGTAAACTAAATTAATACTTGCCATATACGTATTGTGTGCGAATGAGACTCCGTGAAAGATTTTGTGTATATTTCTTTTTCAAATGCAACTTTTCATTAATATTAGAACCGAAATGAGAACACAACACTGTAACAATATACCAATGCCAAGATCTCAAGACACAAGGAATGAACTCTTTTGAATAAATTCATTTTTTCTTATATTCCTCTTTCTTTGTTATTGTAAGTACAAGTGAAAAATAGCAATTGCTCAAGGACACTATTCACAAAAAGACATTCAGTAGTAACTTGTTTTATCAAAAGAATAATCGAAACTGACACGTTATGTTGTTTATATAACATTTCATTCCTATAGCTATTACTATAGAGGATGTCAACCATTATTACCATGAGTATAAGATCTGTATGTCAAGGCATTGAGGCTAAAAGGAAAGCGCATTTGATGGCCGATGGCCCCTTTACACGAATAAAACCATCACAATCGACTCACTCGTGTTATGTTGTTTTAGTGCGTATGACATGTTTCGTCTGAAATATTAAATTATTATTATATGTAAAAGAATCGAAAACGACTTTAGAAGAAATGGTTGCATTTCTTTGCATCAGATGACAAAACGATAAGCAAGACGTGTTTCACCACGTGTCTTTTCCTGTCCGAGTATTTTGATAACCCAAATATTTAGAGAAATAGCATAAATCCATTAGGTTCATTAATACTTGAAAAGCAAGATGTTTTGTACTGTCCGCACACTTCCAATTACCAATGGCAACGGTGCAGTTATTTACTCTTGAACATTACGTTTATCGACCATAAGCGTAGTTCATGTCATACATTGTGTAATTCAGACGCAAGGACAGGAGATCGAATTTATACAGAAGAACCCAATATTAACAAACCCTGACTTATCTAAACATCTCATCACAAGAACGTCTTTATAAACAAACAATGTAAACATATACTCTCGTTTAAATAACACATATTGTCCTTCCTCAACAACGGTGTATGTTGACCCACACAACAATAATGTAAGAAAGGACTCTACCGTGTTGAATTCGGGATTTGCCTCACTCTGTTGAGTAAACTCTAACTAATTTTTACACGAACCCACTACTAATTGACTTCTCCGTTGCGTTGAATAATACAGACCTTGCCATGTGAACATACTCGATGACTCTTTAACTTTTTGCGTGAAGAATGTTTCGGCTCTTACTAGATCTACTGTCTTCACATTTTAAGTTGCTGGACAGTGACATGCCGAAATTCGATTTCCCATAGGATCCCATGTTATTTTAGTCACCCCTACTACACTGAGTTGGGTAACTGCAGTTACCCACTCCAAAAATGGCGGCTGGTCAAAACTTGGCTGATCACAGATTTTCTTTTAATCTATTTCACATCTATACTAGGGTACTTTCCTACATATTATAATGCGCATACCAATGGGCATTCACAAATGAATCTGTAGATGTCATGTTAACTTTTAGGAAGTGTGTAAATACATCATAATTTGCGTTTGAAAAATTGAAGCGTGAGAAGGGTAACTGATTTCGTGGGAGAAGAGTAATCTGTTAAGAGAATGGAACATGGAGAAGGGTAACTTTCAAGTTTACTCTGTTCAAAGGCGATGGAATGGACAAACATCTGTTGTAATATCATTTATACTTGCAGTGAAAATCGGCATAGAACTACGGAGCCACATTTATAACACAGATAAATGTTACATTTATCAACATCAATGTCCCCTTGATAGAAGGTGGTCTATTTCATTTGCATGAAGTAGGTCTATGTGCTTAAATTATGCCATACGTTTTTCTGTTGTTATTGTACACTGAACATTGAAAAGAATGGTAAGCGTGTTCAACATTTCAAGTGTCACACATACTGTACAGATTGGTATTTCATTCCAATTTTGTTTAATCAAAGTTTAATGTGCTCACAACATATCGTAACTTTGAGTGCAAATGTTTCATTTTCTTTTACCGCATGAACATTATTGTGGAGCAGAGACATACTTATTACATGCTTTAAAAACTGAGATACTTTCTGATTTGTGGACATTATCTGATAAGTATTCCATGAACAAATTGCTGATGGAATGAATGATTGTCTTGAGTAAAGAGTCGCAATATGTTGGGCGTTACGTAACTTGCACTACAGTTTGGACCAATGCTTTTGGTTCAGTAAGATATTGAGGAGCCATTTGATTTTGGATTTTGCACATTAAGTTGGATTTTCTTGGATAGTGCATGTGGCATGTTTGTAATCTAACACTTGTAGGCCATGGGCCGAAAGCCGTAGCTTGTCTCTAAAGTGACTTTAGGTCCAAGTTTTTGGTGAAGGCAGAAACAATATATCAATTTAATCCTGAGTGTTTACTGCTTCCAAAAATGCAATGTTTCACCTAGGATACTTGTTCATTATGAAATTAAGGCATGTTGAAGTGATGGATCAGCAGTTTCGCAAAAGGTCTTCTTAGCCACGGAAAAACTGATTTTTTGACAAAAGTTTTTAATATATTTCCACATATTACATATCTGTTGAAAGAGAATATGTTGTTCTAACTAAATATTGTAATCCAACTGGGTTTCCCATTAAAAAATGAGAAATTTCTGCCAAAAATGTTCTGAAAACAATTAATTTTTCTCAAACCGTCCCATTTCGTTTATGATTTTAAAAAGAAAATTAAATTTTAGCCCTAATTCAATTCATAGTGTAAGAAACCGATGTAATTACAACAATGAGAAGTTGGAATTTTTAAACTACATACATTTCCAAGAGAGCTAAATGAATTTTTATAACAGGGGTGAGAGTTTTTTCTGAGCAAAGGGAGGTAACTCTTGCAAGAATTTCTAATTTTTTTTAACATTTCTCATAGAATTTGCCATCAAGTAACAACTGATTCTTATTACAAACGTACGAAAACACATTATGGAATGATATGTTACAAAAATGTAGAAGAATGTAAATATAAATTTTTGATATTTCCCCCTTTTTTCCCAATGGCATAAATATGTAAAAAAAACAAAATGCAAACATCAACTAAAATAATGCAGCGATACAAAATTGTACATAAGAAATTAAATTTTTATTAAAGGTGTGTTAAGTCTGTTCGCTAAAGATACCCATTTTCTGTAGAAGTAGTTAAAGGTTTGAGATTTTTTTTTTAAAAAATAAAAATATGAATGAAAATATCTTTGATTTAAAAAAAGGTTATAAACAATTATGTTTTCCCCTTTACTTACTTCTTTGAATCCTTTGAATGCTTATAATTTTTTGATTGAATGGGATCCAACTTCACCCGGACACAGTGCAATTATTTCTATTACTTTTTGCAGATGACATTGTACTGTTTTCAAGTTCCATTAGCGGCTTACAGAAACAAATAGATGAATTAGACAAGTTTTCTGAGCAATTCAAATTGTGTGTCAACAGAGAAAAAACCAAAATTATTGTTTTTAAGAATGGGGGAAAACTTTCAAAACTCGAGAAATGGTTTTATAAAGGAGAACTCCTTCAAACTACCAGTGCATACAAGTATCTAGGGGTATACTTTTCTAATCACCTCTCTTGGTCTCACCACACGAAACAGGCATCAACACAAGCATTGAAAATTCTTATAGGTATCTACAAAAACATGCGATCGCTAGGTGATATGTCATTTAACACCTTTTTCAAAATATTTGATATGAAGATAAGCCCAATACTTTTGTATGGATCTGAAATATGGGGATTAAAACAGTATGATAACATTGAAAAGATACATTTATATGCATGTAAAAAGTTCCTTGGTGTTAAAACAAGCACATGTAACACAATGGTCTACGGAGAATTAGGCAGATTTCCATTGTTCATTTATTCGTCTATTAAGGCTATTAAATATTGGATACGGTTATTAAATATGCCCTGCCACAGATATCCCAAGAAATGTTATGATATGATGAAACTGTATGATAATAATGGTAAAAGTAATTGGGTGACCGATATTAGAGAGATACTCAACAAAACAGGATATGGGCATATTTGGCACAGCCAAAGTGTAGATTTACAACCACAGTTTATTAGATCATTTACACAAAGAATGAAGGATATATACTTGCAAACCTGGTCAGAATCCATGTCACTATCAACTAAATGTCTATATTATAGACAGTGGAAATATGAAATATGTCTTGAAAGTTATCTTTCAAAAGTTGATGTAAAAAAGATTCGTACTGCCGTTACTCGTCTTCGTTGTTCATCCCATGAATTGTTTGTTGAAACTGGCAGATATGCAGGCATTGCAAGAAATAACAGAATATGCCAAGTTTGTAATTTAAATGCTGTCGAAGATGAACTACATTTCTTGTTAATCTGCCAAATCTATAAAAGTCCTCGGTTGAAATACATTAAATCATACTATTACATGTACCCTAGTGTAACAAAACTATTATCACTGTTAGCAAATACTAATACTCGAGTACTACAGAACCTTGCAATGTTTATTTATTATGCAATGTTATATAGGAAAACCATTGTACCAGAACAAAATCTGTAATGTGATCTACTCTTGAATGTACTACAGGCCTGTGGCCTTTAAGTACCGAAATAAAGATTGATTGATTGTGTGTAATTTTTTGATTATGAGAATTTGATTCAAAAGAACTTATGTGTTTGGTAGGCCAGATAAATAGAGGATTCTTCAGTGTTTTTAGTATGATGTTGCAGTTTATCTCTCAGCGAGTGCCAGTATTTTTTAAGTGGCGCAGATACGAGTGAAAAATATATATGAGATGAGATAAGTGACATTACACTGTAAATACAAAATATTCTATATATTATATGCTTCTGTGTTTAAAAAAAATGTGGTGTTTTAAAGTTAAAAAGTTAAAAACTTAGGGAGTTCTTGTGATATCATACGCTGACGTTGTTGATGGCAGACGTGACGTCATATTATTGTGGACATGATGTCATTCCCTGTGTGATATTTTCATTGTGTTGAGAACTGAGATCAAACTGCAGTGGTACTGGTGAGAACGTTTTCTCAAACAGATAAATAGAGAAATTCTGTCTTTTCTTGACCATAAAAATATTTAAATTTTTTTTATTTGCTTTATCAATGAAAACATACTGGTTACAAACTACAATTCTTACTACTCACAAACCTCAATCCAAATAGTGTTATACCATCTGTCATGATTATGGATTGAACTAAGGACATCAAACTATTAATTGACAACATACTTTCATCTCTCTCTTTTGCATGAGCGGGTATTGACCCCCCCCCCCCCCCCCCCCCCATACACTTTTGATCAAGGTTCCAATGGACACGGAGATCTCACTATCACCTTTTATCGTCCAATATTATGTTCCGTAGTATCTTCAACATTGCCGTAGGAACCAGGGGATTTAAAGTAACCAACCAAATACTGAAGAGTTGCTTTAAGATATTATCACTTTTTTCAATAACTTTGATTTTGACTCAAATGTGTTACCAAGACTGATAGGTTCATTTTCAAAGCATAGCTAAAAACCTGTTAATTTTATTTTTCTGAAACTCTTTAGGTGTATTATCCATATGCCTTTTTTATTTTAAGATTTTAAAATTATTAATTTAGTTTCTATGGAAATGGTTTGGATTTGGACACAGGGACAGGTTCGTTTCCATATAAGAAATTTATTTTTAAAAAAAGGTTTATCTTTTATCTTTTTTAACCTAATATGTGTTATCCACCTTGTGAATTAGTTCATTTCCGGAGCAGAACTGTTTGTGTTATCTTTTTGAAACTTAATAGGTGGTAATCAGTATTAAAGGTGGTATCTTATGACATGTTAATTGTTTTTAATATATAAGTATTGTGTTTTCATGGAAACGAACTGGACTTTTATTGAGGGATAGGTTTCTTTCATTTCCCAACATAAAAGGTCAATATACCTTTTTAAAAATATGGGCCTTTTATGTTTCAAAACTTTCAAATTTTGATTTGTTTCCATGAAAAGAAGTGAGACCTGGAGCCATTTTGTGAGGGACCCATACTTTTTTTTCTACTGCTTGCAAAGTTTATCTGCACGTCAGTTTTATAGACAGTAGATAGGTAGATATAATATGCATAGAGTCAATATGAACACCCAACAAAATTCAACTTAGTATTTGCATATAAAATATAATCATGTATCGTAATACATTGTTGGCTCAGGATTGTTTGTCATTTTTGAAGATATTACAGATATTGCTAAAGGTAAAAAAAAAAATTCTGTGTGTTTTTTCAAAAGGTGTGAATACATTTTTTCTTCTTTTTCTTTCTTTCTTTTTTCGTCTATTTTTTGTTTATTCCATTTCATTTCAAATACATAGAATATACATACAAAACAAAAATATACATGTCATCAGTCTATTGTTGTCAAAGATAAATAATAATAGGTGTCAGCAAAAGTTACCAGATTGATGTTAATGGCCACAAAATTGACTACCAATAAAGTGTTTTACATGCCATCATCAAAAATGTTTTTCTACTCAAATACCAAATTAACTGTTAGTTATCGCCATGAAGACAGTTTTAAAATTAAAATTAAAAAATTTTTCTCACTTGTGTACCATTTAATTTGGGCAAATGATCCATTTTCTCAACAGGAACCCGATATTGTAAGTAAAACGAAGGTTAAATGAAGGTAAACAAAAACCCTACACCCTTTATCAAATAAAAAGAATAAAGGAACAATGTCAGCCATACTGCCGATCTAAGGAAGCGGCCCATTCAACTTCAGGTCAAAATGTACGCTAAGAATCGGTGACATTCACAAATAAACGCACGTACCAATCAACTATACATTTCTCCACAAACCCAGTTGATTTCAAACATATGTCACCCTTCAGATAACTTTAGTAGCTCTTCTTACTCGAAAATTGACCAAAAAACCTCTCCCCTGAACATTAGTCTGCAGTATCACAGTGTCAATAATCAAAATTATGATTAATTTTCTGTTTTCCATCCAGAAGTAGCCATTGTTTAATATACCCATATATATGGCCCCTGGAAACTTCTGATATTGCCACAATTTGATCAGTTGAAGACTCACAAACAGACAGACACACAATCTATAATGGGGGCGGCCATCTTTGTTGTACCGGGCAGGCTGACCTAGCTGCTCTCTGATTGGTTGAAAATAGCATATTTATCAAGGGCCTTCTATTACTGTTTATTAATTAATGAACAAGTGTTTTTGGTGAAACATTGAATATTTTGTGAAAAATAAGCATTTTCTACAATATAAAGTAAAGTTTTCCCCTTCACCAAAAACTTGGACCTCAAATGAACAAAAACAGTCCTCGGCCCATGGCCTATTGAGATTATGTTTATAATGTTCAAATTCAAATTAAATTTGAGCATTGTTTCGGAAAACGGCAATGCCTGAGTATTTTTACTGTACAGTCATTTCCTCATTGGACATACAGAGTCTTGCAAAAAGTATTCGGACGGTGACGCCATTTCCATAGACTTACATGTTAATTTAGTCTGGGATAACTCATTTTCAATAATTTTAATTATGGAAATAACGTCACCGTCCGAATACTTTTTGCATCACTCTGTAGCTCGGTAATCTTTTAACTTTTTTGTTAAATAACATTGTAACCAAAATCCGAAATTTGTACGTGTTGCAGAGTAGATTTTCTATTTTCATGTAAATTTTCAGTAAAATATTTTGGAAATTGAAGCAATTAAGGATGTTCGCTCCTTCCTGTTGAACTTCAAAAATGAAATATGATTAAGTAAAGATTTTTTGTCATTTTTATTTACTTCATGATATTCCACATCACCTACATACTTTTAAAAAGCAAATGAAATAAAGAAAATGTGACTTTAGAACCTCTAAAAAGTGCTTAAACAGCATAAATGGCCTAAATTTGACTAAAAGGGGAGGTTTTCAGGTACATTTTGTGTCAAAGCTTAAAAAAAACACATACTACCATATATATGTTTTCATCGATTTTGGTAGGGGAACATGATCTTTGTAACATATCAAAAAAGGAAAAAAAGTGTAATACTAGAAATGTAGTATTTTTAAGTTTTTAGCAGGTTTTTTTCTCATTTTCCCATAGACTCCCATGTTAAAATTGTACTTCACCCCACTATCTTACAGGCGTCATATCTCGAAAAAACCCACACTACCCCCTATTTTTTAATGCTGATTTTTCAATCATATACTTTGATCTTTTAAAAAATATAAGTTATAAAAAAAGTTTAATTCTATAAATTTGAGGAGCGAACATCCTTAAAATGATCTATGATAGACTGAATTCTAAGTAACATGGAATCCTACTGTATGGGGAACATCATTTGTTGCAATATCTTTTGGCACGTCTCTGTAGATTAAAGGCCTACCTTTAGAAGGGGTGCTGACCGAGGAAGAGTTCATTCTTGGTTGTTTTTTTATGTAAGACTTTCAATCTTATCCTTTCACTCTTTGGAAGGCCAAAGCATTCGCGTTTTGGCGTTTGTCTACGCTGAATGAAACTTTGTTCCAAAGTTCCTTTAGAGTTATCTCCCCTATCAGGATCAAGGGGAGATAACTAATATGCATCCGGTATTTGGTTATTTATGCAACTAAATTTCTGTCCAGAACAATACAGGTTCGAGTAAAAAAATTAGAATGAAGATTTTTATTTGTTTTGTTTTAAGGTAATAAGGTAATAAGGTAATCTCAGTATTGTTTTTTTTTTTTTTTAAGTTTCACTAAATACAAAAGGATAGTTGTATGATGTGATGAACTGAAGAGGTAATTTGGAACGAAGATCGATCATCTTGTATTTGGAAAAAGGGAGAAAATTAGACTTGTCAAGATATAACCATTAAGGGTTACCTATATCATCTCAGTAATAACAATACAATGAAAGTGTATGCTTATGTAATTAACAACTAGTGATACTGTGATAATCATGGAGTATAAACGTTTACTTGTGTATCCAAATCAGTAGGAAACTCAGAATGATTTATGAAGACTTAGTATGAATGATTTTTAGCATACATCTAAATGGGAAGATACCATTCTAATCACAAATAAAACATAAAACGTTTTCCATATTTAATTATAAAAATACTTGAAAACATTTACATCAAATAGGCCTACATGCGCAATCATTATAAAACAGGCAAGGGCTTGACATACATCAGTGAAAGCTTGCATAGACAGTGTTAACCACCGGTTGAGTAATAAGAAAACTGAATAACCTAAAACTCTTTGTACTCAATAAAGCGGAACAAGGCAATAGAGATTAATGACTATTCAATAGAATACAACATCGACGTATCAACCTCATTGAAATCAGATCGAACCTAACACTCGTACCTCGCTGCGAAAACCAAGTGATAATGGCATCATCAATGAAATCATTCCTAATGGAAACATTTTTCACATGATAAACAGGCTCGAGAGACAAGGCGGGGAAGTTATTAAAATCTTCAGATCTTGTATTGAAAAAAACTGTAACTGCTGTTTTCCCAGAGTTTGGAGCTCTTCATCCTCGACAATCCAGCGCTTTCGTTCCGATTATTTTTTACACGAAAGCTCTGGATTATCGAGGATGGGATCACTGTCTGTACACGGTGTCTCGGTCAGACTACCACCGTCACAGAAACACAATGTCAAACAGTCGACTGTTATTAATGAAATTTCCCATTTTGTATAACTAGTGACATGCACAAATCACGTACCCCATCATATTAGCTGGTTACTTTAACATTCACGTTGATTCCCCTAATGATTCTCTTGCTGTGCCGTTTCTGGATGTATGCATCCGGGCTGCAGCAACATATCGGCGTGTCAACCCATCGGAGTGGTCATACTCTGGACTTAATCATCACAACGTCTGAAGATGAGATTGTGTCCTCGATTGATATAATAGATCATGACATTTCAGATAATTTTAGTGTTTCTGTCAACTAAACTACAAAAACCCGGTGAAAAACAACATTAGTGTACAAAAAGACCAGAAACGTTTCTATCGAGTCTTTTCAACAAGATCTGCCTGGCAATTTACACAGCATGAACATTCCAAACTTGGATATGTGTGACACTGCTACTAAGAATTGTGTTGTCACAGATGCTAAACTCGTTGCTCTGAATGATCCGTTCGTTCAAACGCTGGACTGCCATGCTCCTGAGAAACCGGCTAATGTGGTAATAAGGCCTCATTATCCCCGGATAAATGGAGATAACATACAGCTGTTAAAGCATAATCGGCGTAAAGCTGAAACAATTTGAAAGGTCAGCAATTTAGAGGTACATAGACACATATTCAAACAGTGTCTGAATGACGTAGACTCAACTCAAACAATCCAGATTGTCTCACATTCAACAGAAAGTGGCAGACAGTCAGGGAACCCTCAAGCAACTTTTCGCAATTAAGAACTCACCCACAGACGCTCCACCTTATCAACATCAAAATAACTCTGTAGACGAGTTCAAAGAGCAGACCGAGTCTCTGGTTGACTTCTTTACCAAGAAGATAGACAATAGTGTACAGCATATAGAATATATACATCCTGAACATGATCCTCTGAAATGTGACATACAACAGCTGTCTGCATTTCAACCGGGATCAGAAAATGATGTTAATTAATTATTACATCTTGGCTCCTGAAGGACTGCTCACATATGATCACATGTACAGTATGTTCTTTGTTTAACCTCACACTGAAGCGTGGTTATATTCCGAAACGTTTCAAACACGTCATCACGCCAGTATTTAAGAAACAAGCATTGGATTCCTCGCTGTCATAGGCGTAGGAACTGGGGGGGCACGGCCCCCCCCACTTTTCACCCACAAAAAAAAAACCATAGCGCTTTCTAGGAGCAAATAGTACGTGTCAATTTTGAAGAAAATTTCTTTTCTCATACTATTTTTTCAGAAACAGATAATATGACGAGTCCTCACCCTATTTTTAACACTAATATGGATGAAAATTTTGATCCTACAGCATCTTCTAGTGAAAATACGACATGGCAACCCCAATTTTCAGACGAAATTTAAAAGATTGTTGTTCCTATAGCTGTGTTTGGTGGGAGGAGGGTGCTTTGATACGTTTTTAATACGTTTCAAAAATCTCCTTTAACTCGTTTAATTCTGATCGAACTGAGATATGAATGTTCTTTCTCAGGCTCTGGAACAAGTCAAACTTGTCCACTTTACTTCAATCCTATTTTATTTCCATTTTATCGTGACTTCTGTTGTCTGGTCTGCAAATATTGAAGCTCATACATGTCCCTTGCAATTACAACAATATGGTCCTGAGTACCCTAACACACGCACTCAAACATTCCAAATTGTTGCCATTATGGACTAATCGTGGCCTAGTGTAAACGCAGCATATGCAGATTAAACATTTGTAATGATTATTATCCGAAATATTAAGAACAAAAGCACTAGGAATATGATACATGCTAACTTTCAACTTTCTCGCTAGTCCCTCTGTCCCTTTCACAGCTAGGACATACTGTCCTTTCTCTCAAAATAAATGATTTCTTTTATCATTCTTTTAAATTTCCGCCTTTAAAAATATGTTAACGGTGCTTATTCTATTCAGGTGCATGTTTCAGTTCAGACACATTTTCAAATGTTCATTTTTGATTTGATCTAGGTACAATTTGGTGTCTTTTCTTGACATAAAATCGATTTTTTACAGCCACACCTCTGTAAAGTGACTTTTTTTGGCCTCAAAAGCAAGGTCAAGTGACTTTTTTTGGCCCCAAAGTAAGGTCAACACAGACGGGGTATTCTGACCAAAGCTCGATCTACCCCCCGCTCTCAAGAAAAAAAATTGGGCCCCCCACCCCAAAAACCGTTCCTACGCCTATGCTCGCTGTTAAGTAACTGTTCAGACCAGTGCCAGACCTACCCTTCCTGTCCAAAGTGTTGGAGAAAGTTATTTTTTCCCAGCTTCAGTCCCATGTCGATGATCATGGACTGTCCGAGATATAATGGTCTGCCTACAAGAAGGACCGCAGATGACCATGGACTGTCCGAGATCACTTATCTGTATCGCGTCAATTTATCTGAAAGTAAATCTTGCATTTGTGGTGCTTTAGTTGAAGATGTTTATAATTTCTCCTTCTTCTTTTCCGTTTAGAATTAAAGCAAATATTTTATAATTTAAAGGCAGAATTTGATCTTAATACAATCCTGTATGGAAATCCAAACCTTCCACAAACAGTCAAAGAAAACATATTTCACCATGTTCATAAATTCATTGAAAGAGTCAACGGTTCAATTAATACATAAATACTAATGTATGTATTGAACATATTCAAAGTTCATTTTGTCATAAGAATAACATTTTGTGTTGCCTTAATAATGTATATTATATGTTTACCCACTTCGTCACTTGTAGATTTCTTATTCTCCTCGGCATATATTGTGTTATGTTTTTTTAGCCTTGTCAAATAAGTTTCATAACGTGTGCCCAATCCATTTCTTAAATGAATAAAATATGTTTTTAATCAATCAATCAAAGATCACTTAGTCCGCCTACAAGAAGTACCGCAGTCCCATGTCGATGACCATGCACGGACTGTCTGAGACCTATCACTATCAGTCCGCCTACAAGAAGGACCGCAGTCCCATGTCGATGACCATGCACGGACTGTCTGAGACCTATCACTATCAGTCCGCCTACAAGAAGGACCGCAGTCCCATGTCGATGACCATGCACGGACTGTCTGAGACCTATCACTATCAGTCCGCCTACAAGAAGGACCGCAGTCCCATGTCGATGACCATGCACGGACTGTCTGAGACCTATCAGTCCGCCTACAAGAAGGACCGCAGTCCCATGTCGATGACCATTGACTGTCCGAGATCTATTAGTCTGCCTACAAGAAGAGTCACTCCACTGAGACTACACTTGCAGGTCTGCAAAACAACATCTTACGATCAGTGGATAGAAGGGAAGTGGTACTTCCTGTCAAGTTATCGAAACTCTGACGTTCACGAATAAGGTTATCCTCCAATTATCTCAAATTGAATGGTGACAAGACATACTCCTAGTCGAGTCTACCCTGCCAAACTGACTGTAACTCTGGCTTATATCCATGATTCTTAATGATATAGGGCCATTTAAAACCACTATTCACTGTTTGTCAGTTCCAATCTTTTCTTATTAATTGCATGCTGCGCTCTGCCATTTATTTCCTATTGCAACTCGTTAGCCATGACATCAACCAATGTCGTTAATGAAACAATCTCATGAGTACCTGGCTAAATTCTTTATGCAACCACTCAACTCTGAACTAAAGTAGACACTATTTATTAAATGTTAACACTTTTTCTCTCCATAAAACACTAAAAGCTATCGTAATTATACCATTGTGATCTGAAATGTTTGGCATGCCGCAACTCTGCTGATCTTCAAGATAGGACTTTTAAAACAAGTTCTGAATCGTATTCAAGCCGGTATCGTTGTATGTGAGAATGTCATTTTAACTTCACTGGTACTAGCTGTACATAGTAAAATGCGTTGTGGTAATGACGCATACCAATACGACAAGAAGTAATATGTATGCTGTGACATTTGGCAAATCCCTGCAGCGATGTCCTGGTGATAGGGTTTCAAGGGGGACCATGCGTATCTCTTTACAAAACGTATTTGTTCCTGTTGCGGTAGTAGCAATAATGTTGCAATCAGTTTTTGTGGTCTTATTTTTAAAAAAAAATTAATTTCATTATTTAAAGTTTGACATAATGAAACAGATATTACGTAAGATTATTTTATTTAAACTAACGAAACACAGAACCTACAGATATTCAAATCTGAAATGTCTACACCAATCAAAGTAAACAACATCTGGAATATGTACGTACATGTAGGTGCCAGAATCTAATGATCATTTTCGCGAACATTTCAAAATAATTTCATTCAACAATAAATATCTAATACGAACTGCTTTCAATAATTCCCTGACATTCGAGTGTCATCCACGTGTCTATCATTTTAATACCTTTTAATAAGCAAAAAATACTAAAAGCTTCGGGGAAGCACTCACTCATTGTAGATTTTTAATTGAAATAACTTAATTGACATGTTTTGAGTTTTTCTCTATGTCAGAATATTTTGAATCTCAGCAATACGTACGTAGACTTTTCTATAAAACGTTATGTGGGTATGTATATAGTTTTTTATGATTTAAATTATTTTAAAAAAAATCTATTTTGTGATGTTATTTTTTTCGATAATATGTTTGTTAGCATGCATTTAGAAAGTAAAACAAATTGTTTTCGTATATTTTTATACCAACTGACAATATTATTCATTTTGATGTTGAATAAACCAAACTAATTCAAATATGATTATTATATTAAAAATGATTACTCAATGGATAATGTTTATATTTTATGCGAAAATCAGAAGAAAGTCAAATGAGTTGATCGAGTGACATTTGGAGCTTCAAATGTAGATCTATAATTATTTATGACACAGGGAATTCGTGAATATTTCATTAATTATTAGCCTACTATATTGAGAATTTAAAGTGATTTAAAACCACTATGGTAAAGTCCGAAAATTCTGATAGAGAACAGAAAAATACCCACAAAATGAAAGATAAAGATAAGGATTTGAACACGATGCCCTATCTTCATAAAAGTAACTTGCAGAGAGCAAATTTCATGTAGTTTGCAGAGTTGCCTCCCTTGACTCGACCTTTGCACTTTGTGAGACTGTTATAAACACTGACTTGTGTTTTAGGTAAACTTGGTGTGTATAAAGTTGTGGTCGCTTGTATCATATATTTCCCGTGTTAGTATATTAACTTATTTATGTTATATGTAAAACTTGCAACATGACATCAAATGGTATATAAGTTTACAGTAGTCAAAGTTATGTTCATCGACTCTCATGTTATTGTTATGAGTGTTAGTCTCACAGACTATACTATTACTAGTGACTCAGCAAAGACTTCAATGCTGTGAATGAGTGCATGATTAGTTTAGCTAGCTATTCTTACATGTATGACTTCTAAACAGTATTAAAAAGATTTGGATTATTTTTAATAGAATATTTAAAAAATAGAATCTTTAGAATATTTACAAATTATTTTAAAATATAATTATTGTTTAGGTCTCACTCAGTTTTACATGTTACAATTTTATCTTCTTTTGAATGAATGTGACTAAACCTTTGACATTTTCCAAATATGTGTTATAATTACGGGTAATGAACAATTAATTTGTGCTTGCTACCTGAGCTGACTATGTAAGGCCTACATTAGATGAATTAAGTACATATATAATATAACTGCATGCATTACACAATCATTTCGCACTTTCCTTTAGCTAAGGCGGCTTTATGCCAGAATATGAGTTTATATCAGATGAACTATATGTACATGTGTAGGCCTACATAATGCATATTAGACCTATTGACAAATTTCGTTATATATAAATAAAACCATGTGTGCAGGCCCTGTCATCCCTCATCCTTTGTTGTTTTGTCTGTTAGATGTTTGGTGGTTTGGGTTTGGCATGTTCTAACTAAAGCTAGCACTTTTAAGGGTATTAATCTTTTGGACAGCAGTTTTAGAGCCAATTATGAGAGGTACATTATTAAAGTACTGGCATTCAGAGTTGATTGCATCTTAAGCTCTGACATACCTTAAAAAATTTGCACTGTAAATTGTCAAAACCATACTTCATACACATATTCCGGTAGGCAAAGACGTATAAAAGATATGTTTAAACTTCAGTTAGTGATAATTAAAAATGCAAAGTTTTTGTGCTAAAGATGCCATGATTTAATTTTCAGTTTGTGTCGTGGCACACTTGCATAGGACAACATTTTCACATCAAAATGACAACAAATAAAGACTTTGACCGGTCGAAGGTCAAGGCGGTTGTGTTTGACCTTGGGGGAGTGGTGTTTCCATCACCAGTCAGAGTGTTTCAAGGTTAGTAAAAAAATCCCACCATATGGAATTAGCACCTAATTCTCCTACGCACAGGGACATGTAGTCATTGCTTGAAAATGATGTAAAAAGACACAAATGCTGACAGACACTACTCTTTAAACATATCATAGATAGAGACTATCCTCTGTAGGCATGCCATATAGTGTCTTTCAAACGCTTTATTTAACTAAGTGATACAAACACCTGTGCTCACAAGTGCATCTTGACCATTTTTAACACATAAAAGATAACATTTTCCTCTTTTAAAGTTGGTTAAAGCTCATGTAATATGTCAATTAGACCAATTACACTTAACTTAACTCCTTTTCATGGCAAAACTGACGATATGATTACATGGTCCTTTGAAACATTCATTACGTAAGTGAGAAGTTTATTGTAGTAACATATGCCATGTTAAAGGGGCAGTAGCACGTTTTTTCGCTGAAATAAGTTGATGAAATGTATTTGAAAAATAATGCTACCAATAATAAAACACCCTTCTCTCTTCGGAAAATCAAGTTGAAAATGAGTGTACATGGTTCCGTAAAGCCATGAGAATCGTTTTTGTTATTCCAAATAATAAATTGTGTTCACACTAAAATGGCCGCCATGCAATTTTTGCTTTATAAGCAACATCGTTATTACCGCTACGGATAATTGGTTTGTTTAATAAGATGTTTTACCCTCTGAAGTTAATATAAATGATATAAACTATCATTATAAATGGGAAATTTGAAAAAATAAAATTTGCAAAAAACTGTGGGGGTTCAATAATCAAGGCCTAGAAGCTCTGTTAGCTCTGAGATAGTTGTCATTTCTGCTGTTTTCTCTGAACACCCAGAGTTTGAAAGTGCAGCAGGCCTGCCTGTGGGTACAGTAGCAAGACTGGTGATGCAGGGAGGTCCTGACACTGCCTGGAGCAGACTGGAGACAGGTCGTCTCACTCTCATGGACTTCTCACAGGAATTTGGCCAGGAGATTAAACAGAAGGTAACTTGTTATATGAATTCACTTTTATGGTAGAGTCTGTGACATCAACTTCAAAATCAGAAGTCTAAAAGGTAGCGAAGGAACATATATCCCGATAGAGGTTGACCAGCACTGCATGGTAGTGAGTGGAAACTATACAGAGAATGGAATACTGCTATGTTTTCAGAGCTATCTAAAAGTGTACTTTTGTCAATATAGGTGTCAAATTTGAGGAAATCACACAACGCCTAACGCTGTTTATAAGCACTGTACTAAAGGAGATAAAGCAAATGTGTTTGAAAATAAGTGACATGTTAGTCTGGATTGATAGCAAGTAGATTAAAAATTGAACCTGAATGGGTAATATAATAAGTGTATCTTTTATGGGCTATATTCCATGCAATCGCTTGCTCAATTTGATAATAAAATTGCTGCAATGGTTATGACATCATCACAGACAGGACAGCAGGTGAACATGCAGCTTCTACTGGACGGACTGGCCGCGATGCCACGGCAACCGTACCCGGTGATCACTGAGGCCATGAGATGTCTCAAGGAGGAAGGCCTGAAGGTGGCGCTGCTCACCAACAACTGGTTCATCGGGGATAGGAAGGAGAAGGACCATGTTGATGTACCTCTTGATATCTCGCTATTCGACGCGGTGAGACATTCTAACAATTATTCAACTTCATGTCCTAACAGCTAGAATAATGAAAAAATTGAGGATACATAGAGAATCTCACCCAAGTGTCTTCTGATATCAAATATATCAACACGAGTTGATAAAAGTTACAAATATCCGAGGCTTGCCGAGGATATTTTGACTTTTATCAGCGAGTGTTGATATATTTGATATCCTAAGACACGAGGGTGAGATCCTATTTATCATCCAAAATCATTCTTCATTAGTTTTTAATGAAAAATGACCTATCTGAGCACAAAACTGCCATTTTGCTTCCAGTGCTGTGATGTCATAGCATTGTCACGTCATCAGGATTATGACATCATAGCATTGTGATGTCATCACTTGATGATGCAAAATGATTGTGATGTCATGTAGCTGACGCCAACAGGGCATTGTTCAAAATCTACTGTCAAAACGATATCTCCTAGGAGATATCGCTTGATCTCATACAAGCGATATCTCCTGTGGAACCCAGTTTTGGATGATAAACTTGCTTAATTCCACTCCATGAAGGGGCATGCTCAAAGTGCACACACATTATTCTCCTAGAAATCTTAGGAATTATTTGACACAATGTTGACTTACATTGCCACATGCAAGTTTCCAAAGATAGAGTTGGATAGAGTGCAGCTCTGAATGACTTTGATGTGGAATATAGGTAATTGTTTCTGTTGTATTGTCCTGAATGTTGTAAATGTTCATCCGTTTGTCATCAGATCGTTGAGTCCCGATACGCCGGTGTAAGAAAACCCGATCCTGCAATATATGAGATTTGCCAGAAGAAACTGGACGTGAAGCCAGCAGAGATCGTATTCCTGGATGACCTCGGGCAGAATCTCAAGACTGCCAAACATCTAGGCTGGACCACAATAAAGGTACATGTGTATTATCATTTATCTACACGAAAGTATGCCTCTATGTTACAAATAATAACCACTATAAGCTTTTTCATATATTAATGTAACTTATGTTACAGTAATTATTATTACATGTACAGCCTCTGAATTAGAAATTGTGTTGCTCATCTTTTCTGATATTGACGAAAAGTATCCCAAGGAAAGGAGCAGATAGTGGAATTGCTCCCAATGCAATTTTAACATGTTTTTAGCTTCAGGTATAATTGTCTGATATGAATCCCAGGCCAGACCAACCAGCTTTATCTGCTACTCTTAGGTTTAGTTGCAATTTGCTGCATAGATATCATATTATCTTCAATAATACTGGTGATTTACCAGTTCCAGTCCATGCTCCCATGTGCCATTGCAATATATATGTATATATGTATGCTATGAAGTTGTAGGCTCTCTACCAGTTCTAGAGCCATCTCACCTCTGATTCAGGTGACGGATCCCAACAAGGCGGTGCAGGATCTAGAGGAGTTGCTGGGACTACAACTGAGAGGGTATGTGAGTGGAACAGTGACCGTCCCTAAACACCTGGCTCTCCCAGTGGACAGAGTCGCACAGTATATGGAGACAGCCTTGGGGTATGGTTCTTCTGGTAAGATTGTTTCTATCATCTATTATATTTGGAATACATTCCTGTTTGTCTTTAGTTTTAGACAAGCTTTTGGATCATTTTATTGTTCCTTATTTCCAGGTCAGCTGATTATCAGGAACTTTGAACATGGTCAGAGCAACCCAACATACCTCATTCAACATGGCGGCAGGAGGATAGTGCTCAGGAAGAAACCGGTAACAAACATTGATATGTGTAACATTTTGCTCTACTTGTTTGGATGTCTATTGTGTTCCTTCTCTCCTTGCAATCATTGAGTCAAATCAATCAACAACTGGTTCTTTTCACATTGGCAAAAAATTTTTATGCCACAATGGATTGTAGGTGATTTGGGATGCACCTGTAGTACATTTATATTCTGCAAATTTGTATTCACATTAACCAAGTACTGTAATGATTTTACATCTAATGTCATTTAAAATTCTTTTATCATTTGCTGAAAAAGGTTTGGATTTTGTATCTTAGAAACTTAATTGCAAAGCCAGTGAAACAATCGCCTGCCAGAGTTTGTATTTAATTTTAGAATTATGTTCATTTAACAAAACTATATCTCCAGCCTTCAGCCCATGTCATTCAACCAAAATACATGACTGATTTGTGTCCACTGAGAAGTTCAAAGAATTTATCGTTTATGAAAGATTTGAAATATTTCCAGCCCGGTAAACTGCTGCCGTCAGCCCACGCTGTAGACCGAGAGTACAAGGTGATGAAGGCGCTCGGAGAAAACGGTGTTCCTGTACCCAGGATGCTGGCTTTCTGTCAGGACGAGAGGTATTTCTTTTTTGTTGTTCATATTATTGGTAAACAGTGAAGGATCAGAGAGTTCCAAATGTTCTTCGCAACCCCTTGAGAATGTTTATTTTGTATTTTTTTCTGTCTTTGTTGGTAGTTAGTCATAATCAAATTAAAATCCCCTGTCAAATCACTCACAATATCTTATAAATTATAACATTGTGTTTGTGATAGTGTTTGTAATTGTCTTCCCCTAGATTAGCATGAACTAAGGCCCAAAAAATAAAATAAAATGTTTCTGGTTTTTACAGGCTGACAAAAATTATGTGATGACGCGATTTTTTAATATTTTTTTTACGACAATTTAGAGATAAATTCCATTTTATACGAATTTCTCACCAATTAAAAAAAACATTTAGACAATTGAATGGCTCGGGGCAACAAGTCGACAACCCACAAAAAGTTACTTTTGAGAAAATCGAGTTTAAAGTTTTTTTGTGGGATACCAATTATACCAAATATTGAACTTTAGCAAAAACAGGATAAACCACATAAAATAATTGATGGTGAAAAATATAGTCTTTGTAAAAAATATATCGTCAGAACTTTCATAGTCTCATTCCTGTGGTGGTTTGCCATAATTTAGATAACTTTTGCTGTCATTAACATCAGTGAGTGATGAAATTTCCGGCAATACAGTCTCATCAGACGCCATGTTTTTTGTGGCTTATCACACTCTTGCTCAAATGGAAAGGAGGAACGTGCCTTATCTTAAATATGGGAATGATGGCAACTCGATTGTTATTAAGTTCAGGGGAGATAACGGACTCAAATATGGTAAAGTGACCATCTGCAACCAACAAAAAAGGATTATCTCAAAAAATCACAATGTGTGGGTTGTCGACTTGTTAGCCCGAGCCATTCAATTATTTACACAAATAAAGCACAAACCCTCTTAAATATGTGTTACTATTTAAAATGGTCAATAATCTCGCCCCTACACTCCATTGTCAATATCCAAAGTTTTCTGAGACTAAAGAATTTGAGTTATCTGCCCCTTTCTTTTGTTAAAAGTACATCCATTGTGTTGTTGGGGGTCACATATTGCAAACGTTATAAATGGTGTTACTTTATCGAGAAGTACCGAATATTACCGAAAACTATCATTTTGATGATAAAAGACTTAGCATTTTGACGATATGAAGGTGAAAGTAGTGATTTCTGATCGAAAACCGGACAATGTAGCGCGCGTCAATGAGTCAAACGTAATTTTGGAATCTTATTTATAACAGACAAGAAGACAAATTTGCGTTGATAATGTTCAATAGGTCACATAACTACTGTGCATGTAAATTGGACGTGCAGTTTCGATTTCTGCATACATAATGATGTTACTCAATTTTAATTGGAAACTAGTAATTACGATATATTTGGCGATTGGGGATGGATATGCAAGCTGAGTGAATTTATGTGTATTGTGGACAGCACATATGGTGAGTTGGAGCATATTAAAGCCAAATAAAATTTGAAACTGATGCGGGCGGAAACAAGAAACAAATTTTTTATTTTTTTTTGCCTAATGTTTAAGATCTTTGGGGATGATTGTTCTTCATTATACTCCCGCTTTGAAGTATGTGTAATCCTTACTTTTGGTCGTCATTTGCATCATTTCCTTGTAACATTTGAGCACTCAGCACTTACAAATGACTCTATGAGGACATGCTAGTCTCACCAAACTTGTCACACATGTTAACCACGATCCTTAGATGTGCCTTTTATGGGTAAGACCTATTTATTAATTTACTATGGTGGTTTCAATGATATAAACAGTGACTCTATGAAGGAGATATTTTTTGTCTGAAGCATATAGGCTACATTAGTCAAGCTTGATACCTAGCTAGATCTGAATTATTTGTTGTTTTGATCAAATAATGACTTATTGCAATATCTGTAGAATTGTCATGTTGTTCTTGCATATACAACTATCTCAGAGCTAACAGAGCTTCTAGGTCTTGATTATTGAACCCCATCTTAATGTCTGTTTACCCCAGTGTGGTTGGAACTCCCTTTTACCTGATGGAGTACCTAGAAGGACGTATCTTCAAGGTCCCGGCAAGAGCTGACGTCAGTCCGACCGAGTGTCGACAGCTGTACATGTCCATGGTGGATGTCCTCTGTAAAATACATTCAGTTGATGTCACGAGAGCTGGCCTGGAAAACTTTGGAAAGAAAGGTGAATCAAAATGAAACTTACTTGTTGATAATACTGTCAGGAATTAATCCTAAAATATACAACAAATATGGTGCCCATAATCTAAACTTGGTCTGTCCCTGAGCCCTAAAGAAAAACCCACATTGTGGATTTGTCAGTTTATTTTTGTGTGTCTACAGAAAATCTTACATTTCAAGGGCATGCTTTGTCAGTGAAGTGAACAAACTAGCTATGCTGTCCTGGTTTTCGACATGAATTTTTCAGAAGTCATCAATGTTATTACCGTATATTACAGTGTATAAGACGACTTTTTTATACCAGAAAATAGGGGGTCAAAGAAGGGGGTCGTCTTATACACAAGGGCTATGTTTCAGAAGAAGAAATTTTGAAGCTTCATTGACGAACTCACGATGTTGAAACCGGAAACAGCAATACAATCAACTCATGCTAACAAAATGGAGATAAATATTTATAAATAACTATTATGTATTATTATGTTATTTTTTTTTATTACTATATGGAGTTAAATACATAAAATGTATTTCATAATTCATTTAAAAATAATAGGTTGACGGACCAAAAGTGGTACCAGCAGTCAAGCAAACGATCGATAAATTCAGTGACGTGGACACATGAAATTCTACAACTTATCAATTCATTCATGACGTGGACCAATGAAATTCTACAACTAACCTATTCATTCATAAAACTTGACAAGCTTATCTCGATAAACACGTGTCATTGACGTAATGTTAATTCCAATCAGGGCAGTTATTCATTCATGTATCCGGTATTTATCTTAGCTTTGTTGTGTTCTTATCAGTAATTGGTCTGTATATCCTTCTCTGGATTGAAGTGTCAACGTTAAATAAACACGTCTTTAGCTTGAGAAGTTTACTGCATTGAGTGGCCCCTCGCTATAACACATGTTGGGAGCCAAATACTGACAGACGCGTAATAGAAAATCAGCGGTAAAGCGAACCAGAGTTGGAATGAAAAATAATGGCTTGACTTCAGCTATCAAACATTGCTAACCTTTCAAAAGCATTCTGCAGTATTAAATACAACTAGTTCAACTTTGTTTATAAGAAGGGACAAATATTTACAACACTACGATAGAAATCTAGACATGAAATCTAGCTTGGCTTCGGGCATGCGCAATCAAGCTTGGTTATCAAAGCTCTTCACACCATTTTAATCTTATAAACACTGAAGCGACTTCTAAATCTGTGTATGGAGTATCGGCTTTGTTTAGATCTTATAACATGGCGAATATTTACGATAGATTGTTGACTGTAGTGTTGCTTATCTCGCTTGAACTGACAAGAAAATGACAAATCATTAAAAAATAAAAACAAACACCGTAGGAAAACGTATGTAATTTTTAGCTCATCAGGCCTGAAAGGCCCGATGGGCTTATGGCATGGCATGGCGTCCGGCGTCCGTCCATCCGTCCGTCCGTAAACTTTTCGCTTTTTCGACTTCTTCTCCAGAACCAATAACTCCACAGAGCTGAAATTTACTGTGCAGACTCCTTGGCCAATGGGGATTCTAAATTGTAGATTTCGTGACCCCATGACCCCAAACGGGGTCACAGGGGTCACATCCTTAAAAACCTATTTTCATCTTCTTCTCCAGTTCCAAAAGGTCTAGAGAGCTGAAAAGTTGTGTGCAGACTCCTTGGCCAATGGGGATTCTAAATTGTAGATTTCGTGACCCCATGACCCCAAATGGGGTCACAGGGGTCACATCCTTAAAAACCTATTTTCATCTTCATCTCCAGTTCCAAAAGGTCTAGAGAGCTGAAAAATTGTGTGCAGACTCCTTGGCCAATGGGGATTCTTAATTGTAGATTTCGTGACCCCATGACCCCAAATGGGGGCACAGGGGTCACATCCTTAAAAAACCTATTTCATCTTCTTCTCCAGTTCCAAAAGGTCTAGAGAGCTGAAAAGTTGTGTGCTGACTCCTTGGCTAATGGGGATTCTAAATTGTAGATTTCGTGACCCCATGACCCCAAATGGGGTCACAGAGGTCACATGTTTAAAAACCTATTATCATCTTCTTTTCCAGTTCCAAAAGGTCTAGAGAGCTGAAAAGTTGTGTGCTGACTCCTTGGCCAATGGGGATTCTAAATTGTAGATTTCGTGACCCCATGCCCCCAAATGGGGTCACATCCTTAAAACCTATTTTTATCTTCTTCTCCAGTTCCAAAAGGTCTAGAGAGCTGAAAAGTTGTGTACAGACTCCTTTGTCAATGGGGATTCTTAATTGTAGATTTGGTGACCCTGGCCTGGGACCCCAAATAAGGCCATGACCTACAAACCTATTTTCATCTTCTCCAGAACAAATGTAGCTAGATGGCTGTAATATTGTTTGCAGACTCTTAAGTTAATGGGGATTCTAAATTGTAGAAAAAGGCCTCACAGGCCATGACCTAAAAATATATTTTCTTCTTCTCCTCCAAAACAAAGAGACCTAGAAGGCTGTAATATTGTGTGCATACTCTTTAGCCAATGTGGATTCTAAATTGTAAATTGATATGGTGACCCTGTGGTGCCCCAAATAAGGGCCTCAAGCCATGACCTAAAATTCTATATCAGTCTTCATCATTAAATAATATAAACACTGATGAGCTACAGAGCCCATGGCTCTATTTTTATTTTGGTACATTTAAAACAATTTATTTAAAAGAACAAATGATTATAACAAAACATTTATGTCATGTTACTTAAAAAATTACCGGTATCAACTTACCGTTACCAAATCTTACCAACGTGTTTTCCCATCATGGCATGTCGACCTGTTTCCATGATTGCTAGAAGGGGGTCGTCTTATACATGAGATACATGGTTTTTACCTGATTTTAGGGGTCTGAGAAAGGGGGTCGTCTTATACACAGGGTCGCCTTATACACAGTAATATACGGTAATTATGTCGTAAACAGACCTCTTGATTGTGATGCCTCTCATTCTGTCACCTGTGACATATCACAGAGAAAAACTCCCAAATTTTTTAAAAAATAAACGAATAGTATTTATTAAATTAATTAATTAATTAGCGATATCCCCCCCGAGATCTCGTCTGTCCTCCTGACTTCCGTCAAAACCTGAGGGCATAACAACATTTTTCCTTTGTATTCTTGATCTATGTTGATACAATCACAATAAAAGGGGAAAAAGATTAAGATGCATCTATTATTTTGATACAAGTTTAGTTTGCACCAAGTTTTCCGTAGGTCTAGCACTGTAACTAAAGTACTGACCATCATAATGTAACATCTTCCTTTCACAGAGCACTACCTGGAGAGGAACTTCAATCGTTGGGTCAGACAGTACACTGCAAGTAAGACGGAGGAAATTCCTGCTCTAAACCAGCTGATAGAGTGGATACCTCGGCACCTCCCCCGGGATGAGCGGGTCTCGGTCGTACATGGAGACTTCAGGTTAATACCTAGAGCACTACTTAGGATGTCAAAACAATAATATCACAGTTTTTGTTGTATATTTGATTGTCATTTGGAACAGTCAACAATTGCTAGTGTTGATATTTTTATACTTATTAGCTATCACTTTGCAATTAATTTTTATCGCTTACCATATAAAATTATAACCTCCAGGGGAAACTTGATAAAGGATCTACACTGTAGTATAACATTGAGACACAGTGGTGATTTGAGAGTAATTTCATCACATCCCTTCAAAACTTGTCATCACATCCCTTCAAAACTTTCTTGACAGCTTCATTGAACCAATCAAAAGCATTGATTTTGAATTAATTGGGTAAACCAACACTTCCACAATGTATAATTTCAATATCCTTAATGGAGATTTTAACGATCAATATGCTAATGCCCAAATTTTAAAACATAAAAGGATTCAATTTCAGGATTGACAACATAGTGTACTCCAAGACATCTGTTGATGTTATAGGGGTGTTAGACTGGGAGTTATCCACCCTTGGTGACCCCATCATTGACCTCATCTCATGTTGCTTCTTCCATTATCTCCCATGCGGTGTGGAACTCCTGCCTGGTGAGTGCTTTCATTAATGACATCACTTATCATGTCTAGAGATAGCAGTGAACCTTTAAGATGGAGGTATAGGAGAGTTGTGGTGCTAATCAAAATGTAGGATATAAATACAAATTATATTTTAAAGTCATACAGGAATTGTTGAATGAATTTTCCAATGGCTCGGCCATACCGATGGCTCTGTCTGCAGCAGCTGCTTGTTAAAACTTTTAATTTCGTCTCCCAGGCACAGTAGCACATCTAGGTAAATTGCTATCTCAGTGTCTTTTGGCGGGTATGCAAAACTTTGTAATTGATTGACATTGTGATGATATTGATTCATTTCATAAATGATCACATTTCAATTTCCTTGTTAAGACTTGAGATAACAGCAGTTTTGTTTGATAAAATATCTTCTGGAATGCATTTTAGAAGTTGTGGAGATCAAAGAAAATCAAGTCCTTTAGAAAAGCAGCTTTTGTTCATACAATAAATGCTATGAAAAAGTAAATATCCATAGAATTTGATTACCTTTTCTCTCTTTCTTCTAAACGTCTCTTTATATGATCAATCCTTTCTTTTGTTAGGTCTGCTCGGTATTGATATTAAGGCCAAAGGAATTCCAACAGTTGAGGAACTTGTAGATCGTTACTGTAAACTGATGAATATTCCACCAATCAGCAACTGGGATTTCTACGTGGCCTTCACCTTCTTCAAAATGTCTGCTGTTTTACAAGGAGTTTACAAACGAGGTTTATCTGGTGAGTTGAAAGCAAACAGGGATTCCGAACCAGGGCCATTTTTAAATGAATCAATCTCTACAATATGATTTTGATTAGATGATGTGCATTCTGACTGCCTGAGGCAAGGTATTTATCACCCCCTTCATTCAGAAAAGAGGGGTGATTTTGTACAAACAGAAGAGGAAGAGTATTCCTAACAAAGGTAGGGATAAAATACCAATGTGTGAGAGTCCCCTCTATGATTTTTTTTAAGGGTTATTGGGGGCGGGATAGCGCAGTGGTAAGCGCGTTCCGCTTCGGATCAAGAGTTTGGGGTTCGAGTCCCGCCAGGGGCACGGCAACTGTGTCTGCAATAGAGAACTGTTCTACACGCAGTAAGGTTTGGGTGCAATGCTACACTGGATATCAGCGTAGTACCACCCATGGTTCGCTAGTTCCAGCCGATGCTCGCAGGTTTCACAGCAATGCACAGCCACTAATGGCGTTGCGGGCTTTCTCCCTGCCATAATACTAGCAGCCGCGATATAAGTGAAATACTCTTGAAAGCGGCTTTAAACACCAACTCACTCACTCACTCACTTTAAGGGTTATTTGATAATTTTCAGCGAATTGTGCATCCTAGATTGGACATTGTTAATGGTAAAAGACCATACATTCTAAAGAGAGTGCACTTAAAGACCATACATTCTCAGTGATCGCGCTGATTCTTTTTCAGAAGGGATCCTCCTTGGGGTACATATAGCATAAAAATCCTAATTTTTAACTTGATGACAGGTTGTAACTTAATTTTCAAAAATAACAGTAAAAATAAGTTCAAAAAACACAAAATAAGTGTTTTCCGAACGTGTGACCACCCTGTGTAGAGCCCCATCCCAGTGCAAACCAAGGGATGTAACTCTAATCTCGCCACTTATCAATCTGTCATCGAGCAAGCAAGACGTTCTTCTGCTCTGAAAGTTTTTTGACTTTGAAATAAGTTTCCACTTGAGAAAATGGACAAGACAAAGAGTACTGTATGTGTGGTAACCCCTTTTTATTCGTAGAGGCGAATGTTTAGGTTACTTATATGGTTTTTGTCGCGTTGTAACTTCGTTTTTCAATTCGCACGTGCTTCGAATTGAACGAGTAATGGCGGATGGAAAACGCTCAAAATGGCGGATCTCAAACAAAATGCAATGTGTTAGTACTTTGCTATTCTTGTATTGAGATTTGATTGTTTTGAAGGTTCTTTATCGTGCTTCGCATTGTAGGGCAGCACTTTACTGACGAGGATTTCTCCCTGTTTGAATTTTTTCATTCTCGGGGTCATCGTCTCAGTCGGCAAGCATGTACTAGGGATATTCATGCTTTATTTCTTTCAGTGGCTTACTATTCATTACTTGCCTAGTGCTTAGTTATTATAGTATCGCCTCTGCGTTTTGTTTGTATGATGCACATTTATGAAACATAAACATTGCACTTACACACATGCACACCCCTAAACATTCTGTGTTTGACTTGCAGTCTTTCACCGAATGTGTGGGGTGCAAGACCCGCATTCCCCCTGCCGACAAGCATAACAGGTGTCTGCCTTGTCTTGTCGACGATGAGCACGACGACACCACCTGTAAGCTGTGCCTCGCTTTCACCCCGAGGGCCAAGAAGGAGCGAGGTATCGACATGCTCTTCTATAGGAACCTGCAGAAGGCAGGGCAGGAATTTAAAGGTGCTATCCCCCCCTCTAAAGAAAAGAGGAGTAAGGGCAAGGGTAAGGGTAAGAAGGTGCACTCCCCTCCTATCCCCTCTGCCTCATCGGATGTGGTGGATATGGAGGTGGGGTCACCTGCTGCGGGGGGTTCTACGCCCCCTTCAGTTCTTTCACCTCAAGCACACTTGCATGTTAAAACTAAATCTAACACTAACCCTAATCTGGACGCGGCAGCTATCACTGCCATAATCCAGGGGCAGATGACGGGGATGGTGGGGACGATGATGGCTCAGCTCCGTAAGGAGTTGACCGTCGTCGCCCTGCCGGACCCTGATGTCCGAGGGTCAACCGGCACTCGTGCGGGTAATGACCTCGGGGGCACTACTGAACCGGGCGCAGGCCCCGGCAAGGTAGTGGCTCCCGACGCAGGCATCCGAGAGACTGCTCCGGCTCTGCCTCGTACGCAAGTAACCAAAGCCCCCTCGTCGGTGCAAGGTGCCGAGGTACCGAGCACGTCGAGGGGCACAGGTAACCCCAAGGCCACGGTCACCGGTGCTTCGGCGCCGGTGCAGTCGCAGCCCCGGGGACCGGCTCCGGTCGGGGAGCGAGCGCCGGCGAGCAGCGCTGGGTTCCGCATCCCTCTCAAACGGACAATCCGAGATCGGGCTTCGGACACCGGGTCACAGCTTAGTGGCTCCGGTGCCGGGGATCCGGAGGAGGAGGACTCCGTCTATTCAGAGGAGGAGGATGAGGAATCCGGCCGAGCTGTCTCGCTCGCCGAGCTTCTGAAGGAGACGCGTGACCGAATAGCGATCGCTATCCCGCAGACGCTCGTTCCCGTCCCGGAGCAGGTCACCGAGGAGTTCCGGCTTCCGGGGGAGGCTTTTGCTCCCAGCAAGCCTCCGGCGACCAGGCTCCGCATCATCGACAGCTTGTTGGTGGAGGCGATCAATCCTCTTCTATCTGGTGCCCGTACGAAGGCTGATTTGCCTGAACTCAACAAGAGGTACCAGTTGGGAGAGGATGGTCTCTTCGACCTTCCGGTTGTGGACGATTGCGTCCTGACCTCCGTCACCCTGTCCGGCGCTCAGGCGCAGCCTTCTGTAGGCAAACAGGGCCGGCGACTGCCTCCATTTCTGTCGCAGGCTGCCATGTTGAAGGCCGAGTTCCGTGCCCATGAGGACACATACCGGAACGGAGCCCAACAACTAAGGGTAGCAGTGCACGGGGCCTACCTTGCTGCTATGCAGGCTAAGGACCTGGCAGAAGTGCAGGAACTGGGCACCAAGGTGTCCACGTTCCAGAAGCAGTTGGCGGAGGTATCGAGTTATCTGGCTCGGGACTCAATCAGGAGTGCCTCGAGTCAGATGATGGGCGCAGTCATGGGGATGCGCCGGCTGTGGCTAGCAACATCAAAGTATTCGCAGTCCACACGCCTCACCTTGCAGAACCTGCCTTTCAGGTTGGGGTCCACCCTCTTCCCTGGATCGCAGGCCGTAGTCAAGGAAGCCGCTGAGCAGAAGGTTGCCTTCGAGGACGCCAAGGTGCTCCTCGAGGAACCAGCTCCGCAAGATAAGCGTGTGCGGCTTTCCCCCCTTGATGACCTATACCCCACGCCGGGGGGTTCGGGTCAAGCTTCTTGGAATGGCCCTATGGGCAACAAGAAGAAGTTCAAGGGGAAGGGAAAGAAAGGGCACTTCCGTGGGGGCCAAAAGGGCCAGCGGAATTTTCGGAGCCGAGGCAAGCAAAACAAGCAAACCTAGGTTCTCCGAAGCCCGTGTTACCACCCAAAAGTCCAGCAGCTCGAATGCTGCCGGAGACGGGGGTACACTGTCTTTCCAAAGATCTTCCAGTGGGGGGCAGACTATCTCACTTCGTCTCAGAGTGGGAGAAAGTCACCTCGAATACCTGGGTCCTGTCCACACTCAGGGAGGGCCACTTACCACTTTGGAAGTACGACCCACCGACTTTCTCCGGGATACGGCACACGAAGGTGCCCGAGTTGCCCGAGAAGGCGGAAGTCCTTCGTGCCGAGGTGCAAGCTTTAATAGACAAAGCAGCCATCGAGGTAGTTCCGAAGGGTCAGGAAGAGAGCGGTTATTACTCGACCTACTTCCTGGTGCCCAAGAAGGACGGAGGGTTCAGACCGATTCTCAATCTGAAATATTTGAATCGCAGTCTACAGGTTCCAACGTTCAAGATGGAAACCTTGAGATCGGTCATAGCGTCAGTAGAGACGGGAGATTGGCTGTCGTCAATAGATCTCAAAGATGCTTATCTCCATGTTCCAATGCACCCCGACTTCAAGGAGTTTCTTCGGTTCTCTTTCGACGGGACGTGCTACCAATTCCGGGTGTTACCCTTCGGCATTTCGACTGCTCCGAGGGTATTCACCAAGTTGATGTTGGTGCCGGCACAGGCCGCCAGGTCGCAGGGCAGGTGTTGTCATCCGTACCTGGACGACTGGCTGATCAGAGCCTTGTCTCGAGAACTAAATCAGGAGGCCACCCAGCAGGTGTTAGACATCTTGCTCAAGCTGGGTTGGATCATCAACCTGAAGAAGTCAGACATAGCGCCCAGGCAGGACCTGGTCTTCCTGGGCGCAAGGTTCGATACGGCCTCCGGTTCCGTGTCCCTGGCCCCGGATCGGGTGTCCAGAGTGATCGGGGCAGTCCACTTGTTCCTTCAATCGCCGACCCACACGGCCAGGACTTGGCTGCAGTTGTTGGGTCACATGGCGTCGACAGTGGACGTGGTTTGGAGAGCTCGCTTGAGTATGAGACCGGTTCAGCAAGCGCTGGCACGAATGTGGTCACACTCGGACAGCTTCGAGAAGGTTCTAACCACACCGGTTTGGGTGCTAGAGCACCTTCGGTGGTGGGTTTCCGAGAGCAACCTTCTCAAGGGTCTACCGCTAGAGCTTCCAACGCCTTCGGTCACCATCCAGACAGACGCCTCCCTATCAGGCTGGGGGGGTGTCCTGGAAGACCTGACAGCCTCGGGCCTTTGGTCTCAGGAGGAGTCGAAATTGCACATCAACGTGCTAGAGCTCAGAGCAGCTCGACGTGTGTTCGAGTGCTTCAAGGAGCGGATCGAGGGGCTTGTGGTTCGTCTAGAAATGGACAACCAGACAGCCCTGTCGTACATTCTGAAACAGGGCGGCACAGTGTCTCCATCTCTCCTTCAGGAGTCGTGGCAGTTCCTACTGTGGTGCGACCAGTTCAGCATTCAGGTGGTTCCTGTTTATCTCCCGGGAGTGGACAACGTCCGTGCGGACGCCTTGTCTCGGCGCATCCTAACACCTCACGAGTGGATGCTCGACCGGGGGATATTCGGAACTATCTCCCTGTTGTTCGGGTCGTTCCAGGTGGATCTGTTTGCGTCAGGGATGACGAATCAGATACCTGTGTTCTGCTCAAGAATACCAGATCCAAGGGCTCTAGCCAGAGACGCCTTCGCGATCGACTGGTCGGGCAGAGTGCTGTGGGCGTTCCCTCCAGTTCCTCTGATCCCCAGGGTTCTTTCTCAGTTGACCAATCAACCAGCTCGCCTCCTAGTGCTAGTGGCACCACTTTGGACGGCTCAGAGTTGGTTCCCGTCCGTTCTCAGGTTTCTCGTACAGCCTCCTGTACTGTTACCCTCGAGACGAGACATACTATTTCAGGAAGGGGCACCGCACCCGAATCCCAGGATTCAGTGGGTGGCTTGGCCACTGTCCGGAATCGCCTCCAGGAGAGCGGTATTCCTGCACGAGTTGCAGACACAATACTGGCTTCGAGGAGGGATTCGACAAACCTTCAATATGAAGATCGATGGGCCTGTTATGCGCGCTGGTGTGGCGATAGAGGGCTTCTCGATCCCTTTTCTACAGATCTAGTCGCTGTTTTGGAGTTCCTCCAGTCCAGGTTAGATGCTGGTTTAGCCGCATCGACCGTCAGGGGATACTCTACGGCTATTTCTGCTTTCCACATACCGGTGGACGGTGCTCTTTTGGGATCGCATCCACTGGTACAGCGTTTCTTAGCAGGTGTGGACAGGATACGTCCGGTTCTCCGGCGTATCAGCCCCACTTGGGACCTTTCAATTGTTTTGGATTGGCTCTCAGGTCCGGGGTTCAAAGATTTGAACGCACTGTCATTGCAGCTTTTGACGTGGAAGACCGCTTTTTTGGTGGCATTGGCGTCGGGCAGGCGGGTAGGCGATATCCATGCGATGTCTGCTGATCCCGAACTGACTGTCTTTCACAAAGACAGAGTCAGTATCAGGCTGCCCGACAGTTATCGTCCCAAGGTCGACCATTCGTTCCATGTGACGGCTCCTATCGAACTGCCGACTCTTATGCAGCCGGCCTCTTCGGGGTCTATGGGGAACCATTCTCACATTTTGGATGTGCGCAGGGTTCTCAAGGTCTATATCAAGCGCACCAGGGCTATCCGTAAGGACCAGCAACTTTTCTGCTGTTACGGAGGCACCAAGCCTGGTTTGCCGGCATCTAAGCAGTCAATATCCAGGTGGATAGTGTCTGCGATTGTCATGGGCTACGTTCACAAGGGCTTAGAAGCCCCAGGTCAGTTGAAAGCTCACTCGGTTAGAGCGGTTGCGACGTCTAAGGCGTTCGCGGCGGCTCTGCCCATCGAAGAGATCTGCTCCGCCGCTATCTGGAGCCGGCCGAGCACGTTCATTCGACACTACCAACTAGATAGGCACTCTAGGGAGCGCGCTCGGTTTGGTCAGTCGGTTCTCTCAGGTGGGCAGAGTTGAAACTCTCTAGCTGATTGAGCTTTCGAGTTATTGTTCAGTTTGGTTCAGTTCAAGTTTTCTAAGAAGACTAATAAACTAACCTAGTTGTTCATCCTAACCAGTTGCACTGTTTGACGGGCATTTTTATCCCCCGCAGCAGGTGTCCCGGTGGCACTGCCTAGCGGGTAAATACCTACTCCTATTGATCCCCAATAGTCTTTTGAAAAAAAGAGGGGGGGGGGGGGTATTTGGCCTACATAACGGTAATCAGGCAGATTAAGCCGATTGGTTAGTCCCCAAGGGATCACCCATCCTCAGCCCTCGGCGCGGGAGGTCACGTGATCTGGTAAGTGTGACACCTTTATTGGATTGAGTAGAGCACTTTTAAGGGATATTTAGTGTACAGACAGAATCCACATCCTAAGTCTTCTTTGGGAGTCTGCCTTATGCTATATGTACCCCAAGGAGGATCCCTTCTGAAAAAGAATCGAACCAACCTGCAGAGGTTGCAGATTCTTTGAAGGGATCCTCCTTGGGGTACGGCCACCCACCTCCCCTTATTCTGTCTGACTTGGTTAGATTGATAAGTGGCGAGATTAGAGTTACATCCCTTGGTTTGCACTGGGATGGGGCTCTACACAGGGTGGTCACACGTTCGGAAAACACTTATTTTGTGTTTTTTGAACTTATTTTTACTGTTATTTTTGAAAATTAAGTTACAACCTGTCATCAAGTTAAAAATTAGGATTTTTATGCTATATGTACCCCAAGGAGGATCCCTTCAAAGAATCTGCAACCTCTGCAGGTTGGTTCGAGTTTTTCTACAGTGCGTGTATAAATTTAAGAAAAATAATAATTCAAAACTAATTGCGTGAACATTTTCAAATCAGATTCACGAATCTCAATTTAGTACATGATGTATAATATAGATTGGTAATTAATCATCTGTTACTTACACTTTACTGTTACATAGCTAAAACCTCTTCGCATGTTGTTATTTCATCAAGAACACTAATCCCGCCATACGACTCGTTTTGTTTATTGATCACGGCAAATGATAGTGAATTACGATAGTTGTAGTTGTAAACTGATTTCTGATTGGTTGATATTATGAGCTTCCGGGGACTTTTTCTGCGGTAAACCAATGAAAATGATTGTCTCTTGTAATGCTTACACGATTAGACGTGATTCCCTATTGAATATTTGTATTATTGATTGCAGAATCATTGCATAGAATAATTGAATGACTTAGTTTTGGTCGGGAAAAGTCCAAACTAATAAAGAATATAAAGAAAGAATGCTTATTTTAATGACTAACACACTTTTGTTTGAATGTACCAACACGATTAAAGGAACAATGAAACGTGTTAAGTAATTCAAAAATCATAAGACATTGTCGGTAAAATCTCAAATAAAGATCTCGACAAACGGTCAGGGTTACACTAAAATGATTATGATTTATTGGCAAATTATAAATACATACTTCACTTGGTTCATAACTAATAAATTATTATTACAATATATTTGTTTGTAAGCTTATTTGTTGTTTCTATATTTCATAACGTCAATGACTTAACAATCGGCGATTTTCACAACTTCTTACACATTTATCACGGCTAAAATAATGAATGCATTTTCATATTTTTTATATCACAATAAACCGAAAAGAATAATCTTTTATTCTATATAAAATGCGCATATTTATTCACAGAAATAAAGATACAATTTTACCTTTCTGAGAGGCATGTGAAACCAAACGGCACACAAACTAATCAACATATTTTCATCAGTTATGGTTCGAGGTTAGCTTTTATTTGAAAGGTCAAACAACATAACCATATTTGGGTTGACATGTGCTTATTTGTCAACTGGTTCGAGATGATTATTTCTTGGAAAAGTGCGATGAACGACCGTTCGCAATGCCGCATACATGTTGTAAGTATTTACGATTTGATAGGTGGAAATAAAGACAAACTTTACATAGCTATAGAATTATAACCAACGGTCGCATTCTAATATTTTTTATATCATTGTGAAGCTAGACATCTTGTCTTCAATTCCTTATATAAATGGATTTTTTTTCGTTTCGTATTTATGATGTTACGAGGCCCGAATTAAAGACAATCTTTCGAAAGTAATAGAATAAAAACGAAAATCATAGAAAATTCATTCAAAGTTTCGGGTGTGAATTAGCCATTTGTGTACGGGTGTCGCTACTTGAATTTGTATTGAACGCCCGTATATAGTCCTTATAATTCTAGCAATTAACTGCAAGTTTTGTCAATTAATAGAAAATGACGACAGACAATATTTGAACAATGAGCTAGCCAATCAGAAGCGCCAATTTCAACTTAACGATTCAAAGCGACATCTGGTGATGGTCTATTTATAGCAACAGGGATTTCCAACTTTTGTTTAATATATTGATGTCGCCGGTGCTATCGAATTTGCGACAGTCTTGAGTATCATTATTCAGATATAAAAAGATAAATTAATGTAGACATTTAAGGTTTTGCAATGTTAACCATGCGTGCAAGACACGCATGCAGCATATTTTTTGCGTGTTTTTAAGATTTTTTTGCGTGAAAAACGCCGATTTCTGCGTGAACGCGATCTCTGATTCTGAATGTCTAAATGCTGAGAGGCCTTCAAACGTCAGGGTTCTAGACTAGTTCACGAATCAGTTTGACGGAGTAATTGTGAAAATCAATGTCAAACTATAGGCAAATTAAAACTGATTTGCCCTGGTGATAGTCTTACATTCTACAAACTGAACTAAAAAGATTTCTGCATGTCCATGCCGACAGGAATGATTGAACTCACCTTGAGATTGTCTAAGTTAATGATAGGAGATTGTGTTACGGATATTTATTTAATTTTATATTAGTACCTATTCTGATATCTTTTCCTATCTGATTCACTTGTCTGCAGTTAAAGCTAAATGCTTTAAAGAATAATACGATATATTCATAAATTTTCATTTGTTAAACCATTCTTGTGTTATATCGATCACCCTGTCTTTCAACAGGACAAGGAAGCTCTGCACGTGCCCAGTTCGCAGGAGAGTTTGCCAAGGAGTATGCCAAGATTGGATGGGATGTCGCTCGGAACAGCAAGCTAAACCAGACTGCTAGACCAAGCACAAGGAAGACCCAGACCATTATGTCCTACATGTCTCGTCCCATGTCTGTTGACAGGTCGCAGGAAAGTGTTGGTGAGAATTTCGAAACTTATAAGAACTTTTCTTAGATCATCAAGAGTTGCAGTCCAGTGTCACTGTGGCACTAATGACAAGCTGAGCTTAAAGGGACACTGCGTCGAGGATAAAAATGAGTCTCATCTTTATTTAACTTAGCTGATTAGAGTGTCTGCTAAGGAGTTACGCTTCGCTTCGCTTCACTGTCTACATGCAGAATTGTTTATTACCAATATAATTACGACAATTGTCTAAAATTGGATGTCTGTGACTTGTTAGAAGACATGTTAATTAGCATAGGTAGATACATATAATCTGATTTTTATCCTCGACGCGGTGTCCCTTTAACCCTTCAGCTACTAAGTGAATCATTTCCTAACTATCCTGAGTGACTGATGTAAAGGAATATCAACTCAATAACAAGGTAACCTCCAGAAAGCATAACTCGCTATTCTCCATCACTGGCTAATTTAAGCCTTACCGCATTTCCTTTAGTTCTTGTGCTAACACACTCCGCCTGAACTATATCTCTGATTTGCTAGCACAGGAAAGTAAAGAAAATGCTGTAAAGTCTTGAATTAGCCAGTGATGGAGACTCTAGCGAATTATGCATTGCAAAGGGAAACTGCCTGGAGGTAGGCAATCTGGGAATATTCCAAAACATGCAGATGAACAGTTCAGGTGAAGGGTTCAGATGAAGGGTTCAGATGAAGGGTTCAGGTGAAGGGTTCAGGTGAAGGGTTCAGGTGAAGTGTTCAGATGAAGGGTTCAGGTGAAGGGTTCAGATGAAGGGTTCAGATGAAGGGTTCAGATGAAGGGTTCAGGTGAACGGTTCAGGTGAACAGTTCAGATGAAGGGTTCAGGTGAAGGGTTCAGATGAAGGGTTCAGATGAAGGGTTCAGATGAAGGGTTCAGATGAAGGGTTCAGGTGAAGGGTTCAGGTGAAGGGTTCAGATGAAGGGTTCAGGTGAAGGGTTCAGGTGAAGGGTTCAGGTGAAGGGTTCAGATGAAGGGTTCAGGTGAAGGGTTCAGGTGAAGGGTTCAGGTGAAGGGTTCAGGTGAAGGGTTCAGATGAAGGGTTCAGGTGAAGGGTTCAGGTGAAGGGTTCAGATGAAGGGTTCAGATGAAGGGTTCAGGTGAAGGGTTCAGGTGAAGGGTTCAGATGAAGGGTTCAGATGAAGGGTTCAGGTGAAGGGTTCAGATGAAGGGTTCAGGTGAAGTGTTCAGATGAAGGGTTCAGGTGAAGGGTTCAGGTGAAGGGTTCAGATGAAGGGTTCAGATGAAGGGTTCAGATGAAGGGTTCAGGTGAACGGTTCAGGTGAAGGGTTCAGATGAAGGGTTCAGATGAAGGGTTCAGGTGAAGGGTTCAGATGAAGGGTTCAGATGAAGGGTTCAGATGAAGGGTTCAGATGAAGGGTTCAGGTGAAGGGTTCAGGTGAAGGGTTCAGATGAAGGGTTCAGGTGAAGGGTTCAGATGAAGGGTTCAGGTGAAGGGTTCAGGTGAAGGGTTCAGATGAAGGGTTCAGATGAAGGGTTCAGATGAAGGGTTCAGATGAAGGGTTCAGATGAAGGGTTCAGGTGAACGGTTCAGGTGAAGGGTTCAGATGAAGGGTTCAGATGAAGGGTTCAGGTGAAGGGTTCAGGTGAAGGGTTCAGATGAAGGGTTCAGGTGAAGGGTTCAGATGAAGGGTTCAGGTGAAGGGTTCAGATGAAGGGTTCAGGTGAACGGTTCAGGTGAACAGTTCAGATGAAGGGTTCAGGTGAAGGGTTCAGATGAAGGGTTCAGATGAAGGGTTCAGATGAAGGGTTCAGATGAAGGGTTCAGGTGAAGGGTTCAGATGAAGGGTTCAGATGAAGGGTTCAGGTGAAGGGTTCAGATGAAGGGTTCAGGTGAAGTGTTCAGATGAAGGGTTCAGGTGAAGGGTTCAGGTGAAGGGTTCAGATGAAGGGTTCAGATGAAGGGTTCAGATGAAGGGTTCAGGTGAACGGTTCAGGTGAAGGGTTCAGATGAAGGGTTCAGATGAAGGGTTCAGATGAAGGGTTCAGGTGAACGGTTCAGGTGAACAGTTCAGGTGAAGGGTTCAGATGAAGGGTTCAGGTGAAGGGTTCAGATGAAGGGTTCAGATGAAGGGTGAAGGGTTCAGATGAAGGGTTCAGGTGAACGGTTCAGGTGAAGGGTTCAGATGAAGGGTTCAGATGAAGGGTTCAGGTGAACGGTTCAGGTGAAGGGTTCAGATGAAGGGTTCAGGTGAAGGGTTCAGATGAAGGGTTCAGATGAAGGGTTCAGATGAAGGGTTCAGATGAAGGGTTCAGATGAAGGGTTCAGGTGAAGGGTTCAGATGAAGGGTTCAGATGAAGGGTTCAGGTGAAGTGTTCAGATGAAGGGTTCAGGTGAAGGGTTCAGATGAAGGGTTCAGATGAAGGGTTCAGATGAAGGGTTCAGGTGAAGGGTTCAGATGAAGGGTTCAGATGAAGGGTTCAGGTGAAGGGTTCAGATGAAGGGTTCAGATGAAGGGTTCAGATGAAGGGTTCAGATGAAGGGTTCAGGTGAAGGGTTCAGATGAAGGGTTCAGATGAAGGGTTCAGGTGAAGGGTTCAGATGAAGGGTTCAGATGAAGGGTTCAGGTGAAGGGTTCAGATGAAGGGTTCAGGTGAAGGGTTCAGGTGAAGGGTTCAGATGAAGGGTTCAGGTGAAGTGTTCAGATGAAGGGTTCAGGTGAAGGGTTCAGGTGAAGGGTTCAGATGAAGGGTTCAGATGAAGGGTTCAGGTGAACGGTTCAGGTGAAGGGTTCAGATGAAGGGTTCAGGTGAAGGGTTCAGGTGAAGGGTTCAGGTGAAGGGTTCAGGTGAAGGGTCCAGATGAAGGGTGCAGGTGAAGGGCGCAGGTGAAGGGTTCAGATGAAGGGTTCAGGTGAAGGGTTCAGATGAAGGGTTCAGATGAAGGGTTCAGGTGAAGGGTTCAGATGAAGGGTTCAGGTGAAGGGTTCAGGTGAAGGGTTCAGGTGAAGGGTTCAGGTGAAGGGTTCAGGTGAAGGGTTCAGATGAAGGGTCCAGATGAAGGGTCCAGGTGAAGGGTTCAGATGAAGGGTTCAGGTGAAGGGTTCAGATGAAGGGTTCAGGTGAAGGGTTCAGGTGAAGGGGGTCCAGGTGAAGGGTTCAGGTGAAGGGTTCAGGTGAAGTGTTCAGGTGAAGGGTTCAGGTGAAGGGTTCAGGTGAAGGGTTCAGGTGAAGGGTTCAGGTGAACGGTTCAGGTGAAGGGTTCAGGTGAAGGGTTCAGATGAAGGGTTCAGGTGAAGGGTTCAGATGAAGGGTTCAGATGAAGGGTTCAGATGAAGGGTTCAGGTGAAGTGTTCAGGTGAAGGGTTCAGGTGAAGGGTTCAGGTGAAGGGTTCAGGTGAAGGGTTCAGGTGAAGTGTTCAGGTGAAGGGTTCAGGTGAAGGGTTCAGGTGAAGGGTTCAGGTGAAGGGTTCAGGTGAACGGTTCAGGTGAAGGGTTCAGGTGAAGGGTTCAGGTGAAGGGTTCAGGTGAAGGGTTCAGGTGAAGGGTTCAGATGAAGGGTTCAGGTGAAGGGTTCAGGTGAAGGGTTCAGGTGAAGGGTTCAGGTGAAGGGTTCAGGTGAAGGGTTCAGGTGAAGGGTTCAGGTGAAGGGTCCAGATGAAGGGTTCAGATGAAGGGTTCAGGTGAAGGGTTCAGGTGAACGGTTCAGGTGAAGGGTTCAGGTGAAGGGTTCAGATGAAGGGTTCAGGTGAAGGGTTCAGGTGAAGGGTTCAGGTGAAGGGTTCAGATGAAGGGTTCAGGTGAAGGGTTCAGGTGAAGGGTTCAGGTGAAGTGTTCAGATGAAGGGTTCAGGTGAAGGGTTCAGATGAAGGGTTCAGATGAAGGGTTCAGATGAAGGGTTCAGGTGAACGGTTCAGGTGAACAGTTCAGATGAAGGGTTCAGGTGAAGGGTTCAGATGAAGGGTTCAGATGAAGGGTTCAGATGAAGGGTTCAGATGAAGGGTTCAGGTGAAGGGTTCAGGTGAAGGGTTCAGATGAAGGGTTCAGGTGAAGGGTTCAGGTGAAGGGTTCAGGTGAAGGGTTCAGATGAAGGGTTCAGGTGAAGGGTTCAGGTGAAGGGTTCAGGTGAAGGGTTCAGGTGAAGGGTTCAGATGAAGGGTTCAGGTGAAGGGTTCAGGTGAAGGGTTCAGATGAAGGGTTCAGATGAAGGGTTCAGGTGAAGGGTTCAGGTGAAGGGTTCAGATGAAGGGTTCAGATGAAGGGTTCAGGTGAAGGGTTCAGATGAAGGGTTCAGGTGAAGTGTTCAGATGAAGGGTTCAGGTGAAGTGTTCAGATGAAGGGTTCAGGTGAAGGGTTCAGGTGAAGGGTTCAGATGAAGGGTTCAGATGAAGGGTTCAGATGAAGGGTTCAGGTGAACGGTTCAGGTGAAGGGTTCAGATGAAGGGTTCAGATGAAGGGTTCAGGTGAAGGGTTCAGATGAAGGGTTCAGATGAAGGGTTCAGATGAAGGGTTCAGATGAAGGGTTCAGATGAAGGGTTCAGGTGAAGGGTTCAGGTGAAGGGTTCAGATGAAGGGTTCAGGTGAAGGGTTCAGATGAAGGGTTCAGATGAAGGGTTCAGGTGAAGGGTTCAGATGAAGGGTTCAGATGAAGGGTTCAGATGAAGGGTTCAGATGAAGGGTTCAGATGAAGGGTTCAGATGAAGGGTTCAGGTGAAGGGTTCAGGTGAAGGGTTCAGATGAAGGGTTCAGATGAAGGGTTCAGATGAAGGGTTCAGGTGAAGGGTTCAGATGAAGGGTTCAGGTGAAGGGTTCAGATGAAGGGTTCAGGTGAAGGGTTCAGATGAAGGGTTCAGGTGAACGGTTCAGGTGAACAGTTCAGATGAAGGGTTCAGGTGAAGGGTTCAGATGAAGGGTTCAGATGAAGGGTTCAGATGAAGGGTTCAGATGAAGGGTTCAGGTGAAGGGTTCAGATGAAGGGTTCAGATGAAGGGCTCAGGTGAAGGGTTCAGATGAAGGGTTCAGGTGAAGTGTTCAGATGAAGGGTTCAGGTGAAGGGTTCAGGTGAAGGGTTCAGATGAAGGGTTCAGATGAAGGGTTCAGATGAAGGGTTCAGGTGAACGGTTCAGGTGAAGGGTTCAGATGAAGGGTTCAGATGAAGGGTTCAGGTGAACGGTTCAGGTGAACAGTTCAGGTGAAGGGTTCAGATGAAGGGTTCAGGTGAAGGGTTCAGATGAAGGGTTCAGATGAAGGGTTCAGATGAAGGGTTCAGATGAAGGGTTCAGATGAAGGGTTCAGATGAAGGGTTCAGATGAAGGGTTCAGGTGAACGGTTCAGGTGAAGGGTTCAGATGAAGGGTTCAGATGAAGGGTTCAGATGAAGGGTTCAGATGAAGGGTTCAGGTGAAGGGTTCAGATGAAGGGTTCAGATGAAGGGTTCAGGTGAAGTGTTCAGATGAAGGGTTCAGGTGAAGGGTTCAGATGAAGGGTTCAGATGAAGGGTTCAGGTGAACGGTTCAGGTGAAGGGTTCAGATGAAGGGTTCAGATGAAGGGTTCAGGTGAAGGGTTCAGATGAAGGGTTCAGATGAAGGGTTCAGATGAAGGGTTCAGATGAAGGGTTCAGGTGAAGGGTTCAGATGAAGGGTTCAGATGAAGGGTTCAGGTGAAGGGTTCAGATGAAGGGTTCAGATGAAGGGTTCAGGTGAAGGGTTCAGATGAAGGGTTCAGGTGAAGGGTTCAGGTGAAGGGTTCAGGTGAAGGGTTCAGATGAAGGGTTCAGATGAAGGGTTCAGGTGAAGTGTTCAGATGAAGGGTTCAGGTGAAGGGTTCAGGTGAAGGGTTCAGATGAAGGGTTCAGATGAAGGGTTCAGGTGAACGGTTCAGGTGAAGGGTTCAGATGAAGGGTTCAGATGAAGGGTTCAGATGAAGGGTTCAGGTGAAGGGTTCAGGTGAAGGGTTCAGGTGAAGGGTTCAGGTGAAGGGTTCAGGTGAAGGGTTCAGATGAAGGGTCCAGATGAAGGGTGCAGGTGAAGGGTTCAGATGAAGGGTTCAGGTGAAGGGTTCAGATGAAGGGTTCAGATGAAGGGTTCAGGTGAAGGGTTCAGATGAAGGGTTCAGGTGAAGGGTTCAGGTGAAGGGTTCAGGTGAAGGGTTCAGGTGAAGGGTTCAGATGAAGGGTCCAGATGAAGGGTCCAGGTGAAGGGTTCAGATGAAGGGTTCAGATGAAGGGTTCAGGTGAAGGGTTCAGGTGAAGGGTTCAGATGAAGGGTTCAGGTGAAGGGTTCAGGTGAAGGGTTCAGGTGAAGTGTTCAGGTGAAGGGTTCAGGTGAAGGGTTCAGGTGAAGGGTTCAGATGAAGGGTTCAGGTGTAGGGTTCAGGTGAAGGGTTCAGGTGAAGGGTCCAGATGAAGGGTTCAGGTGAAGGGTTCAGGTGAAGGGTTCAGGTGAAGGGTTCAGGTGAAGGGTTCAGGTGAAGGGTTCAGGTGAAGGGTTCAGGTGAAGAGTTCAGGTGAAGGGTTCAGCTGAAGGGTTCAGGTGTAGGGTTCAGGTGAAGGGTTCAGGTGAAGGGTCCAGATGAAGGGTTCAGGTGAAGGGTTCAGCTGAAGGGTTCAGGTGAAGGGTTCAGGTGAAGGGTCCAGATGAAGGGTCCAGATGAAGGGTTCAGGTGAAGGGTTCAGGTGAAGTGTTCAGGTGAAGGGTTCAGGTGAAGGGTTCAGGTGAAGGGTTCAGGTGAAGGGTTCAGGTGAACGGTTCAGGTGAAGGGTTCAGGTGAAGGGTTCAGATGAAGGGTTCAGGTGAAGGGTTCAGATGAAGGGTTCAGATGAAGGGTTCAGATGAAGGGTTCAGGTGAAGTGTTCAGGTGAAGGGTTCAGGTGAAGGGTTCAGGTGAAGGGTTCAGGTGAAGGGTTCAGGTGAACGGTTCAGGTGAAGGGTTCAGGTGAAGTGTTCAGGTGAAGGGTTCAGGTGAAGGGTTCAGGTGAAGGGTTCAGGTGAAGGGTTCAGGTGAACGGTTCAGGTGAAGGGTTCAGGTGAAGGGTTCAGGTGAAGGGTTCAGGTGAAGGGTTCAGGTGAAGGGTTCAGGTGAAGGGTTCAGATGAAGGGTTCAGATGAAGGGTTCAGGTGAAGGGTTCAGGTGAAGGGTTCAGGTGAAGGGTTCAGGTGAAGGGTTCAGGTGAAGGGTCCAGATGAAGGGTTCAGGTGAAGGGTTCAGGTGAAGGGTTCAGGTGAACGGTTCAGGTGAAGGGTTCAGGTGAAGGGTCCAGGTGAAGGGTTCAGGTGAAGGGTTCAGGTGAAGGGTTCAGGTGAAGGGTTCAGGTGAAGGGTCCAGGTGAAGGGTTCAGGTGAAGGGTTCAGGTGAAGGGTTCAGGTGAAGTGTTCAGGTGAAGGGTTCAGGTGAAGGGTTCAGGTGAAGGGTTCAGGTGAAGGGTTCAGGTGAACGGTTCAGGTGAAGGGTTCAGGTGAAGGGTTCAGATGAAGGGTTCAGGTGAAGGGTTCAGATGAAGGGTTCAGATGAAGGGTTCAGATGAAGGGTTCAGGTGAAGGGTTCAGGTGAAGGGTTCAGGTGAAGGGTTCAGGTGAAGGGTTCAGGTGAAGGGTTCAGATGAAGGGTTCAGGTGAAGGGTTCAGGTGAACGGTTCAGATGAAGGGTTCAGATGAAGGGTTCAGATGAAGGGTTCAGGTGAAGGGTTAAGGTGTAGGGCTCAGATGAAGGGTTTAGGTGAAGGGTTCAGATGAAGGGTTCAGATGAAGGGTTCAGGTGAAGGGTTCAGGTGAAGGGTTCAGGTGAAGGGTTCAGGTGAAGGGTTCAGGTGAAGGGTTCAGATGAAGGGTTCAGGTGAAGGGTTCAGGTGAACGGTTCAGATGAAGGGTTCAGATGAAGGGTTCAGATGAAGGGTTCAGGTGAAGGGTTAAGGTGTAGGGCTCAGATGAAGGGTTTAGGTGAAGGGTTCAGGTGAAGGGTTCAGATGAAGGGTTCAGGTGAAGGGTTCAGGTGAAGGGTTCAGGTGAAGGGTTCAGGTGAAGGGTTCAGATGAAGGGTTCAGGTGAAGGGTTCAGGTGAAGGGTTCAGGTGAAGGGTTCAGGTGAAGGGTTCAGGTGAAGGGTTCAGATGAAGGGTTCAGGTGAAGGGTTCAGGTGAAGGGTTCAGGTGAAGGGTTCAGGTGAAGGGTTCAGGTGAAGGGTTCAGGTGAAGGGTTCAGGTGAAGGGTTCAGATGAAGGGTTCAGGTGAAGGGTTCAGGTGAAGGGTTCAGGTGAAGGGTTCAGGTGAAGGGTTCAGGTGAAGGGTTCAGGTGAAGGGTTCAGATGAAGGGTTCAGATGAAGGGTTCAGATGAAGGGTTCAGGTGAAGGGTTCAGGTGAAGGGTTCAGGTGAAGGGTTCAGGTGAAGGGTTCAGGTGAAGGGTTCAGATGAAGGGTTCAGGTGAAGGGTTCAGGTGAAGGGTTCAGGTGAAGGGTTCAGGTGAAGGGTTCAGGTGAAGGGTTCAGATGAAGGGTTCAGATGAAGGGTCCAGGTGAAGGGTGCAGGTGAAGGGTTCAGGTGAAGGGTTCAGGTGAAGGGTTCAGATGTTCGGATGAAGGGTTCAGGTGAAGGGTTCGGATGAAGGGTTCGGGTGAAGGGTTCAGGTGAAGGGTTCAGGTGAAGGGTTCGGGTGAAGGGTTCAGATGAAGGGTTCAGGTGAAGGGTTCAGGTGAAGGGTTCAGATGAAGGGTTCAGATGAAGGGTTCAGGTGAAGGGTTCGGGTGAAGGGTTCGGGTGAAGGGTTCAGATGAAGGGTTCAGATGAAGGGTTCAGGTGAAGGGTTCAGGTGAAGGGTTCGGGTGAAGGGTTCAGAACATTAACCAAGGTCAGTAGCGGCTCAGTGGTCTTCAGTCTCTCGTTGTCGGATACTGCTTTCATTTCATTTTCACAATCGCAGCTCCTGCATGGTTGTCTGCACTTATGACAATCTGAGTACTGACAGAGCTTAATCATCCAGCTGTTGAATTCATAATTCTTTTCACATGTTAGAAAAGGGGAGGTGAGGTTTCTCCAAGGGATCCCATCAAATTTACATATAAAATTCTGCCACTGTCTATATTTTAACATTTGAAGGTTTTTCTGCACAATACAGATGGCAAGGCATGACATTGAGGCATTGTTCCCTTCTAAGGTGAATTTATGAAAGAAACTTCTGTTTCTATGAGTTGAAAATGTTCTAGTTACTTCTTGAATACAGGACAGATGCCTGTGTCAGTGGAAGGTTTGTCACCAAGAGTACAGGATATCTACAAGAGAATGAAGAGCTTCATCGATACCAGGATCTTGCCCATTGAGAGGGAGATCCACGAATATACTGAGGGTGGTAACAAGTGGAAGGTCCATCCTCAAGTGAAAGTTTTGAAGGTAATTGGTCATTTAAAACAAAGCGTTGATCATCATTATGGCGAGGTCTACTTAACATTCCAAGCACCTGTCATGGCTTCCATTTAGGAAAGAATTCTCAACAGAAAGTGCATACTGATAATGAAGACAATCTATCAATTGTAATTGACTTACACCATGGTAAAGCTGATGAATTTGATTGACAATGCATCCTGTTCTGTCGGAATAATTTGATCTGTAACATTCCTCCAAATTTCCTGATGTCTGCCTAGCATTTGCCTCATAACATTTCCGGCTGGTTAATCATTTGTATTTTGTCAGCCATTGAAATGTCGTGATCTGAAATTTGATGGTTGCTGAGCAGTCTTCTTATCATTGGCTGGTTATGTATAGTGATTACAAGACAGATGCTGATAAAAAGGCGGATTTGGTTGATTCTTGCCGATTTCATACACTGACAGACAGACTCGTGTAGCTGTATGTGACAAATGATGTTTTGCTTTCATGAATATCTTCATCTAAGGTAAATCCACTTAGTCTGTATTTGTTTGGTGTAAGTGAAACACTGCATCAATTTGACTCATCAGACCTAAGGGCCAAATGGTCATATGGCATGGGTTGTCGTCTGGCACCCAGAACCTTCACTATCATATTTTCCCTACAGAAAATGGCCAAGACGGAGGGTCTGTTTAACCTGTTCCTACCGATAGAGTCGGACCCGGACCTGAAATACGGAGCGGGACTCTCCAACCTGGAGTACGCCTTCCTGTGTGAGCAGATGGGGAGGGTTCCTGTCAGCTCCTTCGTACGTACCGGGCTAACACTCTACATGGAATTATAATTATTGATAAAACATTAGAATGACACTTCCAATATAAAAAAGGAAAGCAAGATTTTCTTGATAACAATTTCCTTATTGAGAACGTACACAATGTTTCTGAGTACAGTAAAACACGGATATAACAACCTCCAAGGGAAGAAAGAATTCGGTTCGCTACTTGTAGTTCAAATATTATATAGGGCTTTTGATAGGACCTGTAAATTTGTTCGCTATATCCGTTTATTCGCTATATTCCTGTTCTACTGTATATACTTATTCCTTCATCATCATTCCAAATTATGAAAGCGTAAGCATAAACTTTGTAATGTTGTGTATGTTCACAATGGAGAAATTATTATCCAGAAAATACTGTTTTCTTGTGTATTCCACTTCTAAATGCCTGTCAAAGACTTATTTCAGCTAAGTTGTGACATTTACTGCTATAAGTGCATTATTAAAGTCCTTTTGAAACACATTGCTTAACACTGATGAAAATAAATGAATGCAAAGGAAACTCTGCAATGATGACAAACAAAACCATTTGTTACTAGCGTTATAACAATTAACACAATTCTTAAGGGGTTTAAGGGGCAATACAGAAATTTATTAGTAAAATTGATTAATAATCTAAAAATATCAAATCCTGACTTGATGCATTGGACTTGAATTGGGTCTGATGTAAATGTCAGGACTCCTTGACAATTCACCTCTAGTAAAACCATTTATTTTTGTTGTCATGTGTTTTCACAGTATTTCTGTTCATCTTTGACCATTCCAGATCTTCAACTGCAATGCACCGGACACTGGCAACATGGAGGTCCTCGTGCGATACGGAACAGAAGAACAGAAGAAAAAATGGCTGCTGCCCATGTTGAATGGAGATATCCGTTCCTGTTTTGGCATGACAGAACCAGAGGTATGTGTAACAGTTTGTACCGTTTGTATGATATCATAATCACTTTGAGTAAACTGACTAGTGTATAGAGATTATTATCCAGGGAAGTGTATGATATGACTTGACGAGTGTGAGTATTGTGTTGTATTACCTGAGCAAGAACGAGCGTACAAACATTTGTATGAGTTGTCATATGGCACATTTCAAGTTTAATAATTTCTTTTATTACTTATAAGGTTGAAAATAACCAAGATAATATTATTGATATGAGCACATGTGTACAAATCACGTTTGCCTAGCGACCATTGTTTCACCGCCACTTCCCCTCTGTGACGTCACAAGACGATTGTTCGTGACGTCACTTGTGACATCACTGTAGCTTGTCCTCAGAAGAGAAGTTGGCCATATGGCACATTTCAAGTGTAATAAATTCTTTATTAACAAAACAATTTCCATTTGAACACTGTTCACTTTTCATTCCACATTAAGCTACAGTGACATCACAAAATGTTTTTTTATGATGTCACAGATGACGATTACAGGAACTTGTGCTGAAACAATGAATTCTAGGCTATGTGGCATGAGCACATGTCCTTGTATCAAAAACATTAAAACTGTTATTTTCTACCATATGGATAATAAATCAAAGTATTAACCAGTTAATGCAAGTTGTTTTGTAGTCTTTTGGATAGGATGTAACAGTGGTGCATGTGGCAGAAGATGTGATATCTTTATCTGAGTGTTCTCACGTTACAGAGCCTTTCATATTATGTGACGCTACAGTGACAACTGATATTTATTAACGTACTGGATATTCTCTATGAAAGTTTACTTTTGCACTTAGACTATCATAGACTTAGACTGTCATAGACTATCATAGACTTCGGCTATCATATCCTAACATTATAGGTAGCTTCGTCTGACGCCACCAATATCCAGTCATCCATCCGTAAAGAGGGAGACCATTACGTTATCAATGGACACAAATGGTGGACATCAAGTGAGATTATTTTACTGTTGATTCCACGCAAAATATTCAATATGCTGATTACAAATTTCCCCCGCTAGTCATAGCTTGTCAGTCTCTATATCTGGCTACTGTGCCTTGTTGAATTTCCTCACATTTGCTGTGCCAGCATGTCACAGACTTGGTAGTGCAATCAGAAATCTCTTGCAAAGTTTAAAAGTTGTCAGTGTCAGAGACTGGCCTGAGTTATGCCTTACAGATTCTCCCTGCAATATTTCTTGCTTCTGCGACAAAAAAGAGAAATACTTTTAAGAGCAGCATTATATTCCAAATCACCATACCTCACCTCCATTTCAGATGCAATGCACCCGGACTGCAAGTTGTGCATCTTCATGGGCAAGACAAGCACGTCGGGCTCGAGATACAGACAACAGAGCATGATTATTGTACCCATGGACGCCCCGGGGGTCAAGATTGTCAGGCCGCTCTCTGTGTTCGGATATGAGCATGCACCATGTAAGAATATATATCATTAAAGCAATAATGTTTTTTTTTATATTTTCAAAATTTATTTGCAACTGTATGGTTATAATTTTTCATGAAATTCTTGAAATTGGTCCTGGTTCATATGCTTGTTAAAATTCAGTTTCCAGGAACTGGTGTCACATTCATGTTTATGCTTTTTGTTTAAAAATGTTCAGTGCACCAAATGACCCACTTGTAGGAAAATGTCACCATTTTCACCTTAAATGAACACAGATGTCTGTTACATTATCCGGACAATAACTTCCACACCATTGATTTTGCATGTATCAGATATATTATTTGTTCTTTCCTTTCCTGAATGTAGTATCACTTGCATGGGATAACTTCCTTCTTCCCTTCATTTCAGCTGGTCACGGGGAGGTTCTGTTTGAAAATGTTAGAGTGCCGGCCTCCAACATCTTGCTGGGTGAAGGTCGTGGGTTTGAGATTGCTCAAGGTCGTCTGGGACCAGGGAGAATCCATCACTGTATGAGACTGATTGGAGCAGCGGAACGAGCGCTGGAGTTGATGATTGAACGGGTAGGTGTTCTAGGATAGCTTGTCATACCATGTCTATCTCTATTTCAATAATAAAGTGTGGATCTTTGAATGATTTTATGCTGTTTAATTAATCACTTTGATCAAAAGGTTTGTTTTGTCCAGGGAAATGTTTTCATCCCAAATCATGTTTACAAAATATTGTTATGAATTAGGCTTGCTGAACAACAGATTGAAAAGAATGTGAATTTCGTTATTATTTCCATTAATCTCATTGATGCATCCATCCAAAAATAATGGTGACTGCTTAGCTTAAAATCTATAACAAGGAAAAAAATACGATTTTGCATGGGCCAGCTTGATCGTACATTATCTCATGTCAATTTGTGTAAAATCATTCATTGAGATCTGCAATGAAAAGTTAGTATCTATGGCTTGACTTTATACTTGTTTGGTAATAGAAATATTTTGGTTAAATTAAAGTAGCCATGCTTAACACTAAGCACTTTACAGGAATAAATTGTCTACTCTTACAGTCATTTTATGACAATATAACATTAAAATTGATAAACTTGAATTTGGTAACAAATGTAAACCGAGTCCTGTGTTACAGACCAAAACTCGGGTAGCGTTCGGGAAGCCTCTGGCAGCACAAGGAACAATCCAGGCGGACGTGGCCGAGTCTCGTATTGAGATAGAACAGACTCGTCTCCTGGTGCTGAAGGCTGCCTACATGATGGACCTGTATGGAAACAAGGTGCTTATCTTTGATAAATGATTATTATGTTAGTATTATTGTCCCCCGCCGCAACGCGGAACGGGGGACTATGTATTCAGCGGCGTCCGTCAGTACGTACTTACGTACGTCACATTTCTTGTTTACACGATATCTTATGAAGCGTTGCATCCAAAGTCTTCAAATTTGGTGTCTGCCTACATTGTTGGAAGACACAGACACCACTCAATTTTTGTGACCTTGGTCTTATTTTCAAGGTCACCACGACACTTTGACCACTTTTTTAACTCTTGTTTACACAATATCTCATGAAACGTCGCATCCAAAGTCTTCAAATTTGTTGTCTGCCTACATTGTAGGAAGACACAGGCACCAGTCAATTTTGGTGACCTTGGCCTTATTTTCAAGGTCACCACGACACTTTGAACACTTGTTAAGGTGATATCTCATGAAACATTGCATCCAAAGTCTTCAAATTAGTTGTCAACCTACATTGGGGAAAGACACAGACACCAGTTTATTTTAGTGACCTTGACCTTATTTTCAAGTTCACCACGACACTTTGACCACTCTTTGAACTCTTTTTTTTTTTTCATACATTACAACATATAATTGACAATAGTGTACATATAAACAAAAAGACATACGTGAGAGAAACAGGTTAGAGTGACCTTAAACTATATACATACAACGACATAGGTAGCACATTCAAATAAAGCTACATATAAACATGACATGAAAAATGAGGTATCTGTTGTATTCAGAGATGGACAAAGTTTTACAGATAAGAACATGTATAACTGTTAATTTCAGAAGCTTAATTTTTCAATATGGCATGTAAAGATGACCAGAATTTAACAAATACATCATTTTCACCGGAAACTAAATAAATAGACTTTGTTATGTCGTAGTATTGCTTAATTTGGTCAAGTATATATTGAAACTTTGGAATATTTAGTCTTTTACTGTATCTAAATAAAATGTCTTTAACTAGTAAAATAATTGCATTAATTGGATTGTTATTTCTTCCTTTGATTCCTAACATAATCTTTGAAATTGTAAATTGAATATAAATTTGGGCGGTTTCTAGCCATTTTTCTAAACGTTTCCAAACTTTGAAAACCGGATCACAATACCAAAAAAGATGTTCTGAAGTTTCCAACTCTTTATTGCAAAACCGGCAGAGAGGTGATTCCGATAGCTTTATCCTGTATAGGTAGCAGTTTGTAGGAAGAATGTTATGAATGATTCTATACTGCAGCCATTTTAAGTCAGTACTACGACTACATTTATGGGCTATCATATTGAAAACCATCCAGTCTTTTTCGGACAATTCACACTCTAAAATTCGTGCCCATTTATTATAACATGGTAATTGTACGTATTTAGAATCAACTAATTTCAAATATATATGTTTACTGCTTACATTTGCACCAATATGAAATAAGTTAAAAGGATAGATCGGATATGGACTTACATTTTGTATGATTTTTATATCAAATTTGGATATATATGCCAAAACGGCCCTTTTAATACCTTCATAAGTTAAGAAATTTGTTTTAATTTCATATTTTCTTTCGAATTCATCAAAGTGTAACAATCTACCACCACGGTGCATTAGATCATTGATAAATATTACACCTTTTGTGTACCACGAATGGTACATAACAGGTTTTCCAGCTATTTTTATTCCATCGTTATTCCACAAAGATTGACTAAGAAGTTCGCCTTCTGAAATGTTTGACGCTATACACTTATTGAGAAAGATTGTGTAAGACAAAAGAACATCTTTCCAAAAAACATTAGTTATTTCTGGAATAACCTTATTTCTAATATAGTTGCTATCTGAGAGCCAAAGTACATTTATATCAATTAGACTGTTTGTAAATATAGTGCTCCATTTTTTTTCTCCACTTTGTAGTCTACTTATCCACCTTAGTTTTTGAGATGCGATAATTTCTTTGATATTCGGTGCTTTTATTCCTCCATGCTCAGGTTTGAGAACTAGAACATCTCGTTTAACTTTATCAGGCTTACCCCTCCATATGAATTGGAAACATTTTTTTTGGAATTTTTCAATTAACTGTTTTGGTGGATCTGGTAATGAAGAAAATAAATGATTTAATTTAGGGAGTAAGAGGGACTTTAGGATAGTATTTCTACCGAAAGGCGTAAGGTTGCGGGCTGACCAAATGTTCATTTGGTTTTCAATGCATTTAAAGTTGTCATCATAGTTTTTTTTTACCATGTTGTCAAGGTCAATGTCAAAGTTGATTCCCAAAAGAGAAAAACTCGTTTCGTTCCAATTAAATTTCCATTCTTTGCATAGTTTGTATCTTGATCGTTTCTTAGATCCGATCCATATTATTTTGGTCTTTTCTACATTTACTTTTAATCCAGAAAAACGTTGAAAAATTTGTAAGGTATTTAGCGTTGCATAGAGGCATTTTTCCGATCCATCTAAGGTTAGAGTGGTATCGTCGGCAAATTGTGCAAGTAGGTATTCAATGTTTCCTAAATTTATTCCTTTAATGTCCTTATTATGTTTAATCATAATACTTAAAATTTCCACGCAAAGTATGAATAGGTATGGGGCAATCGGGTCACCTTGGCGACATCCGCGTCCAATTTTGAAGGGCTCTGAGGCGAAACCGTTCACAAGTACACGTGATTCTATACCATTATATAAAGTTTCAATCCACTGTATAATACTTGGGCCAAAATTAAAAAATCTGAGCACCTTTGTCAGATATGTTCTGTCTACTGAGTCAAAGGCCTTTTCAAAATCAATTAACAACAATAAGCCAGGAACCTGAAATGTTTCCGTGTATTCCATCAAGTCGTAAATCTGTCTTGTTACCTCTCCTATATATCTACCTTTAATGAAGCCTTTTTGATCCTCACTGATTATATTAGGAAGAATCCGTTTGATTCTATTTGCGATGGCGGAAGCTCCTATCTTATAAGAAGTATTCAAAAGGGAAATCGGTCGCCAGTTTTTTAGATATTTTTTAGGTTTATTACCTTTTGGAATGCAAGTTATCAAACCCTGAGTTTGTGTGATAGATAATTGTTGATGTTTATAACCATAATTTAGAGATTTTAGCACAAGGTCACCCAAATCCATCCAGAAAAACTTTAAAAATTCTGTTGTAAAACCATCTGGTCCTGGACTTTTGTCATTTTTCATGTTTTTAAGTGCTGATGAGATTTCAGTCTTAGTTAAGTCACCTTCCAGCGACGAGTTTTCCTTATCAGATAATTTTGGTATTTTAAAATGTTTGAAATGTTCATCGAGATCGATAGATGTCAGGTCATGTTGTGTGTAAAGTTTTTCGTAAAATAATTTAGTCTCGTGTAATATTTCCTCAGTATCGTTAACAATTGTACCGTCATTTTTTTCTAACTCTAAGAAGGCTTTATTTAGGAAATTTCTAGATTCTAACTTAAGAAAATATTTGGTAGGCTTCTCTCCCTCTTCAATCCACTTTGCACGAGATCTTATCATCATTCCCTTAACCTTTTGATCATACATTTCATCCAGCTGTGATTTTGCCTCATTAATGTCTCTCAATAGTTCCTCTTTTCTATTCACTTCATCTGCTTTGTCAAGTTCCTTTTCCAAACAATCAAGTTTTGTTTCTAAAGTCTTTTCCTTTTCTTTATTTATTTTCTTTTTAGTGGATGAGTAATAGATAGTTTTGCCTCTTATCATTAAAAGTAATGTTTCCCATAATAACTGATCATTAATTGAGTATGTACTGATACCATCATTACAATCTGTTCTGTATTGATCAAGAGTAGACTTTATTGTGTCTTTAATAAGTTCTATATATTTTCTATCACCTAATAGGGAGTTGTTAAATTTCCAAAAGCCTTTACCGTGTGCGATTGTCGACAAATTGAAAGTTAATTCAATCAGGGAGTGGTCAGAGTTAATGCTAGGATAAATTTCACAACTGTCCACCGAGGGTAATAAATCATGGGATATAAGAAAGAAGTCCAGTCGTGCTTGTTTTAAAGGAGTAGGTTGGCGCCATGTATATCTTTTTGTTTCATAATTCATTTCCCGCCAAGGGTCCTTAAGATCAAACATATCAATAATTTCCGAGAGTTTTTCTTTACATTTAGGATGGTTAATATGTTTATAGTTAAATGTGTCTAATCTTTGATTGGTCACTAAGTTCCAATCCCCACATAAACAAATCTTATCACTATCGAACTTTTTTATTGTATCTATAATCGAATCAAATATACCCGGCTCATCCTTATTCGGACCATATATGCTAATAATTGTATAAGTTGTTTCATTTGACATTATTTTTAGAGCAACTAAATTTCCTTCAGTATCATAGGTTGTTTCTAAAATTTGGAATTCAAAATTATTATTAAATAGAATCGCAGTCCCACGCGCGTTACTTCTCAAGCAACTAAAATAGCACTCTTTATATCCCCATTGTTGTTTGACTAACTGTTCTTGTTCTGGCGTAAAGTGAACATCCTGTAGACAATAAATATTACCATTTTTCTTGCGGAGATATTGAAATACCTTTTTTCTTTTAACAACGTTACTTAAGCCCCTGCAGTTATGCGATATTATCTTTAGTCTCGGCGTCATAGCTTTACTATTTCAAATGGCTTAATTTTGAATTGTATACTTTTATGACAGTTGTATATGAATAAAGTATCCAAACACGTCATGTTGATCATGATAGTCAATATTCGTATTATTGTAGAGAATATACAACACAGTACTTTAGAAATATGTTTTAAGGTCACTATGTATTGCAACAAAATAAACACAAACAATGAAATAAGATCACCTATTACCTGTCCATTTGATAATGAGAATGCATAATGATTGTATATGATTGGAGTGGTTCTATCACAGAAATAAACACACTCCGAAACAAAACAAAACAAAACAAAAATAAATTGAACACCTTTCATCATGATCAGGGAAAAGCAATCTTCCCCACGATTATCCCTCGGTCAAGTAAATAGTTATATATTAACTGATAAATCAATAATTGCATGACAAAATATAAAAGTAGCTAGACACATTCACACTGCTAATGTCAATTCTCGAAAATTGAAATGCTATGAGAATACGTGCATGTACATTATCGCACGTGCCGTTCATGCACTTGGGAAGTTGCCACGTATAGTGGATGTAACATGGTGATAGCAAACATGAATATTAATGTTTGGTATGTGCTCAAATTGACTGACAAACTGACAGTTAAATAAAGACAAGTGATGATATATTCAGATTGGATTACCAAGATCATTCAGTGTAATACTCGGATCATTCTTTCAAAGAGGTAAGATAATATATCCATATTTGAATACATTATGTCCTTACATTTATTACACTTTTCTCCAGTCTATACTTCATTGATATAGTTGATTTTATTTGCATAATATATCAAATATATTTCGAAGATAAAGTGAGTAGTTAAAAGATACGATGAATAATTCATGATCATAACATACTTAAATGTACATCATCTTCCGGTACATTGTTAATCAAAGGACACTACACTTCATAGATTTTGCAGAGCGTGTAGTCTCGAATGGATTTCATCCATTGTCATAATATATGGATTGTGTATTTACTTTGAAGCTGTTATAAATCCAATCAAATTTTCTTATATCATCATATCATAATATCAGTCATATGCATTGCCAGAAGACTATTGTCATAGCATACATAAATTCATATATTGATTGTATCATTGACACATACAGTTATGGTATACACAATATCTAGGGTTCTGTCATAAACACATAATGTGTAATTCACACGAGGTAAATAGGTTCAGAACAAATGATTGAACATAGCACAAGTAGAGATACTACGAATGTGTTTTAGTACAAGAAAGCTTGACCAGACACCTATACCATAATAACGTCAGAGATGAAGTCTACAGTCAGATTTCGTAAGGCGGGTTCATCTCCCCCGTTAACATAACACGTTTCTGCCAGGGTGAAGATGTGTTAACACGTGTCTCAAGTATGTGGTCGACTCCCACTTGCCTTACCCGGGTTTGGAGCTTCTCCCTGGAATATATATCCCGCGACTTGCGATATAGGATAGCCCTTTGCTTTTTGAGTTTTGGCGGGAGATCTGTGCGGATAGACATTCTTGTGCCTTTGAGAAACCGTGCCGATTTGAAAACCATATCCCTATCCTCCATATTAATGAAACTTGCGATGATCGGAGCGGGTGCGTCTGGGGTGGGGTCATTAGGGAACGGTTTCCTGGGGAGCCTATGCACTGCTTTGAAGTAGATGTTATCGACATCTCTATCACACAGGTTAAGGTTGTTCACAAAAATGTTCCTCAAAACGTTGGCCGACTTTTCTTGGGCATGTTCTTTAATTCCATAAAACAGGAGGTTAGTTTTTCTATCATATATTTCTTTGGAGAGAATTGTCCTTTCAAAACTTATGGCTTGGTCAGATAATTTCGATTTGAGGTGTTTCACTTCAGAGCGAAGGTCTTTCACTTCACTATTATGAATGGCGGCCATGTTTTCCACGTCATCTACCCGTTTTGACACATCGCTGATTTCAGTTTTAAGGTCCAATATTGATCCCTTTAAATCTGCATTCCCTTCATCAATTTTTGCGGAAAGTCTTTTTTCTACTTCCAGAATAAAGTCCTCCATATTTGAACGGGTACTTACTCTCGACTTATGGCTCATCTGATTTTTCACATAAAAGTTTCAAAAAACGTGGAATATTTACTCACTCACTTCAGAAACTTGAAGAATGTGCCCAAAAGCAGTGTCAAATTGCTCATATAGAGTTGCAGGCTCAGTAATCAGTCATTTGTACTTGGGATAAAACGTGGGGTCGAGAGCTCCTCACATGTGCGTCCTACTCACACGCATGCGCAATGCACAATGCACTCTTTGAACTCTTGTTAAGGCGATATCTCATGAAATATTGCATCCAAAGTCTTCAAATTATTTGTCAGCCTACATTGGGGAAAGACACAGACACCAGTTTATTTTGGTGACCTTGACCTTATTTTCAAGGTCAACGTGACACTTTGACCACTTTCCTTACTCTTGTTAACGTGATATATCTTGACCTGTTGGACTCAAAGTCTTCAAATTTGGTGTCAGTCTACACTGGGGGATGACACAGACACCAGGGAATTTTGGTGTCCTTGACCTTATTTTCAAAGTCACTACAATACTTTGACCAATTTTCGAACTCTTGTTATCACAATTTATTATGACCGGTTGGACTCAAAGTCTTCAAATTAGGTGTCAGCCTACATTGGGCAAAGACGCAGACACCAGTCGATTTTGGTGACCTTGACCTTTTTCAAGGTCACCGTGACACTTTGACCACTTTTCAAACTTTTGCTTAATTACGCGATATATCATGACCGGTTGGACCAATTTTTTTCAAATTTTGTGTCAGTCTACATTGAGGGATGACACACACACCAGTACATTTTGACCACTTTTAGAACTCTTATTAACACGATATATCATGAACCCAAGCACCCAAAGTCTTAAAATATGCTGATCATCATGGCACTTTTTACCAGTAATGCAATATATAAAGTAGCTCCAATGATGTGTCTTACTAACTCATTGTCACCGGCGGGGGACATTGCCATGTTAGTGGCAAACACTTGTTACAGTTAGTTATGATTGATTAATTTGTGTCTGTAAGAGAAGTGTATTAACTTAGTATAAAAAGCAAATTAGCCAGTATGGAAACAAGGTTTTACTGATGTACATTTCACTGTAATGTTGAATAGCTCAGGAAGTATTCCTTAACTAATAAATGGATATATAACAGGTTTCATCCTGAATATATACCAGTATGCATGAAGTGCTGACATTGTGTACATTGCCTTGCTAAAGATGTGTCTGGATTGTCATTGACACTCAGAACATATGAATATGTGAAGTCCAATCATTGAATTTCCTTGCAGGTTGCAGCCCCTGAGATTGCAATGATAAAAGTCGCAGCTCCGAGTATGACTCTGAGAGTCATTGATAGATCAATGCAGGTTGGTGGTGCTTCACAGTGTTTGGCATACTGTACCCATATTTTCGAAGTTCTCTTAGCGCTAAGATAGTCGTAGGTGCCATACATTAACATTGGCTTACGACTAACTTAGAGCTAAGAGAGCTTCGAAAATATGGGCCCTGGTCTTTTATTTGCTTACAGATCTTTGAGGGATATTTAAGAGAGACTGTTACTTGGTTACAGCCTTGGGCTTTTCTTTTACAATGCTAGTGAAATCTGCACCAGCATTATACTCACAGTACATAATTATGCAGGTTGTTTAATGATTGACTGTAGTACATTTACGAGAACTAGAATCATAGAATAAATTGTGTTGTTTGTTCTTGGAGAGACATTAACGAATTTGCCGTTAAGGAAGTTAGTAGAAGTAAACATTTCATTAATGTAAATATTTTAACAGAAGTGTGAATTCGTATAAAACCAAAACAAAGGTAAATACAAAACTTAAAAGAAAAAAAGTAATGATAATTGTCTCCTTATATGATTAATGTACAAAAGGTAAAGAAATAAAAATAATGAAACTTTTCATGATCTATTTAAAGGCTCATGGAGGGGCGGGCGTGAGTTCCGACTTCCCATTGGCAGAGATGTACGCTCAAATCAGGACACTCAGACTGGCGGACGGTCCGGATGAGGTGCACAGACGCTCTGTAGCCAGAATGGAGTATGCGAAGTCAATGAAGTCAAGTCTGTAGATGTGTTTACAGGTTCTGCGAAAAACACTTGCTCATCACAGCAACCAATAAGTCAAATTTTGGGAAGATTTACCGTAAGATACAATGCTGTCTTTCAACCAGTGTGTGAAATAAATGGCCATTCAGGCCAGTAGCGATTGAGTGGAGAGTCACCTTTGGTGTCCATCAAATTTACATCCAAAAATGTTGGTACCCCTCTGAAGCTCTGCTCCACATCAACCACTGCAGGTGTTCAGTTGCAATTGTGGTCTGATAAAAGGAAGGCAACCATAACGATCTTCGTCAATCTTTAATGTTCTCTTAAATTTCCTGTGATTGTTTTAAAAATTGTTATAGTTATATAGAATATATATATACGCATTTAACCAGTGAAGGACAGAAGGACAGTCGTCAGCCTGAGACAGATTTGTTGTAAGGAAATGAGTTGTTCAGGCTCCTGTGTTTTGTTATAGACGTTTTGTGTTGTGAATGAATGTCTCTATGCAGGTTTAAGAAACTTTGTGTGAAATTAATGAGTAGAGACCTTGGACATTTTCAAATAAAGCAAAGTAGTTTAGCCTGTTGCATGAAATATTTTCATTTAGAGCTGTTCGAGTCTAAAGTTGTTACAAATGAAACATCTGTAAAACCATGCATTGAAAGACACTAATTTAGCTTGGACAATGTTAGAATTATTGTCTTTTGATAGGTATTTTGAATGCCATTGATCAGTATTTACTCCACATTTGTTATTAATGTTATTTGCTATGTTGTTTGAGAGATATTCAAGAAGTTGTTTGTATAGCTTAGTCAAGGATTTTATGAATGGTCAACTTAATTATTTTCACAATGACAACATTTTATTTAGTACTTTATTCCGTTTTGAAACATAAGAATCTTTAGCAAAATGTTGCCATTCTGGAAAAAAATAAGATCATTGATTTTTTGTGATATTATCAGATTTGATTCTTTGTTTTGTTATACATGTGTATTTATGGTAACTGTTAATTAGAAATATTGTAAATGATTCTATGATTTAAAAGTTTACCAAGTCTTTCAATTATATAGAGAATTATTGCAGTTCTGATCTCATTATGCTTTCATATTACCGGTATGTGTTTCATATTATGCTTTTATCAAGCAAATAATCAGAGATGTTCGTAAAAACTTCTTATTTTTGTTTATCTAGAATTTCTCAATATGTTTTCTTTTTCTAACACAGATAATCAGATATTACAATTAAATTGTTTGTTGTTAATAACCTAAGTTGTACTATAGTATATATAGACAGTTGTTACGTTTTTACTGACAGATAAATAGGATCATAACAAATCAGCAAATACATGCTTTAACCCATCCTCGATGATCCAGCGCTATTGTTCCGATAAATCTACACAACCCTGGAAAACAGTAAGGGTATTTATCCTTAACCTAGTTACCTCCCTTCGCAATGACTCAGCGAAACGCTTGCTTTCTAACAACCAATGAGATCACTTGATATTAAGGGTGAAATAACAAACACTCTCGTGCTTTCGCAGATGATTGAGAACGCCTGGTAGCACAGGGATTTTAATCATTTACCTCCACCCGTTTTGATGGACATGAATACACCCTTCTTCTCGTACAGACTTCTTAAAACTTTCTTTTGAGTTTCTGTCAGGTTTTCTACGCTGAATTTGTTACAAACTTTATCGTAATCGAGTGAGTCGGCTGCCGCTATGTTTGTTTCTATAAACAACGGTAGTGATGCGTTTTGATTGGTCGAGTTGTTTACGCAGATAGTGTCTGCGTTTCGTTTCTGATTGGATAACATGGACCCAAGAGGAGGTAACTAGGTTAGGGATAAATACCCTTACTGTTTTCCAGCGCTTGTGTGTAGATTTATCGGAACAATAGCGCTGGATTATCGAGGATATGTTTTATCTGTTAAGATGAAATTATATTATAGGTTGTCAAACAACAGGTATGTCGTTTAACAATCCTTGTAAAGGCAATAAGGATGCAAACACCATTAAGATACATTGTCATAATCTGCATGTAGAAGCAATAAGATTCATAACTACTGTTAGGGGAAGGCAGTGGTGTAAAGTAACAGTGGATGGATGGACCAGCCTTCTAAAAGTCAATTGGATCATACCAATTTCAATCAAGAGTTCAGATGGTGATTATTTCTTACTGAAGATCGCCACTAATGACTGTAATATTGCCCAAGCAACTTAAAAAATAACTATCACTTATTGGCAAAGTCAGTGTTCAGGAGGTTGTTCTATGCTAGAAAACTGTTCTACAAGTAATATATGAGTGCATTTTCCCATTTTCTCACTGCCATTCAGGACATTACCACAGCCCGCACTTCTCTCTTGTTCCACAAATGCATGAGAGGTAACACAGGAATTCTGTTACATGTGTTTATGTATATTCTCATATTAACAGATGTGACAAGCGTGATTCCATTTAATGTACATCATCAAATGTATATGTTGTTGATTCATATCAATTTTCTATTTTTATTAAACAATATTACTGAAAATACTTTATAGTTTTATTGTTGAATGTATTTAATATTGATTACACTTTTTATATACATCATCCGACAAATGGTCCCATATAACAAAATGGTCCCATATAACGGAATTCACTACAACATAAATGATAAAACAGACATTATTGAAATCACTACAATATAGTGATAAGAGAGAAATTATTTAATTCAGTAATAATTAGTGATAAGAAAGAAAGGATTGAATTTGAATTTACTAAAATTTAGAAGAAATGATATCACTACAATATAAAGTGATAAAGAGGGAGTGATTGAATGCAGGACAGAAATGATTGAACTCACTTCAGTATAGTGGCAAGTCAGACATGATTGAATTCACTACAATATCAAGTAATAAGACCGACGTGATTGAATTAGAATTCACTACAATATACAGTGATAAGAGAGAATGGTCGAATGCACTACAGTATATAGCAAGAGAGAAATCGATACAATTCCATTCTTTATTAACCTTTAGCATTACAGCTAATCGGCGGTTACAAAGATACATTATGAGTTGATGCAGGTGAACATTTTCAGAAAACATACTCACTTACAATTGATTAGCAACTGATTTCTTAATGTACATGCTTTGTAAAGATATTTCCAAAGATTACATAACTGTTTTACATTATTAATACTTAATAACTGGACAAGTTTAAAAACAGATGGGTTATTACAATAATATGGCTTTATAAATTTTCCCCGAAGATCAGTATACATTGGACATTTCAAAATAAAATGAAATTCATCTTCAATTTCACTTTTACATAAAACACATTTCCTATCATATACATTAACATTTTGATATCTACCCGTTTCAATTGATACAACCACTGACTGTTGTCATAGGGTCAAAACATGGATGAACACTAATATGCTCAAGCTCAACGCGAAAAAACTTAGATTCTATTCTAATTGGCCCAACTAACAGACGCCAGATGACTAGGCTCATTAACATCACAGTAGGAAGCAACAATATATCCCTTGTATCCTCTGTGAAAGACCTCGGCGCCACTCTTGACAATGAGCTGTCAATGGAGAAAGATGTAAATCATCTAGCCAAGACATCCGCAAGCTGATCTCAAACATGCTACAATGAGGCTGGTACTGTCACTGACGTTATCTCGTCTTGACTATTGTAATGTCTTACTAACAGGATCTCCCAAGGGATTAATCAACAAACTGCAGCGTGTACAAAACACAGCAAGAGTTGTAACCTTGTGTCCCAAACGAGAACATATAACACCTGTACTCCGAGATCTACACTGGCTACCTGTACAAGAGAGGATCATCTATAAGACAATGTGCAACACATTCCAGTGCATCCAGGTCACAGCACCAGTCTACCTACAGGAACTCCTCAAGCCCAAAGATCTCAAACAAAGAACTTATTAGAAGTTCCAAGAACAACAACAAAAGCTTACTGTGAAAGGTCCTTCTCTCACAATGCAGCATTCCAATGGAACCAATTGCAAGAAAATCTGAAAGTATGTGACACTTTCTCTACTTTTAAAACCCATCTCTTTGGTGTGGAATACGTGTTAAAATTGTTCTGTACCTCCGTCAAGCGCTTTCAGCATGATGCTATCTTGGATATACTGACTTAATTATTATTATTAGATGATTGAATTCACTTCAGTATATAGTAATACGATAGAAATGATTGAATTCACTACAATGTATAGTGTTAATGAAGAAATGATTGAATTAAATACAATATATATAGTGTTAAGATAGAATTGGTTGAATTGACTACACTATAATGTAATTAGACAGCAATGATTGAATTGACTACAATAAATAGTGATAAGTCAGACATGGTTGAATTAAAAAACACTAAAATATATAATGATAAATCAGAAATGAGTGACTTCGAATTCACTACAATATATATATAGTGATAAGATAGAGTTACGTCCCTTATCGGTGACAGCACGTTTTACATCGAGAGACGAAAATTTTCCAAAATATGTATTAAGAAAGCTGTTTAAGGATATATTGCTGAATGGTCAAGTTCTTTACGATATAATTGACATTTCCGGAGGACAAAATGGTCTCGATTGATGTTTATCGGGCTAGAATCGGCGGTTTCACTCATCCGAGGGGAACACGACAAGTGACGTTGCACAAGCAAGAGAGTGAGTACTCACCTTTCGTGTCTGGCTCAGATGTTCACTTCAGGATCGTAATTTGTACCCTACTCATTGCTGTTCATCTAACGTCATCATATCTCCTCATATATGCACTTGAAACTGTGAATTTTGAAGGATTTATGCCCAAAGAAAACATTTACCTGTGTACATCATGTGACGTCACTACTGTCAACCATGACCCAGTTTTGGCTATCTACAATGCTTCATTTGCACGTGGGATGTGTTTTCTTGGTGGCGTTGTGCCGCCCGTGGGTGTCGTGAAACATATTCTGATGTGTTCAAACGACATCGAAACTAACCCTGGTCCCCTTACTTTGGAACAGTTAAGAGACTCTTTAATCGCTGAAATACGCGACGTCAAATCTGATTTATCATCACAAATCACAGCCTTAAAATCAGAAATGCAAACGATTGGATCGAGATGTGATAAATTAGAGAAGTCAATGACAGATATAAGATCAGATATCGCAGCTTCTAAACATAATTATGACATCATGTATACCGACGTTGACACCATATCTGACATGGTCGACACATTTGATGAAAAGTTAACCACAATCGACGTTGAGCTTGACAAGCTAGAATCGTTTAGTCGCCGGGACAATATTGTAATACACGGTGTCCCTGAAGATGAAGGGGAAAAATCAATGGCGTGCAAAGAAACCATTCTCGATATATTCTCCAAATATCTAACCTTCAAAACATGGCAACCAATTGACGTTGTTAGAGCACACCGCCTTGGACGTAAGCGTTCTGATTCAGCCAAGCCACGCCCGATCATCGTCAAAATGCAAGTGTCAGATGACAAAGTGAGAGCATTGAAAGCTCGGTCCGTGCTAAAGGAAAATGGCTATGGGATCTCCAGTGATTTGACGACACGCCAACGTCAACAGCTTCATGACCTCAAAGAAACTGGCCAGTTCGGATATTTCAAGAATGGTGAACTCGTAGTGGTTCCGAATGACCGCGCACAGACCCCATCTCGCCCCCCGTATAGGCCTAGGATGACGCCGCGTAGAACACGCCAATTACGTACTGATCGTGACAACCGTCAACCACAAGCAAGCACTGTACTTGAATAGGACAGCGGCCAAGGCTCGGACTTTATTTCACAGGGTCCTCTTAACAATGACACCGGTGATGATCGACATTTACGCACTTACCAAACTAACAATGTTGCTAACAGTGAGAGAAAAACCTTTTTATGCTGGAACATTAATGGTTTGATTGAAAAGATCGATGATATTGACTTTGTTGATTATCTTCGTAAATTTAATATTATATGTTTGGTTGAGACATTTGTAAAGGAAATTCATTATAACTGGTTAGAGGGTTATGACATGTTCTATAGTCCTGCTGTAAAGTTATCTGACCATGGTAGACTTTCAGGTGGAGTTTGCATTTGTATCCACCAGTCACTAAAAAATATGTATAGACAATTAACGTCTGAAATTGACAACTTCGTGTGTATAAAATTCCTGAAAGAATTGTTTTCACTTGATAAAGATGTAAATCTTATATGTATCTATATCCCTCCCAACGGTTCAACATACTATAAGCATAATAATCCAAAGTGTAATATTGAACAATTAGAGAATTATCTGCTTGCGAATCTCCATGACTTTGCTGAATCTCACACTGTTATTTGTGGTGATGTGAATGCCCGTACAGGCCAACAGAACAATGTAACTACAAGTCTTGACGATGATAATATGACTCATATATTCCAAGCCAGTGTTGACGATGACGATTATCCTTTAGATGATCGTAGTTCTCATGACAATGTGATCAATAATTTTGGTAATCTATTATTAGATCTATGCTATGCTTTTAACCTATTTATTGTGAATGGTAGAGTGTATGGAGACTCGAAAGGGGAATATACATATCATGGACATCAAGGATCTAGTGTAAATGACTATTTTATTTGCTCACCAGACTTTTTTCAATTTATCAAGTTGTTTAATATTGGAGACAGAGTAGACTCTGACCATTTACCGCTAGAACTAGATTGTCAATTTCCTAATGTGAAACGCTCAAAGTGTAAAACTCATGTTGATAATTCCCCAGAAAACATTGTTTGGAACGATTCTTTTTGTGAACTGTTTGTTCATACCCTGAAAGGTAATTTGTCATCTACAATTGATCACCTATTATCAAAACTTGAGTTTGATCTAAACGGAGCTCTACACGATTTTGTTGATATTGTACTGGAGTCCGCATCTTGTATGAAGAAAAAATCTAAGAGAAATAGGCAAAATCATAAAATCCCTTTTAATGATGAATGCAAAACCGCTAGGAGAGATGCTCGCAAGGCACTTAGAAGTTTTCGTTGTAGACGAACTGATATCAACAGAAATCATTTTTGTAAAATGAGAAATAAATACAAAGCATCATGTAGAAAATTTAAATCTAACTTGCGTAGCCAAAGATTGAAAAGATTAAATGATTCTTTCAATAATCCCGCTAAGTTCTGGAAACAAATTCGTTTTTATAGAAAGAAACCAGACCCTAAAAATAATATATCCAAATGTGAATGGATGACCCATTTCAAGACAATTTTTTCTAATGATGATATTTTACAGACCGACAGCTGTTTGTTCGATAATGATACCTTTTCTTCTACTGACTATGATGATGTTGATGAAATGATTTTGGAAACACAAATTTCAGAATATGAAATAAAGAGTGCTATAAGTCGTTTAAAGAGCGGGAAATCACCTGGTCCTGACAATATCATAATCGAAATGATAAAATGTTCTCACTCCGAATTAATGCCTTTCCTTTTAATATGTTTTAATACGGTATTTGAAAGTGGATCGTTTCCAGATAGCTGGTCTCGCTCAATTATTGTACCAATACATAAAAAGGGGGCTACAGATAATCCAGATAATTATAGAGGTATATCCCTAATGAGTGTAATTGGGAAAATATTTACATCTATTCTAAACAACAGAATCTCGAACTGGTCGAGTTTAAGAAACCTTATCCCTGAATGCCAAGCCGGATTTAGAAAAGATTATTCGACTTCTGACCATATTTTCACATTATATGCAATTATACAAAAATGCTTATCTCGTAGTAAACATAAACTTTATGTAGCATTTGTCGATTTTAAAAAGGCTTTTGACTCCGTTGATCGTTTTAAACTGTGGCAATGTTTAAGGAAGGCTGGTTTACAAGGGAAAATGTATTCTATTTTAAAATCAATGTATTCAAATATCAAATCATGTGTTCGTTGTGATGATGGTGTCACTGATTATTTCGATTGCCCTATTGGAGTCCGGCAAGGATGTATTTTAAGTCCAATATTGTTTTCCTTCTTTATAAGCGAATTGTATTATGATATTTCTATGTTAGGTAAACATGGTGTACAAATGTTTCCAGCTATGATTGAAATTTTTATTTTGCTCTTTGCCGATGATGTTATTCTAGTCTCAGATACAATTATCGGTCTACAAAACCAACTTAATGTTTTGGAACGATATACAAATGAATGGAAATTATCTGTTAATTTTGATAAAACAAACATTGTTATCTTTCGAAGAGGCGGCCCAGTCGCCTCTAAAGAAAGATGGTTTTTGAATGGCAAACAGTTATCTATTGTACAAAATTATACCTATCTCGGGCTTATGTTTTCCTATACTATGAATTTAAAAAAAAGTGTTTTAGATTTGAAGTCACGTGCCAAAAAGGCACTTATCAATGTTATGTCAGTATCCCAAAACTTTGGCATTTTATACCCGAAAATATTTTTTAAATTGTTTGATTCTCAAATCCAACCTATTATGCTTTATGGATCCGAAATTTGGGGATTTCAACGTCATGATTGTATCGAGAAACTACATCTTCTAGCATGTAAAAGATTTTTAAATGTTGCCCAAGCAACACCGAACTGCATGATCTATGGCGAATGTGGTAGATATCCAATATATATAAACTCACAAATCAGATGTTTAAAATTTTGGTTAAGGATCCTTAGAATGCACGAGCAAAGGTTACCAAAGCTAGCATATAACACGCTTGTTCATTTAGATGATATGGGAAAGATAACATGGGCAACTCATATTAGAAACTTATTATTTACCCATGGATTTGGATTTGTGTGGCTACATCAAACAGTTGGTAATGTTTCCTTATTTCTTAAGCAATTCCGAGATCAATCTGTTAACATGTTTTATCAAGAATGGCACTCAAATCTAGACAATAGCACAAGATACCAATTGTATAGATCATTTAAAAGCTTAATTCAACCAGAGTTGTATCTTTCTGCACTGACATCTAAAAATATAAGACGCACATTTGTCAACTTTCGATTAGGCTTGTTAGATTTATCAGTAAATAAAGGCAGAAGATTTTCCATAGAAAGAAGTTTAAGAATATGTCCGTTATGTAAATCTGCTGTAGAAGATGAAATCCATTTTGCTTTTGTATGTCCACATTATGCTGATTTAAGAAAACGATATATTTCAAATCATTACCTTTTAAAGTATCCTAAAACTGCCTTTATTTCAATTTTGTCCTCGACAAATGAGAATGTAATAAGGAATTTAGCGCTCTTTGTGAAATATGCTGTTGTCCGAAGAGACAATCTAATATCTGAATTGTAAAATCTGCTGTGAATTTTCTGTATATGTGTACCTGGTAAACTTGTATCATTTGTATATGGGCCGGAGGCCTGCATTACAATAAACTTCTTTGACTTTGACTTGATAATGATTGAATTCACTACATAAGACGTACACAGTACACACGATTGAAGTCATTACAATATACAGTGATAAGACGTATATATGATTGAATTCATTACAATATACAGGGATAAGACATGTACACGATTAAATTCATTGCAATATATAGTGATTAGACGTATACATGATTGAATTCATTACAATATATAGTGATAAGACGTATATATGATTGAATTCATTACAATATACAGTGATAAGACGTATATATGATTGAATTTATTACAATATACAGTGATAAGATGTATATATGATTGAATTCATTACAATATACAGTGATAAGACGTATATATGAGTGAATTCATTACAATATACAGTGATTAAGACTCGTATATATGATTGAATTCATTACAATATACAGGGATAAGACATGTACACGATTAAATTCATTGCAATATATAGTGATAAGACGTATACATGATTGAATTCATTACAATATATAGTGATAAGACGTATATATGATTGAATTCATTACAATATATAGTTATCCATATCATACTGTTGTCTGTGTTTAGAGAAGTTGTCCAACAACATAAAAGGGAGATGGGTTCTTTTTAATGAATCGGTATCTGAAGATGATACAATCATGATATATTAGCAAATTACAAAGTATCAAATGAAGGGCTTTGGCGTCATCGTCATGGATATATCAGCTTTATACCGTGTTATAGCCGTAATGTTATCCACTTCAAACTGCCATCCCCTTGAAGGGATACTCTTTTTCTGCTCATCTTTATAATATAAATTCTCAAATTCAACAATATAAAAGAGGGCCGGGTGTTTTTATGAACCATCACTCCACAAGCGGGAGGACAGCAAGTATTCTTTGCCTGATACCACTATTGCCTTGATGTCAAACGACAGACAGCCGAGTGTATCAGAAAGAGGGGTTATATTCAAAGTCAGACGCCCCAATAACAGACGCACCAATATTCAAACAGAGGAGTAAACTACGTGCTCACCTATTGTGATAATGGACTCATCCTAAAGAACTGAACTTTTATCAACTCAGGCAACAAACTGAAGCATATGAGTAACATAACACATATTTACATTTATACAACATACAATATAAATTATGGACAGCTTGTGCATTTATTACAGATATATGGATTGTGAAAGTTGTTTCTTGGACGAAGACATACTTAACTTACAGGAACTTGTACAGTTTTCTTTTAAAGTTCCTATAACTTTTAGTATTGACAGACAAATGTTTTACAGAATCTATAAATGGCTAAAATCGTCCTTTCTCGACTTTGATGAAGTCTATAAGATACACACATAACAATCATATACTGCATAATTTGATTGCAGATATCATATGTGCTTCAGAAGATGACTGCAATCAGCGGCACTTTGCGCATGAATTTAACAAGTGATTTATTTTAAATAACGATGATGGTTTTGTTTTTACAATAATACAATCATTACACGATACTAAAATGCCCGTATGGCGATACACTTGATTCAATTTGAGTCTGGTCCTGGATCCACCTACTCCGGCCATATGTTGGGTGTATACGCCATTTAGACGAATCAAGCACGGCCCTCGTGTTGATCTGTTTAGCGGTCCCCAAGCTTCAGAGTTATCTGCCTTGTTTAGAGTTGTTTTCCTCCGGTGCTGTGTGGGACAGGTGCAGAATAATTCAATTATCAGCTCAATTTACTTCATGATTAGTCGTTATTGACACGAACTTTTAACATGTTATCATTAAACAACAGGTTGCGCTGGTGCAATTGGAGTGTCAATAGTTAAATTACTGTTATATTGAATCATTTCATTGGGTTGTAGTTTAGTTGTTTAGTCCAAAGTCCAAAAGCAACTGCAGTGCAGAGGCTTCAATGAGGGGGTTTAAAAGTAAGTGGTTGTTGACCTCATTCATTATCTGACCTTTCATGTTGGATACGCACAAACGCACAGTGTCAATACTCTGGATATCTAAGAACCTAGAATTACCTAGTTAAGATAATCTAAACTTCGCTTCTGTTTATGTGCTATATATGTTGGACTATAGAATTACCAAGTAACAGATTCTGCTTTGTCACAAGTTTGTGCTGACATGTTAAAATAAATACAACTGACAAATATGATCTTACATTCAAAGGTATTGTACAGACAATCATACCCTAATTTTGTACAACCTGTATCAGACAAGCCAAAGAATATTTTTTGCTACTAAGTTTTATTATTTTGATTTTAGTAATATTTATATCTTTTTTTTAATGCAAAACATGACAATTAAACTATCCAACGTTAATGGGATTCATAACAGGAAGCAATTGATTATACAAAATAAATGAAAAGTGTTTATATTTTTCTTTGAAGGACAGTAAAGATATGTTTTAACCTAAAATCTGTATAAATAAGGAAAAAGCTTATATGGGCAAGTTATGGACAAAAAGGTGTTTTTCTCTTTTCTTGATAAATGGTTTTGCTATAATAATTTGGAATATTTTGAGATCTGATTCTCAATTAATTTTAATTGATTATTGTACATGTGACTCCAGGACACAGTCATAAAGCCATTGATAGCTGACATGAAGGATGTCTCGGATTTTGCATGCTCTATGTAAACCCGCATTGCAGTCTCGAATCACCTCCCTGTACCAACCTGTAGCCATGTACTCGTCTGCAAAATCTGGAGATGGCCGTCCACGTACAAAAGCTGTCATATTTGACATGGGAGGGGTTGTTATACCATCGCCTATCGAAGCTCTTAGAGGTAACAAAGTAACTGTATATTTAACTCATTGTACTGCTGAACAAAGTAGTGTCAAATCAAATAAGCAGGCCGCTGTAAATGATAATGGCCCTCTCAATCCTTACTATGTGATGTCACTTTGGAATATTTTTTCAAATTTGAAAAAATATGGCAACTTGGTATATGGCGTATTGATTAGAATAATTCTCTCTATATCAGATGGACATTTTCTAAACAATACTCAACATAATGTGTCAATACATCTGTTTTAAAGAATATGAAGAAGATCATCTCTATCTGACGGCCACAGTAAAAATCTCTCAAACCTTTCTACTTCATGCTGTAACTTGCTGACTTCTTCTCTGTAATAACATTACTATCATATAAGCAAAATACCTTTTAAATTCATAAAAAGTCATAGAGGTGAGTGGCGTTTCCACAAGCTTGTTATCTTTTTGATACCATATTGAATTCTCTCGGGTATATAAAACCATACTTGAGGCTAAGTTCACCCTCAATTTTCGGAGGGTTGTCTTGGTTGGGGTTATTCTCAGGTTATAGCCCCCCCCCCCCCCCTGTTGTTATACCTACCCGATAGAAAATCAGTACTTAAATTCAGATGGCTGTGCGTTTGAAAATATATTAATTGTACTTTTACAGAGTTCGAGGCAAGTGAGAATCTTCCCCGTGGTACTGTTATCAGTCTGATTGTCGGCAATGAGGGAGGAGCCTGGCAGAGGCTTGAGAATGGGGAGATAACTCTTCAGGAAATGAACTCTGCATTCAGCGAAGAGTGTTCTCAGAAGGTATTTTTCAATAACCATTATATATAATATTTTAGTGATATAAAAAGACCTCAGAGTGGCCATTATACAGGAATAATATCTTATTAACTGAGGAAATGATATGGGGTTTTGCACTGGCTTAAGATAGTTTATACCGACATATTTGTAGATCTGCCAAGAAAGAGATTAATACTTCATAGGTGAAGAGTCTGGATATTCTGTGGTAATGATTTTCTTTTTCTGATTTTCATTATAAAAGCTTCAATAAGGAACAAGAAGTTAAAGGCTTTAATTTGACTATTAGACAGAAATGTAAAAGAAAGTGTTGACGTTAAACAATAACAATTATGTTGTGTATGCAAACTGTGAAAGTGAATCAATTTCTAAAATTAATTGATTCGTCGATTATTTGGTAAGATTGAATAAAAATAATATTAAATAGAATGTCAAGTTCATTGATTTCACATTGACAATAATTGTTAGAATTTTATCAAGAACATTTCTTAGTTGTTTGTGAAAAGATAAAATATTTAACAGTTCAATTAACCTATCTTAGTTTGCATGGTGCTCAACATGCCAAGTGTTTGTTAAATAAATCAAAGAATGTTGCATACCCGGTAATAACATCAATGACAATACATGATGAATTTCTTGTTATAAACTTTACATCTCCAGGTCGGAAGGAAGGTTGATGCTTCAGTGCTGGTCAGTCGACTTGGAACATCAGTGAATGCTTACCCCCAGATAGTTGACGCAATCAAGTGTGTTCGGGCTGAGGGAATTAAAACTGCTCTTTTGACAAACAACTGGTACATCAGCGGTACTGAGTCTTTGCTTCCGGTGGACAAGTCTCTCTTTGATGTGGTGAGACAGCTCTTCATCAATATCTATACATTTTTATTATATGACGAGCAATGAAATACCGGAATTTATCAGTGAAATAAACTGTCTATCAACCTACAGTGAAAATAACTTTTACTGTGACCAGGGACTGATATAATTTGACGTCATAAAACAATGGTCTGTTGCAGCGAATTGGCTTATGACGTCACAGTGTTACTGTGGTCACGGGCTGCTCCTAGCGGCCGCTCGGCGTGAAAACGACCCTTTTTGGACGTAATTACCTAGATAACATCATATAATAAATAGAATATCCGGCAATTCTTGACAAATACCATGTTTATTTCATCTCGTGAGGTAGAAAATTTATTTATTACTCGCCCGTGTAAGATACTGCAGTGTAATATTTATACTGCAATATTAAACTAGTGTAATACCGCCGCAAGTATGTCGTCACAATAGTTCGAGGTTATGACTTCACAATGGGAGTAACGTCGTCACAGTGGCATCGAACTTGCGGGAATCATAGTTTCAGAGCTATGTTGTCTATTTCGCTGGATTATAGGTGGGCGAGTAATAAACAGAATACTAAACTTCCTTCTATTTAATACCATTTTTATTAAACTCGTGAATTATTGGTATCAAACTCGCTTTCGCTCGTTTTATACAAAATCATTAACTCGTTTAATAAAAATGGTATTAAATAGAAGGTCGTTTAGTATCCTCTATATATTTTCACTCGTGGCTGAGCCACTGGTGAAAATATAACATTTCTACCTCACTCGTAAACATGATATTAGTCACGAAAAGACAGATATCCTCTATGTATTTTATAATCAAACAATAATTTTACCATTACAAAGTACATGCTTGTGTGGCTGTTAACTGTGGAAGCATTTTGAGCAGTTTTAAAGATAACTCTTCCAACAAGCTATTTTCAAATTTTGTATAAAAGACTGGACATATTTATTTACATTAAGTAGACAGTTTTTGTTCAATTCAATAATTATTTGAATATTCATATTGTGTAATCTAACAATAATTGTACCTTTATAAACAAGTCTTTATAGTAATGCTTGTGTGGCTGTAGATCCTTTTTTGAGGATTCTGTTTAATACAACTCTTCTGGCAAGCTATTTTCAAATTTGTTTAACACACTGGGAATTTATATATATATCAAGTAAAAGAGAAATTTTACACATTAGAGAGTCATTTCATGTTTTGTCATGAGTCTCCTATTTTTTTAATACAAAAATTTATATGAGAATAAGAATGTAAGCCCAAATCTTTCAACCATCTTTATACAAGTTAAGAGTATCTGATATAAGAGAGATGTATTAATCTCACAAAGTTATTAATTTAAAAAAAACAAAAAACACCATGTTTCTTCTCTATGAAACCAACAGATTGTTGAGTCATGCCGAGAGGGGGTGAGGAAGCCAGTGCCCCAGATCTACCAGGCGTGTATAGAGAGGCTGAAGACAGATACGTCACAGATCGTCTTCTTAGATGACTTGGGCGGAAATCTAAAAACGGCCAAACAACTTGGAATGCGTACTATTAAGGTATGTATGGATGGCCAGAGTGATGTCAAATTGGGATGATGCAAAATTATTTCTGACATTAAAAAATATATTAGGTTGACGAATCTATCAAAGAAATAAATGAAACAACTTGGAATATGCACTGTCAGTATAATGATATAAGTGAAATAAAATGTCCATTACCAAGATGATGTAAGTGAGTATGTACAAACTAATAATATAGTCGCTTTTGATTAATTTAACTTGCTTTGAAGGAAAATCTTAAAACTAGAAAATTCCCAAATTAATTTCTCCAAATGTAGTCTGTTTCCCTGATCAATATTTGCCTTTAAATTGTGTGAAATGAAATAATATCAAAGTATTTAAATAATCTTGGACAAAATTTGGACTGAAATTGTACTGTAAGATCATGCTTATTAGGTTGAGGACCCTGATCAGACTGTGTCGGCACTCGAGGCTGAACTAGGGTTTGGTCTGCGTGGATATGTTCCTGGGACTATAGCAGTCTCGTCTCATCTCGCTCTTCCTGTGGACAGACTTGTCTCCTACCTACAGACGGAACTGGGGATCACATCTCCCGGTGAGTGGAAGAGCATACCACGCATGAATGAAATATGATACTGCTTGGTTGCATTACTTTCACAGACAATAGATTGATTATGCATTTCACTGAACAAACTGCATGTGTTTTACTCTTGACTCTCTGGCTGCAACAATAGTTGTTTACAAATGTATATATAAATTTTGTGTCTTTTAATGGAATATGAACATGAACTGTTTGAGAGGTACGGTAATCTAGAAGTTGGTATAATCGAGAAGACAATGATTTTAGGGATGATCAACTTCTTTATTTAGCATAGGTAACTTTTCACTATAGATCCTTATACCTTTTTCAAACAAAGGATCTTCTAAATATAAACATTTTTCATCTTCTCAAAAACTTTTAAAAGATCTTGTATACAGATTTCTTGGTCAATGGGAAATGTGCATAGAAGCTATTGTGGCAACAACCAAAAAGCTTACTCTTCGCTTGAAGGGACAGTAGCATGTTTTTTCGCTCAAATAAGTCAATGAAATGTATTTGAAAAATAATTTCACCAATCGTAAATCACCCTTCTCTCTTCGGAAAATAAAGTTAAAAATGGGTGTACATTGTTCGGTAAAGCCATATATTACCCAGATGGACACAGGTAGTATTTTTTCTGTAAGTCACATGGGAGTTACACATTTTTCTGGCTTTTGATTGGCTGTTTCAAACTAGGAACTTTAGGAAGTGTCTTCTGCATTTAAACTTGTTTTATTTGTTTCCTGTAGTTGAAATAAGCGCTTTCGTATATGTGCCGACGAATCAAATGAAGGGGAGGAAGCAGTTAAATTGCCGAAATTTAAAGAAACTAGCGATTACTGCTTGACTTTAAAACGACGGAAAGCTTCAAGAGCGATGGCGATCGTTCGAATGTAATGACGTCATAGTCGCGAGCGGTTATGATGACACAGTGTCGAATGTAACGTCACAGGGCTTTTCGGTTTGAGCCTACTTGCTCTTGATATGAATGTTGTAATAACTAATATCGTATAATCATGGATTGATAATAATGGGCAGCAATTTCAACTAAAACCTCATCTCTCTCTTGTTGTGAAAGACATTTTCGCAGGGGACATTTTAATCGCGCATGATAATCAAGGATACATACGTAAGAAGTGAATCCACATCACACGCTTAAGGATATGGATATTCTTCTCCTTCTCTGGTCTTTTTAGGGTAACTTTTGCCTTTTAATAAATACAAAACGGGCTACAGTCCCTTTAACACCATGTATTCTTATGCCTGATTCACTAAAAAGTAACTTGGCTATGTATTTTTAACATTAAGAAATAAGGCATTCTTTGTTCCCATTTCGTGTTGCCATTTTCTGTTTGACATTTTCATATTTTTGTCAGAGCCACCAATTCTGAGATGCTTCAAACACGGACAATCGAACCCGACGTATTTCATCCAGTATGGTGGCAGGAACATGGTTCTGAGGAAGAAACCGGTCAGTCAGTTTATTTATATGGATAATATACATGTACTCAATAGTTCAGATAAGATACATCTGTGTTGTTACCAGTTAGTGGATTTATTTTACATCTAAGTGAGCATAAATACAAAATTATACATATTCATTTATAATAAATACATTGAAACAAGATGTTAGAAAATGTACAAAGAGTGTGAGTGAGAAAATGTTACAGGTGTGTACAGGATGAACCGATTCCGGATCCTCTCAATGATGCAGCGGCAAAAACATAAGATTAAATTTGATGAAAGGGAGTACACTTACAAAAAATGAAGTCGTTGAAAAGTTTACACATAGTACCAAATTGAACCTGATACACACTAAATAAACTATCTTCAACTTTGCAACATCTTCAATTTGGTTCTTTCGTAAAATGCCATTTATTGTTTTTATGAGACCATGCCATTCAACCAAATCTATCTCCACTGAAAAGTTCAAGGAATTTATCGTTTCTGAAAGATTTGAAATATTTCCAGCCCGGTAAACTGCTGCCGTCAGCCCACGCTGTAGACCGAGAGTACAAGGTGATGAAGGCTCTCGGAGAAAACGGTGTCCCCGTACCCAGGATGCTGGCTTTCTGTCAGGACGAGAGGTATTTACTTCTTTTACTTGAGTGTGTCTCCTTAAGAAAACTTAGTTAGAAAGTTTGAAACAAGCTTATGTTTTTAATCAGTGCAGAATCACTAATGGTTCCATATGTCACACACAACGATTGCAGGTTTCACTGCAATGAATACCAATATGGTGTTGTAGGCGTTTCCCAGGCATTAATACTAACCATTGTGAATAAACAAAATACTCTCAAATTGTCTCAGCTCCCCTTTACAATGTTCACACTTAAACTGTTGAAATTAAGTGCCAAATCATTGGACTAGGCCAATTTACAGAAGCCACAACTCTATTGATAAAGGGAATAATCTGAGATATTCCTAGACCTGCACGTTAAGTGTTAGTATAAACCATTGATTTCACTCCTTATTCAGTGATCACCTTCACCTTTCTTCACCCTCTTCTCCTGCAGTGTTGTAGGTACACAGTTTTATCTGATGGACTATGTGCGGGGGCGGATATTTGAGGAGTTCTACCTGTCTGACATGCCCCTGGAGGAGAGGAAAGAGATCTACTCCAAGATGAATGAGGTCCTCTGTAGAATACACTCAGTAGATATCAACAAGGCAGGACTCGCTGACTATGGCAAACAGGGTGAGTTGTTTTTCGATGAATTTCGAACCAGACTTAAATTTGTTCAGCTAGTTTGTGATGGATACAGTCAGGCCTCGATAATCTGAACGCTTCCGTTTTTCATCAAAAACGTTCGGATAGTGAAATGTTCCGATTACGGAGTACTAGCTGAGAACTACTAAAGATATTAGTTTGGTTACATCTTCCTTCCGTTCGGAAACTGCGAGATTCGGATTATCGGTGGCCGGATTGTTGACTGTATTCACTTTAAACCTTGTTAAGTTGAAATCAAGTTAGAGTCAAATTACTATCCAACAAATCAGATGCATGACATCAATCAAGGAAAAGTCTGTGTAAATCTGTAATTTAAAAGATTATCAGGGTCTAAGAAAGAAAGCAAGTGTTGTAAATTTATTATGCTTATTACCCATATGGTTGAAAATAACCGAGTTGATAATATTGATATAAGCACATGTGCACATATCACGGTTGCCTAGCAACCATTGTTTCACCGCAACTTTCCATATTGTGTCGTCTGTGACAATGTTAGGTTGAACTTGGGGTTGTGCCATACCACATTGGCAACTAGTTTCCCATCAAATTACACATTGAGGGTGACTATTTTCTTCTTCCCTGAAGGAAAGTACATGGAGCGTAACTTCAAGAGGTGGGCCAAGCAGTACGAAGCTAGCAAGACCAAGGAGATTCCTGCCATGAATAAACTGATGGAATGGATTCCACAAAACCTTCCCAGTGACGAACGTGTCACAGTGGTTCATGGAGACTTCAGGTCTGATATTACCAAAATCACACTCTGACTGTCAACATTTTCTTTAAATGGGTACCCGAATTTTCATTTGATTATTATTTGGTGTTAATTTTGGAAACAAAGAATTTATTTTCAAATCGCCCAAATGATTTTAAGAAACGTATAACCCTCGCTCTTGCTATCGCCGTTATGGCTGTGATACTGGCGAATCGGCGTTAAACAATAACTCACTCACTCACTTGCTCTTGCTCGGGCAATACAAAAATATCACGTTTGTTTTTTCTTACAGATTAGACAATTTAATATACAGTCCAGACAAGCCCGAAGTGTTAGGTGTTTTAGACTGGGAGTTATCTACCCTTGGTGACCCTCTGTCTGACCTTGCTCAGTGCTGTGTTATGTACTACCTCCCTAAAAACTTTCCTCTATTCACAGGTTTGTCATTCTTTTCATGATATCTTACTTAGTAATTTCATATTGTTCGTTTGGTATGAAATTAAACATATCTCCATCTATTTTACTGCTTGTAAAATATTGAATTGCCATTAAAACTTACACAAGATTAAAAGGATATTCAAATCCTATCATATTTATAGAAGTCATTGGGCTTTTTTGTAGAGATGCCTATCTATTGTGATTTCTTTATCTTCATTGTATTTACCTGTATTATGTTAGGCAGCAAGGCATACTGATTAAAGAAAAATACGGAGACCTCAATAACTTTGTTGAGTTTTTTTAATCATGATCTAGAGTGATAGCTATATGAAGGGAAATGTCAAAATTTGGTTACCACGGTAGTAGAATCAGTGTAACCCACCCTGCCACATTATTTCTTATCTTCCTACCATCCTAGGATTTGAAGGAGAAGATGTCAGCAAGTTTGGCATCCCGACCGTTGAAGAGTTTGTCCTTGACTACTGTCAGAGGATGAACATTCCACCAATCAGCAACTGGAACTTCTACATGGCCTTCACCTTCTTCCGCTTCAGCGCCATCTGTCAGGGAGTTTATAAGCGGGCTATCTCAGGTATGTCAGGATTATCTCCCTTGCTTCAGTTAAGCTTCTGTTTACTTAATCACAAATTATAAGTTACTGACTTAAAGATAGGGTTCTATCGCTGTGTATCACCAATCCTTTTTTGCGAATTCATCGAAATGAGAAAAATGCTGTATTTTTATTTAATTTTAACTCTTAATTGATAGACATGTATTGTATGACATGTATGAACGTGTGCTAGTCTTTATCAAACTGTCAAATATAAAGTCACAACAACATTTCTCTTTGTGGTAGGTTTCACCTGGAGTGTGCAATAAACATGTATTAATAACATATTTGTAAAAACAAGAATGCCCTCTTGAATTCATTTCCACAAGAAATAGAACCGTGTCTTTAAAGCGTCTATACTTGGTACACAGGACAAGGCAGTTCCCCTACAGCAGAGAGAGTCGGACAGTTTGCCGAAACAATGGCTGATATTGGTTGGAGACTTGCATCCCAGACAGGAAGTGGATCCAGTCGCGGAGTGGGATCACCGAGCGGATCCCGAGGGTACTCCACCAGTACTCGTTCTGTACTCTCCTACATATCCCGCCCTCTCTCTACGCAGCCGCACTCCGGCACTGTTGGTAAGTATGTTCAATCAAACTGTTTTATCTTTCTGTCATAGCTGGTTTTGCTGTTATTCTAAAAATAATTGGAATTGCTGACATCTATGCAGATATGTTTCTGAAAGATTTTTTTCTATGGAGGTTTTCTCTCACTTGCAATTCTCAGCCATAAACAAGGAATACCCTAAGCCAAAAGTGGCAATGGTTGGTACTCTGGTATGTGAACTAAATGTGACTTCTGAAGTCTCAATGTCATCATGTGTTTATTACTTCGCTGTGAATGTCAAGTGTTTCTTGTGTTGTGCACAATCTTGGAATGATCAAAATATCTAGATTTGTTTTAACAAAATTGATATTTATGGTGTGACACTTCAGGTACTATTTGCATCAGTGTCATTTTCTTATCTTTGAGAAATTTTGGATTACCATGATCTGCAGAATGTTTAAGCAATTAAGCTCATTATTGTTAAACATTGCAATACATTTTCCTCTGTATCAAGTGTTTGAGCATTCCCTTCCCGCAAACGTTACTCTCTTCAGATTAGCAATATTCACTATTCTCACATAATCCTCTGGTGGTGAAAATATAAAATACTAGTGGCATCTTTATTTGTGTCCAATCAAACATCGTTTTACATCTGCTACCAAATTTTGTCTCGTAAACAATATATGTGCATCATGCATTTCAAGAGTTACAAAATGTTCAGTTTGAAACAACGTCGCTGATTGCACAGCTAAATTCTCACCAATCAAGATTCTCTATTTTTGCTGAAAAAGTGCTAGATATGTTACAGAGGTTACGATAGAAAATCTGACGTGAGTAACCTCTGTGCTGAAAGGATTGTGTTTGTGAGAAATCATTGAAATGACACCATCTACACATTTGAACACTGTGATTAAATCACGCCTTCATGGTGGTTTGACTGTTCAGGTGCAATGGCTGTGAGTGTGACGGGTTTGTCTGGCCGAGTCCAGGAGCTGCACGAGAGAGTGAGGAGGATGATTGATGAAGAGATCATCCCCCTGGAGGCCGAGGTCACCAAACACAGCATGGGACCAGACAAGTGGAGCCTCTTCCAACCTCTCCTGGATCTCAAGGTGTGTGCACAGTTGTAGTCTTCTAGCATGATGCGTCTCACTGGGAGTGAGCTTAGTTATTGCTGTAGGGAACCCAGATATGTACACGATCTGTAACTGAAGGGTTAATCTACAAGGTAAATGTTTGGAAATGTTGAGGACGACAATAAATAAATGTTTGTATTGGTTTTAGCCTGTTCCCGTTTGACAGCTTCATCAATCACAAGCTGAATCAAGATTTAGCCCTTAGTAGTGTATGAATAGGCTAAAACAGTTATTACCAGCCCAGAGTAATTTAAATGAGTAATTTAATTTTAAAAGTTACACGCAGGACAATAAGTAACCAAGATATACGAGCTGTCGGACAGACCTTTTCCAAACACTGCCATTAGGTTCTCTTTCTGTTTTGTCTGATGATTAGATATTGTTAGGTTGTCAGTATTACAACTCTGACTCTCTGTTTGATTGACATAGAAAAAGGCGAGAGCCCAGGGACTGTGGAACTTGTTCCTGCCAGTGGAGACTGATCCAGACAGGAAGTTCGGGGCAGGACTCACCAACCTGGAGTACGCCTTTCTCTGTGAGGAAATGGGACGCTCTGTCTTCGCTCCTGAGGTACAACAATTTACTATTTCAGTGGATTCCAAAGTTGAAATACTTGAGCTTGCATTAGGAGGAATGTCTGGTTCTGAGTCCATTATTAATGAAGTACTACTGAAGTTGGGTGAAATGACCGTAAGTCAATGGACGCGAGGCTACAGAATCTTTAACAGTCTTGCTCATGGTTGCATCACCTGAGAAAATAACGACCTTACACTGTGTCCTTATCTGAGACAAATAATATTACACTGAAAACAGAAAAGTCCTTTGTATATTATATATGAAATGAGTGACTATGATTGTTTGCAGGTGTTCAACTGCAGTGCCCCAGACACAGGCAACATGGAGGTTTTGGTGAAATATGGAACAGAGGAACAGAAACAGAAATGGCTGACCCCTCTACTGAATGGAGAAATCCGCTCCTGTTTCGGCATGACAGAACCAGATGTGAGTTGACTTTCTTGAGACTTAAGTTTCAATGTTATTGTCTTTATTGCTTCGGGTGGAACAGCGCTTTCAACTTTGGTTCAAGAGATCGGGGGTTCAATCTTGTCAGTGGCTCGGAAACTGGACAACTGTTCTACATGAAATAAAGTTAGGGTGCAATGCTTCATTGAATTTCAAAATAGTACCATCCATGGTTTGCTAGTTCACCACAATGCATAGCCACATGGCATTGCAGGCTTTCTCCCTGAAATAATACTAGCGATACAACTCACCACACTTCACCGTTTTTAGTTACATTAGATTGTGCTTTTGCTCACGACACTTTCATCTTTGTATTGAAATGTTTCAGGTTGCTTCATCAGATGCCACTAACATTCAATCTTCCATTCGTCGTGACGGTGACCACTACATTGTCAATGGACACAAGTGGTGGACATCAGGTTAGCAACAACATAAGAGACCATTTGTTTATGTACTAGATAATGTAATATTCAGTAGATAGTGTTATATCAGTGTCAATTTAACATTTTGTAACTTTGTCATTGAAACATAATATATATCTTGGCTTTTGTGGCACATATGAGGAAGGTCTAGCAATTGTGTAAGACAGCAGTCATACTGAGCAAAATTACGTTGAATTCTAATTTTGTTCAAAACTTTGAATAGAATAAAATTGAGGGATTGTTCAAATGTACTGTTTTAAAATGATAGATCCACACATAATTTATTGAAACAAATATCTGTTTGCATTTATATTAACTTGCCAGAGTTTACTGACCAAGCTACAAAATTTACCTTCAGTCTTCCATAATCCACTGTGTGTCATTTTATTAAAATCTACATCTACAAACATAAACACCATTGTCCAGAAGTGCTTGACATTACAAAATATACGCTTGGTCTTGCATACATAATTACGTTCCACTGTGTGGCATCCTGTTGCATGAAGTGAAGAATCAGTGTATTCCAATGTACATTCACAACCCTGTACACAGGAGCGCTGGACCCGCGCTGCAAGCTGTGTATCTTCATGGGAAAGACTGATACAGGAGCCGCGCGCCACAAGCAACAGAGCATGATCCTTGTCCCCATGGACAGCCCCGGGGTGAAGATTGTTAGGCCTCTCACCGTTTTCGGGTATGAAGACAGTCCAGGTATGTCTGTATTCAAAATATTGGTTGGCCTTCATTCACTTGTGGTACTTGTGAGAAAAGCTAGTAAATCATTCATCTCTCATAAGAGATGTGCTCATATTATCTTGATACAGTTTTTCAACATTTAGCAAGCCTGAAGTCCCTGCTTGTTGTATATTCTACTTAAAATGATTATTTATGGATAAAGAACTTCTTTATTCGGAGAATATGACGTTTTGATGCAGATTCTTGTGTCGTGTAATCAAGTAATCTTCTTCTGATTTGACTTCCAACTTCTAAAATGCCATTCAAAGAAGGTTATATCTTTATTTCACCCTTTCCTTTGATCTGCAGCAAATGACCTCATTGAACAACATAAAGGACAGTTATTGTTAGAATGACTCTGATGACGTGTTAAGCCTAAGAAACCGGAGCAGATCCAGATGCATTTACCCTTCACTTGTTCATCCTATAACTATTCTTTCGTCAGAGATCTACCCCGATTTATTCCCTTTGTCAACGAGTTGCAAGTCCTGTGAACTGGCTACTCAGAAATGTTTTGACCTAAATTAGTTACAGATTAAGTGTTAATGGTGGTGTATAACACTGTTCTTACTGAAATAAAGTGATCTCACAAACAGGTAAATAAGTGTTACCAATGGCTAAATAATACTCTTCAATCAATAAAAAGAATATGTCATAGAGTTAACTGTTAACGTATTGGATACGTAACTAACATTCGCAACTAACCGGAAGTGTTAGCTCTGCATGCATGCCAGGCTTTGATGGCACTTGACATGTGGCATATGGTTGTCCCCTATTTGAGTGAAGGAATAAAGGCATGAAGTGACAGAAGTCTAAGCGTGTATCTTTACATTAACATAGAGTTAAAATCTGAAAAATTAATATTTCCATGAGGTAATTTATTTCTTCATTTTCTTCCAGCTGGACATGGGGAGGTAGTGTTTGAAAATGTTCGAGTTCCGGCCTCCAACCTCTTGCTGGGTGAAGGTCGTGGGTTTGAGATTGCTCAAGGTCGTCTGGGACCAGGGAGAATCCACCACTGTATGAGGCTGATCGGGAATGCAGAGAGATCGCTGGCTCTCATGTTGAAGAGGGTGAGTCTCACAACAAATAATTTATTTGCTAAATTAATGAACTATTCATTACTTCCAAGCCAGTCTTCACTGGTTGACTTACAAAGCTACTAACTTTTTACAAACAAAACAATTTGGATTTGACTAAAAGTGAATATATTATAAATTCTGACATAACTTTCACAATATTTTTGGAATTGTCACTTGAGATCCAGTTGCTTCATAGATGAACTCTTAAGGGTGTATTGACAAGTCAGCAAAATTGAATAAAATGTATCTGCTAGATTTTCCTTTAAATTCATACAGACTCAAGAGAGAATAGCGTTCGGGAAGCCTCTGGCCGCTCAAGGAACAATCCAGGCGGACGTGGCGGAGTCTCGTATTGAGATAGAACAGACTCGTCTCCTGGTGCTGAAGGCAGCCTACATGATGGACCTGTATGGAAACAAGGTGCTTATCTTTAAAGGGATCTTGGAAATAGTAGTACAGTACTTAATAATGATAATAATGATAGTGCCTAATATCCAACACAAATGCTGTTCACTGGCGGTATATTATGTACATTACTATTACATTATGTACATTACTATTACATTATGTACATTACTATTACATTATGTGCATTACTATTACATTATGTACATTACTACCCTGAAGTAAATGTACTTTCGGTGCTGCTGCTAAGCGCTCAGCATGATCGTATAGATCCATAATTCCTGTGTCCAGGTACCCATGTAAACAGTTAGGTAGACTGAGTGCAATGTGGATGCATCCTTGCTTACCCAGGGTTTTATATATGCTCCGTTACTCTCCACTATATCACCCCTGGGACACTCCATCAGAGAAATCTGTACTCAAATTACCCGTCCTTGGCCGGCGTGACCAAGTCAGTAACCAATGGCTATGCTTGATTCGTTTTGGCGGCATATGTACACCAGCCATGTGTCTGGCGTATGCCGTTCCTGGACCAGGCTGAGTTAAAACAAGTGTATCGGCGTACAGACAGGAAGACGTCATCATCCCTCAAACTAGCTTCAATAAACATGTCATTTATATCATATACCCGGTAAGTATTTTTTGAAAATTATTTCAAAACATTGATTAAATTTTTATTTGCTTGTAATGCATTGTTTTAAATAAGCAGTAACATTTTGAAATAAATAAGTTAACTATTTAATTGTCCAAAGCAACGTCATAAACAAAATGGTTATTGAATGTCGCAGGGGTAACATTTGTCCACCATTATACACCACCTTCGCCGGTCATTTCAAACCGGCGCATCCGGAGTACGCCTAAGCAAGCATAGCCAAGGAAAATTCTCGATAGGATAAGACGGAAATGCTCAAGCGAGATAACCTGTGACGGATGGCTAACAAAATGACCGTGCCCAGGAGGTGTGTGCTTTGCAACGAAGTGATATGAGTTGTCATTGGCTCGCAGGTCCAAGCTGCGTAGCAGTTTGATTGACTCACGCCTGCCAAGGGTGGGTAATTTGAGTACAGATTTCTCTGATGGAGTGTCCCAGGGGTGATATAGTGGAGAGTAACGGACCATTTATAAAACCCTGGGTGACCGAGGATGATGTGGATTAAGTGTCTTGCTATACTGGAGTGTAGAGAATGTAGAGTAAGATTTGAAACCAGTTGGAAGGCTGACACTACCTGATATTCACCATTACACTATACATTCATATTCACTGTTACACTATACATTCATATTCACTGTTACACTATACATTCATATTACATGAGTGTTCATTTGTTTCATATTCATTTACCTTCATGTCAAATCTGTTTTTTCCTCTCGGTATAAAGATTCAGCCCTACACATAATGAGATGTGATTCCAATTCAGAATTATGAGTTATAATCATTTTAAAGATAGCATATTGGGTCCAAAATTTGGTATATTCGTCAATCTGAATAATGACGTGGAATCATTTGAGTCTGTGGAGAATTAATTATCTTAAATAGTGTTCTGAAAGCAACCTATGTGATGCAGCTTTTATAAATACTCAGCTTTCAGCTTATTTGACAGCATTACTTAGTTCCTTAGGGAACTTGACGAACATGAAGCCTGCTTGCTACTCTTGTTTGTGATATATTTCTCTTCTCTCTGATCCAGGTGGCAGCACCAGAAATCGCTATGATAAAAGTAGCCGCTCCGAACATGGCCCAGAGAGTGATAGACCGAGCTATACAGGTACCTCTCTCTTAACACAACATGCTTTGCTTTTATTTTAACAGATTTTATACTCAATACTCAATATTGAGACTGGCTACTGATTATCTTTACTAAGAAATTAAATTGGTCATGGAACACAAGACTTTGTACTTAGCTTTTATGATATATAAGAAGTGAAAATTGCGGGAAAATTATCAGGTATTTTGTATGATGTATAATCTACAACTAGTGATTATACCATGGTTATGCAAGTTAAAAATTCCTTTTTTTCTTTAAAGTTTACAATAAGCTCCTGTTTTTATATAAATAAACATGTTACAACACTTTAAAAGTTAACTTAAGTTTAAGCACAAGCTGCACGCCCCTCAACACTTTTAACTGTTGATACTGATCCATAAATCATGCACCTGAGAGTAGTTCACTCATAATAGAAATACATGGATATGAGAGTCTCGCTGGAATTGTTACTTACAGTCCTACCAGTGATATTCCTGCTATTGCCCCTTTAAACATGAACTGAACATTCTCCCCTCACAGCCCTACCCCACCCACATATGTTACTACACTCATATCTATCCTATTTTGTTGTTCTCACAAAATCCCCCAGCAGAGATAATTTGCAATATGGATGTCGTCCTTATTTCCATCTAATCAAAATTTTTCTCTAAATATTCAACTTATTTCTGTCTTTAATAAAACGCACAAGTGAAAAACTATATTAGACTGTTAAGGGAACAAATGGAATACTCATTTTGAAACGTCACTGATCGCAATCAATCTGTATTCTCTGTCGCCTCCACAAGAACAGAGGTGACATGGGAAGATAAATATGAGTTGAGTAACCTGTGAAGTACTCTATGTGAAGTACCCTATGTGAAGTACTCTATGTGAAGTACCCTATGTGAAGTACCCTATGTGAAGTAACCTATGTGAAGTACCCTATATGAAGTACCCTATGTGAAGTAACCTATGTGAAGTACCCTATATGAAGTAACCTATGTGAAGTAACCTATGTGAAGTACCCTATGTGAAGTAACCTATGTGAAGTAACCTATGTGAAGTACCCTATGTGAAGTAACCTATGTGAAGTAACCTATGTGAAGAGTTACTAGGAACTCACTGAGCACCTCTATCTCAACTCTTCACTTTACAGGCCCATGGTGGAGCCGGTTTGAATCACGATTACCCGATGGCGTTGATGTTCACGTGGGCGAGGATTCTCCGTTTCGCTGACGGACCTGATGAGGTTCACAGACGATCTATCGCAAGGATGGAGTATGCTAAATCTGTCAAATCTAACTTGTAGATAAAGGTGTGGCAGATCAAAAACAGTACCCTTTGGTGTATAATATCCCTGCTTTGCTTATAAATAATTTGACCTTGAACGATGGTTAGCTATTCTCTTTGCAGTTTACCTTTCAACCAGTTTCAATTACTAGCTAATTCAAGTTTTGCTGCATTTCTTTAATTTTTCTGTGCTAACTTAGCAGAGCGCACTATGAATTTCAGGTGCAGCTTGTGGCTATGCTGGCACAGAAATGTTAAAGAAATGCAGCAAGGTTTTGATTAGCCAGTGATGGAAACTAGCACAAGGTACATGACTTGCGAGGGAAGTTGTTCTTGTGAGATAATCAGCCGCCGAGGGTCACTTTGTTAAACAATGTTACACATGTTGAAATTGATAAAATATTTAAGAGCCATTCTCCTCACTTGTAAAATGGTTTAGGTTTTGTTTGGAAGAAACTAATTTGAATAGATACATATTATAGACTCAAGTCCAAGTTATATTTAATTTTTTTTGTAGCCATGTCCTCACTGAGTGAGTGTAGGCATTTGCTAGTGCTCTTCATAACTGTCATCTTTGTAGAAACAGAGTGCCCATTTTTGGCTTCAGGCCCATTCTCACTGTTCCATTTGTAGTTACAACTAGTTGTATCAACCTGTGGGCTATTCACAAGTACTCTGGTGGAATTTATTTGACTCCAGTATCCAATTATATCAAAATTAAGTTGTTTTCAGAATTACAATGATTTGTTATTTCTGTTTATGGCGAATGATAGTTCATAGATTTTTAAAAAAAAAGATGATTGTAGGAGAACAAATTGCAGTAAATCAAGTATCAAAATCAATAGATAGCCGTTATGCAGTTTGGTTACCCAGTCTGATTAAAATCGACCTTGTTCCGAGGAATAAAATTTGCAAAATAATATATCTACTGGGATACGAACAGGTTCTGTAGATTCCTCGCCACAAGGTCTGAGAACATCCCGTATAGGCGCGTGTTCCAAACCAGTTTAGCGCAGCCAAAGCCCAGTAAAAAAGCTGACCAATCACATCATAGTTTTTAAAAGGTCGCTGTTTTGAAAGCATTCGGAACAGACAAAAAGGATAGCTGTTTGGAGTTATCTGCCCCTAGCTTCTCGCACCGAAAGCTTTTGTTGGACGTCTTGTGATTGGTTTACTGAATTGCGTCAGAACATGAAAGTCTACAGGCTGTTACCAGATGGTTTGGCATGGAAACCTCCGAACGATATGAGTTCGTATCCCGGTAGATGCACTATTTTGCACATTTTTCCACGCAATACCGTCGGTTTTAATCAGACTGTTAGGTTACCCACAGATGTAGCAGGTGTTGGCTTCCTGTTGCCATAGTCGCCCGCCCAAACCATCGGACTCTCACCTCCACTTATTGAACATTAATTCATGTTCACTTTGTCGGTTGTATATGTATACAACCTTAAACTATTTTTTTATGAACCGTTATCTGAAGAAGATTATTATTTTCTGCCCACCATTGGCAATGATACCTTGTAATGAAAACCACGACAAGCTGGAGTTACTTAATAGCCTTTTCAGAACAGGATTAAAATGTCCCAGTCTTTCATAACATTTGAATCTGATCACTGTCCATACCTCGGTCAGTTTGCCCTAATTCACAAAGAAAGAGTATTACATGGAAGGTGTTTTGTATACTCTGTATTAAGATGTTCATTGTCTTGATTTCTGTATGTGTCTGTCCTTGGCATTGGATTGTAAAAGAATCGAGAATGAGGTTATGAATTTGATATATCTTGCAAACTAGTATAGTTTATAAAGAAATTTTAACAACATTTGTAAATTGTATAGATAACGGTATGTATAATAACGTTTTTACATTATTAATTTTATAAGAATATAAATTTGATATGTCCATTATACATTTGAATTTGCAGCATAAACATATTTTATAAATATGTGCAATTAAAAAAGCTCATTTTACAAATTGTTTATGTCATATAACCAGATCTTCAAAACATGTATTCATAAAATGAAGATAGTACAGAGAATGTGTGACAGAGTGAAATAGTTATGCTTGAATATATGAATATGAAAAATATTATTATGTTATTGAGCCAAATGTATATGCTATATATTTATGATTTTTGTGTGTATTCATTAATTTATTATACACCACTTTCTAATTCATTTCATATATTCTCATATAAAATAAAACATTTTTGCAAAGGATTCTTATTGAAAAGGTTTTTGCTTTATTATTTGATATTTCGTATGTAAGTAATACATCATCCAAAGATTGATGAGCTACAGAGCAATGGTTTTATTTTTAGCTCATCCGCCAGTTGGTGGTCAACCATCTTAAAAATGCGTTTGACAGCAAATACATGAGACTGTGAGACATTGAAGCACAGTGTACAAGTCACAGAGATCACTATCTTGGAAATTACTTCCTCTAATGGAAAACAATATTTGAATATGTCTTACCTGTAGACCAGTTAATTATAATTGCATAATTGTCGACAATTCATTGCAAGTCATAAACCTTTTATTTCATATGTATGTGTAAATCTTTAACCTCTGATAATAATCATTCAAAGACCAATGACCCAATGGCTCGATTTTATAAAGTATTATGCTCACCTTAAACTAAAATTACAAAAATGTTCGAGACACAATGATTTTTCATGTACCGGTACATTGAGTAAAAACTTTTGATGTTCTTTGATATGAGAATATAGTATTTGGAATGGACCTACCACTCTATGAATAGATATAACAAACAACTATCTAGTGATTTTTTTTCATATTTGTTACATCAAACTTGAGACATTGTTGCTTTGGCAACCATTCATAAAAGTGTCCTTTTCATGATCAATATCAGGACTATTTCGTTCAAAGATAATGGTATCTTAGATATGGACATTTTTTAGCTCATAAGGCCAGAAAGGCCTTATTGGTTTATGGCATGGCACGGCGTCAGTCCGTCCTTCCTGTTTCAACTTCTTCTCCAGAACCAATGACTCTAGAGAGCTGAAATGTTATGTGCATCTCCTTCGCCAATGGAGATTCTAAATTGTAGATTTGGTGACCCTGTGACTCCAAATAGGGTCACAGAGGTCATGACCTCAAAAACCTATTTTCATCATCTTCTCCAGTACAAAAAGGGCTAGAAAGCCGAAATGTGTGTGCAGACTCCTTGGCAAATGGGTATTCTAAATTATAGATTTGGTGACCTTGTGACCCCAACTAAAGTCACAGGGGTCATGACCTTAAAAACCTATTTTCATCTTCTTCTCCAGTACGAAAAGCTCTAGTGGCTGAAATGTTGTGTACAGGTTCCTTGATCAAAATGGATACTAAATTGTAAATTCGGTGACCCTGTGACCCCAAATATGGATCACAGGGTCACAACCTAAACAAACTTATAATAGCAAGCTTTGAACAATACTATTTTATGTGCTCTTCACTTCAGTCAGTCTATAAACTAAAGGGAGGTAATCCCAAATATGTGAGTTCTAACGTGCTTTGAGATATGGTTATTGAGAAAGAGAAGTTGAGATTTGGAAATAAAGAATTAATGCTCTTACAAAATTGTAAGTAATATTTATTTTGTAAAAACCATCTTTTTGTAACTTTTATCGTATTTCATAAAAGTAATTAGTAATATTTTATTATTATTTAAAGACTGGTGAGCTATATATATATAGAGCCAATGACTGTATGTAATACCGTGTGATATTTAAGTCGCCCTGTCCGTCTGATTTTCCGTCCGTCCGTCCGTAATCATTTAATTTCCGGAGCAGAACTCGAAAACCGTTAATGATATCTTCCTGAAACTTTGCATGTGTATAACCCACTAACTGAAGTGGTGCCTTTTGATATTTTCAGATTTTTGAAAAAAAATTCCGTTTCCATAGAAATCTTTGATTTGGACTTGGTTCAGATATAGGTCTGCTTCCGGAACAGAACTCCAAAACCCTTCATCATATCTGAAACTCAGTATGTGTATAACCCACACACTGAAGTAGTAGATATACAATTATCTGTCAAAGATGTGTTTTACAAATTATGTGGGACCGGCGGGATATGTCATCTTCTGATGTTGTCTTTTTGTCCACTTGCTGACTTTAAATAAACATCATTTATGCAACGAAAACAACCTGTCAATAGTCTTTCTTTTACAATTTCTTCTTTAGACGTTCGGGTTTTTAATTCTCAGTATTATCTTTGAAATCCAGTCTAATGACAACAATCCTTTTAATTGAATAAATATGTTAAAGTGAACAATCATGGGGGTGCTTAACTTGTTTGCAGTGTTTTTATCTTTCAAACAATAGATAAACTTCAATTTCAGAACAGAAACAGACTGAAATTTTTTATATAATTATAAACAGGACAGTATTGAAGAAAACCCACATCCTTAACCCTAACAGTTTTGTTGAAATTTAAATGTTTTAATAAGACATGAGAAAAAAAAAAGGTATACCCACCATTGACTGGTTCGTTCATTTAAAAACTCTGTTCAAAGTTGACTATTAGTGCATTTTGTTTTAGTGTCATAATACGACATCTTTCAGTGAAAGGGTTAATTTCAGAGACAGAGTTATTCTCAGGCGTACCCCAAGGGTCCCACCTTGAGCCAATGTTGTTTACATTGTAAATAGGAACTATGCTTTTGATGAATGATTTTGATGTAAAAATCGTGAACTTCAATGTACATGTAAACAAATTAAATTAAATTAAATTAAATTAAATTAAAAACATATACTATGTCGACGCTTAAATGCCTACTCAAATTTCAAATATAGTTGCTAATGAAATTCAGATCAATATGATTCATGACTTATTGAGGTAATATATAGCTGATCGTACACTGTTGTCAATCTAATTACAAATAGATGTAATGTAATACGTCCCTTAATGACGGACGTATGACATTACAGTTTTAACTAGATAGCACTATATATTGTATTTCATGTACTTGTCCATTTCAGTCCTAATGTATAATTGATTGTAAATTGAGCCCTGTTTATTTTTTTGAACTGGATATATGTCTTGTTTTGTCATACTGAGTTTCAAAAATAAATTTAAAACATATTTTCATTTAAAAAACATTAAGTTACAGTTTAGACAATATAATCAGTAAATAATCTAAATAATGTCTCCATTGAAGTAATATCCTAACTGACGGCTTTATCTAAATAAATGTTTTTGAAGGCTTTTCATCATATTAATTGAAGAATACCATCTAAGAAACGTCTCGTTCGAAGGCTATACATCAAAGTGAAGGCTATCATCAAGTACAAGCTTTCATTGGTCGAATAATACATTTACATTGGAAACAAATACAGTGGTGGTAGCTTTGAGTGGAATTCAAATGATGATGTGTTGATCAACACATATTTTCCATCTATGCTTCTGTTATGAATACCACCAACACATTCAGTACACAACGATAGAACGACGAAGCGTGTGCCTTTACATTGGCGGGAAAATAAATTGAAATACTATTGAGTTACAGAAAAGATTCTGTTGAGTTTCATGCTCTTGTAATTTGATAAATCCCCTAATAATAGACATCTAAATGTAAGTCAAAGGTTCACTATTTTATTTCATGCCAGAAACGTTGATTTGATTTGAAATTGATTTATGTTTTAATAGTGTATTCGGTTTCACTGACATTAATAACATAATTGGCAATTTGATATTTATCTTTTAGGATTAAATGTCGAAATGTATATCTCAATGAAATCTCGAATAAAAAGGGAAATTAAATCGAATTTAAAATTTAAGAAATCATAAGTAATGATGATATGATATTGATTGATATTCATTTGAAGTAACCTACATTTAAAATTACTTTACTTCCAAAATATAATTGAGTCGGATAATGATAATTATGGTTTGAATGGCTCTCCCCATGAATAATTCGAATGCAAATTACTTACAATATATAGAGGATATCTGTCTTTTCTTGACTAATACCATGTTTATCTCATCGAGTGAGGTAGAAAGGTTATATTTTCACGATTGGCACAGCCACGAGTGAAAATATATAACTTTTCTACCTCACGAGATGAGATAAACATGGTATTTGTCAAGAATTGACGGATATTCTATTTATTATATGATATTATCCATGTAATTACGTCCGAAAAGAGTCGTTTTCACGCCAAGCGGCCGCAAGGAACAGCCCGTCGCCACAGCAACACTGTGACGTCATAAGCCAATTCGCCGCGCGAGACCATTGTTTTATGACGTCAAATTATATCAGTCACCGTTCGCAGTGAAAATATAAGTTATTTTCACTGTAGCTTGATAGACAGTTTATTTCACTGATAAATCCCAGTATTTCACTGCTCGTCATATAATAAAATGAAATTAATAACGAAATTAAATAACACTGATCTACAGAATGATGTGAGAATATAGTGTTAGTCAATGACTAGCTACCGAGTGTATTAGTTTATTTGTAATTTCTCATCTAAAAAATGAGAACACTTCTGTTCGCGTTGCTTATGGCTATGTCAACGAGCATTGAGATACAGAAATGGACGCTTGTACCTACTCTCAACGGCTCCGGACAATTGACAAGATCATCACATGAGGAAAGCATAGTTGGTTGCATTATTCAATGTTCTTCTGTGGTAGGATGCAATGCTGTGACTATTTACAGGACTGACACAGATGCACTACACTGGACTCTGGTGAATACTACAAACACCGGACCATGGCTCTGTCAACATGCACCATGCAGTTCATACGTGAAATACAGCTATGATGAGGACATTACGCCGAGAGCAAAACCAAGAACATGTGTAAACATTACAGACAGGAAAGAACCAATGCCCATTCTTGAGAGTGACACATCAATGCCCAGTTTAAATCCACTGGCTTACAGAGGAAACAGAGGGAAAACGGATATTGTTGCAGGAGCCAAAACAGATAACCCCATTGCGGACACACAAAAACCTTCAAGCAGTGCAAGCACCACTGTTAACCGCGTAGAGAAACCCTCCAGTATCGAAGACGCCGAAACACATATTTCCACTGCTGCCGTAAATGGTCTAACTATAATTCCAATGATTCATAACAAACGAACGGTTGATGGCAGAGAATCTAAAACAGACACTGCCATTACAGACAGGGAAACAAAAACTTATGTTCCAGTCAATGGTAAAGGAAATATAGAGGGTCCCGCTGAAGGAGCCAAAACAGATACCGACCTCGCAGACATAAGAGAAACGAGACGAACCACACACAATCAGTATGAAACCTCCACTCGCAAAGACTTCAACACCAATATCCCAATTGCAGACATAAAGGAACCAATAAGTAAGCCAAGGAAGGGGACGAGAGAAACCTTCAGTCGACAATCCATTGAAGCAGACACCACTCTCGCAGATATCAGAGAGACAAATGAAACAGCTGGTGGTGAAGTTGTTCAGAGTCATTCAACCAATACGCAAACGCAATATCTACAGAGAAGCATTTCAGATAGCCCAACCCAACAACCCGATAGAATTTCTACGTCAATAAGCCTGATTACTTCTACAAACCGATGTGGGTGTATTCTTCTCCCACAGGGTAAGTACTGTATTTAGATACCTATGTGTACTTGGGAATGTTTTCATATTTTAATACTTCTGCAGGTGAATTCACTTACGCCCCTCAGATCTTTGATTTTAAAGGTTTTAATCCTAAAAGAATACAGGTGGACAATGTTGTGAAGAAATTGTTTTTCCAATTAGTTTCTAATATGGAAGAGACCAAAATCACTTCGATTAACTTTGATGGTTCACATAAGGAAACCATTACAGAGAGGAACTGTCATGGCTTGATCCTACTTGAGGAGGGGCATCGATTATTCTACAAGCAGGACGGGTACATCATGATTTACAACATACAGACAAATAACAAGACACAGTTTCAGAAAGTTAAGCAACAGGCTCACATCATAATGGTAGACCCTAAGAAAAACTGTCTATATTGGTCGAATTTAGACACAATTTCGCCAAATTCTCGTGTGTACAGAAAGTCGTTGAAAGCACAAGGCAAACCTACACCTATAAAGATAGATATCAGAAGATCTTCACACGTTTGTCCCCAAGGCAACATCATATTGATAAAAGATCAGAACATGCATTGCCCAGGTGATACGAAATGTGTTTCAACTAAACTGGATACGGAAATTGAGATGCAATGTAATTATGAACAATGTACTTTATTCAAGCTGAGCGGTAAAAAATTACATTTAGTGAAAGCATATTTCTGCGACATGTTTGTCTAGTCTTTGTCTAGTATATCTTTTCAGAACTCAATTAGTCACGTCAATGGAGGTTATCATGAGAGTGTGTTTTGGGATGGTCAATATCCTGCATTAGGAATAAACATTTGTTTTTTTTCGAGCCTTTGCGAGCTAAATACATAGTGTTTTTTTCCTAATGCAGGATATTTACCATCCCAAAACACACGAGCATGATAACTTTTTTATCATACAATGTCATTCTTCATTCATTTTGCGCAAAACATCTTGCCAACATTAATTTCAAAGTTGAACTTTTCTTTAACTACGCGTAATGATCTATGATAATGAACAACGTGCTATTCCCACGGTAAAATAAACACAAAATAAAGCCTCCGTAATTATGCTTTCAGTTAAAATAATTATTAGTTAGGTATGATCTTAATGTTTCTATACCTTTTAAAATACATTTTACATACTATCGATGCATCGCAATAGTTGGCTTGGCAATAGTACTATATCGATATTATATACAACAAGATGTGTTTGTTAAACACGGATGCCCCCGGATATACAAAAGTTATGGCCAAGGTTAAAGTTTTCTTAATATTGTCCACTGCGGCAAGGTCAAGGTCACAAGGTCAATATGATGACCTCATCTGAAAGGTCTCATCACAAGGTATGCACATGCCAAGTTTGAAAGCCGTAGCTCTGAGCAATCTAAAGTTATGGCCAAGGTTAAAGTTTACTGAAGATGTCCACTGCGTCAAGGTCAAGGTCAAGGTCAAGGTCACAAGGTCCAATATGCTGACTTCACCTGAAGGTTTCACTCTTAGGTATGCACATGCCAAGTATGAAAGCCGTAGCTCTAGCCAAGGTTAACGTTTTCTAAATATTGTCCACTGCGGCAAGGTCAAAGTCACAAGGTCAAATATGATGACCTCATCTGAAAGGTCTCATCACAAGGTATGCACATGCCAAGTATGAAAGCCGTAGCTCAGAGCAATCTAAAGAAATGGCCAAGGTTAAAGTTTACTGAAGATGTCCACTGCGGCGAGGTCAAGGTCAAGGTCACAAGGTCAAATATGATGACCTCATCTGAAGGTCTCATCACAAGGTATGCACATGCCAAGTATGAAAGCCGTAGCTCAGAGCAATCTAAAGAAATGGCCAAGGTTAAAGTTTACTGAAGATGTCCACTGCGGCGAGGTCAAGGTCAAGGTCACAAGGTCAAATATGATGACCTCATCTGAAAGGTCTCATCACAAGGTATGCACATGCCAAGTTTGAAAGCCGTAGCTCTGAGCAATCTAAAGTTATGGCCAAGGTTAAAGTTTACTGAAGATGTCCACTGCGTCAAGGTCAAGGTCAAGGTCAAGGTCACAAGGTCCAATATGCTGACTTCACCTGAAGGTTTCACTCTTAGGTATGCACATGCCAAGTATGAAAGCCGTAGCTCTAGCCAAGGTTAACGTTTTCTAAATATTGTCCACTGCGGCAAGGTCAAAGTCACAAGGTCAAATATGATGACCTCATCTGAAAGGTCTCATCACAAGGTATGCACATGCCAAGTATGAAAGCCGTAGCTCAGAGCAATCTAAAGAAATGGCCAAGGTTAAAGTTTACTGAAGATGTCCACTGCGGCGAGGTCAAGGTCAAGGTCACAAGGTCAAATATGATGACCTCATCTGAAGGTCTCATCACAAGGTAAGCACATGCCAAGTATGAAAGCCGTAACTCTTAACAATCAAAAGTTATGGCCAAGGTTAAAATTTTCTGAAAATTTTCATTGTGGCAAGGTCAAGGTCACAAGGTCAAATATGATGACCTCATCTGAAAGGTCTCATCACAAGGTATGCACATGCCAAGTATGAAAGCCCTAGCTCTGAGCAATCTAAAGTTATGGCCAAGGTTAAAGTTTTTGTGGACAAACACACGGACGGACAGACGGACAGGTGAAAACAATATACCCCCGGAATCCCCGATTCGGGGGCATAAAAACACTATCGCTATCGCAATAGTAAGCTTAACTATCGATACTATCGAAACTATTAAATTTCCCTTAATTATGAATGATTTACACAACCCTCACCTCAATTCAAGATTTTTCATTTTAGAATGTCAAAAGGGAAAACTAGAGATAGGAAATAGCAAAAAGACAAAAAGTCTTTTCATTTATGATTTCTTTACTGATTTTGGTTCCACAGTTCGTACATCAATTAAACATTTCTACTAAAACCTTTAAGAAATCTAGCTGATTATTGCGTATTTTACAAAAAACCCTATCGCAATAGTAATTGCAATAGTGAGTTACAATAGTCTATCGCTATCGCAATAGTAAGTGGCAATTAGACTCTCGCTATGGCACCACCAGATTGGCGAGTCCAAATTCACGCGAGTTGCGTCCCTTCCGCTCGGTTCCTTCGATCAGCTTTGATGGTTCACATAAGGAAACCATCACAGAGAGGAATTGCCATGGCCTGATCCTACTTGAGGAGGGTCATCGATTATTCTACACGCAGGACGGGTACATCATGATTTACAACAGTTTCAGAAAGTTAAGAAACAGGCTCACATCATAATGGAAGACGCGAAGAAAGAGTTTCCGTATTGGTCGAATTCATAGGCCTACACAATTTTGCCAAAAACTCGTGTGTACAGAAAGTCGTTGAATGCACAAGGCAAACCAACATCTATAAAGATTGATATTACAAGTTCTGATATAAAGGAACACACTTTTGTCCCCAAGGCAACATCAGTAGTAAATGAAGAGTACCAATATTGCCCCATTCTCTTCTCTTCCAATCAGGACACTCCCTTTCTGCTCCCGATTTCAAGCGAAAACCAACAGAGGGTAGGATCGGAAATCTGAAGGGTGTAACCTCTGTGGGAAGAGAATGATATTGCCCAGGTAACACGAAATGTGTTTCATCTAAATGTGATTTTGATAAATGTATTTTTTTCAAGCAGAGCGGTAAAAATGCATTTAGTGAAATCATATTTATGTGACTTGTTTGTCTAATAGATTTCTTTTCAGACCTCTTTGTAACGTTTACGTTTAATGATTGTGAGATGTGAAGGCAAATGTTTGTATATGCCAGGCAAATATTTCATCACATACAACAATCTTTCATCTATTGTTTGCAATAGTTTTTATAATGTTTCATGTTGCATAAATCCGAAAATTTTATTTCAAACAAAAGTGTTCATGACCAATTTCTTTCTACTTGTCTCAAAGCAGCATATACTTTTATGACTTAAAGCACATATATATCTATATTAGCGAGCAAAAACGTGAACAAGGATTCAACTCCTTAATTTAAATTTTGACACAGATTTATGAAAATTCGCACACATATACATAATCTTTTTACAAATTGTTCAAAATAAGACAATAGCCAGTGAGGCCGCCCTTTCACCAAACACTGTGTTATCTGCCGAGACACAGGAAAAACAAGATCGTTTTTGAGTTCCTCCTCTGCAATATATTTTGGTTCTAACTATTCAAATGTTTCTTTGAAGTTTTACCAACATTTTTATTGAGGTTCCGTTTAAAAAAATACACATTTTGGTGTCCGGTATGTGCAAACACAGTCATAATCTTGTTGTATAACACACAAATGTCCAGTTTATAAAGTATTTCAATCTAGCACACCCTCCTGTTAAGGTTTATAGTAGGCCTACTTCCCGATGCGACCTGTGATTTCAAGAACGGCGTTAAACCTGATTTTCCAATATTATCCACGGGGAAAACGGTGATTCCGGCTTGTGCTGAAATATCACTGCAACTTGTAACCTGACAACAAGTCTTTATAATGATACTCCGAGATAACCCCGATGTTTTCTGCAACTACTTAACTAATTTCAACCCTGGTAAAAAAAACCATGAATTCCATATTTTGCTTCCGTTTTCAACATCACGTCGTCGGTAAGGTAGGAAGTCGTCTGCTACAGCGTCGTCATGTGACCCAACCAAACAACAGGGGAGGTAATGCTGAGAACATCATACTTAAGTTTGATACGCAGAGTATTAAGTATAATTAGTTTGAAAATACTGAGCCGCAACGCAAAAACTATTTTTGAAATTTGTCTCATTTTTTGCTCGATACTATATAATAGTACCTACTCTAGTGGCACACTAGTAGTTTGTTCAGCTGATAGAAGGTGGGTCACAGGTGGCAGTCAGCTTGTGGCCCACTTGCTATCTCAGTCGTTGGCCACTAGGTATCACACCGGCGGACCACTTGCTACCCACCAGTGGCAAGCCACTAGTTTTGTCTCTGTCTTACACTATTATAAATTGCAAAATATGCAATGTTTTTTATTTTTATTTTGATCACAATTTAAATAGTATGAATAATGATGCCGAGTAACAATGTTTAAAAACCAAAAAAGTATTATATAAGAATCATAGAGTTTAATATACAGATTAATATAATGAAAGAAAAGGGTAAGATATGATCACTGTACAGTTCAAAGGGAGTAATATCCAACACTTCCCTAAGTACTACACATTATATTTTTCATCATATATTTTGCACAATAAACATATAATATTTTAGTGATTCTATTCCTATAAGTAAATTTAAAATGCTTATGTACATGAATGACATAATTATTGAACATGGACATCAAAGCTACGATTCTATGAACTTCTATGAACTGAAATGTGCAGGAAACATGTTTTGTGGAAACTCTTTAAGGTACTTGTGCTTTCCATAAAATTATGACTTGCAATGTCTGAAGCATTGTCAATTTTGCCTTCCTAAATTGTATTTCTATTTCTGAAATTAATGCTCTGCTTCTCATAACTGCATTGATATATTCATACAAATGACTATACTACACTATACCATACTATATTATTGATGTACCAGATTGAAGCTTTCTTGACGAATATCGGAAGCTGCGTTAAACATAAAAATGAGTTAAATGCGCTCACCAATTCTATTATTTAAAATACGCTGTCTGTACAGTGGACAGTTTATAAGCTTTGGAACTACCTGAGAAAAACATACCTGAAGGGTTTGCTATGCTAAGGAGAAAGTATTCAAATATAAAAGCACTTGTCCTAGTGAGTTTGGTTATTGTCTGGTTTGGAATAAATAGATTTGACATAATAAAAAGTGTTATCTTGCTTTACACGCTTTAACGTACCTTTTCAAATAGATATCGACAATTTATAAAAGTGGTATGTTAACACCAGGGTCTCATTTCACAAAGCAAACTTTTCTAAAGTTAAGGTTTCCCATTCCTTTACATTGCACTAGTTACCATGGAGACTCACGATCACCTTAGTGTTTAGTGCGTATTATTTAACGATATGATACTCAGCTGCATCTGATCCTATAATACGTTTCAGAAACGATGTGACATTCAACCGTTGCAAGTTGCTACTTTTTTTGGGAGTTGAGCATTCAATGCTAACTCTTATAGTACAGCTGCGTGCCGACACTTTGTTCACCTAATGTGTATTTTAGTGCAAATATCATGTAATTTGGCATGTCTTTGAATAATCGTATCAACGCGAAAACTTAACTGATCATTTTGCATTTTTGGTTTATAAAAAGACAGTTCAGTGTTCAATGACATAATCCGATCTGATGTCTCATAGTGAACAGTTATAATTTGATCAAAAATGAAAACTTGACACACAAATTTTGATAATTGTTTTAAATCAATTATTGCATTCGTATGTTGTGTAAAGATCAATTGGGTATGATCATTAGACAGAAACACATAATCACGTTTGTCTTTAACATCGATAACGTTAATGACGTCTGAATATCCTCCCAAATGAATTTCACAGAATAAAGAGAATCAATCTGAAATGATAAGTAACAATTGTGTCCACCTCTAGCGTCACGTACAGCCACAAAACGACTCCTCATGGATCTTAGAACGTTAGTGAACACTTCCCGAGGAAGACGTCGCCATTGCTCAACAAGTTGACGTTGAAGATCTTGCAACGTCTGTAGTGGATTAACTTGTTGACGAACACGTCGACCCAGTTCGTCCCAGATGTGTTCGATCGGATTGAGGTCAGGGCTTCGCGATGGCCAATCCAGGACTTGAACACCAGCATTTGTGAGAAAATTCTGAGTCAGAACTTCGGAATAGGCCTAGCGTTGTCTTGCTGAAATGTTAGTCCAGGGCCGTGAACGGAAGGAGAGCAAGTTGCAAAATCTGATCTCTGTACTGGACAGCATTTGAGTTCCCTTGAATAACAATCAGTGGAGAACGACCGTGTGCACAGAAAGACCCCCAAACCATGATGTTGCCGCCACAAAATCGGTCAAATTTACCTACGCAAACTTGAGCATGGCGTTTTACCTTATCTGCGGTACACTCGGGCCCTGCCATCAGAAAATCTCAAGGTGAATCGAGATTTGTCACTAAAAACAATGGAATTCCACTGTCGTTAAGTTAGTCTTAAATGCCTTGTGGCCCACGCAAGATGGTTATGGCGATGAAGAAGTGTAAGGATAGGTCCTCTATAGGGTCTCCGTGCGGCATGCACGCGATTTCTGACTGTTTGTGGAGTTCCACCAAACATCTCCCTACTTGTGGAAGTTGCAGTTACAAATCGTTTGCGAAGATGAGGCAAACGTATTGACTGCATCACATTGAGTGAGTGACATCACACGTGACGCTCCTGGCCGGGGGCGGTCTGCAACTGTTCCCGTTTGATGCACTCTCATCCTGAGATTTTAAATTGTTTGTCGTGAACAGTTGAAGGTTCTTGCCACAGTGACCACAGACTGACCAGCATGGAGCCTCCCAAAAGCGCATTGACGTTCTTCATTTGTAAGACGCGGCATTGCCGAAAGGTCATCAAAATTAAACTTTCAATTTGATTTTCCAAATGAGCTTCAATGTTCTTACCCAGTTCATGCTAACATACATCATTGACCTCATGATTTTGTGTTTGCCCGTGCATTCGCATTTTTACGATTTTTTTACAACAAAGTCAATGATTGCACATAGTCCGGTGGCTTCACAAATTCCTCACATTAAAGGAGTCAAAACCATTACTTTCACTGCAAATAGTGTTGAAAATATTTCAATGAACAGACAGAACCGCTTTCATCAATTTACCTGTGTCAAGTTATCAATTTTGCTAAGTATAATTTTGGCAGCTCTTTGAAGTGACCAGGGGTCAATCTCTTCAAAACAACAGTTTTTTTATTTCCTTCTGTGAATTATTCTGAATAATTATTATGAACTTGGTCAAATATACATCATAGTTTTCCTCTTATTTTCATGCTATGTATTTGTGATGAAATTCTTCTCATTTAGTCACTATGCAAACTTTTCCTCGAAATTTTCAAAATTTGACCACTTCTGTCTTTTTCATTGTACCAAATTTCATAAACATGTGCCACTGATGTGACGATCACAGGACACCTTTGAGTGTGATTGTTTTACTCATGGATATATGAGGATTCGTTGTCATTGTATGTGATGTAATTTTATTGAAGTTACAATGAACGTCAATGTACATGATATTTGCACTAATAGCCCGTTCGATGCATCGATTTACTCACTTGAGTATATTTATTTACTCACGTGAGTATTTAGTGCATGCGAACGCAATTACTCACCTATGTAAATTTACTCCAGGAGCAAATTTGTACCTAGTCAAGGGGTCGTGCAAAAGTATATTTACTCATGAGCAAATTTGTTTACAGGAGTAAATTGGTCATGCCATCGCATTTTAAACGACTTCTTCTCAAAAACCATTTGATACAGAAAGTTAAAATTTTCAGAACAACATCGTTATAACCTGTAGACTTTGTTTGGTCATTTGGTCAAATACTTCCTCAAATCTGGTCGTGGCAGAGTGTTGAACTCAAACTTTTAATTTCAGAATTAGAACTAGTAATGCTAGGACGCTCAAACTCTGAGAAGATCACCTTTGTATCTTTCTACTGTGAAAAACAAAGATTTTAGAGCTAATATAAAACTCCTTTTCCCCTACACTCTCTCTAGCAGGCCACACAACGCTGATTTGGGCACTAGAGACTATTGCATAATGCTGTGTAATTGGGAGGGGAATTGAATATGAAAAGAATATTAAAAAGTAGCCTCTTCTTCGGAAAATCCCATTTCTTACAGACTCCTTTTCAATATTAAATAAAATAGTGATAGTTTGAGTGTAAGACTACATTGAGAACAATATATTTCATTCTTCAACATCAAACAATATAAACCCAGATACCCGCTTTATATTAAGCCAGAGATAAAATGCCTGAAAGAGTGGCTTAATATATAATACTTACTTAGATGGTGTTGGTAAAGTAACTTGGGAATCAAATGGTAGATATTTATGATTTTCTCTAGGCTTTGGCTTTTTTGGATATAACAAACCGTTCATAATAATGATGGTTTTATTAACGATTTTCAGACTATAAGAGTTTCATCACGAAGGGCAATCAAGTCTGAATAATAGTATTTGTTATGATTGCTGTAAGACATTTACTTCGGCCAGAAACAAAACTAATTAACTGTTCATTGAAGAAATAAAATAATCTTATAATAACATTTATATAATAATCTATAATGCAACACCTTTGATTCATTTTATTTGACTCTATATGAAGAAATAAGACAGAGATATGTCCCTGGTATGTATCGTCAAAACCACTAGATATAGCTTTTTAATAGCTTTATATATTTTCAAACATGGTGTGATAAAATTATTCTGTCAAAAAAATGTTTCTATTATGCAATATTTAAAGAGGATCTGTTAAAAGAAGCTTACTTATCATGTGTTGATATAAAAAAAAAGTACAGACGGTCATTAGCAAGATTTAAATGTTCATCCCATGATTTATTTATTGAAAATGGCAGGTATAGAGCTATTAAAAGAGAAGACAGAATATGTACACTTTGTAATTTAAACGAAATTGAAGATGAATACCACTTTCTTTTCACCTGTTCACTATATAACTCATTACGTTGTAAGTATATTAAACAATATTACTATGTCCATCCAAGTATCACTAAATTCTCTAGTTTAATGAGCAGTACAAATCGAAGAACGTTACAAAATCTTGCTATGTATATTAATAAAGCTATGATTTGTAGAAAAAATGCCATAGCGAACTTATGTACACTATTTATTTATGTATATAATCACCTATATATAAAAATGCCCAATAATGTTAAAATGTAAAATGTATATTCTAAATGTGATTTGTTGTGTAATTCAAAATATGAATAATTTAATAATCATTTGTGGTGAATATTGTTTTAATAGAGATAGTTAGTCTTGTTCAAATCTATATGTTTAGCATTGTATGAAAATATCTCTCTCCAGTCTAAGAAGTGACCATAGGATGAGTCACTAGTCCTATTGATTATTAAGCTTCCTTGACCATTCATATAACCATATTTGGTAGCATGTGAGTCCAGAAAGTTCTAAGTAACATATATTGTCAGGTCCAGTGGAAATTTTGGACATGACTCATAATGCTAATAAGATAGCTGAGATGGGACGCTCCGAGTGGAGAGCAGGAGCAGAGCGGACCTCATCCTGGTGCTGGCTGGACGTTCCTGTCCAGACTCCCTGTATAATGTTCTACTTACATAAAGACTGAGAGAGCGACCCGGTGTTTGTCTGTTTGTTGGAGACCCATCGCCCCAAGCTACATCCCCAAGGCTTAAGGGTGCGATATGGTGGAGAAAATGCGGGTCTCAACATTCCGCACGATGACAGAAAAAGGAAGAGGAAACAGTGAGTACTGTTATTGACAATGGGGTACACGTTTTTTAAATGGCGCTGTCTTCAACACCTTTAAATGTGCCACAAAGCATTTTAACGCCGGAGGCCACAAGAGATGAGCTAGAAGGGATAGAGGATATTTTGGATGAATCAATTATAGAAGATACAACTTTTAGAACAAGAAGCGCCTTATTGGATTGGCATTTAGCAGAAGATGATAATTTAGAGGAGCAAAATTTAACACAGAGAAGTCGACCATTTAGAATGACCGATTACGGCATGAATTTGGAAGTATTTAATGATAGGGATAATTTAGATGCTAGGGTTTGGTTGTTGCGTTTTAATAGCTATGCAGATCTGAAATTATGGACAGAACAGGAAAAGATTTCCTCCTTTCCTCTCTTCCTGAGGGGTGGCGTGGCAGAATGGTTTTATCATAATGATTTGGGTAGATCGACCAGATTTAGTCAGTTAGAGGAGGCTTTTCTATCAAGATATAGCCATGAAAAGAATAGATTTACTTTGTTAGAGAGACTAAATCAGAGAAAATTGGCTGAGGGCGAGGATGTCGAAAGATATATTTCTGACATTCTCGGCTATGCCGCTAGCCTGAGATTCTCAGATGGGGACACACGAGACGCACTCATAAGAGGTCTCTGTGAATCTATCAAGATTTCCGTGCTGTTTAAAGAGCCGGATACTTTGAGAGACGCTCTAAAATACATTCGCCTGGCAAGCGAATTGAGGCCACGGCGGACGGAAGATATGACGTCTGCTATATCCCGCCTCACTGAGAGAGTGGCAGATTTACAAACCTCTCTTTCTCGGTCGGTGAGCGCCATGCAGGTACCGAGGGGCCCAGCCTATATACAGAATAGCGGGCCACCATCAAATGCTTATAGAACTCCTCGTTCAAGAGAGCAGTTCAGACAGTGTTACAAGTGCGGGAATAGATATGATCCCATGCACAAATGCCCGGCAAAGAATGCCAAATGTAACAACTGTGGGCGCATTGGTCACTTTCAGCGCGTCTGTCGCAGTCAGGGACAGTCGAGATACTATCAAAGTTATCGCAAATGACGTGTTTGCCCCACCCAGAAATCAAAATGGTATAAGGGATCAGTCAAATTTTCTAAAACAGGCAAAAGTATTAAACATAGTAAAAAATCTAAAATTTTACAGTTAGGAAACAAAACTAGGGATTGTGATCAAAATGTTATCTTAATAAATATTGACAACAATGATCACGAGGCAGTGCTTGACACCGGTGCATCAGTCTCAGTCATATCACAAAAATTGTTTGAAAAACGGAAAGATTGTAAGCATGTATTCCTTGAAAAATCTGGAATAGAGGCAATATCAAGTGTAGATGGGAATAGACTGACCGTGCTTGGAAAAATAACATTACCATTCAAAGTAAATAATCTTCAAATGGCTCACACATTCTTTGTTATTTCAAAATTGTCAAATGACATATATTTGGGATTAGATTGGCTAAAGGAGCAAAGAGCACATATTGATTTTGAGACTAATACATTGTCAGTACAGAATGGACTGGTTGAAATTCCAATACAGGGTAGTGCTAGGGAAGTGTACATCAGAGTTGTTAATAAAACAAAAGTAACAATACCCGCTCGATCTGAAGTCTATGTTCCAATCAAAATTTCACGGAGGTACAATGATACTCAAGGCATTTGCGAACCATCCAAACTCTTGTCCAACAAATACAAAATATGTGGTGCAAAGTGTTTGATAACAGTAAATCAGGGAGAGTCAGTTTACAGAATTCTGAACCCTACAAACACGCAGGTACACATAAAAAGAAATGTTCCAATTGCTTCATATAGCATGGTAAATCAAAATCAAGTTATAGGTCAATTAACAGAAAATGATAAGGCAAAAACAACTAGCACAAACATACCAAAAGGCCAGGATTATGTAAAAATTGCTAAGGACATGGGTTTTGATTTAAAGGATTCTGACTTAACAAATGAGCAAAAACAAACACTATTACACTTTCTAGGATGTCATAGGTCAAATTTTGCAACGGATATGTCAGAATTAGGACTGTGCAAGACAAAAACACATACCATTGATGTAGGAGAAACTAAACCTATAACCCAAAGATTCTATAGAACTAACCCACATAAAGACTTTGAGATGAAAAGGCAACTAGATGAAATGCTTAGACATGGTATCATTTCTGAATCTCAAACGCCCTGGTTATCACCAGTGGTATTAGTACAACAAACAAACAAATCGCGTCTGGTCTGCGACATGAGGCAAATAAATAAAGTTTCAAAAAGTTATAGCTACCCTCTACCTCGTATGACAGATGTAATAGACTCTTTGGCTTCATCAAAATCAACAATGTTCTCAACGATTGATTTGTATGCAGGATATCATCAGATAGCAATGGATCCAGACAGCAAGAAATACACAGGCATAACAACAAAATTTGGTAATTTTGAATTCAATCGCATGTGTTTTGGTTTGAAAAATGCACCCCACACCTTCCAAGCTGCTATGACTGATATCCTCAGAGATTTGAATTGGCGTTCAGTGTTAATCTATATAGATGATATCCTTGTTCACAGCCCAGATTTTGAAACCCACATGAAACATCTCTCTCAAGTTTTTGACTGTTTAGGCAAGGCAAACTTAAAGGCAAAACCATCCAAATGTCATTTTGCTAAAAGCAAGATTAAATACTTAGGCTTTATCTTTTCAAAAGACGGAGTGGAAGTAGATCAATCAAAAACTGATGTAGTGACAAACTTTCCTACACCAAAAAACCAAAAAGAACTAAAATGTTTCACAGGACTAGGGACATACTACCGCAGGTATATCAAAGATTATGCGAGACTAGCATCACCCCTTCATGAACTTCTGAAAAAGGATGTTAAGTTTGTATGGACTGAAAAGCAAGATAAGGCTTTTAAGGAAATAAAGCAACGCCTAGTTTCCTCACCAGTACTGGCTTATCCAAATTTCTCAAAACCATTCATACTATATTGTGATGCGAGTGACAAGAGCATTTCATTTATTTTACACCAACGAGATGAAAATGGAATTGAAAAAGTTATATCATATGGAGGACGATCTGTCCGTAAGTATGAGCAGAATTTCTCAACAACTGAAAAGGAATGTTTAGCAATGATGTTCGGAATAAAACACTATAGTGTCTATTTATCAAATAACAAATTCACAGTGGTCACAGATCACAATGCTTTAAAATACCTACAAGATAATAAATTAAAAAATGGACGTTTGGCTCGATGGACATTAGCACTAAGTAATTATGATTTTGACATTCAGTATAAACGAGGGAATACACATGTGAATGCGGACGCGTTATCTCGTAGACCTTATGAGTCAGACTTGACTCCAATGCCAGAGGAATTATTTGAAAATATTCTGCCAGTGGTCGATACACAGAATGAGGCGAGCGAGCCAGAAACAGAACCGAAAAATTCTCGGCCTACAACCGACGCAGAAAATAATCAATACTCCCCCGCCAAGGAAGTTAGTCCGATTAACCAACTCGCAGGCATGGTGTCGAATACACCGATCAATATTTCCGCTCTCCAAAACCAAGACGAGACCTTGATACCAATTATTGACTATCTCAATACAGGAGCTTTACCGCCGGTTGATAAGGAAGCTAGACAAATTATCTTGAAATCACAAGACTATGACTTAGAAAATGGCATCTTGTTCCATTGGTTTTACCCTCGCGGGAATTTCAAAAGACGTGACCGCATGATCAAACAGTTAGTAGTTCCATTTCAACTACAAGATGAAGTTCTAAGATCACTACATGACCAATTAGCACATCAGGGTCAGGAACGTGTGTATTTCGCAGCGCGGGAGCGATTTTACTGGGATACTATGTACAATGACATCGCGTTTTACGTTAAGTCGTGCATAAAGTGCCAAGAAGGAAAACGGGACTTTCACGCAAGAAAGGCACATCTAATTCCTCTACCTGTCGGATCATTATTTTATCGAATTCATTGCGATATCTTAGGTCCGTTACCGGAGTCCAAACAAGGTTTCAAATATCTATTGGTAGTTGTATGTGCTTACAGCAAATGGATAGAGGCTGTGCCTTTACGAGATCAAACGGCCATAGAAGTAGCCAAGGCCCTCTATCGTACAGTCATAACACGATACGGCACGCCCGTACAGATTTTAACAGATCGTGGTACAAACTTTATGAGCCAACTATTTCAGGAAATGTGTAGACTTCTCAAGATAGAAAAACTATCAACAAGTAGTTATCACCAACAGTGTAATTCACAAGTTGAGCGTTTCAATTCATTCCTTGAACAATCTCTCAGAATGTATATTGATAAGGAACAAACAAATTGGCCAGATATTATTCCGGATATACTTATGGCATTCAGAGCATATCCCAGCACCATGAGTACACATTTCTCGCCCTATTTTTTGGTCTTTGGCAGGGAAATGCGTCTACCATGTGAAACTACACTTTTACCAAGTGAAAGTTTAAATCAAAATATCAGTGACAGGCTGCATGATTTAACACATGGTTTCCAAATTACTAGAGACCAAGCAAAGAAAAACATTGAACATGCTCAACAGCAATACAAGAAATACTACGATCGGACAGCTAAGGAACCAACATTTTTCATAGGACAGAAAGTTTGGCTACTATGCTGTAAGACCCCAATAGGTAAGAATAGAAAGCTTATGCCCAAATATGTGGGACCGTACTACATTGTAGAAGAATTGCCAAATTACAATTACAAGCTTAGAAATACCATAGACAATAAATTGGTAAAGGCCCCAGTACATGCGAACAGATTGAAAATGTTTTGGAGTCCAGAGGACCGACCGACAAATGTACCAGATGACATAGATTTTACTATTGAGCTAAATCCAGAATTAATGCCTGAAAATGATGAACTTTCTGATGACACGGACACGGACACTGGCACGAGTGACAGACACTCACAGGTTGACACACCGTCTGACGATGTTAAGAATAAGACTGACACACCAGCAGATGATACTACTGCGGACAAACAAATAAGTGAGCAAGCGAGTAATGCAGAAGACATTTACTACGTGGAAAAGATCTTAGCACATAAAAAGATCAACGGACAGTCATACTATAGAATAAAATGGCTAAACTTTCCACTAAGAGAGTCCACATGGGAAGTAGAAACAAATATTCCTGACCATATAATACAGGAATATTTTGTCGCTAAAGAGATGAAAGCAAAGGGTCGCAGAAAGAAAACGAGAATAAGAAGAAAATAAAGTGTTCAAATGAACTGATGACAAAGATATGATGACCAAATAAGTGAAAAACAAGCCATAGGATAATACATATATAAGTCACATGATGTACGGTAACAATTATCCATGGAATCGCTAAAGCATACACTAAATGTACTATTACCCGAATTTCATTTGTCAATTACATAAGATCAAAATTCAATGTGCACTTAATTCAGGAATGTAATATGTGTTGACAGTGTCGTTCTATAATAGACAGCGATTAATTTTACCGTGCATTACACATAGAAAAGTGACACCTGTCATTTTATTTGTCAGGTACAAAGATGGCGATTGTGATGATGACGATGATGATGATGATGATGACAGATATACAAGCGAATACAGTACCACGTGTTAACTGGGGGACATTTTTTCTTCACGCAGGCAAAATGAGTGCCAGTCAATCAAATTGGATACATACTTTTCAAGTGAAACTACCTAAAGTACACGATATAAATTTTTTTGCACAACAAGTGTGTACCACTGGAAATCAGACGACGTGTAATATGGTTAGGACAGCAACGGAATACTTTAATCTCATTCAACAGGAGGTAGTACAGCATTGGCAGACAATCGAAAGTGATATCAACTCTTTAATTCCCACATTACGACTTCAAAATACAGATAGTAGACAGAGAAGAAATATTATTGCCGAAATTTCAAAAGGACTCTTTGGTCTGGCTACAGATCATGATTTACAGATTTTGGCCCATCACTTGCAACAGTTAGCAAGACGGACAGATAACATGACACATAGTTTTGATGAGACACATGCCCTAATGACTTCATTTATGACCAAGACTAACGAACGTATATCAAACGCTATAGATGGCATAACTGGTAACCATGCCGCTATTGTACAAATTCAAACGACCCTACCGTTATTCGAAAGCGCATCAATGTGGCTCACTAGGTATATGGCTAGACGAACTATGGATGTCTCTAACCTTCAGGCTGCTTTGGACCGTTTTTACATCGGTATTCAACAGCTAATGGTAAATACATTAACCCCAAATCTCATTCCTGTATCGGACATAGCAATCGCTCTGCGGCGAGTTTCGCGGCGCTTGTTGCATAATTATCCTAGTTTTAAAATTGCACAAACATCACCTCGGTTCTATTACGAACAGCCAGTTATCGCGTACAGTAAACATGACATGCATATTTACATTAGCATCGCGATACCAATAGTTAACAATGAACACCTATTAGACGTATATAAGATTCAAACTTTCCCACTCCCTGTAAACCATACATCTAAAGATACAACTAAAGTTACCAACGTTCCATCATATTTAGCAATTTCACCATTACATGATAAATTTATTGAAATGACACAGTCTGATTTCACCTTATGTATAGGACAGGGTACAAAACACTGCAAATATCTGATAAGCACTCAGTTATCCAGACAACCCACATGCAGTTTTTCTATGTTTATAAACGATTCTCCAGGTGTTAAAAATAACTGCAGGTTTACTTATTCAGTAAATGGTATAACTTCATTCGTCACGGAAACTGATTCAGGAACACTCTTTATAAGCAATGCTTCATCGATAATTACAACTTGTAACCAACATATAGAAAAACATGAAGGTTGTCTCGCCTGTTATGTTAAATTACCTTGTCAATGCGGACTTTTGATTGACAACTTTGAAGTTTCACCGCGGATAAGAGATTGTCATCAAAACAGGACAATATCTAAAGCTTATCCCACAAACTTGCAACTGCTATCACATTTCTTCTCTGATAAACAATTAAGAAATATTTCAGGAGATAGTCAGCTTCAAGAAATATTAAAATTTCAAATTCCAGATATCACAATTAAGAGACATGAATTTTCAAAAATCATGAAAAAGGACCATGACATGAAGATAGACTTAGGTATTCTAGCAAAGAAAGCGAAAATGGCACAAATTGTTTATCCTTCATTGGCTGATCAATTGTATTTTGATAATACAATAGATGACGACGGAATATTTTCAACTACAAAAATATTGGCTATTACTTCATTTATATTATCAATCATGTCTATATCGTTAGCAGTCCTTATCTTCTTCAAAGTGAGATCAATTGCTTTAACGATAGCCATATTAGCTCATCCTCCAGTAACAAAAACACAACTAATCTACGAAATTCAAACAGTTAAACCAACACCTCAGACCAGTGAAACTTGGCTCTCTACTGATTTTCAACCAGTTATTAATTTGGAAGTCATACTCCTTTCTCTCATGATATTTATAATACTTATCATTGTGTTTAGGTATTATTATCGAAGAATTAAACCAGTTACTACTCTTACAATTGAAATAGCAAATCATAATAGCATAGTACGAATTCCCATTTACAACTTTAGATCTTGCCCCCATTACCTATCGTTTACAGCTGATTCGGAAATTAAACACATTGAACTTTTAAGGAGTGGTATGTCAGCCTGCATGTATCTGGACTGGACAAATCCAAAAGTCAACCAAGGACAAATTGTCCACAATGTGAATAATAACGTTCACATTTCTCTTTATACATATTACTGTCTAAAGAAATTACTGGTGACGCCATATACTTATCACCTCTATTATATCCATAGCGATCTGATTTACCCAATCGAACTGGAAACCACTAAACCAATACAACCACTGCCAATTGTAAGCCATCCGTCAACCTCGCTTTATCCTGACTTACACAGGGACAGTACTAAGTGATTATGTGTCTACATGCTATTAAATACTTATTATAGGAAACTAATTGAGATAATGTCAATGAATGTAGAAATAATTTGAAATTATATCACCCAAGACTTCCTCACTCCTTGAATATCACTTCTCGTAACGGCCAAAGGTTAATAAAAATGACTGGCACTAGGACTATGAAACGTGTACACCCCCCAGACTCACAACAGTGAAAGTCATCACAGAAAATCAATCGACTGATGGTATGAAGAAGATTCCCAACAGATATGTTCCGCGACAAAAGAGTGTGCAGCAGAAGACATTAACAGAGTGTCCAAACGGAGGACGGTGTATTGTCCAGGAGAAGTTCAGACATTAACTTACAAATATTTCTGTGGTGGACGGCATAAATTAAACTCTACACATGACTTATTCAGATGTTGTCTACTTGTTGTAAATGTGTCCATGTGCACTGACATATAAAGTGTTTCCAGTGAGAAGTCTCCGTGCAGGCTTAGCACAGGAGAAACCCTCAGTGCAGTGATTAACTCATTTGAGACCCCACAAAGATTCCCGATCAATAACACAGCGAGACGGGCTGTGAGACTGTGCTGACTGATGACACAGGGGTATATCAATGAGAATATATTGTGTGTTATAGACACGCTAATACATGTTGTGTATCTATATAAAAAGACAAACGTGTGCAGGTCACGGATCTGTGCATATCATGCAAATGCACACAAAACATATACATAGATTAATACCATATTTCATATCAGATGTCGTCAGGCAGTACATGAATGAATTTCTGCTTGACAGAGCTGGTTATCAGTTCTTTGTGTCCTTTTACTATAAATCTTCTTGTTGTTATTCATAACCATACATGTTGTATTTTAAGGTACCGATGTGTACTTAACTTAAGAAGTATAGTAAGTAATCCGGTAAATGAGTAAAGTGTCATAAAGGGTACTTACACGTGAACATGTGTGCGTGCGAGTGGGGGACACATCCTCTCTCCCCTCGTCCTAGAGACTAATGCACAACAAAGGAAACTGAGACCAGTGTGCAGTGAACGGACAATTGTTATAATCAAGACCAGCGGGGCTGACCTCTGCAACGGATCAATAACCCCGATCACTGATGTGTGACGCATGACATTGTTGTGAGCTGACCACAAACCATTTATGACCTGGTCAGGCAGAGACTGGGACAATTCAGATTGCAGTGCATGTATAATTATTATTCCTCATTGATAAATCGGGAGATTTATTTTTTCCACCGGTGGCATATCACCTATATATAAAAATGCCCAATAATGTTAAAATGTAAAATGTATATTCTAAATGTGATTTGTTGTGTAATTCAAAATATGAATAATTTAATAATCATTTGTGGTGAATATTGTTTTAATAGAGATAGTTAGTCTTGTTCAAATCTATATGTTTAGCATTGTATGAAAATATCTCTCTCCAGTCTAAGAAGTGACCATAGGATGAGTCACTAGTCCTATTGATTATTAAGCTTCCTTGACCATTCATATAACCATATTTGGTAGCATGTGAGTCCAGAAAGTTCTAAGTAACATATATTGTCAGGTCCAGTGGAAATTTTGGACATGACTCATAATGCTAATAAGATAGCTGAGATGGGACGCTCCGAGTGGAGAGCAGGAGCAGAGCGGACCTCATCCTGGTGCTGGCTGGACGTTCCTGTCCAGACTCCCTGTATAATGTTCTACTTACATAAAGACTGAGAGAGCGACCCGGTGTTTGTCTGTTTGTTGGAGACCCATCGCCCCAAGCTACATCCCCAAGGCTTAAGGGTGCGATAATATATTCACATGACTTCTGCAAATGTACTATACGCCTGAGGCCTCTTCAGTACGAAATAAAGATTGAGTTTGAATCAAAATCAACTTTGTGCGATTACAAAACATCAGAAATAAAAATATGGCCAATTGAGATTTTTGAAAATGTAGATTTTACACTTGTTTTAGATATAGATATAAATGTTACATTTTTGTAAATATACGTATAGTTTTCCAAGCTGTTTATGGCCCAGACCCCATTGGTACTATTGGCAATCGTTTACCTGATTTATTTCAATGACTCATTTATGTATACATCTATCAAAAGTAGAAAAATAGAAGAACTTACTTAGTATTGTGAGGAAACATATCCCAACAAATCATATAAGGGGCGGATCCCTTGCAACCACGCTTTAAGATGATTTGGCTTTTGCTCCATGTACAAACACGTGTTACATACCCAGAAACGCAATGTAAAGTGTGCCATATGGTGGATGATCTGTTATGGTGAGGGGTTGTTTCTTATGTGACTGTAAGTTGGATTTGGTGACACTACAGAGGACGCTTACATGTGCTCATTATATCCAAGAGGTGCTTGATCCTGTCCATAGACAGGCCAATAGGCCAATCATTTCAGATGATAACACTCGAACCCCATCGTTCATAATTGTGTTCGAACGGTTGAAAAACAATGATGTTATGTGGACCCCGTTGCCATCAACATCCCCCGATCATCATGTTTTGATCCAAATTGGCCTACGGTTTGGTGGACAAAATCCTTGTCAACCTGAGGGAAATTGGAGGCAGCCTTAAATGAGGAGTGGCAGCACATCCACATAAAACTATTCAGGAAGATTGTAACGCTTCAGCCGAGAAGAGCGGCTATTTTCCATTAGACAAAAGATAGCAACTTTTTATTGACATTTTGTTGTTCCTAAGACACTTTCTAAGTCTATTCAATATGGTAGCCTCTGATGGCACATTCCCAGAACTTGCTCCTACCATAAAAGGGATACGTGTTTTGTTCAAATTACACCCATGGTTTCTCATTGTTTTCTACCCATGTGCTCACCTTAAATAAACGCCATTAATGCCACGAAAATAACCTGTCATCTTCCGAAGCCTTCTCAATTTGTAAATGCTGAAGCTCTGGTCAGTATCTTATGACCTACTTTGACAATCTTTACCTCTTGTGTTCATCAATATAATCAGTTAATTAATCTAAATAGTGTCCTTCTTAGCTCGTAAAGTAACGAAAAGTCTCCATTGAAGGCTACTAGATATATTGAAGCCTATGTAGTTGAGTAAATGAAGCTTATCATCTTAGTAATGTCTCAATTGAAGGCTACTTTATATATTGAAGCCTATGTAGTTGAGTAAATGAAGCTTATCATCTTAGTAAGGTCTCAATTGAAAGCTACTATCGAAGTATGGCCTCTACTGCAAGCTATCACTGGTTGCATAATAAACTAATATTGGAATAAAATACAATGATAGTACAGTTGAAAATGATACAATGAAGACCAACATACATTTTCAAAGTGTGCTTCCCTTATACATCCCAGGGACGAATTCAGAACACACGTACACAGATGAGGTTGTGCTCGAGGAAGTACATGTTCATGATAATTATGTTCAGTTACATGCAATTTGAAAATCCAGGAATAGATTTTAAGGAAATCTAAGTCAAAGGCGTTTTTACTTATTTTTTTACGCCAGAAATGTAATTGATTTATGTTTTGATATTATTCTCGACCAAAAAACATTAATAAGTTAAATTGCCATTTGTTACTTATCTTTTAGAACAAATATCGTGATACACATATCAATGAAACCACTAATTAAAATGAAAAATTACAATTCCTTTTTTTTAATTTTAAAGTGATGATTTGATATTGATTGATTTTCATTTAAGAATAAAATACCCTACATACCTTTAAAAGTCTTATAATGATATGGTTTGAATGGATGTTTTAATACATAATTCATAATAAAATTATTTACAATCGAATGAAATTGAAAAGATTAATAGGAAATGTAATGTATAACGCTGACTCGTGGAGTGATCTGAGAATACAGTGTCAGTCCAAGACTAGCTATCGAGTGTATTAGTATATTTGTTATTTCTCCAACTCAAAATGAGAACACTTCTGTTCGCGTTGCTCATGACTATATCCAAGGGCATTGACAAACAGAAATGGAGATGTGTACCTGCTCTCAGTGGCTCAGTAAGATTTATAAAATCTTCAAATGAGGAAAGCATCATTGGTTGCATTATTCAATGTTCTTCTGTGGTAGGATGCAATGCTGTGACTATATACAGGACTGACACAGATGCACTACACTGGACTCTGGTGAATACTACAAACACCGGACCATGGCTCTGTCAACATGCAGCATGCAGTTCATACGGGAAATCCAGCTATGCTGTGGACGTGACACGGAGTGTAGAAGTACGCACAGGTTTAAACAATGCAGAGAGGAAAACATCAATGTCCATTCTTGAGAGTGACACATCACTTCCCCTCCCTCTAAATGAGACGCCATTGTCCATTCCAATAAATGACAATCTAAATCATAAAGGAAACACGGATGTCGTTACAGGGACCAACACTGATATCCCCATAGACATAAACAAAACCCGAAGCATCACTGTAAACCACGTGGAGGCAACTCACAAATACAAAAACACTGATATCCCCATTGCTGACATTAAGGAACCAATAAGCACGTCAATAAACGGGAAGAGAGAAACCTTCAGTCTGAACACCACTTTTGCAGACTTGAGCACCCCCGTCAAAGCAGACACCACTTTTGCAGACTTGAACACCCCTGTCAAAGCAGACACCACTTTTGCAGACTTGAACACCCCCGTCAAAGCAGACACCCCTTTTGCAGACTTTAGCACTCCCATCAAAGCAGACACCACTTTTGCAGAATTGAGCACCCCCGTCAAAGCAGACACCACTTTTGCAGAATTGAGCACTCCCGTCAAAGCAGACACCCCTTTTGCAGACTTTAGCACTCCCGTCAAAGCAGACACCACTTTTGCAGAATTGAGCACTCCCGTCAAAGCAGACACCCCTTTTGCAGACTTTAGCACTCCCGTCAAAGCAGACACCACTTTTGCAGAATTGAGCACCCCCGTCAAAGCAGACACCACTTTTGCAGAATTGAGCACCCCCGTCAAAGCAGACACCCCTTTTGCAGAATTGAGCACTCCAGGTGGTGAGGTAGTTCTAAGCCATTCAACAAATACGCAAACGAAACATAACCAAGCGTTTGGAGACCAATATCTACAGAGAAGCATTTCAGATAGCCCAACCCAACAACCCGATGAAACTTCTGCGTCAATAAGCCTGATTACTTCTACAAACCGATGTGGGTGTATTCTTCTCCCACAGGAAAACTGCCGAACTGTTTTTCAATATGTGTACATGAACATGTTTTCATATTTTGATACTTCTGAAGGTGAATTCACTTACGCCCCTCGGATCTTTGATTTTAAAGGTTTTTATGCTGAAACAATACAGGTGGACTACGTTGTGAAGAAATTGTTTTTCCAATTAGTTTCTAATATGGAAGAGACCAAAATCACTTCGATTAACTTTGATGGTTCACATAAGGAAATCATTGCAAAGAGGAACTGCCATGGCTTGATCCTACTTGAGGAGGGGCATCGATTATTCTACAAGCAGGACGGGTACATCATGATTTACAACATACAGACAAATAACAAGACACAGTTTCAGAAAGTTAAGCAACCGGCTCACATCATAATGGTAGACTCTAAGAAAAACCTTCTGTATTGGTCGAATTTATACACAATTTCGCCAAAATCTCGTGTGTACAGAAAGTCGTTGAAAGCACAAGGTAAACCAGCATCTATAAATATTGATATTAGAAAATATAAAGGAACGCACTTTTGTCCCCAAGGCAACATCATAATGATAAAAGATCAGTACATGTATTGCCCAGGTGATAAGAAATGTGTTTCAACTATATTGGATACGGAACTTCAGAAGCAATGTGATCTTGATAAATGTAGTTTATTCAAGCAGAGCGGTAAAATATTGCATTTAGTGAAAGCATATTTCTGCAACCTTTTTGTCTAGTCTATTTTTTTTCAGGACTTAATAAAACATTTAAATTGATTGTGTCATGTCAAGACAAATATCTGTATGTGCCAGGTAAATAGTTCACATCTCTCCTCTAACATTTGCAATATTTTAAATACTTATTACTGTTGCATACATTTGAAAATACTAGTGAACTAACATTTATCCATAGCTTAACAGTAAAGATAAATGTAAGTCTTTGTAAATACCTTAAGATATTACCTAAGACTAGGGATATCAACCACCCGTATCTAAATTCGTTCGAATTGTCTCCGGCTTCGGATCAAGAGGTCCGGGGTCCGAATCCCGCCAGGTGCACGGCAACTTTTTCTGCAGTAGAGAACTGTTCTACACGCAATAAGGTTTGGGTGCAATGCTGCACTGAATTTCAGCGAAGTACCACCCATGGTTCGCTAGTTCCAGCCGCTGCTCGTAGGTTTCACCGCAGTGCATAGCCACATGGCGTTGCGGGCTTTCTCCCTGCCATAATACTAGCAGCCGCGATGTAAGTGAAATACTCTTGAAGGCGGCGTTAAACTCCAACTCACTCATTCACTCACTCACTCGAATTGTCTCCATGGTATATAAATGTGTCACGTATATCATGTGTATATACGTATATGTAATATGTATATATTTTATGGATTTATTGTCATTTATATATTACATTTTAATTGTACTGCACACTCAAGATGTATCTTATTTATAACGTTTACTTGTACACTATTTTCTTACCTGGTTTATGTGATTCGATTTATATTGCAATTTTATGTTTACTTTAAATTGTCATTTAACTGTATTTGGTCTCTCATAACCCATTTTTGGGTGGCTCGCATACTTTATGTACATATTGTATCTGTATTTTATTTATCGCGAGGCGAGACTTTAATAAAATATCTATCTGTCTGTCTGTTTGTCTATATCACATATAGAATTACTTCTGCTTATAGCACTGAAAATGAAAGTAACTATCGGCGGCGCAGGTTTGAAATGAACGGACTGTTCTATTTTAGTAACAGATAATGTTAATCTGGGCATGTATTCAATATTTTACACTACTTGAGTAACACACAATTTGATATTAGCAGCAGTTTAAATTGAAAAAAATTGAGTGTTAAAATTGTAAAATCCCCAAAACCGATTATTATTCCAATGCATTAAAACGAGTAGGCTAATAATTCAGAAAATTACATGCAATCAGAAAATTCGGATACGATTTAAATACATAGCCTATATAAAATTCTTCAAAGGCATTTAGAAGTTGGCACACACACACACACACACACACACACACACATACACACACACACACACACACACACACACACACACACGCGCGCACACACACACACACACACACACACACACACAGTGATGTTAAAGGTGGCAAACGGGGACACTTAAAAAACACATGTAACCGGGGACATTTTTTCCAGCTGCTCTACAGCTGTACCACTTGCATGGCTTACTTCCCCTGTCAAGTATGTTAGTTCTAAACATTGACTGGCTCTACAGGATACATTTGAACGAGTATGAACTTTCATGTAGGAACCGGGGACACACACTGACTGTGTGTGTGTGCTTTTTTGCATGCAAGCGGGGACAGTGTGTATCTTTTACACCATGGAACCGGGGACATGTGTGTAACAGGTATTTCTCTGCAGAAACAGAGACATTTTGGGTTCACTTTTGTATACAAAAAAAGTATACATGCGTGTGTTTAAGAGGTTGTTGCAATCTGATGGTCATACACAGCCTGAGAATCCATTTTACTACGCTAAGTGCGTATGTGTAAATTTTCACAAGCAAACGGGGACAGTGTGTATCATTTACACCATGGAAGCGGGGACATCTATCCATCAGGTATTTCTCTATGGAAACTGGGACATTTGGGTTATTTTGTGTGTACAAAGCACGGCTATATGTGTGTGCTGAAAAGATTATTGCAATCTGAAGGTCATATTCATCGTGAGAATCCATTTTACTACAATAAGTGTGGATGTGTAAGTTTTCACAAGCAAACGGGGATGTGTGTATCATTTACACTATGGAAGCGGGGACATGTGTCTATCAGGTATTTCCTATGAAAACTCGGACATTTGGGTTCATTTTTGTATACAAATCACGGCTATATGTGTGTACTTAAAATATTATTGCAATCTGACGGTCATACTCATCGTGAGAATCCATTTTACTGCAATAAGTGTGTATGTGTAAGTTTCCACAAGCAAACGGGGACAGTGTGTATCATTTACACCATGGAAGCGGGGACACTAATTGTGTATTAATATTGTCTCTATGGAAACCAACTGGGTGTGAATAAGTGTTTTCTAATTAGCTTAATTTGAGGAAATATGTGTTGGTGTGTATCTTGTGCTGTCAAACTGTCATCCAAAACATGAGAATATATTCTCCTATGATATGTGTGCATGTTTGGTTTCACACATGCAAACGGGGACAATGTGTGTCATTTCAACATGGAACATGGAGGACAGTTGCAGTTGATCAGGCAAGATATCATATGTGTATCAACTGTATATTTGAAGAAAATTTTGAGTCCAAATTGAGTCTGATGTTGATGTATAGTATTGGGTGACAAATATACAATTTAAGAGTTACGATATACTTATAGTTTAAAAGATAATTAACTGAGAAGGAAGAAAATTAATGTTTTATTTCTTTTAAAGGTTGTTGAAAATTTATTCATATATTAAACACAAGGAAAAATTTCCTGGAATTATGTAAGGTTTATCTTATACAACCATAATCGAGGATGCATATACAAGAACAGCACTAGCAGAAATTTGAAAGAAAAACATTTGTTCATATAACAACTAAATAACCTTAAATTATGCTTTGCCAACTGTAAATGTGATGAATTGTTCTAATGAATGACTAAAATGTAAGAAGCTAAAGTTCTTATTACTAGGGATTGTATTGGCATTAAGTCTGCGATACAAAAATTGTATTCGCAATGATATATTTAAAAAAAATTGCTTACCTATAAGTTGCGATACGATACGTATCCCGATATAAGGGTGGCGATAGAATATATAGAATAAACTTACAGCTTGCTTCTAATCCATGATATTGCATTCCAACAATAAACAAACCTCACAACAAAAACAATGTTTAAATGAAGTAAAATTGTATACATAACAAAATTAACACCTTGAACTGTTTTCATGAACATGTTAGAAATCACAAAATCTGTTATCACTGGAGAGACTTAATATGAAGTCATGAGCAACTAAATCACAATGAAAATGCTGAATGCTGAGATCAAGAGTAACCAACTGTCAACATGAAATTGAAAACAAACTGGATACTTTAATATATTTTAGAAACAACATAGGTTTGTTATCACTTGAGTCATTTAATATTGTAATATCAAGCCATGGACATCTAAATGAAAGCGAATATCAGAAAATCAAACATTTGATAACATTATTATGTTATAAGTAACTCAAGTGAGAAATGAGATACACCGTTTGAGAATAATACAGATAGACATTTAAAACCATAAAGATCTTGCAAATGTCCATGAACTTCAATACCTGCAAGCTGGATCTTTCTGTGTTTTATATTGACACCTTGACAACTCTATCGATGTGTATAAGTATATACCTGTACATGTAAACATATAATGGGAAATAAATACATATACATTTTTTTTAAAAAGTAACTCAATTGATGAAAATCAATTAAAGGTGTAAAACATCCCGTGTGCAAAACTGTAACATGATGATTCAAACTTTCAAACTTGAAACTTGTCTGTTACGAAGAGGTTGTTTCTCCAATGTTTACCTGTGGTGGTGGGATATTTGCTCCCATTTCAGTCGGATGGTGAAGAAGCTTCCATGTGTATCTGTCAAGGTGGGTATGTTGCACCCATGTTTGTCTGTGTTGTTGAAGAAGTTGCTCTCATGTGCATCTCTCGCAGTTGGGTTGTTGTTCAATGTTTGTCTGTTGCAATGAGGTTGTTGCTCCAATGTTTGTCTGTTGCGGTGGGGATGTTGCTCTCATGTTTGTCTGTTGCAATGAGGTTGTTGCTCCAATGTTTGTCTGTTGCGGTGGGGATGTTGCTCTCATGTTTGTCTGTTGCAATGAGGTTGTTGCTCCAATGTTTGTCTGTTGCGGTGGGGATGTTGCTCTCATGTTTGTCTGTTGCAATGAGGTTGTTGCTCCAATGTTTGTCTGTTGCGGTGGGGATGTTGCTCTCATGTTTGTCTGTTGCAATGAGGTTGTTGCTCCAATGTATGTCTGTTGCGGTGGAGATGTTGCTCCTATGTTTATCTGTGGTGGTGGGGTATTTGTTCCCCTTTCTGTCTGTGGTGTAGGGTATGTTGCTCCAATGTTTGTATTTTGCGGTGGGGTTGTTGTTGCCATGTTTTTCTGTGGTAGTGAGGTTCTTGTTTCAGAGCAGAAGACTAGGTGTTAGTCGGCTGTCTACGTTCTCAAGCATTTTAACTACGTTTACGTAGGTTTGTTGTTGACGCATTGCATCAAGTTCCTATACATCTAACTACTCTAAAGTAAGTATAATTACGCTCAACTAAGATAAAATGCACAAAGGTCCATCAGGTTAGAGGTTTTGTGGCTACGTTCAATGAACTAGGTTAAACTACGTAACTTAACGTAAGTGTGATCCCCCCATTAGTACGTTGGAGAATTATCACACAGTGTTTACTCCGTTTGCATGTGAAGGGACGGGTATGAACGAATGCGTTTTGATACGTTCATCATGTGGGATACATAGTAAAACAAGTAAAACATAAAGAACTTGCACCTGTAAACATGTTGAATATTACTTTTATTCTACTTTTGGATGATAGCCAAACAACAAGAAGAAGGGTTGCTTGGTTTAAACATATTTCATTCATGATGAACACGTTATCCACCTTATAGGGTTTGATCTCCCGGTCCAGGAGACGACGATAGCAGGAAAGAAATTCAATCATTTTTTCCCACACTATTCCATTGAAGTTTTATACTTTTTCACATTGAAACTGAGAACCATAATAAGAACAGGCAAGACCGTGCTGGATATTTACATAAGGCGGGCCAGGACGTCAGTGTGGTACAAGAACAACGTACTAAGAACGAAATGATAAAACGAGAACTGTTTGATTACGAGTTGATCGGGAGACATACGGGGTAGAAAGATATTGTGCGTATGAAGATCGAGATATGTCTCGTTCAGAACTGATATAAACTGACTGATAACGGGATTGAACAGATAGAAAACGTTATGAACAATATTATCCCATTTAAACGTGGTACCAACTGTCAGAGGACGGGAAAAAGACTAGATGGACTTTCTGAGAACTGTCTGTAAATGTACTTGGATCGTGATATGAAAATTTATGCGCAAAAGTTACCCGTTCCTGTCCCATTCGAGGTCGTTGTACAATATTTTTTGGACGGAGTAGAACGTAGTGAGAACTATCTTGGTGTAACTCAGGCATAAGAAATACCCTGGGCGCAAGGTCACTTTCTTTCTTTGCTATACGATTAACTCAGTGCTAACAGTATATCAAGTAAATGCACAGTAAAGGCTTTCAATCGTCCATTCAATTACTGAATACACTATCGGCCAAAATAAACGCCTTCCAGATATCTTATCAATTTTCGTGAAAACTATAATGAGCACTTTAGCAATATTATTTAAGAAATAAAGTTCGCTGTACCCCAATGTGTTTTGTAATAAAGTATAGTTTTGCCCTGAACTATAACAGTTAAAGCACGAGGATAAATTTCGCTGTACCCCAATGTGATATGGACTAACGTCCTCGTGCTTTAACTGTATATAATAGTTCAGGGCAAAACTATACTTTATTACAAAACACATTGGGGTACAGCGAACTTTATTTCTTTTCTAAGATGTCAAATGATCAGATACAGGTAACATTCTGCTTCCAATAATTTGGAAATAAAAATATTGTTTACATTCTTCATATTTATAATCCATGAACAGGGCCAACGGATGGCTATTCCACGTGTAAAACCCACCCCCTGAGATAGACTAAGATCACGTGACTAACATCCCAAAAATAATTGTGGGTAGTATAGTGTTATAGAGCTGGATCAAGTCTAAGGTGATGGCGGAACGTAATTTGTCTAATTCACATGTTTACTGCTGTCATAAAAGTTGATGTTCATTGTCCCACCACTTATTTTGACAGTCTGCAGAAGTTGCAAATCATGAAAAGGAGTACACGCTTTATTGGTTGCTATATATTATAGCTAAAATGGATGGAATTATCATGAAACCGCCCTCTTGTTATCAGAAATGAGCGGGCCACTGCAAATGATAACGGCCCTCTCAACGCTGACGACGGGCCATTATCACTTCGTTTCTAAGTGACGTCACTTTCGAATCTCCTCTTGAAATTTAAACAAATATTGCGACCAAATGAGCATATCGACTCGAACATTTTAAAACGTTTTACATGTCTTTCTTTCAAACGAGGACACGTAATTTTGCCAAATAATATCATAAACACGATGTGACAATACAACCGCACTGATTCTTAAGTGTTTTAAACAAAATAAAGAAGAATGTCGTTCTCAGTCACCACCGGTAGACCTTCAATGTTAGATTTAGGTAGCCTAATTACGCATGCATCCTAAACTTGCTAAACATGTAATGATTTGTTGATTTTCATTATTTTACTGATTGGTTATATAATAAAACACGACTATGCATCAGTATGATAATCATTACATATAGACTGCTTTCGTTTTCCCGATCAACGGCTAACATTCCGTTCATCAGCCGTAAAACGCAAGCGACTATGACGTCATTCTTCACTTGTGACGTCACAGTGGTTCTCGGTGGTAACACGATGCATTTTTTGCTGTGTTGTTCACATACAACTGTAATTAAAACTTGTAGAAGAATTCGAGTACAAAAGAACAAATCCCATCCATTTGAGCTATAATAGGGGTAACGTTGTTTTTCAGGGCATTATCCTTTGCAGAAGCCCTCAGTCTTCTTCAACTGCCGTCCTTCGTCGGGCAGTTAATTGAAGACCTCGGGCTTCTGCAAATGATAATGCCCTGAAAAACAACGTTACCCCTATAAGAGTTCAGACGGCTGAGGCGAATCGACGTTACGTTACCATGGACACCTGATCACGAGGGAGCGGCGTGGAACAGAGGGAACGTCATTCGACTGTTACGTCATAAAAAAACTATACCTTTATTGTCTGATAAAGTACTTTTTTTCTTGTTCTAACCGCCAGTCATCTTAGAAAGCATAATGTAGTTGCACCATTTCTGCATGATATTTCTAAATTTGAGAAGTTGTCATGTCACAAAAGAATGGCGATTGTTGAAACGAGGCAAATGAATTGTTCAGTTCTCGATCAGTGCTTGATCAGAAAAACATCTGAAACCGATTTTCATACAAGCACGGGCAACAATACAGGCACGCATTCGCATTAAAATGGTGATGACACTACCGATGTACGTGGGTAGGGTGCGCAAGTGAATCAAACGGAAATAGTGGTATTCATTGAGCCATGGACATTATATGTAGGCCCTATAGGACAAACTGACCTAAGATCGGACACCACCCGAAGTCGCCCGAACTTCAGACACTTTCAATTTACAGCTGACTCAAAAACAAAGCCAATTGTATCGCTCCGTTGGTTTCAAAATATTTCTGTTCATTTTCTGACAATACTTGATTCTTTTGAGAAATATCTGACAGTCAGGTATACTTTAAAAACAAAATATATGCACGTATATGAAGAAACAATTAGGTAGTCGATTAAATTTGTATTTTCGTTATTTCAAGTTTATTCTTGAGTTTAGAATTGAGATTTTGATAACATGTCAAAATGACCTTGGTTCGGACAGGTTTGACCATGGTTCGGACACAAGTACCGTATTTCCTCTAATACAACCCGGGCCTCCAATACAACCCGGGGGGTAAGGGGCGCTGAGGTAAATACAACCCGGGTCTCCAATAGTACCCGGGTCTCTATTAGAACCCGGGTTTTACGTAACAATTGAATACTCCGTGTTGCAATATAAAATAGTTATACACTCGTTTTGAGGGAAAATATTTGTGTGACCGCGTGAAATTCAACTTAAACACGTCCATGATAACAAATATCCGTCTTGTTCAGTTAATTCTCTTTTTACGATAAGTCACCCCAAGAAGATTATAAACATCATTTCATGTCTGAAAAAATATAACCCGGCCTCCAATACAACACGGGCCTCTAATAGAACCCGGGTGTAAGTGGGTGCTGAATGAAATAGAACCCCGGGGTTGTATTATAGCACAGGTGAAGTTTAGCGCAAATATGTTGCGCAACAGAGATGAACGACCAGTAGACTATACCCTTAACTAGATGAGCGTTTGCGGGACACCGCAAAAGCAGAGCAGCTCCGAAACTTAGGGTCTCGCCTTTCCCTGTTCCGCCTTCTCGTCAGCATCAATAAAATGGGAATTCTTTTTAACAAAAACTTGTTGATTATTCGAGTTATTACCAATCATAACTGGGGTTACTGTTCACAAGTTTGTTCTTAAAACCTATTTCTTATTTCAAAATTTGATCAAAGGATTAACGTGGCCTTAACCAATATCTCATGACCTTGACCTTTGACCTTCAAGTTTGTGAGCAATGAAAGAAATCGAAAGATATAATTTTTGGCGGTTATTTATTAACCATTTCATTTAATTATGTATTTTCTACAGATATTGGAATAATGTTTTCACCTAACTAGGTATTTTGCTTGAATTTTATAATCAATGAGAATAAATTTGTAATAATTTGCTGGTCTTATCGTAATAAAAAGTACATTGAACAGGCAATAATGTGTATGTTCTCAGGACATTTAGAATCTTTGTTTATAAAACAATCGTCGCATTCTGTAATGTGTGACAGGGGTCGCCTAACTTCCAAGAGAAGCACGTGAAGCCCGTTGGTTTCTATGGCGACCTGCGCTAAATACGAGCCTTCGCTCTTCGGAAACGCTTGCTACAGTGTAGTACGTTTTATGTAATAAAGGGGATTCTGTTTATATGACGTCAGATACCCTTAGCGCGCGTTACTCGGAGGGTTACTTCTCTTTGAAACCAAATTTCATTACATTGTCGTCATATTAAAATTATTTATCACATGTCATGTTGTAGATGAAAGATTGACGTTATAGGTATATATATTCCACAAATAATTTTGTATTTGAAAAAATAACATCCTTGATGGCTCTTTAACAGATCAAAACCGAAAACAATGAGTATCTGTATCACTAGTTATCCAATGAACATTCTTTTACTCGGACTAAATGAAAGCAGTCAAATAATTTCAAATTGTGCTGCTGTCATATCTAAAGTAGTGAGAGAGAGAGAGAGAGAGAGAGAGAGAGAGAGAGAGAGAGAGAGAGAGAGAGAGAGAGAGAGAGAGAGAGAGAGAGAGAGAGAGAGAGAGAGAGAGAGAGAGAGAGAGAGAGAGAGAGAGAGAGAGAGAGAGAGAGAGAGAGAGAGAGAGAGAGAGAGAGAGAGAGAAATATGAAGAGTACCTGTCAGTAACACCAAGCAACAATCACTGAACAGAAAGAATGTAGCAACACCTCAAACTGTTCATTGTTCGAATAGAATGAAACTGACAATGACAATGTTATGAAATTACTCAAATTCGGTTTCAAGTATAACATTGTGTAATGGACCCTCTTAGTGCCCGGCCGTTTACGCTATGCGCTCACACAGTGCCGCTAACTTTTTTGAGTCACTCAAGATTTAGGTCAACGTTGTACATAAAATGTCACCAGGGCGTTATTCATGTTTATAAAACCATGAAATTTTAACTGAAGGATACCAAGTAGGGTGTCTCTCTACCTATGTATTTTTTTGTTATAAATATTTAGAATAAAAACGAATAAGCATTGATTATAAACGGCAAAGACGTTTTTCGCGTAAATTACCAATTGCCACGTATGCGTATATATTTGTTTACTAGCTTGCAAATAAATTCATGTGTTCAAAAATGTAATTTAATTGTTATTTTTCGAGACAGAAAAAGTCAGTGATCACGCTGGTGTGTTTACTTTCTACATGCGACCTTTAGTTCACGAAATAATACAAGGTATCTTTTTGTAACCATTTTGTTGAACATTGTTCACTGTGACGTCATTGACAAACAATGACCGTAAAAAGTACTGTGCATGGTAACCTTTCGTACTTTTGCGAAATACAAGCATCACAGGGGGTATTCGACTGTACAGGGAAACCGGATGTTGCACGCCTGCAACAACCAATTTCCCGCTGTACAGTTTTTATGAAGTACCCCTGTCTTCCCCTTCACGGTTAGTTTGAGTTATTCTCCTCCTTTACCTATAGAAATGCTATAAATTTAAGTTGTTCAAGCTTTTCTCGTCATATTTGCAATCTCACAATAACGATAATGTTTCTATTATTGTCATAAATGCCTGTTCCAAGTGGTAGGTCAATTGAAGCTAGCGTAGCGATCGCGAAAAAGCCTGTTTAAGTCATGTTATTACGCACGTGGTGATCATACAGTACTTTTATAAAGTTATATAGTAAAATAATTCTTATTCGAAGACTTGTGTGACTTTTCAATGCTCATCTCTTTATATTTAAAGAAAAACAAGGCAAAATAGTGACTGTACGCTCTTGCTTCATTGCTACTATTGCACTTTTTCGTCGGGCTTTGAGACTGCCATTAACCATTCTGTAGATGCTCATCCAACAAATGTGTTAAGGTCCGCCATCGCATCTTAGATTGCAGTACTACTGGTAAATTAAAACTACAGACCAAAAACTTTCAAAACAATGTACCTGCCAAATTAATTAAAGACAAGAAGTTGTCACTAAGGTGACATGATCCCCGCCGCAAATTAATACTTCAAAATTGAAAAATAATGTCAAGATCAGCAAAATCGACTGGGCCCTGAATTTTCTCTAAAAAAGAACCACTGGTGTAAGATAATGATTAGTACCTAATGAACAATTCTTGTGATATCGATTCCCTGACAAGCTTAACATGTCGACAAACTCAAAGTTCTGCTGTGACCTAGATAATAATGTCAAGGTTAAAAAATATATATTCAGCCCTTTGTCTTCCCTTGGAGGTGCTTTGTGTAATATATGATGCAATTCCAGTGAATGGTTCTTGAGATATCCTGCTGACAAGCTTTACATGTAGATTAACATGTCGAAAAATTCAAAGTTCCGCTGTGACCTTGAGAATAAAGTCAAGGTCACCAAAATCTAATCAGCCCTTTGTCTTTACTTGGAGAAGATATGCGTAAGATATGAAGAGAATCCAGTGAATGGTTCTTGAGATATCCTGTTGACAAGGGTAAAATGAAAAAGTCTTGTTGTGACCTTGAAATGAAGGTCAAGGTCATAAACCTCCGTACGAACATTACTCTCCCTATGATGAACCCATATGCCAATTATGAAAAGAATCCAGTGAATAGTATTTGAGTTATTCCATTTCGTACGGACGTATGTACGGACGGACGCAGCCTAAAATTATATCCCCCGCTTCGCGCTAAACGCGCGGCGGGGGATAATAATAAGACATGCATTCCTGATAGGGAAATGCTCACAGTGTAAATAGTAGAATTCATTACATCAGTGGAAGCAGCTAGTACATCACAAGAACATGTGTATGATGAACCTGTCAGCTCTGAGTCAACCAACATTTCACTTGTGACAAGTGAAGAATTTAACGAAATACAAGACTCATTCAAAGGTTCGACATCCATTTCTGAAAGAATCAAGAAGTTCCGAACATTATGTTTTCATTCCACATAAAACTGCATGTTAGTTTTAGTGATACACTATTTTGTCGGATACCTGAATGTTAGGTTAACCATTTGTGTCGAATCCGACCTCAATAATACATGAACATGTTTACAAATAATGAAAATTAATTATAATACGCAGAATAAACATGCACATGTTTTGTGATATTCTATTTTCCGGTTACCAATCAGACGGCTGTCACTCTGTAAATGCGCAACAACCTGTACAGTCACTGCCCGAGGCAGCAGCAACAACCATTTAACGTACAGTTTAGTTTTAGGCAACATAGGGGCTTGAAACAGTCCGAATTACGTGTTTTCAAAATCATATAATACAATATTCATTCGCTTTACATAGAAAATGTGCAATTGAGGGAAATAATTAATCTATATTGCTGTAATAGACAAATTTAGACATATTTTCGTAGGGCATGCTAACGTGATATGAAAGACGACAGTAAATCGTCCCGATAAAGAGATTGAACGAATCTCACATCATAAGGAGGGTAGTTTAGGGTACAAGAAAGCTTCATCTGTCGACATATAAAGTTTGAGTACATTTTAAAGAAAATATGTTCTATAATTACCGTGAGCGTGAAGACAGGGGTACTTCGTAAAAACTGTACAGCGGGAAATTGGTTGTTGCAGGCGTGCAACATCCGGTTTCCCTGTACAGTCGAATACCCCCTGTGAGCATAGTGACTGAGATTTCACCAACTGATAGCTATTGTTTCTAGCTTAGAATGGTATAAATTTCGGAAACCTTTGAAAGGAAATCAATGTCGTGTTTCATTAGTCCATAAGCGAGACCCGTTTTCAGTGGGTAAAAAACATTTTGATAGCTAGAAATGCAAGGGTATAAACAAGTGTCTAATGGTCGGTCTATAGTACTAAATTGAAATAGATTTGCAAACTAGAATACATAGACATCCATGTGTAATATTTTTCCTTTGGCGTTTTAAGCGAAAATCCATGACGATCATTACGACAAAAGTGGGGGAAATATGTCCGTGCCGGTTCACGGCAGTTTTAGCATCATGGTTACACTCAATACACTGCATTCCGTTTGCAAATTTTTTTTATCATCAGGGTGTGATTTCAATCATGAACATATCTTGAATCATTGCAGATGTGTACACCACACTTCATTCACTAAAATATGTATCTATCAAGCGAAAATTGCATTGCAGAACGTTTATTTCACGGAATTCTGAAGTCAAATGAAAATTGTAAAAGTTGCCGTAGACAACTTGGTGTTTCGGTAAACGAACTGAAAATACCATAAATAAATGTTACTCCAAAATTAGACGAAAGCTTCGAATTACATTCTCTACCAAGTAGATTTTATGTCCTTACTAGACACGGAAGTACATGCTTTCAGAACGCATGTAAAGCCGACATGTATCTCGAACCCAGAAAAACATGTAGGCCCGCTGTTCATCGCATAAGCCCCGCCCACTTCACCCGCACATTGGCGCAATAAATATGGCGGGAACGTAGTCGTCGTATACTCTTTTGTTTTTGTAGTTGTCTTGCAATACACCAATTATTTTAAGATTTAGAGTGTTATCTGTTAGTTCATTTCAATTTACGTGACATCAAAAATAAACAATGACGATCTTTCGCAGGCCACGCCCCTGCTCTGCAATGTCTCCCCTTTGATCATCACAACTTCCGAGTCGATGACAAAAGATCATTTGAACTGATGAGACTGTCACTTCAACTTTTTTTTATCAAGGACAAACATAAACAAAATTTAAATTTCACCAGATTTGCATGCATCAAAAATTATTATGCACGTTTTAATGTATTAAGTTTTTTTTTGTAAAAAAAAAAAGTAATTATGATATATCCTCTAACGTAAAATAAAAAATAGAAAAAATAATATTTAGGTCATAAAAAATAACAACAACGGCTAGAAATTATTATATAAAACGTATTTACATGTTCCTACATTCAAACACAATTCTTTTAAAAATATATTGTTAAGCAAATGTCACATAAAAATATTTATTGTTTCTCATTACCTGGTGCTTTACCTTTCAACATTTTTTACTAAATGACAAAGAGAAATTAAAATGAATTTTCCCAAAGTATGAAAATTAAGCATGAATTTAAAATAATAAATGTCTGCTTGGGAAAAGGGGTTACTAAATTATTTATGTTAATAATGGAGACATGTCCCAACATATTATTTAGTCAATTCACAAATTTGTAGTATTCATCATAAGACTTTTTCAAGATTATACAATACCGTATTCGCCGTAATAGAAGCCCTGGGCGTTTACAAAATTGGAAATAGGGGGCGTTTATTAAACTGACTTTAAAAAATCTTAAAAAGGGGGCGTTTATTAAAAAAATGTCTGTTGATGTCCAAAAGAAGAAGAAACATCGATTTTATTTCAGAGTTTTAATCAAAATAAGTGTATCAAATAACTGTAAAGAAGAGTTAAATGTCGCAGTTTATTATTTGTATCAAATTTCAACCAGTACTGATACACAATTTGCAATGGCAATTGAAACTAATTAAAACTCACGAAACACATTGAGTAATTGAATCCGCCATCTTGTCGCGTCATTATTCTTATCCAATGAAACTTTAGTTTGCTAGGAATATAAATATAACCACCAATGAACGGCAGCATAAACACAATCAGCTGATAAGCACATGGTGCTGAACGATTATGTAAACACTGTTTCCGGGTCATGATATTTTTTTATTTATATCACATTGACAACTAGACGTGAACAAAATAACGTTCATGACAAATTCGCGGTCAGTGTGCTAGTGTCATCTGTACTTGTGGGAAATCTTCCAAGAGAGTTGAGCAAGACATTTTCCTGTTTCTTAAAACATGGCGGTTGCATACAATGTGTAGTGACTGACCGTTACAGACATTCGACAGTTGCTGGGGGACTGGAAATACCATGTACCTTAAACTTTACTGGACATAAGAGGTTGATAGCAAGAATAAAAACTCTTCTTCAATGAAACATCAGTAAGATAAGTCGATACAAAAGAGGGGCGTTTATTAGGGGTCATTTTCCGCGAGTCCAAAATGGCTTAGGGGGGCGTTTATTAGGAGAGGGCGTTTATTAGGAGAGGGCGTTTATTAGGATGAATACGGTAATATTTGTGAATTAATTTTTAATTTGAACAATAATTTAAAACAATTTTTTTAGAATTGATGTTTGCCATTAGCTTTTTAACTAATAATTATTTTTATAATATAAATTTGAAAATTCTAAATACATTTTACAGTTATATTTATTAAGTTATAATTGTTTATTTAATTGCCAATACAAGTAACAATTTATTGTAGAATATTCTAAATTTGAAATTTGGAAATATTTTCATAATAAAATAAATTCATAGAAAAAAAACCCCATGAAAATTGCATTATTATTGAAAATACACTATGTTTTAACAAATGTAAATAAATCTGACAACAAATTCATTGTATTCAATTTATATACCTTACTTTGATATTTTCTGTTTCCCAAAAAGCTAATCATTCTACTGGTACCCTCTTCTTGTAAAAATATGTACATTTGGATAATATTAATCTTTGTTTAGCTTACTTTTTGTTCAGTGTTGCACCCTTCTTGAATATTCATGAGAATAAGTGCATCTAACTTGATCAAGTCGGGTGTCGGTCCCGTGGACGATTACAATATCAACGGATTGTTCAGTGCCAAAGGAGCTGTCAATTTATTACATCTTCATAATTCAAAATTGATATAAATAACATTTCGTCCGCGACGTGGGTTTTCCCGAAATATCTACAAGCACGTTGTGAAACTCAGAATATGACGTCAAGACTCGCGTGATAAACGTCATGTATCATCTCTCGTGCTGTTTCCCCGACAGCTGAACATTGTGTCGCGCCAGATAAAACATTCCATTGTAACTTCATTCAAACTCTCATCGTCCTTTGGTTATATTTCCCTAAAAATTATGTATTGAAATACCCCTTCCAACTTTCAATCAAATATATGATAAGATAACATTTGCTTGACACTTTTCTCCCGTTGTCTTTATAGTAATTTAGATGGGTAAATACATTATGTTTGCTTTGTTTATGCTGTCACTTCCTTTCTTTCTTAATTTGACTGTTGGCTTATCTGAGTCAATCGGCAGGTCACAAAGGGCACACTTATTTCCATTCTGAAATATAAGAATTGTTCAATTTAATAAAAATTCACGTAAAAAAGCCTTTTAAAAAGGTATAGTGGTTTGGAATAAACTTGTTTGGAATTATTTAGATCCCATAGTTTTAACAACATGTTTACCAAAAATATTACATGATCAATTTAATTATTAAAGGTTTAATATTATTATCAATATCAAGCTTTACATATACTTTTACAATTTTCAAGCTTACCTGATGTGAATCTTCATGACTGTTTTGACTCAACATTTTCCCATTCAAGAAGCTATTTCACATGGCTATCTGTAAAAAGAAAACAATAACTGATAACAGTTCGTGTTCCAAACATATTTGTTTGCATAAATAGGGCATAATTAATTCTAATTTTAGCTTTAGAGAATTTAGTAAAAACTCAAATTGAACACATTATTAAATTTTATAATTAGATATTGATTTGATGGTTTGACTTTTATTTGTGTTAAGATAACATATTCAATACGTTCAAATAATAAAAATGTGAAGGTGGTTTGTAAAATGAAGCCTGAGATGAATTTTTGTGATATTAGTCTTACCTGAATTGAACCTCCATGACGAAGTTTGCTGAACAGTTTCCCTCTCAACAAGATTACAATGCTATCTGTCAAAAGAAAACAATAATTGATATTAATTCTTTATTAAAAAATCATTTTTTACATAAATATATGAAATATTGATTTTAATTCGCAAATTAGTTAAAAAAATCGGAAAATATTTCGACCCTTATGATCTTCCATAGTTTTAAAATTTTGACAAAACTCGCCCAACGTAAAACAGGCATATTTTTGTATTAACTTGCTCTTATTTTGTTAAAAAATATTAAGGTATTGGGAATTTCTTTTGTCTTAAGCATATAACTTTTCATATCTGTCTCAAATAAAGCAGAAACGTAACAGGCTCGCTCGTCGCCCTGACGAGTCAAATCTAACGTGAGGAACACTTGTGGCAAAACTATCACAATTCTGTATCAAACACATTAAACGGCTTGCATACCGATTTTATGAGAAGAGAAAATTTTTCCTACCATTATTTCAATCAATAGAAAAGGAAAATACTCACCAATTCTGGCAATTCATCTCAATGTCCATGTAAACAGACGCGCAAAATAATGTTGACGTCCATCTTGTTTACGTTGACGCTGTGTACGGCAGCATGAACGGGTCATATTTGAATAATGACGACGTATGTAATTTGTAATTTTTAAAAATCTTAATTATGGAAATTTCGTTAATTATACTTTCCTATACTTTTTATATGTTATATATACACGATGGGAGATACGTTTAAGCATGTTTTTGTTTTTATTGCAATTTGTTTAAGGTGTAGTTGTAAATTGCCTGGACTATCAATGTTTTTAGATTTCATAGAGCAATACACTTGACATTTGCAGTTCGATACAGTTTCTGATATAAATAGTAAATATAAAAGCGAACATAAATTGTAAAGGTTCAATGAATATCATTATTAATTTCATTATATCCATCAGATGTCCGTAACATATTAGTTAATTGGAATAAGATTTCCGGAAAGTGGTATCTGCAGTGTCACCGCCATTTTGTCAACAAAGGCCCGCGAGGTACAATTTACACTGCACTTCAATACGGAAGTTTTACTGTGTTGAACGCATCAAACAAGAAAATCGCGGACAGAAACATAAACAAAAATAAAAATTCTATCTTTTGATAGTATTTTCAGGTAATGTTGCCATTTTGTTCCACGTAAACGGGACAGCAAAATATTGACATCGCGAATCGTGTAGCAACTTTATTTCGTTCAGCCAAATTTGTCATTGACACGAAGTTTTTACTTGATTTGACACAAGCCGTATCACTGTGACATACGCGGGTTTACACTGTAGAATTCACCTACAGATCTAAAATCAATTTGAGCAAAATATTCTGCCATTCTTTTTCGTAAAACAATCGTTAATGTATCAAAATATCATAATGATCATTAGGCATGCTCCCCTCGCTAGCCAAGTTGACAGGCCATTGTTTACATTTCAATTGGAGTAAACAATGGTCGATACCCGAATTTCAAATATACTATTTGGCATGTTTTATACATGCTACTACTTGCTGAATTGTAATTTCTTGTATGAAATTTATTTCTATAAATTAATTCGTGTTTAATTTTCTGTGTACATTTCATACAAATATATTGATACAGGTTTTGCATCATAGCGGTTTTCCTGTAGTCTCAACATAGATAGCCATTATTCAAAGCTGACATTTTTTTCTTGGTTATGGGTTGCAGGGTCCGTTCTTGTTAACTTGAAAGCCTTTTTTAATTATTTGCATGTGATTTCAAAACTAGACACACTGTAGATTGTTTTGGTGAATTTGGTTGTTTGTGTTACATTGTTCTTTTACTGTAATACTTGTATACATTTAGATATGAAATGTAGAGAGGTAGACAATGGCACCATGGCAGAGGTGATTAACTTTGTTGATCACAGTTGTTTGTGAAATTCATGATATCTCTGTTAATATTTAGTTATATTGCACAAAAGTGGTATCAAATTGAAGCTTAGTTGACAGGGTTTCTGCCAAAACTATTGTCAACTTGATTTGATCTTTATTTAAAAAAAATAGCAATGAGGTTAGCGGGGTCATAGTTTGGTACCATAAATGGTCCTATGGCACTATAGGGGGTTTTGATGGAGGGGCACATAAATGGTCCTATGGGACTATACAGGTTAAACTAATTTAGACAATTTTTAATAGCTACACATGTAATCTTCCTGGTACTGCTTCATGACGACTAATTTCCTTTGAAGAATGCGTATGTTGTTAATTCGAACATTGTATTTATCATTGGTAATATGAACTCAAACCATATTTCAAGCAAATTGTATCACCTTTTTTTGGTCAGTTAATAAATTTATCAATCAACTTCAGCCCAAAAAATGGACAATTTGCCTTCTCTGTTTTTAAAGTAAAGAGATCCAACAGATAAACTTGTTTATTATATTTTCTGTGGTGGAATATGGAATTTATGAGTTAAAATAAAGTCCGTATTTTCACTGAGTGAAATAACATGTTATTCTACTCTGTGAAATAACACTAGGATGACGTCATAGGATGGCGGTGGAAAGAGTGGCAATCTAGGAGGCTCAATTCATAAACTGAACGTCATTTACGAACTATGCATGATTAGGTAAATCTAATAAATAGAACATTTGACATGTCTTGTCGAATACCATGTACATCTCATCTGAAGTAGAAATAATACATTTACACTCGGGCTGCGCCACTTGTGAAAATATGCATTTCAACTTCGCTCGATGAGATATAGGCCTACATGGTATTCGACGAGAAACGTTAAATATCTTCAATTTATTATATGACGAGGAATGAAATACTGGTATTTATCAGTGAAATTAATTCTCTATCAAGCTACAGTGAATATAACTTATATTTTCACTGCGACCAGTGACTGAAATAATTTGACGTCATAAAACAATGGTCTGACGCATCGAATTGGCTTATGACGTCACAGTGTTACTGTGGTGACAGGCTGTTCCAAGCGGCCCCTCGGCGTGAGAACAACCCTTTTCGGACGTAATTACAAGGATAACATCATATAATAAATAGAATATCCGTAAATTCTTGACAAATACCATGTTTATCTCATCTTGTGAAGTAGAAAAGTTATATATTTTCACTCCTTCACATTAAACATTCTTAGTTGACTAAATACCAAGAAGGCATTCTTTTATTTTCAAGTAAAGCAAGTCACATTTTAGCGAATGGAATCATTAATGAAACAAACTGATTATTTGTGAATCATTTGTAACAGTAATCTATATTATTTCTTTGATTCTTCAAGCATGTCTCTCCATCATTTATTAAGCTAGCAAGCAAGGATATCCTTTAATTGTAGAAAACGTCATGATCGATCCACATAAGAAGAGAACTTCTTTTGATTAAACATAGTCACCAACAAAATGTTTTAATGATATTACCCTTGTTGAAATTATAAACCAATCTGTTCTTTTAAAATATCTCTTAGTTGTTGATAGTGAAAAAGACATCAAGCACACGTAGCCAGATTTGTCAGGTATTTACACTTCTTAGTAATAACACCAATAATGTTCAAAACAATACTGTTTTGCGTATCCATCAAAATGAGCATCTCTAGCTGCTCATCATTTGCAATACAGATGGTCTTTGATGTCATGATTTTCTTCAAGCATGTTCAAGACATAGAGAATCTCACCCAAGTGTCTTCTGATATCAAATATATCAACACGAGTTGATAAAAGTTACAAATATCCGAGGCTTGCCGAGGATATTTTGACTTTTATCAACGAGTGTTGATATGTTTGATATCAGAAGACACGAGGGTGAGATTCTATTTATCATCCAAAACCATTCTTCATTAGTTTTGAATGAAAAATGAACATGTCTGAACACAAAACTGCCATTTGGCTTCCAGTGCTGTGATGTCATAGCATTGTGACGTCATCATGATTATGACGTCATAGCATTGTGATGTCATTGCTTGATGATACAAAATCATTGTGATGTCATGTAGCTGACGCCAACTGGGCATTGTTCAAAATCTACTGTCAAAACGATATCTCCTAGGAGATATCGCTTGATCTCATACAAGCAATATCTCCTGTGGAACCCAGTTTTGGATGATAAAGGCATTTATCTCAACAATGATCCTTTCGGCAGACTCCAGGCTTATATCCAGTATCTCACAAAACAGTCACTGACCTAAATAAAGTCTTTACATTTAAATACAAAAGTATTCAATGATGTCCAATGTAATGACAATTAGTCATATATTGCTACTTATTCATGAAATAAAGTTCTTTAAAACAAAAGTGAAATATCTCCATATCTTTTTATAAGATTTCACCTCAAAATTAGAACTTCCCTTCAGGTTGATTGTGATCCACAGATTCACTTATTCGCAGATTTTGCTTGATTTACTGCTTGTTACATTTTACATTCGGATATTGCCCCAAAAGGCAGTTTCCCCAAGGTTGATTGTGTATTGATTCGGTTTTCCATAGGGAACAAGTACTTCATGTGGGTTCATTTAGAAATGAAATTACCTTGTTGTACTGAGAATAAGTCTTTGCAAAATATGTGGACTCAAAATTACAATTTCCCCAAGGTTGATTTTTCCATTTTGAACAGCTACCCCATTTTGAGAGACTTACAATTCACGTTTGAGAGGCTATACAATCTTCAACCCTCACAGAATATTGATACGACATGAATACATTTGAGTGAGGTCGGCTTGACACTAAATATGAAGAGCACCTGTCAGTAACACCAAGCAACAATCACTGAACAGAAAGAATGTAACAACACCTCAAACTATTCATTGTTCGACTTGTTTTGATTTCATTGAACGTAACTGCAGGTGTGACTCACAATTACGTGAATCAGTTTGCCTTTACAATCACAATGACTAGTAGATCGAGGGGTTTACAGCAAGCTCGTGCATGGACGGAGTGATAATGCGTTTGGGTGATGGACAAAAAAATTAAAAGTTTTCATTTTCAAGCGAAAATGTTCACATAAATAATCGTCTGTGTTCCTAAATACTATTAAGTCAATTGGCAACCTAGTAAACTCGTTTTCACTAAGGTAAATTACGAGAAAAGGTCTTTAATGGCTATAAAAATATATTTCATAATTTTCACACTTAAACTTACTCAATAACAGTATTTTCATCGTTAAGGGGTTATAATTTTAACCATACAACCTTTTTGTCTAGTCACAAACGTAAAAGTTTACTTTCAACTTCTTCTGGACATCTAAATCACATTTATTGGTTACTACCAGCCTGGTCGAAAACCGGACAATTTTAAACTTCTTAAACAAGCTGCATTTTGCCACAATATGAATCCATCAGGATTTTGAAACGTGTTATTAGCATAAAGCTACGTTATGCAGTTTTCATTTGAACCATTCATTTCTCAAATATCTTTGATACTTAAAAAGTTATTAAAAAAGAAAGTAGGTAACGTTTCTTTTGGCGTTTAGTGTATATGTGTGTTTAAGAGATTATTGCAATCGGAAGGTCATACTCATGAGATTGACAAAAAGAGTCATTGCAAAATAAAATACAGATGTATATAATGTAACAAATTGACAACATTATTATCATGATAATCACTCATATTTTGGCGACATAACAATCATAAATTACATTTGCATTATGCCAGAAACTCTAAAAAAAATAAAATTAACGAACAAGTGGACCAACAAGTATAAGTTATCAAATTCAATACACTTAAACAACATGTGTTGACTTTTTATCATTAATCATTCATATTCAAACGTGTACACTATTAAGAGTTAGTTGTGTGATAGTTGCAATGAGTCTATCGGCCAATGATAAACTCATAAACTCATAATTATAAAGTACAATCGTAAAACCATTTCTTCTATTCAATAAATATAAGACTGTAAAAAATGATAAATCATGTGAAAACAACCAGATGAAATATCGTGGAAATAGCTAATTTCACAACTGATGTGTATAAAGCAGACAGGCAGACAGATCTTTACCTATACATGTAACTTGTAAATGTAAATTGGATGCAGCATCTAGAAGGTAAAAGTACATATACATCATGAAAAAAATGTTCGGAGTCTGTAATAATTTTAGAAGCCAGTTTTTCAATTTGCCGAGTGCCTAATAGTATTCGAATATTTAAAGTGACACCTGATATTTTACTGGTCAACTTGATAATATTTTATTGTTTGTTTTTGAAATACCTCCAACACCAACTTGCCATGCTAAAACAGAGAACTCTTTGAATAAAAGTTTTGTAATAACGAACAAGTGTAAAGGTTTTGACATTAAAAGCTTTATCTTTACTTTCTTCATTCTATAATCTATAACCATTGCCTTTGTTTTCGTAGTATTAATAACTAAAAAGTTGTCATAGCACCAAATCGCAAACGTTCTATGGCCTTATGGAAAGTGAAGTACATATGTTATCAAAATGATAACAAATAATTATTTTCAAATGAGAAAGCCAGCAATTCAAATGTTTTAATTATAAATAATAATATAACATACTTAAAATTGATAGTTCCTTTACTCTCTGTGTTAATGAGCGTAAACACTCACATTGACCCTGAAAGGCTGTGCAGCGTAATATAATTATGTGAAACTCAGCCGCCTTTGATGAAACCATTACGTAATTAGCGTTTGTGCAGGTATGATGGTATATTAGGATCGCTAATTGGTTGTATAACTCTCGTACTGTTTATATCAAAGACGACGAACGTTTTCAAGTGTCACAGGTATAAAACCATCAAGGTAAAATTGATATAAGATAATTGAAAGGCAGTACCATGATAAACACTTAAACAGGTTATCTCCCGTCTACCAGACAGGCAGCTGACCGACATGCCATCTGACAGACACTTAGTGGAAGGTTAATTAGGTCATCCCCTACAGATACAATGGAACAGTCCACAGTCAGAATAGAGCAGAGTTGAGTAGGCTTCGTTAACGAACAGTAAAGACAACAGAGGATCAAATAATAATCTGTCGTCTACTCTCAGTGAAGTTAGATTGTGTTTTTATAAAATGTTGTTGCTGCTTAACTCCTCATTTTGTTTTTAATGTCAACTAGTGTTTTGTCAACTGTAATGAAACTGTACATGTAGGTATTGTACACTGCATAAGTGTATATCATTCACACGACGGTTTGGTCTATAGTAACCGTTTATAGTGATTCCTATGTATAGTTAAAGAATGGCCATGAATATATGTTTGATATATTATTTAATTACCTTTCTTCTCACTAATGCTCGAGATATTTGCATTAATTTAAATCGAATAAGTATTAGGTGTGGCATTGAATCAAAGTTTTTAAAATCAATAAAGATATAACAGTCATTAAAAGTTTGTTAAATGATGATCTTAAAAATTATTTGTTAAAATAGTCACTGATTTTTTTTTATTGTTTTGTATGTTTTACAGTCATCTCACTTATGTGAAATGTGCTGCTTGCTAAACATTCATTGAAAGGTGATTTTTCAATGTTATTTAAATAAATACTCATATTTAAATACATTGTTTTGTCTTTTATTTGGACTAGTCTATTACAATGAATAGGTAACAAGCAGTAACTCAGCTGTGCACCGAACCGTAAATGTTGTTGTTTTAAGGCGTCTGTCAGCTGCCTTCTGTCAGGTGGGTGGTTACCCTTAGACATGTTTCTAAAATCTACCAGTGATTGAACTTAATTGGCATCCAATCTGCAAGTTAAGAAGCAGTAGTGGAGCAGTAAACAGACTGTAAGATAGGTCAATCATCAAGATGACATAACATACTCTGTCAATAAAAGTTGTTTAAAGCTTATCCTAGTTCTTACTATAACTCATCATTTATAACACACATGTGTTACTTTATGTATTTTTGTGATTCAGGCCGAAAGAATACAAGATTATCTTCTGTCAAATTTATAATAACTTAGATCACAACTGCTTGGGTGAAGCATGCACTGAATAATTTGATAATCGGCCATTAATCAAATCAAATACAAAAAAATGTATAAAATGGATAATTTGTTTGAGCAAGCTGGTACATCAGATGAAATGCTCAAACTCTCATGAAACAACACCTCAAATTTATCTCAATATCTTGTGTATATCCGTTTAATGTTATAAATGTTGGTGAGCATTCAGAGTTTTCTGGATATAAATTAGACAATATGAATGAACATGACAATCTCTCATTCATTCTCTCTTTCGTTCCATCGTTCAGTCAATTACTATATATATTGATGTTTTTAAAACGAACGCTATAATGTTCTTATTAAACTTATTAAATAGATTATGGAATAACAGTAGTTTGCCAAACAATTCAACATTTTTCTTTAGATTAAACTTTGAGCTTTCAACTTCATATTCATGTAGCTGTAGACCTTCTGGAGAAGATTTCCTAGACTGTATACAAGACCATACATTATGGGTGCACCATTATACCCTAGCAATGTGTATCCAAGGTTCATTGTCTTTGTAATTCTAAAAAAAATAACAGTGAGGAGTGTTTTAAGTCTCATTGTTAACTTTCAATTTCAAATACAGATTAATTTGATACGAATAACTGCAGGTAAAATATCTTTTGATATATATTTTCTTTTAACACTTTAATTTGTAGAAGTGTAATTGTTTTTTTATACATGAGAATCACAAACATTGGTAAAACTAAATATATCGAAATATATATAACTATTGCTGTGCCTAATACATACAAAACGTATATCTTATCGACAATAAACATCCTGAACACTTTAATCGTTGAATAACATGTGTTATTGATCTAATCTTTTTACGTCAACGTGGCAGAAAGGTTTTCAGAAACTCTTTTGAAACTTTAGAGAGTCGTTCCAATAACGTTTTCAAAAACGTTTGTGTGAGCTTGGGAGGTTTCTCAATTCTCATAATACCTTTTCAAATTTGAATAAATAATACTCAATACAGAACTTTTATTATGTACGAACTTCACGTTTAAGAAATCAGTGATCCATTTCGCGTTTGAATGTGGCAACTTGCCATTATCTTGCACACAGCGTTGTGTCATTTTTGTGTCATGTGATATCTTAACACACACAATTGTTGATAATGCAAGTACAACCAACAGTCAGTTTAGGATTCATTTGACCTAGCAATATTTAAATTCAGTTGAAGATAGCGTCGCGTTCTCGTCGTGTCTAATGTCAATGCCTGCTTGCTTTTGGTAAGTATTATTTAACTATGAAAATCATTTTGTAACATTATCGATTAACATATACATGTATTTTATCCTTGTTCATGTATAACAAGGTTACATTTGGAATAACACTACCTTCAATATTACAAATTCTTGTACTTTTTCGGGCCGAGTCTCATGCGGGATAGTTGCCTTACTCTAAGGGTGTGGTTTCGAATCCTGCATGGGACTTGGCCCGAAAAAGTACAATAATGTGTACTATTGAAGGTAGTGTTATCCCAAATATAACCTTGTTATATTTGTTCACTATCTTAATGGCATGTATTTCTTGTTCATGTATATCAGAAAGTAAATATGTTTGAGCTTTTGCAAGTACCTGGTAACAATTTACAGGTATGATGTTCGAAATTGCAAAATCTATATCAAATTAGATCAGATACGTATTACTAAACAGTACACTGTTGCAAAACGAACCTTTAAGTTATAAACAAATCAGGTATAAACATAAAATGTAGCGTGGTTGATGACATCTACTTTTGTGTGTAAATATCTACGTTAAGGCAATGTGAAATAGGTTGGCATGATCAACCACATCGAGTATTAAAAACATCACATTATACATATATGTAAATCTTATTCAGATATATCAAAGTTAGTATATCTTTAGAGTATTTACTAGTTATATGTAAACATAAAAAACAGGGGCTATTGAAGAGACTCCTACAATAATATGTGCCTTTTTATTGTATCTCATTTGCTTACAGAGTGGAAAGTTAGAAATACATTCCATTTAGATAGTGAACAAATATAACAAGGTTACATTTGGGATAACACTACCTTCAATAGTACAAGTTCTTGTACTTTGTCGGACCGAGTCTCATGCGGGATTCGACCCCACACCCTCCGAGTAAGGCAACATTCGCTAGCACTGACCGTACCAGCAGATTACCACACAAAACACATTCGCATTGGTATTGTCAATTCTAAATGCTCTTTGTAGACCCTAGTATACATGTTCAAGAATGATCAGTATCTGGTAGGACCGCCACGTACCCGGATGACACACTGCACCCAACGTCTCATGCCTCCAGTCAGACGTCGGATCTGTTCTTGTGTCAATAACATTCACTCAGCGTGCAGAGCTGCCTCCAACTCATGTAAATTCTGTACTGGAGGGTTCCGAGCCCAGAGTCGCCACCCTAGAATATCCAACAAAAGCTCCAGAGGGTTCAGATCTGGGCTTACTGCTGGACAGGGTAAAGTTGTCACTGCTTTGGCTCGCATGTAATTGACAACGGCATGTGATCGGTGAGGCCGGACGTTGTCGTCCATGTATTGTGGTCGTGTATCAAGTGAATGGCTATCGAAATGAGGAACAACGATATGCTTGAGCACGTCCCAGATATATTGAGCTCCCGTTAAGTTGCCCCATATGGTGACTAAATCCAGCTTGCAGTCATGAGACATGAGACATCCCCATACCATAACAGAGCCACCTCCATACGCAACAGCTAGCTGGATGTTCCTGGGAGTAAAGGCTTTATTCTTCTGTCTCCAAACACGTGCACGCCCATTAGTAACATGAATCGACTCCCGTCAGACCAATGGATTTTCCACCAGGTCCTCAGATTCCAGTGTTGTCTGTCCAAACACCATGCCAAACGTGCACGTTTATGATGGTCTCTCAACAAGGGAGTTTAATTACCCTTCTTGCCTTTAGTCCTGCCGGTTTGAGGCGATTTCTGACTGTTCTTGTGCTGATGTTTCGATTTGGTTACCACAGACGTTTCAGCTTAGGACTTGTCAGGAAGGGTTCTCGGCGTACATGTCGAAGAAGGTGCCGGTCCTCTCGAGGTGTAGTGACAGTAGGTCTGCCAGACCTTGGACGGTCCATTGCACTTCCTGTCTACAACAGTGTAATGATAGCCAAGATTTCGTCCTATCGCCTTGAAGGACATACCAATAATTTCTGAGACCCATTGACAATCGTCTTCGTGCCATGTTCAATAGATATGCTTGAATGGCAATGGAAAGCAACATTACATACCACCAAATGCATTTGGGCCATACTGCTCTTTGTGATCCTCGAGCGTAGCATGTTGCACGTGCATGCCTCGAACGTGTAGGCGCGACTGTCACGCATCACTGGTTGGAACTATCGCACAAACAATACTCTTCTCATAAATGAGCCTTGTTTAACTATTTAAAATATTCTCGAAAACAAAATCATCACAAATATCAGGGGGTGCGTAACTTTTTTCTTTGTGTATATATATGTAAGACCTACTTTTTAACTTATTAACTACTGATTAGCTGATGAAATTAAGAAGTAGAAAAACCATCTTTTCACTCTCCTCTGTTCTATCAGTGATTAGTTTCATAGCATTTGACTGTGCTCTAATTCCTATTAAAAAGTTTAAATCTTCAATGGAATAGTTTTGAAGATAAAAATTTGCCAGTGGATATCAATATCTTTTCCCAAAAAAGTTCCCGTTATCGTCTTCCCCTAGGAGAGGACATTCTAAGGGGGATAACCTATTCCTAAACTGTTTCATCATGAATGAAATTTGTTAAAACCAAACAACCCCTTTTCTTATTGCCCGGCTAGCATAAAAAGTAGACGAAATCCAACATTCAAAATGTTTACAGCTGCTAGTTGTTTATGTTTTACTTGTTTAACTATGTATACCAAACCGCACTTATTCATACACGTCCCTTCATATCGTACTGCCAAAGGAGTAAAAACTGTATGAGAATTTCTTAAACGTACTAAGAACGAATAGAACGTAACGAAGACTTATTTTGAACTTTTAGAAATGTGTAGGAACGTAGTAGCAACTCCTTAAGAACAACTAATTTTATTTCGAACAAATGTTCATGAAATAGCAACTGAAAGGGGCGTACTGTGATCGAGTTACATCTGTGTGTGGACGGGAAACCATAAGCATATGTGAGCCGAGACGGAAGCGTGTAAGTGCAATTTGTATTTTTTTCACATCAATATTAGTTAGATATTTTTCTAAGGATTTTTTTTATTTAAAAATACAATCTAGTTGAAAATGCATGATTCCACATTTGGGAATAAATATATTTAACCCGTTGTGTAAATTCTCTCACAAAAGCATCACTACTAGTAACATTAGCGACCCAAATATATCCAAAACCAAACTCGAAGAACATATTTCTCAATAAAGTTTTCAATCCCAAGTTTCTCATCTGAAGCGTTCAACAATGCATTGTATATGAAAATTATATATCGATTCGATGAACTTTTCAAAATTTTAAGCCAATATTAAATACCCGTGACAAGCCGATTAACTATTAAGTGAAATGTACCCAATTCGCCATTTGAGAATGTTGATGCAGTTCGGATAGGATAGGGCAAACATTATTTTATTCCTAAATCAGGCATATTTGCAGATGTTGTTTTCATAAATCACTTATAGTTATAGATATCACTCCATGAAATTATTTTACTTCTTCTTTTAAAGAGCGTAAACGCAGTGGAATTTAATGTTTTGTGATAAGTCATTACATTTATGTTATGAACCTATTATTTCACATACAAGGCCTGATATAAATCCTTCAAAGCCTGATGACCTATAGAGCCAATGGCTAATTTTTTCACCTTGGCAATTGAATCAAGTTATTTTTTAAATACCTTGTGTACCTCCTGAAATCTAACAAGTGTGTCCATGTTGACATTAAAACCCTTTTTGGGCAGTATACATCTGTTTTAAAAGAATATATTATTGAGTGCACGGATATATAATGACACACAAATGAATGGTTAATATAGGAACATCAAATCTGGACTCAAATTTGAAATTGAATAACAGCACCGATGACATTTCGTCTGTTTTGGTCTGTTGTCTGTCATGTACGATATGTGTGCGTGATGCATATGTTTGTCATACGTTACACATACGGACAATGCACTGTACGATTGCAAGGAACACGGTTAAAATGCGTATAAGGTGTTGACATTCGTTTTGAGTTCGTGATGCATATGCTTGTCATACGTTCCACATAAGGACAATGCACTGTGCGATTGCAAGGAACACGGTTAAAATGCGTATAAGGTGTTGACATTCGTTTTGAGTTCGTGATGCATATGCTTGTCATACGTTCCACATACGGACAATGCACTGTACGATTGCAAGGAACACGGTTAGAATGCGTATAAGGTGTTGACATTCGTTTTGAGTTCGTGATGCATATGCTTGTCATACGTTCCACATAAGGACAATGCACTGTGCGATTGCAAGGAACACGGTTAAAATGCGAATAATGTGTTGACATTCGTTTTGAGTTCGTTCAGCATGCGTGCTATATTCGGTCCAAGTACGCTATGTGTATTCATATGTGGTTCGCGAGAGCAGCAAATACTGCGTATGGAGTGCATACCCACTACGTATTAATAACGTACGTGTACAGCACGCGACCGATGGGAAATCGATGTATTTCGTATGAGCGTATGAGTTGACCATGCCCAAAACTTTCACGCGTATAGAAATGGTCTATGCGTATGCCGACGTATAAGAAACGACCTTAAACTTATAGGATGCCAATGAGCGGCGTATATTGCGTACGGCCGCGTAGGAAAGAAATATCAAAACGCAACTCAGAAGAAATGATGATACGTAGAAGTGTGACAGGGGCTTAAGATCGAAGTACGGCGGTTCCGTTCGAAGTATGACAATCCCGTTTTTAGTACGTTAGTACTCCGTCCAATTTCAGAATAGGGAGAACGTTGGACATGTCCAACATTCAAACGCACGCTTTCGTTTTAGTACGTCCGAGCCAGTTCATAAAGTTCGCAAACAGTTGCCATTACGTCCATTCCGCTCTCGGACAGTTCGAGCCCGTTGGATTATGGGCCTATTATGAACGGGCAATATTATCCCATCTAAACGTGGTACCAACTGTCAGAGGACGAGATAAAGACTAGGTGGACTTTCTGAGAACTGTCTGTAAATGTACTTAATATGCTTATATTGTTATTCATTAAAGGGAAACGACGTGTTTTTCATGAAATGTTATTTAGATGTGATACATATCAATATATCATAAAATATCAAATGCCCTGATTATCCTCCAAATCATCTCACTCGACGCCAAATATTTGACAATAACTTCATTTCAATGAAACTCAAATAGCGGCTTAGTACACGATGAGAAGCTGAATCCATGCGCCCTAATTACAAGCATACCAGTTATATGTTCATTTAACAGTACCAACCAATATTTGTTCCTCTATCTGCTTCATATAAATATAACATGGTTATAATTGGGATAAAACTACCTTCAATAGTACACATTCTCGTACTTTTTCGGGCCGGGTCTCATGCGGGATTCGAACCAACGCCCTCAGAGTAAGGCAACTATCGCCAGCATTGACCGTACCAACAGCTTACCGCACGCCCATTTCGCCTTGACAAAAATCGAGGTCCAACAATCGATAGTTAAGTCACATCTTAATAATGTAAATATACTGAACAGATTGGCACTAAAAGGGTAATTTTCGACAACAGTCATTGCTTCTCGATGAAATAACACCCTTGCTAACTTTTGACCTATGTTACTACAATAACATACGGAGTGTCCCTTTAAGTTGCCATCCTAAACCTCTCTTAAATAAATCAATCGATAGAATATAGGTGTAGTTAGTTAATGATTGGTATAAATATCTATAAATAAGATATATTGTGTGATATAAATATGGCTTTTAAATATGTACACACGATTAAGCAACATCAATAAGTGCAAATACTGAAAATGCGCTGTAATAATTCAGATTTAGATTATCACTGCGAGTATCTACAAAGAGACAAAATATGTTAGTCATGCTTCATAACTGACTTTATTAGTAACACTGTCTATTAAGTAGCAATAGATAATAATAGAGTGTACCCTATGAACATAAAGACAGTTCACAATATATAGAGATAATGTGTCCATTAATTAAGGCATTAATATGTCCATATGTTCAAAATATCGGAATATACAGTCAATTAAATTACAATGCAGGAATAAAGGTATTCCCTCGATACTTTTGTAAATTCATTTTAATCTTTATTTCATTCTAAAGTAATACAAATACAAAACAACATCTTTATCAATGTTCCATAAATGTAATGTTCCTTTTGTATCAAATTACAGCATTGCGTAGTAAGCGTTTGCCATTGATTTGTGAAAAATGAAAGATTGAAAGAGCTAAATATGAGCGTTAGTATATAAGATTATGCTTATTTACTCATAATCCTACTATTGCATAAAGGTTTTATTTAATGAATATGAATTTCTTGTAAATGCATATCTTGCCCGATGTGTGCGGAAGATGCTAAATGTAAGTTAACATAACTTCAATCTACGATGGCAGCTTGATTCAATACGAATATTAAAGTTTATTGAATATTGAATGATATAATAGAAAATTATTTATTACTGCACTTTGAAAACATTAACCACTAAAAAATTCCTTGGCGCTACAGAAGTCGGCTTTCCCTCATGTTGCTGGCTTCACACTGCTAACCTTGCATTTTTCGTGTAACCGGGGACACCTGCTAACCTCTCATTTTCCATGTTACCGGGGACACGTGTGTATCGGCGCGAAATACCAACACATGCTATTCCCTTATGATGTGTGTAAGTGTTTATGAAATTTTACAGGCAAACGGGACAAAGTACTCTCCGGGGCAAAAATACATTTCCTAGGTTTAAAAGGGCAAAAAAAAAGCATATGGCAAGGTTCTGTTTACCGGGGACGTCCCCGGTTGAGTGTGTGTCCCCGGTTGAAGGGTGTGTATAGATACAACTGTCCCCGGTTGCCACCTTTAACAAACACACACACACACACACACACACACACATCATACATACATACACACACACACACACACACACACACATACATACATACATACATACACACACATACATACACATACACACACACATACATACATACATACATACATACATACACACATACATACATAAATACATGCATACATTGTACAGTTGGTACAATGTATATCAATGCCAGAGTAGACGTGACATTTTATTCCGACAAAACCTTAAAAACCATCCTGAGAGCTAACGGAAGAGGCGGCAACAGTCAGGTGCAACCCAATCCTAGAGAATGTGTGTATAAGATTGATTGTGGTTGTGGCAGTAGCTACATTGGAGAAACGTGTCGGCCTTTCAACATCAGACTAAAAGAACATAAAACATCATTAGAGAAATCCTACCTCAAATCAGCCCTTTCAGAGCACATAGTCAACAACCCAAATCACTCAATCAACTGGCAACACACAGAAATTCTGGCTCCCAACTTCAGTGATTGGCGGAAATGAAAACTCCAAGAATCAATCGGCTTGAGAAGATTAAGCCCTGAGCTTAACAGGGATCAAGGAGTTTATCTCCCTACCGCCTGGTTCTGTCATAGACTCTTATCTGCTGACCATTCTGATATGTATAAACATTTCGGTTTCAGTAGATATTCACTCATTGTATATTCTCAGTTATCCCATTTAAATGTGTGTACAAAGCTAATTACTTCTGTATCTACCTCCATGCTTGTATATAATTAGTTGTTTCTCTGGTTTTCTGTTCATCTACTTATATATAATGTACCAACCACTATGTTCAGTATCCACCTGAAGAAGGGGCAAGAACTAGCCAAGAAACGTCTTGTGACAGATCCGAGATTGTAAAGTTGAAGAAGGTAGACAATTTCTGGACAGAATCCAAGATGAGTATCTGAATAAGATTTCGGGTGGTAGATGAGAAGTCTAGATGTAAATAGGCGACAAGACAGGAATGATGACGGTAGAGCGATTAGTCTGTGAAAAAACATCAGCTAGCGACAAGTTATCTCCTCTAGGACAGGAAGCCACCTCATCATGCTTAGCCACATATCGACAAGATTGACAGAAATATATTATGGAACAAGTTAGAAAATCTTGACATTGGAGGAAAGATGTTACAAACCCTCAAATCTATATACAGAAACGTTGAATGCTGTGTCAGAATAAATGGTCTCAAAACTGACTGGTTCTCGGTAAAAAGTGGTGTAAGACAAGGCTGTATTTTATCCCCGTTATTGTTTAATTAGTGTATTGATGATTTAGCGACTACCCTGAACCGCCTGGAGTTAGGTGTCAAGTGTGATGACAACATCGTATCCATACTGCTGTATGCGGATGACCTAGTTATTTTAGCTGAGAGTGAATCTGACCTTCAAGCAATACTCAACATTCTTGGTGCGAGGAAAAAAAGCTAAACCTAAATACAGATCTAAAATTTAAAATTGTGCACTTTCGAAACCCCTCTGTCCCATTAACCCGGTTCACTTTTACGTGTGGAGACGTTACAGATAATATGGCGGATAGGTACTGTTATCTGGGACTCGTGCTGCACCAACATCTGGACCTTAGCCTTACTGCTAAAGCCGTGACTCAATCTGCTAACCGTGCATTGGGACTTTTAATCGCAAAAAGCAAGCAACTCGGAGGAATGAACTACAGCGTTTTTACAAAGTTATTTGACACTCTTGTAAAACCTGTCATCACCTATGCATCGGCGATTTGGGGGCTCAAAGACTACTCGTGTATTAATGCTGTTCAACACAAGGCCGGACGTTTCTTCTTTGGAGTAGGCAAGTATACTCCTACAGATGGCGTGCTAGGAGATCTAGGATGGAAGCCCATTTCTATTGATCAAAGAGAAGCGGCACTTAGACAATGGAAACGATTCGTCAAAATGAGCAACACAAGACTGAATAAGAACGTTTTCATCTTGGCTGAAGAGTGTATGACAAGGAACTGTAAAAACTGCAAGATCCATAAAAAAGATCTCGAATGAAACTATGTAAAGATTACCCATTAGATTGGACACAAGATAACTTCAACCTGTTAGGCATAACATTTAGCGTTGATCTACATACAATGGAAGAACTAAACTATGCTCCAAAATTTAAGAAATGTGAAACGCTCATGTCAATTTGGTCAGCTCAACCTATTACTCCACTCGGTAGAAATACAGTCCTTAAATCCTTAATTTTGCCCCAATTAAATCATTTATTCGCGGCTCTACCGAACCCACCGGATTCGCTAATAGACAAATTTCAGACAAAATGTTTTAAATTTCTCTGGGGCAACAAACCAGATAAAATCAAGAGATTACAGATAGTGCGTGACAATTGAGATGGTGGGATAAAATGCCCTAAGATAAAAGAGATCATAGAATCTCAAAAGCTATCTGTTATTAGAAGAGCATATAAATCAGACTCAAAATGGGTCAAGTTATTTGACAGAAATACAAACTCAAGCCATAAAATGGGTATTTTCACCATTAATAGTGAACGAAAATTATTAAACATTGTTTCATCTTTGAAAAATAAATTTTATATCGACCTCATTTATGCTTGGATGAAATATGTCAAATCTGTGAATATACATAAATCAACTTCTGGCAATATTGCTGCACAACTACTTTGGTTAAATGAAAATTTTCTTGTTGATGACAATTGTGTTTTCTACAAACATTGGTTTGACAAAGGTATTATGTTTGTAAACGATTTGCTTGATGACAATGGCACATTGTTATCATATGAGACTTTTATTAACCAGTTTCACATCAACGCTAACTTTCTTGCCTATCTTGGAATTACCAAAGTAATTAGGAATTACTGCAAATTGTGTAATATTGATAGGATAACAAAGATGCCCAATCCTATAATCCCACCCACCCTGTTTCACTTACTTAAACCTTTGAAAGGGTCACAATATTACTACACGAACTTAGTTAAATGTACTCCATTACTCCAATACTCCAATGATTATTTTTCGAAGTGGGAAGAATTATTACTAGTTAATATCACGGAAAGGGATCAGTGCCTTTACAATACTATTCCATTCAAATGTGTTACCCTTAGTAATCTTCAGTGGTTTCAATATCAGATATTACATTTTATATTGCCTGTGAACTATTTGTTATGTAAGATGGGATATATAGAGACCGACATATGTAGTTACTGTAAGAAAGATCGAGAAACTATTTTCCATCTTTTTTGTGAATGCCCTGTGGTAATCTCAATTTGGACCAAACTGAAACGATGGCTTCAGGACGAAGCAGATGTTTTTAATAATTTGCATGACAATAATATCCTCATAGGATATACAAGTGGCGCATATCGGCCTATCAATACCATCATAATACTGACTAAAAAGATAATCTTTGATCATAGAGCAAGACATTCGGTGCCTGAGTTTCAAACGGTCCAAGCAGAGATTGCCAAATATTACTACTTAGCAAAATATAATGCCATTGTTAATAATAAGCTTGATGCATTTTATAAATACTGGTCAATGTGTAACATGTTGTTTATGTAATCCTCTGTATCATGTGTAACCCAAAATGCAACAAAATAAAAAGTTATAAAAAAAAAAAGAAAAAAAAAAAGATCCATAAGCTGTTTGAAGATACAGGATGCACTGAGCAGTGTAGTACACAGGTTATATTACCAAATACGATAGATACCATCTCACAGACGCTTTTTATGAATTTTAAACATGATTACGAAGCTGAATACTATGCACAGTTACCGTTAACGACCTAAGTTCAGGTGTGGAGTGGCCCCGATAAGGATAGAAACTGGGAGATACGAGCGCCTAGCTGTAAAAGACCGGATATGCAGTCTGTGTAAAAATCATGTCATTGAGGACGAAGCACATGTCATTTTAAACTGGCCTTTATATGATGATCTTCGTTTTAACTTGTTGAAGGAAGCCTCTTTTTTATTTTAATGCGATGAATTACCAAGAAAAATGTTCAGTACTTTTACAAAATAACCTTTTATCTTGTTTATGTGCCAGAACCTGCAGTAACATTTTAAGAAGACGTAAATGTTTTTATATCAGTAGTGTTTTATTTTATTTGAATTGATGCATGTATGTATTTATGTTTCTTTATGGCACTTTTAGTCTCTCATAACTCCTTTAGGAGTGTTTTGTGTATATTTTATGGTATATTTTTTCTGAATGTATTTTATATTTCATATACTATATTTTATTGTATACACAAAGTGAGACTTTAATAAACTATCTGTCTGTCTGTCTGTCTGTCTAATATATGTGAAACTCGGCCGCCTTTGATGAAACCATTACGTAATTCATTCAGGAGGGACACAACGTTTGTGCAGGTATGATTGATCGTATATTAGGATGCTAATTGTTTATATAACTCTCGTACTGTTTATATCAAAGACGACGATCGTTTTCAAGTGTCACAGGTATAAAACCATCTAGGTAAAATTGATATAAGATAATTGAAAGGCAGTACCATGATAAACACTTAGACATGTTTCTAAAATCTACCAGTGATTGAACGTAATTGGTATCCAATCTGCAAGTTAAGAAGCAGTGGTGGAGCAGTCAAGATGACATAACATACTTTGTCAATAAAGTTTTAACAACTTTTCCTAGTTCTATGTTTAACTCATCATTTATAACACACATGTGTTACGTTTTTTAATTTTGTGATTCAGGCCGAATGAATACAAGATTATCTTTTGGGATAGGTCTGTCAAATTTATACTAATTTAGATCAGTACTGCTTTGGTGAAGCATGCACTGAATAATTTGATAATCGGCCATTAATCAAATAAAATCCAAAAACATCCCAATTGGATAATTTGTTTAATGTTTGTAAAAGCAAGCTGGTACATCAGATGAAATGCTGGTGAGCATTCAGAGTTTTCTGGATATAAATTAGACGATATGAATGAACATGACAATCTCTCATTTATTCTCTCTTTCGTTCCATCGTTAATTCAATTACTATATATATTGATGTTTTAATATGTACGCTATAATGTTTTTATCAAACTTAGGAAATAGATTATGAAATACGTAGTTTGCCAAACAATTCAACATTTTTGTTTTAGATTAAACTTTGAGCTTTCAACGTCATATTCATGTAGCTGTAGACCATCTGGAGAAGATTTTCTAGACTGTATACAAGACCATGATAACATACATTATGGGTGCACCACTATATCCTAGCAATGTGTATCCAAGGTTCATTGTCTTTGTAATTCTAAAAAAAATAACAGTGAGGAGTGTTTTAAGTCTCATTGTTGACTTTTTCAAATACAGATTAATTTTATACGAATTACTGCAGGTAAAATATCTGTTGATACATATTTTCCTTGAACACTTTATTTTGTAGAAGTGTGATTATAAGTGTTTTTATAACATGAGAATCACTAGTCTTTTTACGTCAACGTGGCAGAAAGGTTTTCAGACACTCATTTGAAACTTTAGAGAGTCGTTTCAATAACGTTTTCAAAAACGTTTGTGTGAGCTTGGGAGGTTTCTCAATTCTCATAATACCTTTTCAAATTTGAATGAATAATAATCAATACAGAAGTTTTATTATGAACGAAATCCACGTTTAAGAAATCAGTGATTCATTTCGCGTTTGCATGTGGCAACTTGCCATTATCTTGCACACAGTGTTGTGTCATGTGATATCTTAACACACACAATTGTCGTAATACAAGTACAACCAACAGTCAGTTTAGGATTCATTTGACTTAGCAATATTAAAATTCAGTTGAAGATAGCGTCGCGTTCTCGTCGGGTAAGTATTACTTAACTATGAAAATCATTTTGTAACATTATTGATTGACAGATACATGTATTTCATCCTTGTTCATGTATAACAAGGTTACATTTGGGATAACACTACCTTCAATAGTACAAATTATTGTACTTTTTCGGGCCGAGTCTCATGCGGGATTCGAACCCACATCCTCAGAGTAAGGTAACTATCGAGAGTATACAGAGACATTGACAACAGAATCGCCAGACTGAAGGAAGCCCTATGCAACTCTGAACTCTGAACTCTGACTTGAGACTCTAGTGTTAAGAAATCAGTGCTAACTAGTACTAACTAATTATCAAATAAATATATCGATGTCATCAACTAGAAAAGCAAAAGACTAGTGCTAACAACGCCAAATTTGTAAATCACAAATATTTATTAATGTTATAGAATAATTATATCTATACAGCTTATGTTGATATCGAATAAATATATCCATGTCATTCATGTGTTTTTATTACTTTTGGGTCTATTCCACTATTCTAGTAGGGGTCACAGGAGCTAATTAACCTGTTTACTGAACCGTTAAAGTGTCTGCGAAATGAAGTGTCGGCGTGTTTGGAGCCGACCCCTCATACCATAACAGAGCCACCTCTATACGTAACAGTTGGCTGGATGTTCCTAGGGGTATAAGCTGTATTCTTCTGCCTCCAAACACGTGCACGCCCATCAGTAACATGGAGTAAGAATCGACTCTCGTCAGACCTATGGATTTTCCGCAAGGTCCTCAGATTCCAGTGTTGTCTGTCCAAACTCCATGCCAAACGTGCACGTTTATGATGGTCTCTCAACAAGGGACCTTTAAATACCCTTCTTGCCTTTAGTCCTGCCGATTTGAGGCGATTTCTGACTGTTCTGGTGCTGATGTTTCGATTTGGTTACCACAGACGTTTCAGCTGAGGACTTGTCAGGAAGGATTCTCGGCGTACTTGTCTGGGAGGTGCCAGTCCTCTCGAGGTGTAGTGACAGTAGGTCTTCCAGACCTTGGACGGTCCATTGCACTTCCTGTCTACAACAGTGTAATGGTAGCCCAGATCGTCCTATCGCCTTAAAGGACATTCCTGCAGAGTGCATATCAATAATTTGATTTCTGAGATCCATTGACAATAGTCTTCGTGCCATGTTCAATAGATATGCTTGAATGGCTATGGAAAGCAACGTTACATACCACCAAATGCAGTTGGGCCATACTGCTCTTTGTGACCCTCGAGCGTAGCCTGTTGCACGTGCATGCCCCGAACGTGTAGGCGCGACTGTCACGCATTACTGGTTGGAACTATCGCACAAACACGACTCTTCTTATAATGAACCTTGTTTAACTATTTAAAATATTCTCGAAAACAAAATCATCACAAATATCAGGGGTGCTTAACTTTTTTCTTTGTGTATATTTATGTAGGACCTCCTTTTTAACTTATTAACTACTGATTAGCTAATGAAATTAAGAAGTGGAAAAACCATCTTTTCACCCTCCTCTGTTCTTTCAGTGATTAGTTTCATTAAAAAGATAAGCACATTACGCCGGGGAGTATTTGCTCGCCCTGTTGGATTATGTAGTGTTTAGACATAGTCATAGTATTAATATTAAATGCTGGCATCAGGCTTGTTGGTTATTTGTTTTATCTTTGAACACATCTGCGATTCTTTTGTACATGAAAATAGTTCCACAATATAATATGTAAAGAAACGAAAATTACCTGTAAGGGTGTTCACATGCAAAGGTATTCTTTTAAAGATGCCCGATCAGTTTTGTATGATATTTTATTTGGTTCTAAAATGTACATATTTCAGTAGGTGCAGGTTTAAGTTATATCTTCTTACTAGACTTTCATATTCACCCCCAAAAGTTTAATATATCAATGCTAGTAAACGCTATAGAAGCCAATCTGTCTTCCTATCTTCTTTATGAAAGGTTCCTAAATTACGTTTTGCTTAATGGCTGCAGCATGCCAAGGTTCATTGTCCGGTTTCCGATCATTACCACGATTTTGAATGGTTGTATTTTCGTTATAATGAACTGTCTGACTTTAAACTGGCTATTTTCTATTAATGTTGATAATTCTCAAATAAATAACCCAAATTATAACATAGGACATACATGTAACATGATTATGTCCCTTTAACATGAAATGAAATCAAATTTGAGATCAAGTTTTAGTAGAGGAGCGTTAGTGACTTTGAAATACATTATATATTTTTGTATAACAACTAAGTAAGCAATCTGGATTACTGAGGAAGAAATAGATAGTTAAATTTTCCAATGGTATTATGAAGGCCATCCATGTTTAACTCCACCGTTGTTATAAATTATATGTTAAAAGGTCACAAGGTCCATGATGAGGGATGTCTAGTCGGACAGCATAATTTAGAAATGCTTATTAAGAAGAATTTCCAGAACAACACACATCTGTTGCATTTGACATACACGTATGTCTTGTCAATGTTAAACGGGATATAAAATAGCAAAATATTAATAAATCAGTCAATGTCAAATCAACCTTTTACGTTAAGTTTTTTTCACCTAAAGTAGGATTTGTAAAAAGTTCCAGCAAGCCTGTTTCTGGTATCTGTTTGTAGACTGATCACATTCCATTTAAAGTCATACTTACGAATTAAATAAAAAAATTAATTGGTTTTTAAAAAATCTTTCAACCAAAATATTAATTTTATCTAATTATTGTGAAAACCTTGTACATCTTTATGTTTTAAAACTAAAATAGAACATTTACCTTTCAAAATGATCATTTTTGTTAACAAAATATATTTTTAAATATTTATAATATAATATGAATTATTATGTCAATATATTCTGCTGTCTCATTTCATTTCAAAGTCACTCTGTAGTTAGAATATATCTAAAATCAAAGTTCGAATTTGGTATTCAAATAATTTTTAATGATAAATAATGTAAAATGAAAATGATACTTATCTTATTCTTTTAATGTCAAAATAGTTACCAACTTTTCCTAAATCAATATGACATTTAATATGATACATAAATCAAAGGACAATCAAGTTATAAACGATATTTCTATACATATTGTTGACAGGTCGTGCTTTACAAGGGGACATAACTCGTCGTCAGGAAAGTAATCATCTCATTAGCATGATGGCTGTGGACAGGCCGCCTTTCAGTCGGTATTTCCAAAGGGGTTCTGGAAAGGTCGTTCTTTCCGTCTTTGGAAAGGCGTGGAAAGCTGCCTCTTTCCACGGGCGGAAAGATTGGAAAGGTCGCTCTTTCCTCTCGGAAAGAACGCCTTTCACTAGTGGAAAGAACGGTCGTTCATCCAGTGGAATTTAAAAAAGCAGACTGAATAAGGCTAAATCTACTGGAGTAATGTACGGAACAAATGGAGATGAATATTCATCCAAAATACGTGCAAATTTTTTCAAATTTTGTGGGAGGATTGCATTACAACTTCCTAGTTGAAGACTGACTATCACTCACATTGATGATCTTCCTATAAACTAACGTGTTAGTATTTGCTTCGTGATACTTACAGATGCAAGCGAATGTAAAGGACGTCAGAACAGCAGCAGGCTTCTTTATCTGAACTTGGAGATGACAGAATGGTAAGGAGCGTTCTCTGAAGGAATAAGGAGTGTTTATTGATACAATTTCTAAAATCCCAGTTTGAAACGTTTTAAACTGGAGTATTCAAGGCAAAGTATCATTATTTCTCTCGCTCATAATTTCTGCAAATTTCCTATATACTTTAATATCATTTTTAGAATTAAATAACGTCTCCTTATACGGCAATTGGGTATGTTAGTGTTTCTAATACACAATTATATATTAGATAATTAAATATAGCTCTACTACAGAAACCTTTTTCTTCATCATGAAATGTAATACTTATTTTGCTAAATTTTACAATTTGTTCTTTTTAGAGTCTGAGAAGATTTTTGATCCCGACGCTTGTAGCAACGTTTATGTGCACTCGTGTGAAAGGTACATCTCTATATAAGTCGATGGTCAATACCGTCCTATTCCAACTATACTGCTTTCAACCATCACATCCTGCTGATTATAACCTGCCTACATGCATGTGTCATTTTGCTAACAAAGCTATTCTTTCTGCATATTTATCTTCCCACAACCCCATCTTACCTTGTTATGTGCTAAAATTGTATCTTTGCTGAATTACGATTCTGCCTACAGTTCAGTTATGTCATTACAACTCTCTTAAAAGTACAGTTTTGCTTCCACCCATTATTGCTGCTCTTATTAAGTCTGCATTTTATTCTACCCACATCACATTTCTACCTACAGACCCATCCTGCCTCAAACCAACTGTTTGCCTACGGTCCCATTATAACTTTATTTGATTTTGCTGTCAGAAACGGATGTAGTCCGAATAGGAAAGGATTTCACTGTAACGACACTTGATTGCTGGATCCGAGATTTAGGGATTCAAACGGTTTAAATGCATGGACAAAGTACACCTTGCGCGTAAACAGTTCCATAGTGTATGTCAGTATACATGTAGTATATGTGGAGCATGCTGGAGATTCACCTTGTATATCTTGCATACCTTGCATATCACCTTGAAATATTCTATTTTCTGATGGTTATGGTTTTGTATGACTGAGCCAGTCGGTTGGCCAGGTAAGCTTTTTATTGTATCAATTTCGAGAAATAAACATTCTGACCATGATTGGCGGTCACCATTGAACACTAAGTGATTCACACAAACTGTTTATGAGCTTACTTCTATATATATGTGAACTACTATACCTTTCGAGGCCTGAAACTTTAGCGTTTACAAACAAAAAAGATCTTTGACTTGAATTACATTGGACTATGGAATAATAAACGAATGATTTGGTTAACTTGTTTGATCAAGTGTAATCTTGAAAACGTAAAAAAATATCGAAAAGTCGCACTCTCAGGTGTTGTCAACCATACACTTGCCCTTATTAACTTTCAACTTCTAATTTGCAGCTCAAGTGTAATGATGTTGTAAAATGCAGTTGTACTTAATCAAGTTTGAATGAGTTATTATAACAACTACAACTTTCCTTTGCAGGAAATGATGATCGCGTTGATATTTTTCTATGTGCATATACCTATGTTGACTCAATCATCCGCCTGTCAGTGTACGGAAGCCGTGTTGAAGAACATCCACTGACTCCTTCAGGATCAGCAATTGGTATTGGTTACGACGTCGTCGAGGAAGAATTGTACTGGACTGAATATTCTCCACCTAGAATAAAAAAACGAACATGGATGGAACAGAGGTCAATGTTGTCTCTTCGTCGCTCCTTGGTAAGTTATCGTCAACTGCAGGTAATACGAAAATAAATTTACATTAGGAATACCTCAGGGCAATACTTAGGTCTTCAGACCTCTGTACGATCGACATGGCAAACTTTTCTCACGGTACTTAGTTCCTAATAAATCGGTTAAACCGAAAAAATCATGCACTTCACGGTTCAGAATTTCGAATTAGAACCGTACATATACTCGCAAGACAAATATAACCGAAAGGAAATGCAGAACAATGACATAAAGTTATTCAACGGACGGATATAACTCTCATCTCATGTCCTCAAACAGGGGAATTGTATATTGGGTACAATTCAGCTGGACTAGTGCAACTAGTTTCGCTATACCGAACATCACGAATTATAGAATGGTAAACTTTTGATATTTTTGTGGGAATGATGTTCTAATAATTATTTCAAAAATATATTGAATGATGTATAAATAGTTTTTGTTAAAAATATTGGTTTTAAAATATTTTCTGAAAACTTCTGAAAACAAATTATTGCTGGCCTCAAATTGTAAAAAATCATCTCAAGTTGAAATAACTATTTTTAAAAGTATATTCTTACTCAAGCGGGCACAGATATGCCGGCTATTAAAGTTTTTATAATGGTCATGGGCATTACAGTTTTTCTAAATATAATTTGCGTTTTGATTGGTTGACGGAACTACTTTGCGCTCATTTATGAATTGCTTAGCTATCCTGTTCAAGCTAAATCACATAATTGAACAATTTCGAACATACCAAATTGAAGTCACACGTCAGTAAAACATATTAAATATAACATCATGTTCAACCTATGTTTCCGAGACCGTTTTTACAGTACTAAACTTGCAAGGCGACTTGCAAGAGAGACTGCACTGCCGTGACATTATTGCTTTGTGATGTCATTAACCATGACATCATTTGGTGACGTAATTACACTCCTATCTTGCATTCAATAGAGCGACTATCAGTTCACGTCTTCACAAATTTTCTCTCATTATGCGACAATGTTTACGATATAAATGAGTTGTTTACTACGTCAGTAAACCATTTTGGCAATAAATTCAACAGTTACTTTAGAATCTTTCTGGAAAAAAAGAGCGCAAGTTGTAAATTATTTAGATGTGCGCATTTTGAAGGTGTGAGAGAGTTTATGAATGGCGTATGAGTACAATTCGTATTTTGCAGTCTAATCAAAGATCGTGAATTTTCGTCTTGTTTTTTCGATTTTTATGCATTAAAATGATCTTGGGTAAGAAAAAGATTAACCAACTCGGTGCTCGGAATTACGAACTATCTGTCCCTCGTGAATTATTATGATAAACTCCTCGTTAAAGCTCGGGATTTATCACAATAATTAACTCGGGACAGATAATCCGTAATTCCTCGCAACTCGTTGATTATTCTTATAATGTATGATGTTAAAATATTTTTAAAACAATGTTTGAGTAAAAGAAAACAGCTTTTGTTAGAATTCTTGGTTTAAAATTGATACCTTGAAACAATACAACAATTCAGGGCAAGGATGCTAAAAATATATTGCTTGCCTCATTTTGTAATAAAATCGTCTCAAGTAGAAATAACCACTTAAAATATATAATGTATGATGTTAGAATGTTTTTATAGAATGTGTTCGTAATAGAAAACATTTTTTTTTAGAACAGTAGGTTTAAAAACGATTACAGAAATATTTTTTTTACAATTCAGGGAAAGGATGCCAATAGTGTATCGCTTGCCTCAAATTGTAATAATTTCTTACTTTGAAGTTTACACGGATTCCCGAACGTTGGTTGGTTGAGAGCGCGGTCAGGTGATCAAAATTTCGAGGTTCATAACCCATGAACTTTTGGAAAATCGTTTATACCCGTGTGAACGCTTTCATGTCGTGTGAACGTTCGACGGTCCTGTTGCCCTTGCGTTCTTTCCTGATTGAGCGTGCTTTTGTTAGCAATTTTCAAACGGTTACCATTTACCGATTTATTTGATTGAAAAACATAATCTCAAAATCATACTAAACCTTCTTCATTGTAAAAATACATAAAAAATTTCAATAAAATATCGCGCATAACTGTTTGATGTCGAGCTAAGCGAGTCACAAGGCCTATTTCTAGAACCGAACGGCGAAAGACATTCACGGTCGCTGGCTGAATACAATGGCAATATAAGCAAATACTCACAATCTATTTATTATGAACTAACATGATTCGGATTTGAGCAGTCGTGGTAATGAAATATCGCTTTTCCGACTGTTGTTTACATAATATAGACGAGGTGACAACAGCAAATGGCGACCTCCATGCCATGACGTCATTCAAAGGACGGATAACTCTGATCCCGTGATGAGTGCCGCAGGTTTCATCAAACAGGTAATCACGAAAAATAACGTAAGAAATTATAAGAATTGAATGTCAGTTTGTGTGTTTGCACTGGAAAATGAATGACGTCAAAGCGGGATTCAAACCTCCGTGAACGGCGAGCTTGCGAGCAAGTTCACGTGAGGGTTTGAATACCGCTTTGACATCGTTCTTTTTCCAGTGCAAACACACAAACTGACATTCAATTCTTAAATAATTTCTTACTTTGAAGTTTATACGGATTCCCGAACGTTGGTTGGTTGAGAGCGCGGTCATGTGATCATAATTTTAAGGTTCATTATCCATGAACTCTTGGGAAATCGTTCATACTCGTGTAAACGCTTTCAGGTCGTGTGAACGTTCGACGTTCTACTGTTGGCCTAGCGTTCTTTCCTGATTGAGCGTGCTTTTGTTATATAGCAAATTTCAAACGGTTACCATTTACCGACTTATTTGATTGAAAAACATAATCTCAATATCATGTTACCTTCTTAATTGTTAAAATAAATAAAACATTTCAATAAAATATCGCGCATAACTGTTTGCTGTTGAACTCAGCGAGTCACAAGGCCTATTCTAGAACTGAAAGACATTCACGATCGTTGGCTGAATACAAATTATGCAATCTAGATAAGCAAATACTCACAATCTTACCATTATGAACTAACAGGATTCGGATTTGAGCAGTCATGGTAATGAAATATTTCTTTTCCGACTGTTGTTTACATGATATTGACGAGGATACAACAACACATGGCGGCCTCCATGCTATGACGTCATTCAAAGGACGGATAACTCTGATCTCGTGTCCTTGACATATAAGATTTTATTTCGCTTCACTCAGCATGATGAGTGTCACAGGTTTCATCAAACAGTTAATGACGAAAAATAACGCAATTATCTTGCAAGCTCGCCTCGTTCACGGGAGTTTGAATCCCGCTTTGACATCGCTAATTTTCCAGTGCAAACACACAAACTGATATTCAATTATTAAATAAACTCATCTCAGAGTGAAATAACCCTTTGTAAATAATAATGTTTGCTGTTTAAATAGTTTTTTGAACATGTTTTTGAAATAGAAACAGTTTCTGTTTGAATTGGTGGTTTAAAATTGATTTCTGAAACTTTATTACAATTCAGGGCAAGGGTACCAAAAATGTATTCCTTGCCTCAAATTGTAATAAATTCGTCTCAGACTGAAATAACCCTTTGTAAATGATAATGTTTGATTTTTAAATAGTTTTTAAAAAATGTTTTTGAAATAGAAAACAGTTTCTGTTTGAATTGTTGGTTTAAAAGTGATTTCTGAAAACTTTATTACAATTCAGGGCAAGGGGGCCAAAAATGTTTCGCTTGCCTCAAATTGTAATAAACTTGTCTCAGACTGAAATAACCCTTTGTAAATGATAATGTTTGATTTTTAAATAGTTTTTAAAAAATGTTTTTGGAATAGAAAACAGTTTCTGTTTGAATTGTTGGTTTAAAAGTGATTTCTGAAAACTTTATTACAATTCAGTGCAGGGGGCCAAAAATGTTTCGCTTGCCTCAAATTGTAATAAACTTGTCTCAGACTGAAATAACCCTTTGTTAATGATAATGTTTGAAGTTATATAGTTTTTAAAAATGTTTTTGTAATAGAAAACATTTTCTTTTGGAATTCTTGGTTTAAATTGTTTTCTGAAAACTTTATTACTTGTCAGCCGCCAAGGTGTAATATTTGGGATTCAGATAACCTTTAACCAGTTAGCGTCAGTGATATTGATCCTTGATATTTTAAAGCATCCAAAACCTCAGGGGGGTACATTTCGCGAAAATGATTCTGACAATAGTAAAGAATAAAGACACAAAAGTATTGGATTAAAAATCCACCCCAAAATAGTAGGAAAAAACGTTTTTTTTAAAAAACCTTCATTTACGCAACCGCCAAACGTTTCATTAGCCAGTCAGCTGCTAGCGGAGGTGTGACGTGTTATTCAGGAGCCATGCCCTAACGAGTATCTGGCTTATGTTATTGCTTACATTATACACTCGTATAGCCGTCACGTATTTTTGACTTATTTCACTTGTCAAAACAGCCTCAAAGTGATCAAAGCTATAAGAAACAATGTCGGCATATTCTGTTCACTCGTTTGGTTGTTGTACACATGTGTTTAAATTATTTAATCTTCGATTATGCCCGGTGAATCTTTCGGCGTATAGGTAAATCTACTGCCATTGTCTTTTCTTTGTGTCATTTTGAAGAGTCAATTCTATAGCGTAACTACGTGTATGTCTATCACTGACCATTTCCGCTATGTCAGATTCTGATTCTAGCAATGAGATCTCGCTTTGAACAAGTTAAGTCAAGCGTTAACAAAGATTTGTATGAAGAACAAGCAGGTGTACCAACTAATCGGAATCGTCTTACTAGCAAAAGCACATCTTCTTTCTATGCCTCACGTTTATCTCTTCCATTATTTACTAGTTGAAATGAAATAAAGCACATATGTATGGTATTATCTCAACGTCGTTTGATTCATTAAAAGTTAAGCTAACGATGTAAAGTAACTTTGGCAATTGTTTAACTCTCGCCAAGGACTGGGCATACTAAAAAATAACTTAACGATTTTAAGAAAGAGAAATAAAAAAAAACTACCGTGTTAAGTTTACTTTCTAATTCCATGGTAATCTGTTGTCACTAATTATTAATGTTGATGATGATGGTGTGTGTTAAAAAACTTTTTTAACGTCAGCTTTTACATTTAAGTCTTTTCACTGACTTTTTCTTGTTTGAAACTTTTCGAGCAATGACGGAGAATTTATTATGAACATATCCGTACTTACTTCTATGGATTTTCTGCACTTTAGAAATTTCATTGGCTGTTTGCTTTGACCAATTCATTTCAAGCTCAGTAATGTTTGACATAATAAACTACCAATTTAGGTTTATTTAGTTAAAACAACATCAATCGTGTCACCGTGCTCATGAAGACAAAGGATTATCACTTAGGCCCCATTATGGCATGGCATGGTGTCCGGCGTCCGTCCGTCCGCCCGTCCGCCCGTCCACCCGTCCGTCCGTCCGTTCATCCATCCATCCGTCCGTCCGTCTGTAAACTTTTCGCATTTTCGTCTTCTTCTCCAGAACCACTTGCTCTATGGAGCTGAAATTTTGTGTGCAGACTCCTTGGCCAATGGGGATTCTCAATTGTAGATTTTGTGACACCGTGACCTCAAATGGGGTCACAGGGGTCACAACCCTAAAAACCTATTTTCATCATATTCTCCAGTTCCAAAGTGTCTAGAGAGCTGAAAAGTAGTGTGCAGATTCCTTGGCTAATTGGGATTCTAAATTGTAGATTTGGTGACCCCGTAACCTCGAATGGGGCCACAGGGGTCACAACCTTAAAAACCTATTTTCGTCTCCTTCTCTAGTCCCAAGGGGTCTAGAGAGCTGACACGCTGTGTGCAGACTCCTTAGCTAATGGGGATTCTAAATTGTCGATTTCGTGACCCCGTGACCTCAAATGGGGTCACAGGGGTCACAACCTTAAAAACCTATTTTCATCTTCTTCTCAAGTTCCAAAAGGTCAAGACTGCTGAAAAGTTACAGGGGTCACGATTTTCACAACCTATTTCATCTTCTTCTCAAGTTCCAAAATGTTAAGAAAGGGATTCTAAATTGTAGATTTGGTGACCCTGTGACCCCAATCTAGGTCACAGGGGTCATGATCTAAGAACCTATCTCTACTTGTAAACAATGTATTACTTGTGATAACTTAAATATTCAACCTTAGATAGAAAATCCTGATGAGCTACAGAGTCTATGGCTCTATTTTTATATCATGCTAGGAAAATGAGAACGTCTGATGTTTTACAGTAAAACTCATGCAGTGTTATCTGATGAATGTTTATGTTAGGTTAGTGGTATTGCACTGAGTCTAAGTAATTGTAAATGTACAAGAATATTCATTTAACCATAGTCCCCCCTTAAACAACTGTAAACCCATAACAATATTGAAAAGTATATGATGTTCTTAGTTATAATCCATTATGCTTTTATGAATGATAAAAGGTCACCATGAGAAATTTTGACGCAGTAGACCTCAAACTATATAGACCTCTTCAAACACAAAATCAAGCAAAACCAAAAAATAAATAATAGTGATGTTTATAATTGAAAATTGCATGATCGTTTTTATTTTTGAATTGTCAGTTAATCATTTAAAAAATGTTTAACACCAAAAAAGAACCCCTAACAATCAGTTCGATTGATAAAAAAAAACAAAATCTAAAATCAGCGATTGAATATAAAAAACGCTTCAAAAACTCCGAAATTACTCTCTACAGACACACAAATTCCCATTCTATCGGAAACTTGCAATGTCAAAAGTTGTTATTATGTTTTCAACCAATTATCGACGAAAATCGAAAAATCGCCAAAGGAATTCTATGAAGGCAACTCCTGAGTATGACGTCACACCGCAAACGAAGGCCAAGCTTCACTCCACTCGGCGAAAGTGTCTCAAGAGTGAGATAATTTGCAGGCGAATTTTACTCACTTTGAACGGTGATATCTTGGTAAGCAGGTGACGCTTAAAAATAATCTTTTGTGTTTTGTTTACTTGAAAGTATTGTCTAAATTATCTATACGACTTAACATCGAGAGAAAAACAGAGAGATTATATTTCCTTTAATACTAAGAAACAAACTGCTGTTTCAGACTCCCATCCCTATGTTTTAACTGTCGACGGTGTAGCAAGAAAGTTGTTCTACACAGCACTAAATGCTCATTTGATAGTAAGCATGGACCTGACGGGAGAAAACGCACAGGTTATTCTGGATGAGTCAAGTCTACAATATCCTCTCCAAATAACACATGATGAACAAAAGCGGTGAGTGCTGCATGTACTGTGTATGGTGTAATATATATAGAATCTTGCCCAAGTGTCTTCTGATATCAAATATATCAACACGAGATGATAAAAGTTACAAATATCCGAGGCTTGCCGAGGATATTTTGACTTTTATCAACGCGTGTTGATATATTTGATATCAGAAGGCACGGGGGTGAGATTCTATTTATCATTCAAAATCATTCTTCGTTAGTTTTTAATGAAAAATGAAAATATCTGAACACAAAACTTCCATCCGGCTTCAAGTGCTGTGATATCATAGCATTGTGACGTCATCGCATTGTTATGTCATTACTTGATGATGCAAAATCATTGTGATGTCATGCAGCTGACGTCAACAGGGCATTGTTCAAAATCTACTGTCAAAATGATATCTCCTAGGAGACATCGCTTAATCTCTTACAAGCGATATCTCCACAATCTCATCAAACTCGATTAATAGAATGATTGCTAAGATTTAAAGACTTTACTCAAAATTAGATTGTGAAATGGTTGTAAAGGTAAATGAAAACATTCAAAGCATTATTGGGGATTCCGATATGAACTACGCAATTGAAATATCTTCATTTTCAGAATATGTGCAATTTTAATATTACATAGACACAGATTTTGTTTATTTTTGTAGAAAAATCTTTTTCGGGGATCGACTGGGTTCTCACAGGATCTCATCATCTGGATATGACGGCAGTGATCACGTCACGCTTGCATTGGGCAAGGGATATGCAACCGGATTAACCCTTGATACAGAGAGTAATTAAGTACATTTTTAAGAGGTTCAGTTTATGGACTGTATGGATGAATGAGTAATGTGGATGTTAAACTCAGTATGTTTAATCTTAGTTGGAATGTTGTTTCTTTAAAGGTGCTTTTCGTTAAAAGAAACCGATTGAAGCTTAAAATCAAGAGTTGAATGTTAAAAAAAATGGTCATCATTACAAAAACATGAATACTGAAACAATGAAAACTGAATACAAACTAGGATTGTATGAGGGCAATACTTCGGATCGTTGTACAATCGCCACAATCGCAAATCGCCTTTTCTCACTTCGTCTCAACTATTCATTTAGTTATTTTGCATTATTTGTTACTGAGAGAGTGCCTTTTTGTGAAAATAGAAATGGTGGTTTAAGCGTAAGTCGCAAGTCTTTAGTTATATTTTGAAAGTTTTGCCAATGTTTAAAAATTAAATTTTGAAAATATCAATTCTTCAAAATTTCTACTGACTGTTACCGAACGATTTCATTATAATTGATTCTTGTACATGACATATTTTTCTTCATTCCCTGAACAAATGGTAAACCTCCCGGCCTTGGTCTTTGAGTAATCTTCCTGTTCTCATTTCAGATACTTTTTAATGCTCACCATGAATACATTATTTCTGAATAATATTGTTTTCAGTACAATACATCAGCTACATTTTGTACCCTTGTCAGCTTTGTTTTGCAAGTTTGTTCAGAGGAGAACAGTTTTGAAGATATGTAGGAAAAAAAATCGGAAAATACTCTTAATGAGAATCATCAGTCGTTTAGCATAGCCATGCACATTATTATTATTTTACATGTATGTTTTACTTCTTTACAGATGAAGTCATATACTGGTGTCCTTATGCCGGATTGATCGAGTCGATGTCTTATGATGGATCAAACAGGAGAGAACTGCCTGACTCTGAGGATGTATATTTTAGGGATATTTTTCTCTTGTATAACACTTTATACATTTCATCAGAAGGTCGGTAAGTCAGTGTTAATGGCGAATCTACTATAAAATATGTAAACACAAAATGAGAAGGGTCTGTAGATGAATAAGGCAGAATGTACTGTAGAACACTTTGCAATTAGAAGAATGTTTATTGTTTGATGTCTATAAGTGACGGAAGGATGTAAAAAGTAGCCAAGAAACATACCTTCAGTTCTCATAATAATAGAGAAGTGCTAAAATTTATTGTGATAAAATATTAATCTTTAACCATACCGTTTATATTAATGTGTGTGTGTTAAATTGTGCATTAATGATTTTTTTTATTTCAGAGTGTATAGCAGACAAATAGATTCAAATGTGACAACTGTAATATCCTCGTCGCGGAGGTTTCGGACTGCACGAATATATGTGCTATCGGATACAAAAAGTGAGAAGCAAATGTGAACATATACATGCCTAGTATCAATGATCATTTTCAAAATGATCGTCGCCCCCATGATCGTTTTCATCATCATTAATATTATAATATCATAAACATATACAACAGGTACTACAAAACAGTCCAATTTGATCAAAGTTTTCACTGTACAAACATTCTAAAACATTCAGGTTCGCCTTTTTTATTAACATGGTGAAACAGAAGGTGTTCCATAATATTCATAGTATAATCGACACATGTGCACATATCACGTTACCATCAACTTCCCAACGCAAGGCGTACTTCTTGCCAGTCCCCACCATTGGCTGGTTTAACCCTCGCAGTATTTCCCCGGCTTTCCATGCTAAGATGGTGGGTTGCTGTACCTAAAATGCATAATGCGCTCTCATTTCATAGCAGATAAACCTTAAGGAAATACTGCAAGGCATACATAAGCCATGTATATCACGATTTCTCGTAGTTCATCATCTGATACATCTTAATAAAACGATTCGTCACTGCAATTGGCCGTCGCAAGAATAAAGGGCCCCCTTTTCCCCGATTCAAACATTAAATAACAGATATTTAAGATTGTTTTACACCCAAACGTATGCCAAACATTTGTACATTTATGCCATTTAAGAAACGCATACAAAAACGTATGGCCGTCGCTCTCGTTGGCTATCTAAAACATCCACTCTCGTTCAGGGAAGGTCAAATATTACCCTTCATAATCTCCATGAACAACCGGCCACTGAATAACATGATGTGAAAAAATTCACTCAAAGACACAAACGTGAAAAGAAATGCAGGGTGTGTTTATTCTTTTGCGAGAAAGAAATGGTGAAAAGGGACATGAAGTTTCACATTTCATTATAAATGTAATGAACGGTAACGTTGTTTTTATATTTTAAAGTGACATTCAAGAGTATATGGTTCTTGCATACATGTATATCACAGTGGCTAGATGTATTGTAGAGAGAAAGCCAAATATACCCTTGTGACAACTGCGAGTATTGAGTGGAACGAGAGATATGACGATCAACGCTGATACAAAGCAATTACCTTAAACATATCAGGATTGCGAGAAGAATTACTGCTTCTTGTACATCGCGATGTCAACATTTCTAGACAATAAACCCTTTTTATCAAATCATTCCTATGAAAACAGAGGTTGGACAAGTATTAGATAATTCCTTTTTCAAGTATTGACATTATTGGTTCACTTTATCTGAAGATAAGCCGAAGGTTGAGTCCCGACTGATCCATACTGACGACTTCCACAGCGAGTTGGTGTTCCTGTGTAACTTCACCCAGCACTCCGAGGACGTGTTCTACAGCACCAGATGGTTCGTGGAGGAGGAGATAGTTCTGAATTCAGATCCGGAAAAATGGTCTAATGGCAGTATCATTGAGAACCAGGTCCTGACAGAGACACACTTGAAAGAGGCCAACATCACAGCATACGGCATACAGGTGAAATGAAAGGCTGAGGAACTGCCCAGTTTCCAAGCTCGTAACTCCAAAAGTCCCAAACATATGAAACTAATTTTGGAACATTAGTGTTTAAATGAGACATCATGCGAATTGGAATAAGTCATATGATATTGGAAGATCAAATTAATTAACTACAAGCTGATTAGCTATATGTAGATACTCAAATAGTTCACTGATTGTGTGAAATTATCAATAATTGACAATGTGAGAAGTTTGTAAGTGATTTTACACCCTGTTAATCATGATCACTCTGGGTGCATTGCACACGCAATACATAACAGGTATTGTATAAACACTTCTGATTGATCCAGATATCCTGTTCTATTGAGGCTACATACGAAGAAGGAAATGTTTCAACCCCTGCCGTGAGGTCAAGGAAGAAATTTGTCGGAATTCAGGTAAAGCTAGTAACCATTGATGTTCAAAAATGACAAAAAGTGAAATATCAATGAATAAAATGCGGCTGGTGCAAAATGATGGTGTTTTGCAGTTTGTAGTTGATGCTGTTGAAACAACACTTGGTTGTGGTGGTAGTCAAAGCAACGATAGTTCTGGTGAAATGTCTGTTGTTTTTGTGGCAGAAAATGCGAGACAATTAGACATCATACTCATTATTGTCCGCCGCAGCAACGTGGAATGTTGAAGTATGTATTCAGCGGTGTCCATACGTCCGTTATCCGCCGTACATCCGTCTGTATGACGGTTTGTATGTCCCAGTCTTGTTAACGGATATAAATATACCAATGTCTTCAAATTCAGTGACAGTCTATATTTGCGGATTACTTAGCAATCGGTTGACTTTGGTGACCTTGACCTTATTAGCAGTAAGTCGGAGCTGCTATCAGTTTTTGAGCAGTTTCCATCGCCGCCGCCGCCGCCGCCGCCGCCGGCGCGTTTTGTATTCGCTATAACTTTTTTCCTTATTAGGTTTGGAGAACTCATATACATAACTTCTTACTTATACCCCTGGGGAATTTTTTTGACATGTTCACATTCAAGGTCAAAGGTCAAGGTCACGAGTTCTGAAATCACTAAAAAAATCCTTGTAAACACGATAACTTGAAAAATATCTGTGCTATCAGGCTCTTCTTTGGTGTATATCAACTATGGAGAAAGGCCAAGATTTGAAAAGGTTTTCGCTAACATCCGTCAAAGGTCAAGGTCATAGCGAGGTCACAACTTAAGCATGCTTTTGCGAACATGTCTTATTTCAACTATTAACACTTTGAATCATTACATGATTGTGATACACAATGAAAAGTGATCACTGAATGTGTGACCTTGAATTTTAAAGGTCAAGGTCACGAGATAGGGTCATGGTCACCAGTTCTGAAATCACTAAATAACTTCTTTCCAAGGAGGTATCAACACCTCATATACATAACTTCTTACTTATGCCCCTGGGGAATTATTTTGACATGTTCACATTCAAGGTCAAAGGTCAAGGTCACGAGTTCTGAAATCACTAAAAAAATCCTTGTTAACACGATAACTTGAAAAATATTTGTGCTATCAGGCTCTTCTTTGGTGTATATCAACTATGGAGAAAGGCCAAGATTTGAAAAGGTTTTCGCTAACATCCGTCAAAAGTCAAGGTCATAGCGAGGTCACAACTTAAGCATGCTTTTGCGAAAATGTCTTATTTCAACTATTAACACTTTGAATCATTACATGATTGTGATACACAATGAAAATTGATCACTGAATGTGTGACCTTGACTTTTAAAGGTCAAGGTCACGAGATAGGGTCATGGTCACCTGTTCTGAAATCACTATATAACTTCTTTCCAAGGAGGTATCAACACCTCATATACATAACTTCTTACTTATGCCCCTGGGGAATTATTTTGACATGTTCACATTCATGGTCAAAGGTCAAGGTCACGAGTTCTGAAATCACTAAAAAAATCCTTGTAAACACGATAACTTGAAAAATATTTGTGCTATCAGGCTCTTCTTTGGTGTATATCAACTATGGAGAAAGGCCAAGATTTGAACAGGTTTTCGCTAACATCCGTCAAAGGCCAAGGTCATAGCGAGGTCACAACTTAAGCATGCTTTTGCGAAAATGTCTTATTTCAACTATTAACACTTTGAATCATTACATGATTGTGATACACAATGAAAAGTGATCACTGATTGTGTGACCTTGAATTCTAAAGGTCAAGGTCACGAGATAGGGTCATGGTCACCAGTTCTGAAATCACTAAATAACTTCTTTCCAAGGAGGTATCAGCACCTCATATACATAACTTCTTACTTATGCCCCTGGGGAATTATTTTGACATGTTCACATTCAAGGTCAAAGGTCAAGGTCACGAGTTCTGAAATCACTAAAAAAAATCCTTGTAAACACGATAACTTGAAAAATATTTGTGCTATCAGGCTCTTCTTTGGTGTATATCAACTATGGAGAAAGGCCAAGATTTGAAAATGTTTTCGCTAACATCCGTCAAAGGCCAAGGTCATAGCGAGGTCACAACTTAAGCATGCTTTTGCGAAAATGTCTTATTTCAACTATTAACACTTTGAATCATTACATGATTGTGATACACAATGAAAAGTGATCACTGATTGTGTGACCTTGAATTCTAAAGGTCAAGGTCACGAGATAGGGTCATGGTCACCAGTTCTGAAATCACTAAATAACTTCTTTCCAAGGAGGTATCAACACCTCATATACATAACTTCTTACTTATGCCCCTGGGGAATTATTTTGACATATTCACATTCAAGGTCAAAGGTCAAGGTCACGAGTTCTGAAATCACTAAAAAAAATCCTTGTAAACACGATAACTTGAAAAATATTTGTGCTATCAGGCTCTTCTTTGGTGTATATCAACTATGGAGAAAGGCCAAGATTTGAAAAGGTTTTCGCTAACATCCGTCAAAAGTCAAGGTCATAGCGAGGTCACAACTTAAGCATGCTTTTGCGAAAATGTCTTATTTCAACTATTAACACTTTCAATCATTACATGATTGTGATACACAATGAAAAGTGATCACTGAATGTGTGACCTTGAATTTTAAAGGTCAAGGTCACGAGATAGGGTCATGGTCACCAGTTCTGAAATCACTAAATAACTTCTTTCCAAGGAGGTATCAACACCTCATATACATAACTTCTTACTTATGCCCCTGGGGAATTATTTTGACATGTTCACATTCAAGGTCAAAGGTCAAGGTCACGAGTTCTGAAATCACTAAAAAAAATCCTTGTAAACACGATAACTTGAAAAATATTTGTGCTATCAGGCTCTTCTTTGGTGTATATCAACTATGGAGAAAGGCCAAGATTTGAAAAGGTTTTCGCTAACATCCGTCAAAGGCCAAGGTCATAGCGAGGTCACAACTTAAGCATGCTTTTGCGAAAATGTCTTATTTCAACTATTAACACTTTGAATCATTACATGATTGTGATACACAATGAAAAGTGATCACTGAATGTGTGACCTTGAATTTTAAAGGTCAAGGTCACGAGATAGGGTCATGGTCACCAGTTCTGAAATCACTAAATAACTTCTTTCCAAGGAGGTATCAGCACCTCATATACATAACTTCTTACTTATGCCCCTGGGGAATTATTTTGACATGTTCACATTCAAGGTCAAAGGTCAAGGTCACGAGTTCTGAAATCACTAAAAAAAATCCTTGTAAACACGATAACTTGAAAAATATTTGTGCTATCAGGCTCTTCTTTGGTGTATATCAACTATGGAGAAAGGCCAAGATTTGAAAAGGTTTTCGCTAACATCCGTCAAAGGCCAAGGTCATAGCGAGGTCACAACTTAAGCATGCTTTTGCGAAAATGTCTTATTTCAACTATTAACACTTTGAATCATTACATGATTGTGACACACAATGAAAAGTGATCACTGATTGTGTGACCTTGAATTCTAAAGGTCAAGGTCACGAGATAGGGTCATGGTCACCAGTTCTGAAATCACTAAATAACTTCTTTCCAAGGAGGTATCAACACCTCATATACATAACTTCTTACTTATGCCCCTGGGGAATTATTTTGACATGTTCACATTCAAGGTCAAAGGTCAAGGTCACGAGTTCTGAAATCACTAAAAAAAATCCTTGTAAACACGATAACTTGAAAAATATTTGTGCTATCAGGCTCTTCTTTGGTGTATACCAACTATGGAGAAAGGCCAAGATTTGAAAAGGTTTTCGCTAACATCCGTCAAAGGTCAAGGTCATAGCGAGGTCACAACTTAAGCATGCTTTTGCGAAAATGTCTTATTTCAACTATTAACACTTTCAATCATTACATGATTGTGATACACAATGAAAAGTGATCACTGAATGTGTGACCTTGAATTTTAAAGGTCAAGGTCACGAGATAGGGTCATGGTCACCAGTTCTGAAATCACTAAATAACTTCTTTCCAAGGAGGTATCAACACCTCATATACATAACTTCTTACTTATGCCCCTGGGGAATTATTTTGACATGTTCACATTCAAGGTCAAAGGTCAAGGTCACGAGTTCTGAAATCACTAAAAAAAATCCTTGTAAACACGATAACTTGAAAAATATTTGTGCTATCAGGCTCTTCTTTGGTGTATATCAACTATGGAGAAAGGCCAAGATTTGAAAAGGTTTTTGCTAACATCCGTCAAAAGTCAAGGTCATAGCGAGGTCACAACTTAAGCATGCGTTTGCGAAAATGTCTTATTTCAACTATTAACACTTTCAATCATTACATGATTGTGATACACAATGAAAAGTGATCACTGAATGTGTGACCTTGAATTTTAAAGGTCAAGGTCACGAGATAGGGTCATGGTCACCAGTTCTGAAATCACTAAATAACTTCTTTCCAAGGAGGTATCAACACCTCATATACATAACTTCTTACTTATGCCCCTGGGGAATTATTTTAACATGTTCACATTCAAGGTCAAAGGTCAAGGTCACGAGTTCTGAAATCACTAAAAAAATCCTTGTAAACACGATAACTTGAAAAATATTTGTGCTATCAGGCTCTTCTTTGGTGTATATCAACTATGGAGAAAGGCCAAGATTTGAAAAGGTTTTCGCTAACATCCGTCAAAGGCCAAGGTCATAGCGAGGTCACAACTTAAAGAGCCATCACGGATGTTAGTATTTCAATTTTTTGGAAAATATACTTATAACGTCATTCGCCAGAGAAATCTTTTATCTACAACATGTCATATGCTAAATAATTTTCATATCACGACAATGTATTGCAATTTGGTTTAAAAGAGAAGTACCACTTCGACTAGCGCACGCTAAGGGTATCTGACGTATATAAACAGAATCCCCTTTTTTGCGTAATACGTACTACACAAACAGCAAGCGCTTCCGAAGCGTGAAGACTCGTCTCTAGCGCAAGTCGCCATAACAACCCATATGCTGCACGTGCTTCACGTGTCTCTCTTGCAAGTTACCCTTGTCACACATTACTGAATGTGACGATTGCTTTACAAACAATGTTTCTAAATGTCCTGAGAATATACAAATTATTTCCTGTTTAATGTTCTTTTTATTGAGATAAGACCAGCAAATTATGACAATTTTTTACTCTCATTAATTATAAAATTCACGAAAAATACCTATTTGGGTAAAACAACTATTCCAATATCTGTAGCAAATACATAATTAAATGAAATACATGTAGTAAATAAATCACCGCCAAAAAAAAATATATTTCGATATCTTTCATTGCTCGTATTTTTTGTTATTCTTTCGTGTCTTTGTTTACTGTGTGTGAGCTAGACCATAATGCTTTGCGCTTGAAAATAATAGACTGGTTCTATATTTAGACTGGAAAACACCTTTACTAATTAATGCAATTTCTCGGCTTATTTTAAGTTGGAAAAATTAGGGAAAAATTAAGTGTATTTATTTCACGGAGATGGATTTTTGGAAATATTTTGATATTTTCATCAACATCCGTGATGGCTCTTTAAGCATGCTTTTGCGAAAATGTCTTATTTCAACTATTAACACTTTGAATCATTACATGATTGTGATACACAATGAAAAGTGATCACTGGTTGTGTGACCTTGAATTCTAAAGGTCAAGGTCACGAGATAGGGTCATGGTCACCAGTTCTGAAATCACTAAATAACTTCTTTCCAAGGAGGTATCAACACCTCATATACATAACTTCTTACTTATGCCCCTGGGGAATTATTTTGACATATTCACATTCAAGGTCAAAGGTCAAGGTCACGAGTTCTGAAATCACTAAAAAAAATCCTTGTAAACACGATAACTTGAACAATATTTGTGCTATCAGGCTCTTCTTTGGTGTATATCAACTATGGAGAAAGGCCAAGATTTGAAAAGGTTTTCGCTAACATCAGTCAAAAGTCAAGGTCATAGCGAGGTCACAACTTAAGCATGCTTTTGCGAAAATGTCTTATTTCAACTATTAACACTTTCAATCATTACATGATTGTGATACACAATGAAAAGTGATCACTGAATGTGTGACCTTGAATTTTAAAGGTCAAGGTCACGAGATAGGGTCATGGTCACCAGTTCTGAAATCACTAAATAACTTCTTTCCAAGGAGGTATCAACACCTCATATACATAACTTCTTACTTATGCCCCTGGGGAATTATTTTGACATGTTCACATTCAAGGTCAAAGGTCAAGGTCACGAGTTCTGAAATCACTAAAAAAATCCTTGTAAACACGATTACTTGAAAAATATTTGTGCTATCAGGCTCTTCTTTGGTGTATATCAACTATGGAGAAAGGCCAAGATTTGAAAAGGTTTTCGCTAACATCCGTCAAAAGTCAAGGTCATAGCGAGGTCACAACTTAAGCATGCTTTTGCGAAAATGTCTTATTTCAACTATTAACACTTTCAATCATTACATGATTGTGATACACAATGAAAAGTGATCACTGAATGTGTGACCTTGAATTTTAAAGGTCAAGGTCACGAGATAGGGTCATGGTCACCAGTTCTGAAATCACTAAATAACTTCTTTCCAAGGAGGTATCAACACCTCATATACATAACTTCTTACTTATGCCCCTGGGGAATTATTTTGACATGTTCACATTCAAGGTCAAAGGTCAAGGTCACGAGTTCTGAAATCACTAAAAAAAATCCTTGTAAACACGATTACTTGAAAAATATTTGTGCTATCAGGCTCTTCTTTGGTGTATATCAACTATGGAGAAAGGCCAAGATTTGAAAAGGTTTTCGCTAACATCCGTCAAAAGTCAAGGTCATAGCGAGGTCACAACTTAAGCATGCTTTTGCGAAAATGTCTTATTTCAACTATTAACACTCTCAATCATTACATGATTGTGATACACAATGAAAAGTGATCACTGAATGTGTGACCTTGAATTTTAAAGGTCAAGGTCACGAGATAGGGTCATGGTCACCAGTTCTGAAATCACTAAATAACTTCTTTCCAAGGAGGTATCAACACCTCATATACATAACTTCTTACTTATGCCCCTGGGGAATCATTTTGACATGTTCACATTCAAGGTCAAAGGTCAAGGTCACGAGTTCTGAAATCACTAAAAAAATCCTTGTAAACACGGTAACTTGAAAAATATTTGTGCTATCAGGCTCTTCTTTGGTGTATATCAACTATGGAGAAAGGCCAAGATTTGAAAAGGTTTTTGCTAACATCCGTCAAAAGTCAAGGTCATAGCGAGGTCACAACTTAAGCATGCTTTTGCGAAAATGTCTTATTTCAACTATTAACACTTTCAATCATTACATGATTGTGATACACAATGAAAAGTGATCACTGAATGTGTGACCTTGAATTTTAAAGGTCAAGGTCACGAGATAGGGTCATGGTCACCAGTTCTGAAATCACTAAATAACTTCTTTCCAAGGAGGTATCAACACCTCATATACATAACTTCTTACTTATGCCCCTGGGGAATCATTTTGACATGTTCACATTCAAGGTCAAAGGTCAAGGTCACGAGTTCTGAAATCACTAAAAAAAATCCTTGTAAACACGTTAACTTGAAAAATATTTGTGCTATCAGGCTCTTCTTTGGTGTATATCAACTATGGAGAAAGGCCAAGATTTGAAAAGGTTTTCGCTAACATCCGTCAAAAGTCAAGGTCATAGCGAGGTCACAACTTAAGCATGCTTTTGCGAAAATGTCTTATTTCAACTATTAACACTTTGAATCATTACATGATTGTGATACACAATGAAAAGTGATCACTGAATGTGTGACCTTGAATTTTAAAGGTCAAGGTCACGAGATAGGGTCATGGTCACCAGTTCTGAAATCACTAAATAACTTCTTTCCAAGGAGGTATCAACACCTCATATACATAACTTCTTACTTATGCCCCTGGGGAATTATTTTGACATGTTCACATTCAAGGTCAAAGGTCAAGGTCACGAGTTCTGAAATCACTAAAAAAAATCCTTGTAAACACGATTACTTGAAAAATATTTGTGCTATCAGGCTCTTCTTTGGTGTATATCAACTATGGAGAAAGGCCAAGATTTGAAAAGGTTTTCGCTAACATCCGTCAAAAGTCAAGGTCATAGCGAGGTCACAACTTAAGCATGCTTTTGCGAAAATGTCTTATTTCAACTATTAACACTCTCAATCATTACATGATTGTGATACACAATGAAAAGTGATCACTGAATGTGTGACCTTGAATTTTAAAGGTCAAGGTCACGAGATAGGGTCATGGTCACCAGTTCTGAAATCACTAAATAACTTCTTTCCAAGGAGGTATCAACACCTCATATACATAACTTCTTACTTATGCCCCTGGGGAATCATTTTGACATGTTCACATTCAAGGTCAAAGGTCAAGGTCACGAGTTCTGAAATCACTAAAAAAATCCTTGTAAACACGATAACTTGAAAAATATTTGTGCTATCAGGCTCTTCTTTGGTGTATATCAACTATGGAGAAAGGCCAAGATTTGAAAAGGTTTTTGCTAACATCCGTCAAAAGTCAAGGTCATAGCGAGGTCACAACTTAAGCATGCTTTTGCGAAAATGTCTTATTTCAACTATTAACACTTTCAATCATTACATGATTGTGATACACAATGAAAAGTGATCACTGAATGTGTGACCTTGAATTGTAAAGGTCAAGGTCACGAGATAGGGTCATGGTCACCAGTTCTGAAATCACTAAATAACTTCTTTCCAAGGAGGTATCAACACCTCATATACATAACTTCTTACTTATGCCCCTGGGGAATCATTTTGACATGTTCACATTCAAGGTCAAAGGTCAAGGTCACGAGTTCTGAAATCACTAAAAAAAATCCTTGTAAACACGATAACTTGAAAAATATTTGTGCTATCAGGCTCTTCTTTGGTGTATATCAACTATGGAGAAAGGCCAAGATTTGAAAAGGTTTTCGCTAACATCCGTCAAAGGCCAAGGTCATAGCGAGGTCACAACTTAAAGAGCCATCACGGATGTTAGTATTTCAATTTTTTGGAAAATATACTTATAACGTCATTCGCCAGAGAAATCTTTTATCTACAACATGGCATATGCTAAATAAGTTTCATATCACGACAATGTATTGCAATTTGGTTTAAAAGAGAAGTACCACTTCGACTAGCGCACGCTAAGGGTATCTGACGTATATAAACAGAATCCCCTTTTTTGCGTAATACGTACTACACAAACAGCAAGCGCTTCCGAAGCGTGAAGGCTCGTCTCTAGCGCAAGTCGCCATAACAACCCATATGCTGCACGTGCTTCACGTGTCTCTCTTGCAAGTTACCCTTGTCACACATTACTGAATGTGACGATTGCTTTACAAACAATGTTTCTAAATGTCCTGAGAATATACAAATTATTTCCTGTTTAATGTTCTTTTTATTGAGATAAGACCAGCAAATTATGAAAATTTTTTACTCTCATTAATTATAAAATTCACGAAAAATACCTATTTGGGTAAAACAACTATTCCAATATCTGTAGCAAATACATAATTAAATGAAATACATGTAGTAAATAAATCACCGCCAAAAAAAAATATATTTCGATATCTTTCATTGCTCGTATTTTTTGTTATTCTTTCGTGTCTTTGTTTACTGTGTGTGAGCTAGACCATAATGCTTTGCGCTTGAAAATAATAGACTGGTTCTATATTTAGACTGGAAAACACCTTTACTAATTAATGCAATTTCTCGGCTTATTTTAAGTTGGAAAAATTAGGGAAAAATTAAGTGTATTTATTTCACGGAGATGGATTTTTGGAAATATTTTGATATTTTCATCAACATCCGTGATGGCTCTTTAAGCATGCTTTTGCGAAAATGTCTTATTTCAACTATTAACACTTTGAATCATTACATGATTGTGATACACAATGAAAAGTGATCACTGATTGTGTGACCTTGAATTCTAAAGGTCAAGGTCACGAGATAGGGTCATGGTCACCAGTTCTGAAATCACTAAATAACTTCTTTCCAAGGAGGTATCAACACCTCATATACATAACTTCTTACTTATGCCCCTGGGGAATTATTTTGACATATTCACATTCAAGGTCAAAGGTCAAGGTCACGAGTTCTGAAATCACTAAAAAAATCCTTGTAAACACGATAACTTGAAAAATATTTGTGCTATCAGGCTCTTCTTTGGTGTATATCAACTATGGAGAAAGGCCAAGATTTGAAAAGGTTTTCGCTAACATCCGTCAAAGGCCAAGGTCATAGCGAGGTCACAACTGAAAGAGCCATCACGGATGTTAGTATTTCAATTTTTTGGAAAATATACTTATAACGTCATTCGCCAGAGAAATCTTTTATCTACAACATGGCATATGCTAAATAAGTTTCATATCACGACAATGTATTGCAATTTGGTTTAAAAGAGAAGTACCACTTCGACTAGCGCACGCTAAGGGTATCTGACGTATATAAACAGAATCCCCTTTTTTGCGTAATACGTACTACACAAACAGCAAGCGCTTCCGAAGCGTGAAGGCTCGTCTCTAGCGCAAGTCGCCATAACAACCCATATGCTGCACATGCTTCACGTGTCTCTCTTGCAAGTTACCCTTGTCACACATTACTGAATGTGACGATTGCTTTACAAACAATGTTTCTAAATGTCCTGAGAATATACAAATTATTTCCTGTTTAATGTTCTTTTTATTGAGATAAGACCAGCAAATTATGACAATTTTTTACTCTCATTAATTAAAAATTTCACGAAAAATACCTATTTGGGTAAAACAACTATTCCAATATCTGTAGCAAATACATAATTAAATGAAATACATGTAGTAAATAAATCACCGCCAAAAAAATATATATTTCGATATCTTTCATTGCTCGTATTTTTTGTTATTCTTTCGTGTCTTTGTTTACTGTGTGTGAGCTAGACCATAATGCTTTGCGCTTGAAAATAATAGACTGGTTCTATATTTAGACTGGAAAACACCTTTACTAATTAATGCAATTTCTCGGCTTATTTTAAGTTGGAAAAATTAGGGAAAAATTAAGTGTATTTATTTCACGGAGATGGATTTTTGGAAATATTTTGATATTTTCATCAACATCCGTGATGGCTCTTTAAGCATGCTTTTGCGAAAATGTCTTATTTCAACTATTAACACTTTGAATCATTACATGATTGTGATACACAATGAAAAGTGATCACTGGTTGTGTGACCTTGAATTCTAAAGGTCAAGGTCACGAGATAGGGTCATGGTCACCAGTTCTGAAATCACTAAATAACTTCTTTCCAAGGAGGTATCAACACCTCATATACATAACTTCTTACTTATGCCCCTGGGGAATTATTTTGACATATTCACATTCAAGGTCAAAGGTCAAGGTCACGAGTTCTGAAATCACTAAAAAAATCCTTGTAAACACGATAACTTGAAAAATATTTGTGCTATCAGGCTCTTCTTTGGTGTATATCAACTATGGAGAAAGGCCAAGATTTGAAAAGGTTTTCGCTAACATCCGTCAAAAGTCAAGGTCATAGCGAGGTCACAACTTAAGCATGCTTTTGCGAAAATGTCTTATTTCAACTATTAACACTTTCAATCATTACATGATTGTGATACACAATGAAAAGTGATCACTGAATGTGTGACCTTGAATTTTAAAGGTCAAGGTCACGAGATAGGGTCATGGTCACCAGTTCTGAAATCACTAAATAACTTCTTTCCAAGGAGGTATCAACACCTCATATACATAACTTCTTACTTATGCCCCTGGGGAATTATTTTAACATGTTCACATTCAAGGTCAAAGGTCAAGGTCACGAGTTCTGAAATCACTAAAAAAATCCTTGTAAACACGATAACTTGAAAAATATTTGTGCTATCAGGCTCTTCTTTGGTGTATATCAACTATGGAGAAAGGCCAAGATTTGAAAAGGTTTTCGCTAACATCCGTCAAAAGTCAAGGTCATAGCGAGGTCACAACCCAGCAAACAATTTTACGTTGTCACAACGTTGTGACAACGTTGTCAGAAGGTGTCAGTAACGTTGTTTGCAACGTTGTTTGGACGTTATTTGTAGATTCCTTTTTACGTAATTATAACGTTATTTTGTAACGTTACAAAACAAACGTCGTGGCAACGTTAGTTTTGAAACGTTACAAAAACCAACGTCCTGGCAACGTTAGTTTTGTAACGTTATTTGGACGTTATTTGTAGATTCCTTTTTACGTAATTATAACGTTATTTTGTAACGTTACAAAACCAACGTCCTGGCAACGTTAGTTTTGAAACATTACAAAACCAACGTCCTGCCAACGTTAGTTTTGTAACGTTATTTGGACGTTATTTGTAGATTCCTTTTTACGTAATTCTAACGTTAGTTTTGTAACGTTACAAAATCAACGTTCTAGCAACGTTGTAAAACAACGTTCTCTCAACGTCGGAAACCAACATCCCAACAACGTTGGGAACCAACATTTCCTGAACGTTGAAAACCAACGTCCTCTCAACGTTGTAAACCAACGTCCCCTGAACGTTGTAAAACAACGTTCTCTCAACGTCGGAAACCAACATCCCAACAACGTTAGAAACCAACGTCCCCACAACATCGGAAACCAACGTCCCCTGAACGTTGGAAGCCAACATCCACTCAACGTTGTAAACCAACGTCCCCTGAACGTTGTAAACCAACGTTTTCTCAATGTCGGAAACCAACATCGCCACAACGTCAGAAACCAACGTCCCCTGAACATCGGAAAACAATGTTTCTTTGGAACCGAACATGCCCTGAAAATAGAAAACCTACATCCCATTAATGTCAGAAACTAACTCCCCTGAACACAGGAAACCTTTAAACTTGTATGAAATGTTTGCTTGCTGAAGTTTTGTTTTTGTAACATGTAACCTCATACATGTTTGTTTATCTACGATATTCAGTGCATGTTTTGTTACTTATTCGACCATGTATTTTTCATTGACAATTGCCTCTTAGAATCCTACTTAAGGAATTGTTTAGTTAGCAATCTTGAACATTAGATTCTCTGAAGGATCAATTAAATGTCAGCGGTTTCTAATAGACAATTTGTTAGGGCTATTTCACAAAAGTTTGATTTTCAAATTTCTTCAAACATAACATCAGTATTTAACGATCACCTAAGTGTGATTTGTGAAAAGAGGACAATGGGCACTAGGATAATTTAACTTCAACTCATGCAAAAGAGACAAGACAAGTCAGAACCAAAAGTTTATTGCATCGCAGTGTAAATACATATTGTGCACATTAATTTTTCATTTATAAGCTTGACATGTTAAGTCGCAATTTTGTTAACTGCATGCTTCTTTTCTCCACTAAACAAAGCAGCAGTACGGGACTGGAAGGTTTACAGTTGAATCACCATTTGGATCTTCATAATACCTGAAATTTAAACAGAAATATAAATATTTCATCTATTAGCAATCAACCATTTGTGATGCGAATCTAAATCTTAAAAATAATTTGAAGTACTAACACAGGACAAAGGTGTAATAATGCCCATGGCCTCAGATATCAAAGGGTACATCCATTGTGTTGTTGGCCATGGGGGTCAAACATGCCAAACGTTATAAATAGTCTTATTTTATCGAGCAGTACCAACTGTTATCGAAAACTACCATTTGATTGTACTCGACTTAGTATATTGACGATATGAAGGTAAAGGTATCGATTTCTGATCGAAAACTGGACAATGCACAGCGTGTGGCGCGCGCCAATGAGTCAAACGTAATTTTGGAATCTTTTTAAAACTAGACAAAATTTGGTTGATAATGTTCAATAGGTCATATAACTTCTGTGCATGTAAATACGACGTGCACTTTCGGTTTCTGCACATGCATATTAATGATGTTAATCGATTTTAATTGGAAACTAGTAAATATGATATGTTTGCCAATTGGGGATGAATATGCAATGTGTTTGTATTGTAAACAGCACATATGGCACATAATTGTGTTTTGGAACGTATTGAAGCCAAATAAAATGATGTTCCCTGCTCCAACTTTCAATCCAACCTTATTACCTTACCCGAATTTACCACTTACGCCAAACCAAAAGAAGAAAATCCAAAAAGGTTAATATATTACAATTGTAGAAGAAATGAACTTGTTTCCGTATTTGGGGTTCGTTTCATAGCCTCTTAGTTCAATTTATTTTACTTGTCTGACCTCTTCGTTCAAAATATTTCAATGGAAAGCAGAACATAATAGTGCCATAAGCAGATTCACTTGTAATATCAAATGGTCACCTTCTGCATCATCTGTCTCATCTATTTCATCGTCTGTATACTTCGGATCTGCATATTCAAGCCTAATATTGCATAGTAATTCAGTAAATAGAGAATACTACACGAGGTCTCATTATATACGAATTATACGAAACGAGTGTCCTTCCGATGGTATCTGATCGAGCGAAAGCGAGGTCAGATACCATAGGAAGGTCACGAGTTTCAGTGTAGGTGCACAATTGCTGCACATTTTCTGCACGGTCCTTTCGATCTTTCTAATTCAAATGGTGTAGACTAAAATCCCCATATCATGACAGAAAATAGTAAAAAAATAAGTGATATTTGTTCTCTTCTTCTATTGTTATTTCATAGTTATATATAGCATACTTAAGAGGGTTCTTTACCATTGCTTCTGAACATCCTCAGTTGTCAGATTAAGATAGACCTTGTAGTCACATGCACATGAAAAAAATCATTGTATAATAATTGTGAAACATAGTATTTGTTTTATCATAAAGAGATATATTTTGTTATTTTACTCTGTAATCTAGGTGGTTTGTAACAATTGCCCACGTACATCTTCAATTGTCAGATTTTCGCTCTCAGAACTTAATAGCATTGGTCAATGTTTCATCAACAGTGTGTTGTAAGAAACATTGAAAACTAGAAATATGTGCATGTGATGCACTGTGATGTCCCCCGCTCCAACTTTCAATCCAACCTAGTCATATTACCCTTATTTTTCACTTACGCTAAGCACAAAGTTCAATACTGCATTAATAACGAGAAATAAAAAATTCAGAATAGCCAAAGTAGCAAAAAGCACCACTCTATCACTAGGTCTCTGCAAATACAAAGTTTGGTGAAACAATATTGAACGGTTTTGGAGATAGAGACCGGAAAAGGTCCCTACCCCCAAAATGCACTAAGTTCAAATTGTTTCCATGGAAACCAGAACAACAAAAATTCAGAATAACGAAAGTAGCAAAAGGCACCACTCCACCACTAGGTCTAACCATATACCAAGTTTCGTAAAGAAATACTAGATAGATTTTGAAATAGAGGCCGGAAAAGGTCCCTACCCCCAATTTGCACTAAGTTCAAATTGTTTCCATGGAAACCAGAAAAAATAAAAAATTCAGAAAAACCAAAATAGCAAAAGGCACCACTCCACCACTAGGTCTAACCACATACCAAGTTTCGTGAAAAAATATTGAACGGTTTTTGAGATATGGCCCGGAAAAGAAAGCATTTCGGAAAGACGGAATAACGGAATGACGGACGGAGGCGAAAACATTATGTCTCCCGAAAACATTTTCGGGGGACATAATCAAATTGCCTTTGGAATACTAATAAAGAAAGGTAATGGCATTATGGTTGTGTGAAATAGTTTATGTTTTATGGTAAAACAAAATTCTGCTCTTCAACCTTATAATTTATAACTTAATAATGTAAAGAGTTACCTCCCTTTGCCAATACTTTTCATAAAAATTTATTTTCAGCATTAAATTACTCATAACGTAGGTCCGTGACATATATTTTTTATCTTCTGTTATTCTTCAGTGGCGAGTTTTCCACAAGTTATATCATGTTTGAATTATTTTTCATTTATTTTGATTCTTGAACAGGACTTTTGAAGTTATTTCTACAGAATCCATTGTTGACATTATAGTTTATCATATAAAGGTTAATGAAAAAAAAACCATACAAATTTTAGAAATCACTGTTCTATTCCAATAACATTCCATTCATGAAAGAAAACAACAATATAGCTCTGAATGAGTGTCATTATTTTTAAAAAGTGACTTTAACAAAATAAAACAAGTTTGCCATTTTTTTTAGACATTACCACAAAAAAAACCATCATTTTGCACCAAAAAAGGTCCGTAACATGCACTTTTTCTTTTTGAATCTCGAATAATACATATTCCGCTTGCATCATGCCAATTTACAGCAATTTTTCATGTATTTTGATTATTGTTGGGAACCTCTTTAAGGGGAAACGGTCGTGCATATATTATAAGAGTTATCTCCCTTGCAAGTTAAAATTGCCAATTTCTCAAGGTTTAAAAAAATTATTATTCAAGTTAGCCTTGAAACATATGCTTTTGGTTTAAATTTGTTGTTGAAATATATTTTTATCAAACAGTGATATATTCCCCAAGCAAATCTAAATCTTCTGACTATTTGACATACATATTAATGAGAACAGGAGGATTTTCTGGATAACAACTTCTTAAATGTGAAAAAACACGACGTTTCGGAGTACATACTCACTCCTTCATCAGGTTGAATGTAAGGAAAGCCCATGTGCTTGGGATTCACTCATCTAGAACTTCTATCTCCTGTCGGAGGAAATATCCGTGGAGAACCGAACCAACCAAATCCAAGTATCCCTACCTTCCATCCACTCCTGTCGGAGCAAATAATCCAATCAACACCTATCAGCTCCAATCACCATGCAAAAACTTCAAAGCAACCCACATTAACAATTGACCTCTCTTCCAATCAACTGTAATTATTATTTGTTCAACAATTTCAATAAAGCCAACTGGCCTCCCTCGTCTCATCATGTGTGTTTATTTACATCTTCAATAAAGCCTACAGGCCATTGTTTATCTACTTACTCCCCCTCATGTTTGTATTGCAAATCCTCATTGTATATACCATTCTCATGCTTCACCCCCATCATGTTTGTATAAGAAATCCCCATTGTATACCATTCTCATGCATGTTGATCTCCCTGATTGAGTTTCCTCACTAATGTTTTTGTTTGCTATATAAATGTACCATATATTGTTATGTCCTTACATTCCACCTGATGAAGGAGTGAGTATGTACTCCGAAACGTCGTGTAATTTCACATTAAAGAAGTTGTTATCCAGAAAATCTTCTTGTTCTTATGTATACCATTTCTAAATGCCCTTCAAAGACCTGATACATATTTATGTTTAACAGAAAGCAATAAAATTTGTAAAATTCCAATTTTAAGTGTTAAAAGCTTGAAAATAACGATAAAATTGTATTTTTGTCTTGCAAAAACGTGTAACCATAACCCTTTAATGAAATTAAGACCTCTACATTTGAAACTCATATATCCTCCTCGCCCTCGCCATGTTTTGGGTAACGGTCACCAAATCTAAATTTAGAATATTGGCAAATTTTGTTTGACCATCAATGTTTTGTTTTCAAGACTCGACTTCTCTTTCTCAACAACCATTTCTCAAAGCACATGTTAGAAGAACTCACATCAAAATGATTTCAGCTCTCTAGAGCCTAGAGCCTAGAGGACCAAATGAACAAACTTTAGTCTTCATGTAACAATGATATTATCCTGAAATGTTAGCTTCCTATATCTTTTTGTTTTGGAGTAGTCGTTAAAAGGTTTCAGGCAAAATCAGAGCTGTCTACCCTCCTTTCAAGTTAAGTGTAGATATATAGCTATTTTGGAGTATTTTGTAAAGTTAAGGTGTACAACTCGATGAAGTTAGCATGGTACTATTAGTTCCAAGATATCATGCTCTGGTTTGACAACAATAATCTGACTTAGTTTACTTGGGTTAACTCTGGAATTAGGTTGTAATTCAACTCTGTAACAGTTCGGAACTTCATTACTCTATACATAAATTTATGAAATGAACTTTTTACATATTTCCAGAGAAGAGGTGTACAATTTGCAACATTGGTTTAAAATCATATTCTTAGACTGTCAAGTGTACCGAATACACCAAAAGTGTACAAGTAGGCAGCCCTGCAAAATGCATGCCACGCCCATATGAGGGTTTCAGGACAAAATTAAAAAATTTGTCTTCAACATATATAAATTATAAACCTGTTAATCAGAACATGTGTGTTTCTTATAGCTTTCGGCGAACTAGTTGTTTAAAGGTTTTAGTGAACATGCCTGCCCGCCCATATTTAAGGGGACGTCAAGACCAAATAGACAAACTTTGATCCACAAACTGCAAGTTACCTCCCCACAAAACTTCAGCTTTGGGGGTGCAGTGGTTCTGGGAAACAAGTCGAAAATGTGAAAGGTTTGCGGACGATGACCCATGATGTATGTCTATTTTGCCTGATGAGCTAAACATCCTTAGTAGATTGTATCATCTAAATGACTAATATGTTAATTAGAAAATGCAATATGTGGAATTAAATAAATACATATGACTCAATTTATGTTTAAATTGACAATATACTGTTCCAAACATTTTTGTGCTCACTAAATTTCACCCATCAAACTGTCGGTGTAAATCTTACATTTTCTGTCCCGTGTCCACTTGCTTCAAAGATGTTTTCTTGAAACTTGGGCCAAACAAGCGATAGCCTCATGATATTTGTTGACGCCATCCATCAACAGTGTGTCCATAATGCCTGTGGTTGTATTTGAATCAAGTCTTTAAAAGTCTGCTAGCAACTGAAATATAAATTGAAGTTGTTGCAAATCTGATTGTATGATTGGAAACAAATCACCTTAGTGTTAATGTGTCTTGTAAATCAAAGAAATAAATTGAAAATATTCTAGAAATTGGCACTGTAGTAATATAAAGGTTTTAGGTCATGATCCCCGACACCCACATTTGGGGTCACATCGTCAGACTCACGCAATCTACAATTTTGAATCCCAATTGGCCAAGGAATTTCAGCTTTCTAGAGCTTTTTTTGTACTGGAGAAGAAGATGAAAATAGGTTTTTAGGTCATGATCCCTATATATATATATATATATATATATATATATATATATATATATATATATATATATATATATATATATATATATATATATATATATATATATATATATATATATATATATATATAATAATCAATATATTTAATCAATTTAAAACAATGGTAAGAAATTGCAGATGGTTTTGATGAATATTACTCCAAAATGATATAAAGTGTAATCTGTTTGCCAAAACAAATGATTTATTTATTATGAGTTATTTTACATATGATTTTAGTATGTCTGTACAGGCATGTATCTAGCATATATCATCAGCATGTATCTAGTCAATGTTACATGATAAAATTTGCCTCATGCTGTGACAAACAGTAGCCAAGGATCAAACTTAAATTACCCTCATTTGGTGAAGAGACCTGTAGTCACAATGCTAGGCAATCATATGGAAATGTAGTCACGATCCCGCTTGCATCCATCAGATCCCCATAATTATCTGAAGTATACATTATAGACATAAATAGTTAAACAATATCCAACACTTGCCAGTATTTTAATTTATGCAACTTAATTTAAACTTATTGTTGAACATATTTCTAAGATAAGATAATGAACTTATTTGACCAATATCACTGAAATCCTAGAATTAGCATCAAAAGGAGGAATTAATTTGTTACTTAATGATTTTTATGATATACTACATTGGATATGTTCTCTATTCGCCTACAGTCATATCATTGTAACTGGTCTGTTGATTACCCATTATGCGTAGTCTTAACATAAACTAGCATCACTCCTATGATGTCAACGTGGATTATATCTAGAAGAAACAAAACAATAGAGGTCGGGTTTTATTTTGATGAATTAATTAACATTTTTTTGTAACTTTTAATTCCTGAAATGCCTGACATTACGGCAAATACTCTTCACATATCCATTACACATATGTTAATCATGTAACATTCATATCATTCTATGTCAGAGGTGTTAATGATGTTGCAAGTTGTTCTCACAGCCAAAATATGAAATATGTACAGTATTACAGTACAGTATGTGTATCCTGAAAATAGTTGTATTAAATATATGTTTTCTTTTCTTTTCTTCTTTGATAAATCCATATCTGGTTCATGACCAACCAAACTGACTGAAGAGAAACAGCTCAACAAACATAAACAACTTTTTTATTTTGTTGCAAACAAATGTCTGATTAAACATATAAAAGTGGCGACTCCGATAGGTTAAAGCCCGCTTCAGTAAAAGTAAACGTTTTTTTCACAGACGTTTGTACAATGTGTCCAAAAACTGCCTTACATCACGTCACGCTTTGCAAGATCCTTGCGTGTCTCTTAATTTCACCAACAGGGAGTTCATCCTGATTCTAGGTCACGACTCACGGTGTTCTGAGAAAAAAAACAAACATGGTTTCATACCAAAATACAATATTTTGTTTAGCCATCAGGCTCGGTGTACACCATGAACCATAACGTAAACATGTAACTTCATGAACCGTGGGCGCAGCCATCTTGGATTATACGACACCTAGCGGACATGGGAGACAACTAGGGTTTAAAATTCCAAATAATTTTGCTTTCAAAATAAGAAATAAATCGATAAAACTTTTATTACACTGAATATTTTTCACGACCTTCTTCATTTGTATAAAACATATATACGATGACAGTAATTGCTATATTTATAAAATAAAACAAAAATACTGACAAGGTCATGATCGGTCTCGTTGTCCGTGAAACCCGTCAAGCTAGCACTCACCCTGTTCACTTTATCTTTTGACTGTAGATCTACATATGACTACAACAGAACGACTTTATGTAAATGTGATCTTGAGAATAAAATCTGGTTGTGGAAATGATATTTATGTTGTTTACTATACCTGAAAGGAACAATCTACACTGAAACATGCCCAGCTGTCTTGTGTAAAACACTCCGAAAACAGCGTGGCTCCTGAAGTGAAATGTGTAACCCCCATCGGAAACTTTACCTTAGAGTTATCCCCCTTAGAGTGATTTTCGATTGTATCTAAGAATGATAGATTTTTGTAAATCAAGTGGTCAAATAAAATCCTGATAAATCAAATAAAATTATTTATTACATGACGAACAATGAAATACAGGGATTTATCAGTGAAATAAACTGTCTATCAAGCTACAGTGAAAATAACTTATATTCTACTGTGACCAGTGACTGACATACATGTAATTATTTATTACTCGCCCGTTGAAGATATCGCAGTTTAATAAATCTACAATGTTATTACACATTGTGTAATAACATTGCGTGCTGCCGATTGACATATGACATCATAATAGCATAAATATGACGTCACAATGTTAGCGCTGCTGTCACTGTGTGTCCCATTTATCGACGATTTTGTAGAATTAAGTGACATTTAAATCAATGAGTAATAAATAAAATACTAAACTCGTCCCCGTTTAATAACAAATTTATGAAACCAGATCGTTAAATACAAACCACTCCTTTTTTCATAAATATAAAATTATGTTATTACACGGGATGTCGTTTATTATTCTCTATATATATTATATAATACGTCATAAAACAATGGTTTGATGTAGCGAATTGGCTTATGATGTCAAATTGTTTCTGTTGTGACCGGATGTTCCAAGCGGTCGCTCAACATGAAGGCGTAAATTACAAGGATAACATAACAAAATAAATAGAATATATGTCAATTCTTGACAAACAACATGCATATTTATCTCATCTCGTGAAAATATATACTTTCTACCTCAGTCGATGAGGTAAACGTGGTATTAGTCAAGAAAAGACGGACGAAAAAAAGTATAGTTTGTTGATGACGTAACAAATTGAACGACGTTCCGGCTGTTCCATGCCTCCCCCTCGTAATCAAGTGTGCCCATGGTAACGTCGATTCGCGTCAACCGCGTCGCCCCCACTCCTATTCTTGGTGTGCATCTCTTACAGAAAAATTGCAAAATTACCTTGGTACAATGAACTTTTATGATAGCAGCACAAATTTAATTTAGGCTAATGTAGACGCTTCGCCACCACACTTAGACTTGATCAAGCGTTACACAATTCTATTTGGAATGGTAGTCACGTGATTAACAATATCATATGGATAGGAAGTGATCGCGCAACCTGTGCCAATGTAGCGAAGCATAGCGCAGCGTAACTAGCCCAGGGAACCAGGTTGGTGATCGCGGGACGTGAATGTTTTTTTAAACCAGCCGTGTTTTCCAAAATTATCGAGGATGAGCAAGATTCAACAAAGTTGCATATGCATGTAAAATTATAAGACCTACGACATTATAGGGTCAACCTTCATACCCCTTTTCGACCGCATATATCCCAATTTAATCACAGAGTACATGAAGGCCTAGTAAGTGTGGATAAAGGAAAACAACTTACCTTTCCTGTAATGTCTGTTTTTATCCTGATTAAGTGGCTCCTTCTTCTCAGGACAGAATGGAATTTGGCTCAAGATAATTTTACTTGCCCTTTATTACCATATTTAATTATAACATCGATAAAAATTGCATTTTGTTTGTATCTAGTGATTTCAGTTTTGAGATTTTCTTCACGTACTTCAGTACTGCTTGCGCTTTTTTTGGACGAAACGAGTGACACAATGCAGAGAAGATCGGTCGCAGTGTAAATTCAGCCTTTCAATGAAAATCACCTCTCAGATGTTTGCAAGCTTAGCAAACTTTAAAAACCCAAAATGCGTGAACAATGTATCTTTCTGTTTAAAACATAGTTGTCGTTTTCTGATTTCATCTTGCTGCCCATTTCTTCAGTATGACGTTGCAACAATGTTGAACTAATTTGTAAATATCTCTCACTCAGATCAGCTATGTGCATGTTCATATGTTACATAAAACTTGGCTTCAGTTGAATATAGAATATTATAATGCCTGAACACCTTCCCATTCTATTCTTACATTTTCGTTATTTTTACAAACGATTGTTTAAACGTGTTTGTTTTATTTTCATTATATCATCTCGAGATGAATAGTTATATAGTATAGACGCCTTTTTCTGGAAGTCTAAGATGGCTAGAATATAACTTACGACATAGCCTAGACTTCAATTAAGTCTCTGAAATGATATATAGGCTCTTACGGAGAGATGGACGATGAAATGAAATATTTTAGAATTCGCTTATTTTTTCAGATACTACTTTATCACATACATGTATGCGGATACAAAGCAAGTTTAAATTTTGAAAGTTAATGACACTAGTACTGTTAAATGTAATAAAATGAGATTAAGCAGTTTTTAAATAAAAATGGCATTTTATCATCGTTTTTCGCATATTCAACAGGATTTTTCACCGACACAAATATTATAGATATTGCTAAAACGTTAACATGTTGTATAAGTTGTATAAGCAAACAAATTCAGAAATAATAATAGGGGGTCACAGAACGTTTTTCATCACTTAAACCTCATTTTTTAAATCACCTACATAAACGTAAAAATCTTACGTCACGGCAGTTTTGATAAATTCAAATGTAACTTTGACGGCCTATTGTGTAATTATTATTGAATATACTATCAATATACGAGTGCTTAATGGAACAACAACTACCAGTTTATTATACAAGGCGATTTATATTCATCACTTACTGGAGATATGTACGTAATTGAAATAACACACATGGTCACATATATACTGCGAATATAGGTGATGGCAACGACATGCGGCATGTCGTAAAGTTGCCGTTAAAAAGGCGTTGCAGCAATGTTAAGCGCTTTCCGTTAGTTAATTGATCTATGCTTAAACAAATGTAATGCATATATTTTAAGATTCATTTACAACAATAGATTGTTTCGCAAAATGTTACCGTAAGTGAATTCCATTTCTTCGTCCCATCTCTAGACATAAGCTACCCAAAGCGTATTTTTAGATTTTGTCTGTAAATAAGCGTAAAAATGAGTGTATTGATTTAAAAAAGAATCAAATATAAATTGGTATAGTAACCATGTGCTCGTTTTTAAGTTAAACAATTAAAATTAGAATTGGTGTTACATAATAGTTTAATTAAGTTTCTTCATTAATGAAAACGACAAGTAACATGTAACCACCTTTACATGAATCAACAGATCGCTTACTTTGCCTTTTATAATAATGTATGTTATATTTAAACTTAAAAGTCTTTGCCCTATAAAAGCTAATGAATGAAAGAGCGATAATAATGTACCAACAGTGCACAGTGCCTTTATATAAAATAACTTGTAGTTTGTTTTTGGTCGCAATTGCTAAGTTACCTGTATATAATAGTAACACAATTTTGACACGGTAACGAGATCTGGAACAATGTTCCTGATTCGTAGCTGTGTGCTGTGTTTTACATAGAACCGGTATAAAAGCGCTCCAATATGTTGATTTGAATTGATTCCTTTTTACTCCTTTGTTTGTAGCATAGAACATTAGAATTATCAATCACACCTCGATACATGATCAATTATAAGAAAAATAGGTGCTTTTGTTAAATGTCCGGGATTCATTGTAATTCAACACTCGCAAATTTGGTTTATTACTCAACCGTGGTGAGATCACTCATTAGATAACAATGAGTTGGTTACACACATGCAGGGGCGGATCCAGGATTTTTGAAAGGGGGGGGGTCCCAAAACAATTTTTCTCCACTCAGTGGGGGGGGGGGGGGGGGGGGGGTTAGATGTATATCCCAACTTATACATGGATTTGAAAAGGGGGGGGTCCGGACCCCCTGAACCCCCCCCTTGGATCCGCCACTGCACATGTGTGATACCACCGCGTGCTGCCGTAACGTCATAATCGGCGCGTGACGTCATAGTCGTTTTATGTTGACGTCACAATGTTAGCCGCGCGACTGCAATAGCGGGTGACCTATTTGCAAGTAAGCGTCACTAAAAACGATTTTCTTGCAATTCAGCGCTATTTACATCATTGAGTAATAAATAAAATACTAAACTCAGTCCCGTTTGATAACATGTTTATGAAACTCGTGAATGGCCGTCGGATTTAAACTAAATTTGCGGGTGTTGAATAGCAATGAATCCCGGGAATTTTACAAACGCAACTGTAAATGCCAAACCATTCACTAGTTTCATAAACATGTTATCAAACGGGACATCGTTTAGTTTTTTTATATTAAACGTTAAAGCCGGACGTTTTAAACGCTGAAATGTGCAGGTGTTCAATAACAATGGATCACGGAAATTTTACAAACGCAACTCTTAATCGATATTGTAACATGACCGATAGTTATCAGGGCCCGGTTGTTCAAAACTCGGTTCGGACGTTTTGAAGCTAACTCTCGTTTTGTGTAGGCCTACCTAACTCTGAGTGGAGAAGACTTTGCGACTCTTCCATTTTGTAAGAGATGTGGTCAGGTCACTTAAAATATTCACGTATCCTTTTAGATGGCGATAAACATTTATCGACGTTATTAAAAAATACCTAGGAACAAACATCTAAACAATTGTGACAATGACGCTAGCATTGTGACTTCAAAACGGTTGATCACTATGGCGTCATGCAATGGCAACAGTATTCTGTGAAAAAAGCCGCATAAAAGATGGCGCCAAACTTAGACAAATTTAACTATAGTTGAAAACATTTAAGTTACTTGAAAAAAAAGTAACTTCATATTGAGAGTTATTTGTGACCAATACGGTATTATATACACATGTTAGAAAATGACAATGACACATGTCAAACTTGAGTAAGGCCCACACATATCAGAGAAATAGAAAAGTTAAATCTTGAGTCGAACTAAATCCAGAAAACATGATGTATCAGTTCGCGGTGATTCGCCGCATGTAATTTGAGGGTATTCATTGTCATTCAACATAAGGAAATCAATCAATCATTATCAAGGATACACTGAAGTCATGTTACAATAACCTCAGAATGTGAACATAGCTGACAAAGCCATGACGTCTCAGAGTTGATGACGTAATAGGCCTAAGTCGTTCACGACATGATGTCGATGATGTCACAATGCTGTGGCATCACTTAGGTAAATACTGAATAGACCTAATAGACAATAACTAACGAGAAACGGGGAATGACAAATCGTGGGCTTGGAGCAGAAAGTACCAAGTTTTCACTTTCATTTTCACTTTTTTTTTAGAAATTATTGATTGCTTCAATAATCTTCATGTTGTGTTAAAATGTTGAGACTCTATCTTCAGTAATCACTAAAATATTTAATTATGTAAAAAGGTACCGAGTAAATAACTCAGAAATATATTGTGCAGAAAGGAACCAAGTGTCACTTGGTACCTTACAGCACTGTGATTCACAATGAAACAGTTGGGAAATGTGAGTGCAGAAAGACCTTTCTGCCCCAAAGTAATTGAACAAAACGGCGGTACCATCTGCAATAATTAACAAATTATGAATTATGGCTGCCAGAGACAATAAGGCATACTATACTTCAAAGCCGCCTTCATTTAAAATCCTTGAAGTGATATAGGCCTATCAACATTATCAGTGCCAGAGATATGAACATTAGAAACTGAAAATGCGATTTTCTCGAACCCTCGAAATTATCTTGGGGAGAGAATTACACATTTGATATAACGAGCGAAAGATAATCTCTCATTCTCCGTCACGAGTTGGTATTGTTTATATTACCCATATAAAAAATAAAATAAAAACGCGAATATTAAAAGCCAACAGTTTCCCTAAAAGGACCCGAGGAAGAGGGGAATCTCCATATCCATACGTTAGTGACGTGGATTCACTACTTGCGTACCTATCCTTGTTTACTACGCGCGATTAAAATGTCCCCTGCGAAAATGTATTTCACAATAAAACATAGATGTGGTTTTATCTGAAAGTGTTGTATTTCTGCCCAATACTATCAATCCATGATTATACGATATAAGTTATTACAAATTTCATATCAAGAGATTTGGGAAGCCCAAAAGCATGTCGGCGCAAACCGAAAACCTCTATGACGTTACAATCAACACTGTGACATCATAACCACTCACACCTATGACGTCATTGCTTTCGAACGATAGCCGTCGCTCTTGAAGCTTCCGTGGTTATATATATAGTAAATTAGTAATCGCTAATTTTAAATTTTATAACAATTTAATTGTTTCGTCCGACATTTGATGCGTAGGCACCTGTAAGAACATTTTAATTTCAACTACGAGAAACAAATAAACCATGTTTAAATGCAGTAGATGGATTCTACAGTTAACAGTCGGGACAATAATTATTTAGAAGATGAATGAAATAGTTCCGGTGTCACGAAATAAAATCGCCCCCGGTATAAAATCTCCCCCCGGAGATTTTGTACCGGTATAAATCCTCCCCCCTCAGAATAAAATCTCCCCCCGCCACGAAATAAAATCTCCCCCTGGAACAGAATCGCCCCCTCCAAAATAAATGAAAAATACCGTTAAATTTGTGAAATAAAATGAAAAATATTGAAATAATTACAACAGATTGTATAAATATTAGTTTGCAAGCATGTTTGTAAACTATTTCCGTCAATTAATTGGTAAAAATAATAACATTCTTATAAACGGTTAATGCATACTGGGTGGGTTGAACAAAGGTTGAGACAGTTCAAGTGGGAATATCTCAGTGAGATTTGGTGTACACATATCTCTGTACACAAACCTCTGAGATGTAGAGTGGAGGATCTATACTGGTTGTGAGCTATATACTTATATACATGTAGAGGGGAGGATATATACTGGTTGTGAACTACATACTTATATACATGTAGAGGGGAGAATCTATACTGGTTGTGAACTATATACTTATATACATGTAGAGGGGAGGATCTATACTGGTTGTGAACTATATAGGCCTACTTATATACATGTAGAGGGGGAGGATCTATACTGGTTTTGAACTACATACTTATATACATGTAGAGGGGGAGGATCTATACTGGTTGTGGAATTTTATACTTATATACATGTAGAGGGGGAGGATCTATACTGGTTGTGAACTATATACTTACATACATGTAGAGGGGGAGGATCTATAATGGTTGTGAACTACATACTTATATACACATGTAAAGGGGAGGATCTATACTGGTTGTGAACTACATACTTATATACATGTAGAGGGGGAGGATCTATACTGGTTGTGGAATTTTATACTTATATACATGTAGAGGGGGAGGATCTATACTGGTTGTGAACTATATACTTATATACATGTAGAGGGGGAGGATCTATAATGGTTGTGAACTACATACTTATATACACATGTAAAGGGGAGGATCTATACTGGTTGTGAACTACATACTTATATACATGTAGAAGACAAATACATATTAAATTAGAAATACATATTAAATACAAATTGTTATAACTCTAAAATAATTAAGTTGAACTATTGAATAAAGGCGAAAGAGAGGAACACAACAGGAACATTTGTGTAAAGTGGCAATGACCAAACAATGTAGACAAAAGTCACTTTCAGGTGACTTAAACCTTCTTGTAACCTTATCTATCAAATAATTTTAATGGATTTTGAATGAACCACCATTGTTTCCTCTCAAAGCATTATCAAATAGAACTGCAAGTGAAGTACCTTGATGAGAAGCTGAAGCAACATCTGTAAATCAATTTATGACACTATAGTTTTTTTTAAGAAAGTTAAAAACAAATAAAATGTAAATGCTGAAATCTATAAAAGTTAGGTATTAATAATAACTAAGATAATATCAGATATTCCGTCGTCGTATACACTTGACCATGTAAATTGTATGTTAGGCGTCAGGACGTCTGGCCAAGTAATTCGTGTAAAAACATCCTGTTGGCGAATTGTGTTCGTATCCGTGCCCAATGCACAAAGTCTTCCATCAAATCTAATAAATCACCCTGGTTCATAGTAATGAGCATACGTGTAATTAACATGAAGGTGACAGAGAGAAAGATTGGTTATTGTGGTATTCAAATATATAGGTGCTTATGTATAATGAGTATGACGGTGACGGGAAAAGACTGAGCTAATTTTGTTGTGATTTCACCATAGTAAATGTACCCAGTATGTATACACTATAGATATGTACTAACTATGTAAGTAAATATCCCCCCCCCCCCCTCTACAGTAAGACTATATTTACATACACTGGTATAAACTCTCCCCCTAGATATGTATATAGATATGTACACACTATGTCCGTATAGATCCTCCCCCTCTACAGTAAGACTATATTAACATACACTGGTATAAACTCTCCCCCCTAGATATGTATATAGATATGTACACTCTATGTCCGTATAGATCCTCCCACTCTACAGTAAGACTATATTTACATACACTGGTATAAACTCTCCCCCCTAGATATGTATATAGATATGTACACTCTATGTCCGTATAGATCCTCCCACTCTACAGTAAGACTATATTTACATACACTGGTATAAACTCTCCCCCCTAGAGATGTATATAGATATGTACACTCTATGTCAGTATAGATCCTCCCACTCTACAGTAAGACTATATTTACATACACTGGTATAAACTCTCCCCCCTAGATATGTATATAGATATGTACACACTATGTCAGTATAGATCCTCCCACTCTATAGTAAGACTATATTTACATACACTGGTATAAACTCTCCCCCCTAGATATGTATATAGATATGTACACTCTATGTCCGTATAGATCCTCCCCCTCTACAGTAAGACTATATTTACATACACTGGTATAAACTCTCCCCCCTAGATATGTATATAGATATGTGCACACTATGTCCGTATAGATCCTCCCCCTCTACAGTAAGACTATATTTACATACACTGGTATAAACTCTCCCCCCTAGAGATGTATATAGATATGTACACACTATGTCAGTATAGATCCTCCCCCTCTACAGTAAGACTATATTAACATACACTGGTATAAACTCTCCCCCCTAGAGATGTATATAGATATGTACACACTATGTCAGTATAGATCCTCCCCCTCTACAGTAAGACTAGATTTACATACACTGGTGTAAACTCTCCCCCTAGATATGTATATAGATATGTACACACTATGTCCGTATAGATCCTCCCCCTCTACAGTAAGACTATATTTACATACACTGGTATAACCTCTCCCCCTAGATATGTATATAGATATGTACACACTATGTCAGTATAGATCCTCCCCCTCTACAGTAAGACTATATGTACATACACTGGTATAACCTCTCCCCCTAGATATGTATATATATATATGTACACACTATGTCAGTATAGATCCTCCCCCTCTACAGTAAGACTATATTAACATACACCGGTATAAACTCTCCCCCTAGAGATGTATATAGATATGTACACACTATGTCAGTATAGATCCTCCCCCCTCTACAGTAAGACTATATTAACATACACTGGTATAAACTCTCCCCCCTAGAGATGTATATAGATATGTACACACAATGTCAGTATAGATCCTCCCCCACTACAGTAAGTCAGTATTAACATGCCCCGGTATAAACTCTCTCTCTAGCGATGTATATAGATGTATACAAACTAAGTCGCGTATTGTTATCGTTAAATAATTACCTCAAAGGAGGAACATGTATAGGAAAGAATAATTCAAGTGAATTAACACATTTTACAAGTTTTTTGGTTGCAAATTAAAGTCATTATTTCAGTATAACATTGGACAATAAATAAGTGCCAAAAAATATTAATCAAACTGAAAATTAAAAAGAAACAAGGGGGGAGATTTTATTCTGAGGGGGGCGAGAAATAATTCCGCCGGGGGGCGATTTTATACCGGTATAAAATCTCCGGGGGAGGATTTGTACCGGTATAAAATCGCCGGGGGGAGATTTTATACGGGGGAGAATTTATACTGGGACACCGGCAACCAATGGAAAAATTATTTATTTTGTAACAACCAATCAAAAGGTAGAAAAAGGTGTAACTCCCATGTGACTTACATGTACAGGAACAATATACTAACACTAATTTGCATTTTTGGCTCAGGGAATGAGGGTATTGTAGTAGGATATCAAAAATTTGGAAATAATTGTATCTTTTTAGCTAGGTTTGTCGTCCGGATATCGAGTATCGTTCATATCCTTGGCCAACCGATCCAAGTGTCTCTATTATTAGTGTTATTATATATAAGTGAGTAACTGTTTAAGGGCATCCCGTGTTTCATGCTCCCTGCTATGTTTTATTCAACGATAAAGTACACCAATTCGTCTTCTATTTCTTAAATAAAAATACCCTTATGTTTATTGAAAGGCGCGTATTTCGTTCATTGCTTAAAGTGAAAAGATAGCAAATACAGAGATATATTGTAGGATTCTTATGAACATAAACGATAAATATATTATCTAAAATTAGTGCACGTCATTGTCGAAATTCTGATGAAAAAATTACAAATGCATTCATTCAAGACAATAAACTGATGTCAAACCTTTCCGACTTAGAGACTTCATTATACAATACAGTGTGCCCGGTGATGCCGACAGTCTTTTATATAGATTTATATTATTTACATTAAACAGTTTTGTCACATAAAGTTTTAAGTTGTTCATAAGTGTACTATCATGGCTGGACAGTTTTGTTGAATGAACTTGTTGGATACTTGTGATAATAAAGTGGAACAATTATCCCTTAAAAGTGTGTTTAATATATCTATAAATTCAATTCAATTTGGTATGCATGTATTCATCTTCAAGATCACCCCCACAAAATGGGCAATTAGCCTCAATGATTGTACTCGAACTAGAGCGTCGATGTGATAATATTTTAGTTTGGAAGAAGTACATCTGAATTGGAAAGGAAGCGACGCAGTTTGGCTGACTTTCTTTGATTTGTAAATGGCTCCATCCGAAGGGTCGTCTAAAAGGTACAGTAAGATGGTAAAGTAGAAGATGCATGCAATGGACGGACCATGCAGTCTCGCATCCACACATCTTTCGCACTCGATTTAAATATACTAAACACTTGTTCACATCACCAACATCTTGAGTTTGCCAAACATATATGAAAATAGTACAAATCGGACACATATACGTTGCCCTTGGTAATCGAAATATCGTTGCATATGAATAACGACGTTTTACCGACCGATTTTCTAACGTTCTAATAATGTTAAATACGTTAACTTTAATCGACCGTTAATTTACTAACACTATTTACTGCGCATTAAACATTAAAAAATCGGTTTATTTTAAGAACATATATATATTTTTATTTATAAATAAAACACACCCGTATCATTTTCGTTCCGATCGAAAATTCCGAAAATAAGTCACTGTATTTACTGGTAAATTCTGGAAACAACTGAACATATTAAGAACAGGCGCTAAAGGTTTATTTCATTGTTTTGCCAGAGTATCTTGGCATGCTTTTGAACAACAATATTTCTGCAGGAAAAGACTATATACCCAAATATTTAAAATAAGTAACTAATTCAATTCGCTCACCGTTTTTAAAAATTTAAAGGAAGAATTAAATCTAAGCACAACCCCAAAATCCAAATCTACCACAATAAGTCAATGAAAACATGTTTCACCATGTTGATGAATTCATTGGAAAGAGTCAGCGGTTCAATTAAAACATATTCATACATGTACATATAATGTACTTGTCATAGCAATGATATTTGTCATTGTATAATGCGTTAATGATTTATATGACATGTTTACCAACTAAAACTATGCCTTTCCTTCATTTGTAGAGTTTTAAATTCTCTTCTGCATGTGTTACGTATTTTAGCCTTGTCAATTGATTTGTCGATTATGTTGAGAGGGCTTCTATAAGTTTTATAACTTTACCTAATTCGTTTCTTAAATGAATAAAATATGTTTCAATCAATCAATTGTCAGCAAACAAAGGGAAATATTATTCTTGATATATCATAATAAATATTCCAAGTGTATCTTTGGGCAATGGTATGAACTAACTCATTAATGTACATGATTATGCCAAAACTAACTTATTTATGTGTAAGTCTTACCCGGTAATGTGAAAATTTAAATACATAATAGAGAACTACAATTGTTAATATTTCATCATGTCCTTCCATTATTTCAGCTACAATCAGCTATAGACTATTAGTGTTCCTAAACCAGCACAATTATAAACTCAATATGCATGTAAATTTCCTAATCCTTAGTAATGATAATAATTAAGGTCGATTCAGAATAACCGATTAGATTACATTAGAATGTACAAAGAGTAGGTAAATATATAATAATTGGTATAGTTGAAAGTATTTGAATGTATTTCTTTAGCTTGAAACAGGTGCATTTTTAAGACTTTCAATATATTTGTGAACGTAGTATATTTCGATAGCATACACGATGAAAGTAATATTTTCTCCAGTGTTTAAACTAAATCATATACCAACAATAATGTAAGCGCGACAGCATTCGTATTTTTGTGATAGTTGAAAGTCCGTATTAAAAACCATTGATTAAGTTAGGCTTCATGAAATGCAGTAAGCACAATGTATGTATAGTGAGACAGTATTTAGTCAAAAGATAGGAAATGATTTGACTTGAGATGATTTGAGTTTTAATTAACGTCGCTTTCAAAAGTTTGGCACAGACAAGTCATGCATAGGCCTACATGTGATACAACGGACATTTTAATAGTGTGTTGAGTTCATCCTTAGTTTCATGAATGCAATTAAAACATTATTTATCCATTAATTTAACGTTTGCAAAGCGATCTGTTTTAATCTTCAATGTGTTAACTCCAAACCGAAATTTAGCGAGGGCACCGTGTGTACGAGGCATAGGACATTTAAAGGTTCATCCATTGTGTTGTTGCGGTCACAAATTATTCCAAACGAATAAATGGTGTTATTGTATCGGGAAGCTATGACTGTTATCGAAAACTAAAATTTTTACAATAGTCGACTTTGTACATTGACGATATGAAGGTAAAAGTAGTTTTTTGGGGTTTTTTTTATTATCGGAAACCGCGCACTGCACCGCGATTGACGCGCGCCATGTCAATTAGTCAAATCTAATTTTGGAATCTTATTTCCCACAAACAAAAAGGCAAATATGAGTTAATAATGTTGAATAGATCATATAACTATTGCGCCTGTAAATGGCCGGAAGTGTAGTTTCGATTTCTGCACATGCATAATTATGTTGCTAAATATTAATTGGACACTAGTAAATATGTTATATTTGCGATTGGGATGAACATGCAAGGTGAGTGAAAATAATTGTACATAAACAGCACATATGGTGAGTTGCAACAAATAAAATATTATGAAACACATGGATGCATGTTTAAGGTAATCCTCAGTGAGATAATCACTGTTAAAATGCCTATATTGACGCAACTTGTTTCTCCCATTTTGTGTAGTTTCAAACTGAACATGGTTACCCCACTCAGCTTTCTGAACAGTTCCAGAAAGAAGGCGTATTTCAATATAACTTTCTAGATTATACATGTGATAGACTGTGCTTATTCATAAACGCTGCAATCATGTTGGTCCCAGTTGCGTTAACATGTTGTAGGAGTCCATGTGAAAACAGTCAAAACACGTCTCTTGATACGATAACAGTGATTATTCTTAAAACGGGTCCTTTCCCCGTCATTATAACGTCATGTCCATGCTGTATTGTTATTGTTACGGTTTAAATGTAAATTGGGAAAGTTAACGTGGTTTCAATATAGATTGATAAATTTGAAATGATACGTTTGTTTAAAACAAACCTCAATAATGTTGCTGTCTCGCGATACAAAGGCATAGTGTTGCTTAGTTATGCCATTATAATAAATACATACAATTAATGTGTACCTAATTACTTTTACAGTAAAATGCTTATGTGCAAACCTACGGGAAACGTCAACGGAATTGTCAAAGGGGCGATAATTTTGATATTTTAACGCGCTTCACTAAATAGGTTAACAATGAAACATCTCTGAAGATATCTCTGACTGCATATTTAAACGGTCATACAGCATCCAAAAAATTAAATTAAATTATTCGGATGTACTTTTGTCTGAATATATACATTGAAAATTAGACATTGACATTTTAGTACAACATTCATTATATGAATTCATGGTCATGTTTTCTTTTCAGTCAACATTATATAAACCTGATTTAGTTTGAGCACAATCCGCTATTTATTCTTTTAAAATAATCTTAACAGTAGTTGATATTTATTTTATATTTATGTTCAGGGAATGAATTTTCATTTGCCAAAATATCGTTTTGTGTCACCTGATGTCACATTATGAATGGACAAATCAAGGGTTGCACATGATCTGTGTCGGAAAGCAAAAAGAGGATATAAAAGACATTGCGTGATTTTTGTCTAAAAGCTGCATATAGTTATTTTTCATGATTTATTATTAATAAAATATTTTTAAAAAATACAAAGTTAATCTACTTTTAGCTTTGTTTATGTGAAACGTACATGTGAGCGTGTAGCCCGGTCCCTATTTGTAAAATAAGCCTCCAATTAAAGTCTGTTTGATTTTATCGATTATTTAAACACAATATAATATCTAAACTGAATATGTAAACTTGTAAACACCGTGAGAAGAGAAATACAAGCCAGTCGTATAGGATATATGCCAGGAGAGAAATGAAACATTAGTTGGCAATGAGCATTCATTAGAATACATACATAAACATATGGTTAGGGCTAGATAAGAAAGGTTGACTTATCAACACGTGTACTTTGTTCATAACTCTTAATCTAACGAATTTAATATAAAACGCTCCTATGACGTTGTGCTAAACTTAACCTTACCTAATATAACCAATGCACAACGTTGGATTGACGTTTGAATTTGTCATTGTAATACAACGTCCATCTGACGTTGTAGGAACGTCGGCTTTAATCCTGACCATTCACAACGTTTTCTTGACGTTGACGTTTGTGTTTCAACGTTGTATTCACGTCCTCATGACGTTGTAAGAGCGTTGGTTTTTAACCCTGACCAATTCACAGCGTTGTAAATACGTTGTATTTTAACGTTGTATTTACGTTAGAATTAGACGTTATAATACAACGTTCTAATGACGTTGTAGGAACGTTGGTTTTTAACCTAACCAATGTACAACGTTGTATTGACGTTGTGTTTCAACGTTGTAATGACGTTTTAATAAGAAGTTCATATGACGTTGTAGGAGCGTTGGTTTTTAAACTTACCAATCAACAACGTTGTAATGACGTTGTGTTTCAACGTTGTATTGACGTTAGAATGCAACGTAAGAATACAACGTTCTAATGACGTTGTAGGAACGTTGGGTTTTAACCTAACCAATGTACAACGTTGTATTGACGTTGTGTTTCAACGTTGTAATGACGTTTTAATAAGACGTTCATATGACGTTGTAGGAGCGTTGGTTTTTAAACTTACCAATCAACAACGTTGTAATGACGTTGTGTTTCAACGTTGTATTGACGTTAGAATGCAACGTAATAATACAACGTTCTAATGACATTGTAGGAACGTTGGGTTTTAACCTAACCAATGTAAAACGTTGTATTGACGTTGTGTTTCAACGTTGTAATGACGTTTTAATAAGACGTTCATATGACGTTGTAGGAGCGTTGGTTTTTAAAATTACCAATCAACAACGTTGTAATGACGTTGTGTTTCAACGTTGTATTGACGTTAGAATGCAACGTAAGAATACAACGTTCTAATGACGTTGTAGGAACGTTGGGTTTTAACCTAACCAATGTACAACGTTGTATTGACGTTGTGTTTCAACGTTGTAATGACGTTTTAATAAGACGTTCATATGACGTTGTAGGCACGTTGGTTTTTAACCTAACCAAACAACAACGTTGTAATGACGTTGTGTTTCAACGTTGTATTGACGTTAGAATGCAACGTAAGAATACAACGTTCTCATGACGTTGTAGGAACGTTGGTTTTTAACTGAACCTATTCACAACGTTGTATTGACGTTGTGTTTCAACGTTGTATTGACGTTAGAATTGGACGTTAGTATACAACGTCCTAATTACGTTGTAAGAACGTTGGTTCTTAACCTAACCAATTCACATCGTTGTGTTGACGTTGTGTTTCAACGTTGTTTTGACGTTAGAATAAGACGTTAGAATACAACGTCCTTCTGACGTTGTAGGAACGTTGGTTTTTAACCTAACAAATTTACAACGTTGTAATGACGTTGTGTTTTAACGTTATATCGACGTTACAATACAACGTTAGAATACAACGTCCATATGACGTTGTAGGAACGTTGGTTTTTTACCTAACCAAGTAACAACGTTCTATTAACGTTATTTTGTGACGTTGTCTGGACGTTACATGAAAACGTTGGCTCTCCAACGTTGTAGCAACGTCATAATAACGTTAGAATAAAACGTAACCAAACCATAACGTTGCTACAACGTTGTTCAACGTTGTCTGTTTGCTGGGAACTTAAGCATGCTTTTGCGAAAATGTCTTATTTCAACTATTAACACTTTCAATCATTACATGATTGTGATACACAATGAAAAGTGATCACTGGTTGTGTGACCTTGAATTCTAAAGGTCAAGGTCACGAGATAGGGTCATGGTCACCAGTTCTGAAATCACTAAATAACTTCTTTCCAAGGAGGTATCAACACCTCATATACATAACTTCTTACTTATGCCCCTGGGGAATTATTTTGACATGTTCACATTCAAGGTCAAAGGTCAAGGTCACGAGTTCTGAAATCACTAAAAAAAATCCTTGTAAACACGATAATTTGAAAAATATTTGTGCTATCAGGCTCTTCTTTGGTGTATATCAACTATGGAGAAAGGCCAAGATTTGAAAAGGTTTTCGCTAACATCCGTCAAAGGCCAAGGTCATAGCGAGGTCACAACTTAAGCATGCTTTTGCGAAAATGTCTTATTTCAACTATTAACACTTTGAATCATTACATGATTGTGATACACAATGAAAAGTGATCACTGATTGTGTGACCTTGAATTCTAAAGGTCAAGGTCACGAGATAGGGTCATGGTCACCAGTTCTGAAATCACTAAATAACTTCTTTCCAAGGAGGTATCAACACCTCATATACATAACTTCTTACTTATGCCCCTGGGGAATTATTTTGACATGTTCACATTCAAGGTCAAAGGTCAAGGTCACGAGTTCTGAAATCACTAAAAAAATCCTTGTAAACACGATTACTTGAAAAATATTTGTGCTATCAGGCTCTTCTTTGGTGTATATCAACTATGGAGAAAGGCCAAGATTTGAAAAGGTTTTCGCTAACATCCGTCAAAAGTCAAGGTCATAGCGAGGTCACAACTTAAGCATGCTTTTGCGAAAATGTCTTATTTCAACTATTAACACTTTCAATCATTACATGATTGTGATACACAATGAAAAGTGATCACTGGTTGTGTGACCTTGAATTCTAAAGGTCAAGGTCACGAGATAGGGTCATGGTCACCAGTTCTGAAATCACTAAATAACTTCTTTCCAAGGAGGTATCAACACCTCATATACATAACTTCTTACTTATGCCCCTGGGGAATAATTTTGACATATTCATATTCAAGGTCAAAGGTCAAGGTCACAAGTTCTGAAATTGCTAAAACAATCCTTGTAAACACGATAACTTGAAAAATATTTGTGCTATCAGGCTCTTATTTGGTATATATCAACTATGGAGAAAGGCCAAGATTTGAAAAGGTTTTGGCTAACATCCGTCAAAGGTCAAGGTCATAGCGAGGTCACAACTTAAGCATGCTTTTGCGAAAATGTCTTATTTCAACTATTAACAGTTTGAATCATTACATGATTGTGATACACAATGAAAAGTGATCACTGATTGTGTGACCTTGAATTTTGAAGGTCAAGGTCACGAGACAGGGTCATGGTCACCAGTTCTGAAATCACTAAATAACTTCTTTCCAAGGAGGTATCAACAACTCATATACATAACTTCTTACTTATGCCCCTGGGGAATTATTTTGACATTTTCATATTCAAGGTCAAAGGTCAAGGTCACAAGTTCTGACATTGCTAAAACAATCCTTGTAAACACGATAACTTGAAAAATATTAGTGCTATCAGGCTCTTCTTTGGTGTATATCAACTATGGAGAAAGGCCAAGATTTGAAAAGGTTTTCGCTAACATCCGTCAAAGGCCAAGGTCATAGCGAGGTCACAACTTAAAGAGCCATCACGGATGTTAGTATTTCAATTTTTTGGAAAATATACTTATAACGTCATTCGCCAGAGAAATCTTTTATCTACAACATGGCATATGCTAAATAAGTTTCATATCACGACAATGTATTGCAATTTGGTTTAAAAGAGAAGTACCACTTCGACTAGCGCACGCTAAGGGTATCTGACGTATATAAACAGAATCCCCTTTTTTGCGTAATACGTACTACACAAACAGCAAGCGCTTCCGAAGCGTGAAGGCTCGTCTCTAGCGCAAGTCGCCATAACAACCCATATGCTGCACGTGCTTCACGTGTCTCTCTTGCAAGTTACCCTTGTCACACATTACTGAATGTGACGATTGCTTTACAAACAATGTTTCTAAATGTCCTGAGAATATACAAATTATTTCCTGTTTAATGTTCTTTTTATTGAGATAAGACCAGCAAATTATGACAATTTTTTACTCTCATTAATTATAAAATTCACGAAAAATACCTATTTGGGTAAAACAACTATTCCAATATCTGTAGCAAATACATAATTAAATGAAATACATGTAGTAAATAAATCACCGCCAAAAAAATATATATTTCGATATCTTTCATTGCTCGTATTTTTTGTTATTCTTTCGTGTCTTTGTTTACTGTGTGTGAGCTAGACCATAATGCTTTGCGCTTGAAAATAATACACTGGTTCTATATTTAGACTGGAAAACACCTTTACTAATTAATGCAATTTCTCGGCTTATTTTAAGTTGGAAAAATTAGGGAAAAATTAAGTGTATTTATTTCACGGAGATGGATTTTTGGAAATATTTTGATATTTTCATCAACATCCGTGATGGCTCTTTAAAGGCGCTGTAGCACGTTTTTTTCGCTCAAATAAGTCGATGAAATGTATTTGAAAAATAACGTCAACAATAGTAAAACACCCTTCTCTCTTCGGAAAATCAAGTTTCAAATGAGTGTACATGGTTCCGTAAAGCCATGGGAATTTGTTTTGTCATTCGAAATAATAAAATGTGTTCACAATAAAATGGCCGCCATGCAATTTTTGCTTTATACGCAACACCATTATTACCACTATGGCTTATTGGTTTGTGTAATAAGATGTTTTACCCTCTTAAGTAAATATAAATGACATAAACTATCATTATAAATGAGAAATTTGAAAAAATAAAATTTGCAAAAAACGTGCTACAGCGCCTTTAAGCATGCTTTTGCGAAAATGTCTTATTTCAACTATTAACACTTTGAATCATTACATGATTGTGATACACAATGAAAAGTGATCACTGATTGTGTGACCTTGAATTCTAAAGGTCAAGGTCACGAGATAGGGTCATGGTCACCAGTTCTGAAATCACTAAATAACTTCTTTCCAAGGAGGTATCAACACCTCATATACATAACTTCTTACTTATGCCCCTGGGGAATTATTTTGACATATTCACATTCAAGGTCAAAGGTCAAGGTCACGAGTTCTGAAATCACTAAAAAAATCCTTGTAAACACGATAACTTGAAAAATATTTGTGCTATCAGGCTCTTCTTTGGTGTATATCAACTATGGAGAAAGGCCAAGATTTGAAAAGGTTTTCGCTAACATCCGTCAAAAGTCAAGGTCATAGCGAGGTCACAACTTAAGCATGCTTTTGCGAAAATGTCTTATTTCAACTATTAACACTTTCAATCATTACATGATTGTGATACACAATGAAAAGTGATCACTGAATGTGTGACCTTGAATTTTAAAGGTCAAGGTCACGAGATAGGGTCATGGTCACCAGTTCTGAAATCACTAAATAACTTCTTTCCAAGGAGGTATCAACACCTCATATACATAACTTCTTACTTATGCCCCTGGGGAATTATTTTGACATGTTCACATTCAAGGTCAAAGGTCAAGGTCACGAGTTCTGAAATCACTAAAAAAAATCCTTGTAAACACGATAACTTGAAAAATATTTGTGCTATCAGGCTCTTCTTAAGTGTATATCAACTATGGAGAAAGGCCAAGATTTGAAAAGGTTTTCGCTAACATCCGTCAAAGGCCAAGGTCATAGCGAGGTCACAACTTAAGCATGCTTTTGCGAAAATGTCTTATTTCAACTATTAACACTTTGAATCATTACATGATTGTGATACACAATGAAAAGTGATCACTGATTGTGTGACCTTGAATTCTAAAGGTCAAGGTCACGAGATAGGGTCATGGTCACCAGTTCTGAAATCACTAAATAACTTCTTTCCAAGGAGGTATCAACACCTCATATACATAACTTCTTACTTATGCCCCTGGGGAATAATTTTGACATATTCATATTCAAGGTCAAAGGTCAAGGTCACAAGTTCTGAAATTGCTAAAACAATCCTTGTAAACACGATAACTTGAAAAATATTTGTGCTATCAGGCTCTTATTTGGTATATATCAACTATGGAGAAAGGCCAAGATTTGAAAAGGTTTTAGCTAACATCCGTCAAAGGTCAAGGTCATAGCGAGGTCACAACTTAAGCATGCTTTTGCGAAAATGTCTTATTTCAACTATTAACAGTTTGAATCATTACATGATTGTGATACACAATGAAAAGTGATCACTGATTGTGTGACCTTGAATTTTGAAGGTCAAGGTCACGAGACAGGGTCATGGTCACCAGTTCTGAAATCACTAAATAACTTCTTTCCAAGGAGGTATCAACAACTCATATACATAACTTCTTACTTATGCCCCTGGGGAATTATTTTGACATTTTCATATTCAAGGTCAAAGGTCAAGGTCACAAGTTCTGAAATTGCTAAAACAATCCTTGTAAACACGATAACTTGAAAAATATTAGTGCTATCAGGCTCTTCTTTGGTGTATATCAACTATGGAGAAAGGCCAAGATTTGAAAAGGTTTTCGCTAACATCCGTCAAAGGCCAAGGTCATAGCGAGGTCACAACTTAAAGAGCCATCACGGATGTTAGTATTTCAATTTTTTGGAAAATATACTTATAACGTCATTCGCCAGAGAAATCTTTTATCTACAACATGGCATATGCTAAATAAGTTTCATATCACGACAATGTATTGCAATTTGGTTTAAAAGAGAAGTACCACTTCGACTAGCGCACGCTAAGGGTATCTGACGTATATAAACAGAATCCCCTTTTTTGCGTAATACGTACTACACAAACAGCAAGCGCTTCCGAAGCGTGAAGGCTCGTCTCTAGCGCAAGTCGCCATAACAACCCATATGCTGCACGTGCTTCACGTGTCTCTCTTGCAAGTTACCCTTGTCACACATTACTGAATGTGACGATTGCTTTACAAACAATGTTTCTAAATGTCCTGAGAATATACAAATTATTTCCTGTTTAATGTTCTTTTTATTGAGATAAGACCAGCAAATTATGACAATTTTTTACTCTCATTAATTATAAAATTCACGAAAAATACCTATTTGGGTAAAACAACTATTCCAATATCTGTAGCAAATACATAATTAAATGAAATACATGTAGTAAATAAATCACCGCCAAAAAAATATATATTTCGATATCTTTCATTGCTCGTATTTTTTGTTATTCTTTCGTGTCTTTGTTTACTGTGTGTGAGCTAGACCATAATGCTTTGCGCTTGAAAATAATACACTGGTTCTATATTTAGACTGGAAAACACCTTTACTAATTAATGCAATTTCTCGGCTTATTTTAAGTTGGAAAAATTAGGGAAAAATTAAGTGTATTTATTTCACGGAGATGGATTTTTGGAAATATTTTGATATTTTCATCAACATCCGTGATGGCTCTTTAAGCATGCTTTTGCGAAAATGTCTTATTTCAACTATTAACACTTTGAATCATTACATGATTGTGATACACAATGAAAAGTGATCACTGATTGTGTGACCTTGAATTCTAAAGGTCAAGGTCACGAGATAGGGTCATGGTCACCAGTTCTGAAATCACTAAATAACTTCTTTCCAAGGAGGTATCAACACCTCATATACATAACTTCTTACTTATGCCCCTGGGGAATTATTTTGACATATTCACATTCAAGGTCAAAGGTCAAGGTCACGAGTTCTGAAATCACTAAAAAAATCCTTGTAAACACGATAACTTGAAAAATATTTGTGCTACCAGGCTCTTCTTTGGTGTATATCAACTATGGAGAAAGGCCAAGATTTGAAAAGGTTTTCGCTAACATCCGTCAAAAGTCAAGGTCATAGCGAGGTCACAACTTAAGCATGCTTTTGCGAAAATGTCTTATTTCAACTATTAACACTTTCAATCATTACATGATTGTGATACACAATGAAAAGTGATCACTGAATGTGTGACCTTGAATTTTAAAGGTCAAGGTCACGAGATAGGGTCATGGTCACCAGTTCTGAAATCACTAAATAACTTCTTTCCAAGGAGGTATCAACACCTCATATACATAACTTCTTACTTATGCCCCTGGGGAATTATTTTGACATGTTCACATTCAAGGTCAAAGGTCAAGGTCACGAGTTCTGAAATCACTAAAAAAAATCCTTGTAAACACGATAACTTGAAAAATATTTGTGCTATCAGGCTCTTCTTTGGTGTATATCAACTATGGAGAAAGGCCAAGATTTGAAAAGGTTTTCGCTAACATCCGTCAAAGGCCAAGGTCATAGCGAGGTCACAACTTAAGCATGCTTTTGCGAAAATGTCTTATTTCAACTATTAACAGTTTGAATCATTACATGATTGTGATACACAATGAAAAGTGATCACTGATTGTGTGACCTTGAATTCTAAAGGTCAAGGTCACGAGATAGGGTCATGGTCACCAGTTCTGAAATCACTAAATAACTTCTTTCCAAGGAGGTATCAACAACTCATATACATAACTTCTTACTTATGCCCCTGGGGAATTATTTTGACATTTTCATATTCAAGGTCAAAGGTCAAGGTCACAAGTTCTGAAATTGCTAAAACAATCCTTGTAAACACGATAACTTGAAAAATATTTGTGCTATCAGGCTCTTATTTGGTATATATCAATTATGGAGAAAGGCCAAGATTTGAAAAGGTTTTCGCTAACATCCGTCAAAGGTCAAGGTCATAGCGAGGTCACAACTTAAGCATGCTTTTGCGAAAATGTCTTATTTCAACTATTAACAGTTTGAATCATTACATGATTGTGATACACAATGAAAAGTGATCACTGATTGTGTGACCTTGAATTTTGAAGGTCAAGGTCACGAGACAGGGTCATGGTCACCAGTTCTGAAATCACTAAATAACTTCTTTCCAAGGAGGTATCAACAACTCATATACATAACTTCTTACTTATGCCCCTGGGGAATTATTTTGACATTTTCATATTCAAGGTCAAAGGTCAAGGTCACAAGTTCTGAAATTGCTAAAACAATCCTTGTAAACACGATAACTTGAAAAATATTTGTGCTATCAGGCTCTTATTTGGTATATATCAATTATGGAGAAAGGCCAAGATTTGAAAAGGTTTGCGCTAACATCCGTCAAAGGTCAAGGTCATAGCGAGGTCACAACCTAAGCAGGCTTTTGCGAAAATGTCTTATTTCAACTATTAACACTTTCAATCATTACATGATTGTGATACACAATGAAAAGTGATCACTGAATGTGTGACCTTGAATTTTAAAGGTCAAGGTCACGAGATAGGGTCATGGTCACCAGTTCTGAAATCACTAAATAACTTCTTTCCAAGGAGGTATCAACACCTCATATACATAAATTCTTACTTATGCCCCTGGGGAATTATTTTGACATGTTCACATTCAAGGTCAAAGGTCAAGGTCACGAGTTCTGAAATCACTAAAAAAAATCCTTGTAAACACGATAACTTGAAAAATATTTGTGCTATCAGGCTCTTCTTTGGTGTATATCAACTATGGAGAAAGGCCAAGATTTGAAAAGGTTTTCGCTAACATACGTCAAAGGCCAAGGTCATAGCGAGGTCACAACTTAAGCATGCTTTTGCGAAAATGTCTTATTTCAACTATTAACACTTTGAATCATTACATGATTGTGATACACAATGAAAAGTGATCACTGATTGTGTGACCTTGAATTCTAAAGGTCAAGGTCACGAGATAGGGTCATGGTCACCAGTTCTGAAATCACTAAATAACTTCTTTCCTAGGAGGTATCAACAACTCATATACATAACTTCTTACTTATGCCCCTGGGGAATTATTTTGACATTTTCATATTCAAGGTCAAAGGTCAAGGTCACAAGTTCTGAAATTGCTAAAACAATCCTTGTAAACACGATAACTTGAAAAATATTTGTGCTATCAGGCTCTTATTTGGTATATATCAATTATGGAGAAAGGCAAAGATTTGAAAAGGTTTTCGCTAACATCCGTCAAAGGTCAAGGTCATAGCGAGGTCACAACCTAAGCAGGCTTTTGCGAAAATGTCTTATTTCAACTATTAACACTTTGAATCATTACATGATTGTGATACACAATGAAAAGTGATCACTGATTGTGTGACCTTGAATTTTAAAGGTCAAGGTCACGAGATATGGTCATGCTTACTAACTGACTAACTGACTGACTGGTCACTAAGTAACTTTTTTCCATGAAGATATTAACACCTCAGCTTAATTTCTTTCTTATACACCTGGTGAATGATTTTGACATGTTCACATTCAAGGTCAAAGGTCAAGGTCATGAGTTCTGAAATCACTACAACAATCCTTGTAAACATGATAACTTCAAACTTTTTTTGTGCTATTAGGCTCTTATTTGGTATATATGAACTATGGAGAAAGACCCAGATTTGAAAACGCTTCGCTCAAATCTGTCAAAGGTCAAGGTCACAGTGAGGTCGAAACTTAAGCATGCTTTTGTTAATATGTTATTTTTCAACTATGAACACTTTGAGTCATTGCATGATTATTATACGCGATGAAAAGTGATCATTGATGGTGTGACCTTGAAGGTCAAAGGTCAAGGTCATGAGATATTGGTTAAGGCCACGTTAATCCTTTGATCAAATTTTGAAAGAAGAAATAGGTTTTAAGAACAAACTGAAAAGTGACCCCAGTGATGATTAGTAATAACTCGAATAATGAACAAACTTTTGTTAAAAAGAATTCCCATGTTATTGATGCTGACGAGAAGGCGGAACAGGGATAGGCGAGACCCTAATTTTCGGAGCTGCTCTGCTTTTGCGGTGTCCCGCAAACGCTAATCTAGTTTTCAATGTCACCACAAGACTTTGATCACTTTTCAGACTCCTGTCACGATCGGTTGCATCCAATGTCTTACATTCGATATTTCTTGCTTATCGCAGGCACCAGTTGACTTTGGTGACCTTGACTTTATTTTTAAGGTTACCACAACTCTTTGACCACTTTTCTTATTAACACAGTATCTTATAAAGTGTGGAGCCATAACGTCTTCAATTTGCTGACAAAGGCACAGACGTTGTTTTCAGGTCACATGCTTTTTTTAAACTATGACAGATTATGCAGACACAAGTTATTTTGGGTGACCTGGGCCTTTATTTTGCTTATCTCATTGCTCTTAAGTGATATGTCATAGCCCTAGCTTAGAACCCATTATTATCCCACCATTTTGTAATATCGTGGGATATAGTTGTCTCCTTGTTCGTCTGTCCGTCCGTCTGTCCGTCAGATATATGATATGTTTCTGAAACTTCCCATTTAAATTGTTTCCGTTTCCATGTAAACGTGTTGAATTTGGACTTTGTTTAAAGACATGTTTGTTTCGGGAACGCAGCTCCAAAACTATTCATCATATCTTCCTGAAACTTTGCAATGGTATTACCCACTAACTGAAGTGGAGCCCTTTGATATTTTCAAATTTCTGAAGGTTTTATTTTTTTTCCGTTTCCATAGAAATGTGTTTAATTTGGACTTTGTTCAGAGACAGGTTCGTTTCCGGAGCACAGATCAAAAACTCTTCAGCATATCGTCCTGAACCTGTGCATGATTATTACCCACTAACTGAAGTGGTGCCTTTTGATATTTTCACATTTCTGAATTGGTTTTCCTTACATTTCGATAGGACGTGTTGGATTTGAACTTGGTTCAGAGATAGGTCCGCTTCCGGAAGTACGGTAACGGTGACAATTATCTTTTAAAGATGTTTTTTTACAAATTCTGGGGGACCAGTGGGATATGTCATCTTCTGATGACTCTTGTCTTCAAACTTGGCTGTCTTCCTTCTTTTTGGATAACGCAGACACCAATTAACTTGACATTTTTCAAGGTCACCATGAAACTATTATCAGTTTGGAAACTCTTGTTAATACTATATCTCATGAACCATAGCACTTAATGTCTTCAAATTTACTGATCATAATGACACATTTTAACAATAATGCAATATATGAGGAATCACCTTTTGAATAAATGATATAATAATTAACCCGGTATTAGCGGCGTGGGACATTGCCATGTTAGTGGTAAACACTTGTTATAGTGGTTTGCTGTGACAATTATGGTGGAGCACGTTGTCATTGAAATTCTGGTTGGGTGGTTGCATTAGAAGATGCGGATATTCTGATTATGGTTGTTATTTTTTTATGAAGATGTTTTGTTAAATTAATGCTTGAAATGGTTCCAATAGAAACACGTATTGCTACCAGGGGTTTTTACACTAAAGGATCCATTGTTTAAGAAATAAAGTTCGCTGTACCCCAATGTGTTTTGTAATAAAGTATAGTTTTGCCCTGAACTATTATAGTTAAAGTACGAGGACGGTAGTCCGAGTACTTTGACGTTATAATAGTTCAGGGCAAAACTATACTTTATTACAAAACACATTGGGGTACAGCGAACTTTATTACTTTTCTAAGATAACCCATAACACAACATTCTGCTTTGAGTAATTTTGCAAGAAAAATAGAGTTTACTTCCTTAATATTAATAATCCATGATCAGGGCCAACTGACGAGCGGTGCGACAACAGCGACTATGACGTCATTGTTCTGTTGTGACGTCATAGTGGTTCCTGGGGTTGCCTAATGCGGATTTCGTCGTTTTGGTTCAAGTACAAATGTAGCTTAAAATTTAAGACTAATTCGGATACAAAAGAACACATTCCTTTAATAATTGTTATAACAACGCTACCGTTGTTTTAGGACATTATCATTTGCAGAAAAACACGGTCTTTTCAACTGCCCTCTTTCGTTGGGTTACCATGGGCACACGTGACTACGAGGGGAGCGGAGACGTCATTCAATTGTTACGTCATCACAAAAACTATACCTTTACCGTCGGATAAAGTACTTTTATTTCGATTGTTCTAGCCGCTAGGCATCTTAGAATGGGCAATATAGAAGTTATTTTGAATCTGTACTAATACAAACTACAACAATAACATGTTCTATTAGTTCTTGATAACACATGTATCCTCACTTCTTCAGGTGTCAACAACATCAGTAAGCGTGTCCCAGGGAGCATCAACAGACGTCACGCTCTCTCTGACTGATCCCTTTGGATGTGGAAAGTATACCAATAACGATGAATGCAGACTCAGGGTTAAAGTTCATACTTTACGTAAGTGTTCATTTATTTTCTCTGGAAGTATGTGTGGAAAATGGATATCGGATCACGTAAAACCTTCTAATTGTATTCACTTGTTGTGAAATAATTTTTATTTAGAGAAAAACTGCTTCATTCCAGGTAACGCAGACAAATGTGAGCAGGCCGTTCTGATGCCCTCTGAGTGCGGTGCATCCTTTGTGGCCTCCCGCTGGGACGAGCCTGTCTCCATCTCCCTCTACGGTAAGGTGACCAGCACATACGGGTCCTCCAGCAGGAGGGTCAACTTGAAGCTGACGTCACCCAAGATGTGGGCTCATGAGATGTGGGGTGAAGCACAGCTCTCTCAGATACAGGTCTGTTGTCTCTTCATTTTACGGGAAAGCACATTCTCAGATATATCTCCATTTATGTCTTTCTAAGGATTAAAAACAACATTTTAACCCAAATGGCCATTTGATTCTTATCCAAGAAACTCTCTCAGTCTCTAGTAAATAGTATTAGTATATTATAGCATTTAGTAAGTATCATACATGAATATTAGCTTATGACTATTTTATCAATAAGAGAGCGTAAAAAATAGTTGCCCCAAGTCATTATCCAATACATTGACACGATTCATCATCCGTAACGATTTTGCTAGTTTGTCTCATTGGAAATTGCAGATGCGACGACTGTCCACCTTCTATATATCCAAACTCGGGTTGAGCTACACAATTATTTTGCTCTAACATTGTTTGTTTTAGGTACATCTCACAAAGGATACCTCCCATATCAAATGGAAAAGTTGCTATTCAAATAATGACCCGCACATGAGGACATTTGATGGAAGGTTGTATGACATATGTACTTTTTATCAGGAATATCATGTCTTAGTGATTTGCATAAACATGTTGAGTATCACATGTTGTTGTATTCTTATCAGTTTTCAGATAACCAATATTTTCAGAGAAGGGATGTGAAATGTTTACATATTTCGTTTAAAGTGATACAGTTATAATAAAACTATATATAAAAACCATCAATCTACGATTGACTGTATGCTGTATTAATTTTTATTTGGAGGAATTGAATTTTGTTTTTAGTAACATCAAACATATTATATATGCAGGAGGTATGAACATCAGTACGGAGGGATTTTCACCTTTTACAAACATACAGAACTACCTCTGGAAGTAAGTAAAGAAGGAAGATGAAAATATGTCAATGAGAAAAATCGCCATCCCCCAGAGAAAAACGATTACTGATACACATTTTGCTGTTAAATATATTACTATTATGATAGTGGATTACTTCACATTAACAAATAGTCAGTATTTGTGATAGTAATGTTTGAAAGGTCTGATGATTTGGATTAAGCCTGTGAATCAATATGCCATATTGCTATACCTGGCAAATATCTACGTTGTACATTCTAGGTTCAGATAATGACAGCTCGATGTGGCTACAGCCAGAACGCCTGGTGTAACTGTGGTGTGGTAGTGAGAGCTGGCAGGACGGTGTTCGAGATCAACAGGTGCCCTGGACAGTCTGATGTCTGGTTTATTCACTACACTCTTTGTGATGATGGAGGGGATGTCCTGCAGGTCAAGAAGAAAGGAGGCATCTATGAAGTAATTACACTCATGTACTCACATCATACCTTGCTCCTATCTCATATCACAGCCGCTCCCATGTTGCCACTCTGTCGACTATATAGTGGTTTAAAAATATTTATTTCATAAAAAAGTGGAATGGTAAACACGTTGTAATAGCTTATCTGAATACCGCTGCAGATTGTAGTATACTTAATATATAATTGTTACCTACCATTCTACTTTAGAATGGAATCGAATCTGAATGTTTCGGTCTATCTTCTATCAATTATAGAATAATGAAATATCATAGATGCATTTTCAAACCACAGAGAAGATATTGACAAACACAGGACCTGGACATAATGAACACACACTTTACTAAGTCCACTAAAAATAGAAAATATAATATGAGTTTCATTTCCCATTTCATTCACAGATTTACCTACCGACGGGGGCAAAAGTCGAGGTCAATATTCATGGCGTGTTTCTCAATCTTCAAATGTTTCCATCGGTAAAAGACACTTTGAAGAGTGTAGGCTTGTGTGGTAAAATATCCGAGGATGGCACCTGTAACGACGACTTCGTGTTACGTGATGGTAATTATTCTACAGACCCGACATCGACTGATGGTTGCAGTGCTGGATACAGGGTGTGGGAGAACCTGCTGACTCAGTTCTCAGAGTCTTGGAGGTGAGGCTTCAAAAGTACTTTGCTATATTAGTAAAGCTATAAAGTATTTGTAATGGATAATCACAATTATTATACCTCTATTAAAATTGTAAGAATGCCATTGGTCAGTTCACACAACATGATCGCAAAATATTTGTGTACACTAAACCCCGCTATCAGTGATGAGGTTATTTTTGTGACATAAATTTCTGTCACTGAGCTAAGATATGAACTTGTCACTTGATTTACAATGTGACTGTTTGTTTTGACATTTGCTTTCAATATGGCGTACTTTATCAGCTTTACCGGTATGGGGATGTGTAGTACAACGCCTACAATGCTGATACAATAGTCTGATGGAATTTTTTTTTCGGTACAATGAAACTCTTAATTACTCATGGGGAGGTCATTATGTGAAATACAAGAACTCCCGGACCTGACTCCCAATGATCTCCCTATGAGTAATTAAGTGTATATTATACACTTAATTACTCATGGTAAGATCATTATGTGAAAAACAAGGACTCGAGACCTGACTCCAGAGGCGGTCTGACCTGACTGACTGTGGACTTTGTCCATCACTGATAAAAGATTCAAGCTGTTTATATTCCGCAGACGTCAGAAATCATCTCTCCTCCTCATCCAATTCGTCAGTTTTCGGCAACTTGGTATTCAAAGTCTACCTTCAAAGACTAACACAAATGAAATAACTTTATTAAAGTTATTTCATGATACATATAGTCGTACTACTGACCCAATACTGATTTAGATTTACACCAAAACGCATCTTCTTAGTGGAATTTTATCCATAGTGGTGATATGCGTGTAGGAAAATCCATTGGGCCTGTGGTGTATCGTGTAGCTATGATTCATGCTCTGTTTTTGATTTCTGATCGGTATAAAGAAGATGATTGGTAACAATTGTCAAGATTCTTCTGGAACAAGATCATATTAATAGAACCACATGACCTACTGCAGGGCCGAGGAAGGAGGCAATCTGTTTCATCACCTCGACCACTCGTCCCTAAGCAACTGGCCTCAGCAGAGTACGTTCTGCTCGTGTTCAACAGACAAGGAACTGAACGATCCTCTGCCGGAAGTGGAGTGTTCTGCTGGTAAGGCCCATGAGACCTGCAAATCAATCCCAGGCTACTCAGATGTCGCTCCCTCAAAGTGCATCATCAACAGGCGACGACGCAGATCTGTTAAATCTGCTACGGAACCAATGACTCATCACGTTGCAAAGAGGGTGAGTACCTTTTGATTCCTTGATCTATAGTAGGCCAATAGTTTCATAATTGCCATGATTAAGATATATGTTGATACAATCTACACATATAGATTTATCGGAACGAAAGCGCTGGATTATGGGTTCTGTTGAGTGCATTAAGACATGAAATGCACAAGAAAGGCAATACGTCTTGATCTGGATGTTACATTCTGTAGTAACACTTTGTTATCTTCACAATGAAGTAGACTCCAGAAATCATGCTTTCTGTGGTTTTTTTAATCGGCCCCTTGAAGGACGGCACTGAATAAATTAAACATGTGTTCAAAGAAGCATAACCAGTGATGAAAAGTATGTTAGTTACATATGTTCCTAAAGAATGTATATTTATCAGACTTTCAATAAAAATGCAAAGCAGATATCACCACCGCTGTTACTTTGTATTTTGCTTTACAACTTCACTATCATGCAATATTCAAATGCTCTGCTTCCATTGTTCTTAAAAGTTCAGGTTATGAATTTCAGGACACATCCTGGCCTGGCAACTGGACTGAAGAGACGGCCACAGAATATTGTGAGCAGCTATTTCAAGAGTCGAAATCCATCCAAATCTGTAAAAATGTCTCTGGTGTTGACACCAACAGTAGTTTTGAAAGTTGCATCCAGAATATCAAGGTATGAAGTTATAATTATAAACTTAAATGAGCTTACATGTAAGCGAAGTTTGATTGGAATTCTAAGGGTCAGAGTCAGGAACGGAAGAAGTAAGTGAGATGGTGAGCATGCTCATGTCGTCAGTATTCAAAGAAGTGAATGGTCACGGGTTGGGATAAAATGGGAGGGCACTTACTTCCTGGCATGCTTAGAAGTGATCTTTGACCTACAGACTCGCAAGGCGAGATAAACTGCTTTTATCTGAAGGTTATTGATATGCTTGGACTGTTCTGAGAGTGACCAGTTATCTCCTGCCCTATCGGATTCCAAAATACTTCCCAACCTAGTGAGCTGGAATCTGTGTACAGTACATGATTTGGTTCCTTTCTTTGAATGTAATTGTAAGCTGTGCTAACATTTGCTAGACTTTAATTTTACTAATCAGGTGTTTACATGCCTCAACAATAAGCTTTGCTTTAGACTCAGTAAGTCTAATGGTCATATTGACAGAATTTAATTCAAATCCTAAGACTTGAATGTCTTGCTGTGGTGAAAACACAGATTTCTCAGAGTGTAATACAAATCCTATACTTAATAAATCTGCGGTCACGTTGACATTATCTATACAGTCACGCTTTGATTCTCCTCGTAAATAAATGTCATCAATGTATCCTGTTGACAAGTGACCCAAGTGTGCAAACGCTGATTTCATAAGTTTTGTGAACTTCCTGGGGCAACAAGCCAAACCATTTGGAACACAAACTGATAAAACTTCCCCTTCCAATGAAATTTTAATTATTTTTGATGTTCAGGGACAATTGGACAAGAGTAATAAGCATCTCTAAGATCAACCGATGCCATCCTACAATTTCTAGTGATAAGTTTCACCACCCTTTGCAAAGTCTCCATTTTCAAATGGTGGTATTCTACGTGCTTATTAAAAGACTTTAGATTTAGAATTATTCGATGGCTGCCATCTTTTTTTGCTCTGGAAATTTGTTTAAACCAAAATTGCCATCAACTCTACCAGTTTTTTAAAGAACTCCTTTCTCTAATAACATAATTTTTTTTATTTCCATTAACATTTTTCTCATACTTGTTAAATGTAATGGCCATAGGTATGAAATCTCTCATTGGAGGGAAGCCAAACTGAATGTGCATGCCTGTCACAATGTATAGTATTTCACAATAATTTGTCAACATTTTCCACTGATCAACATATTTAGAGATTTGCCCAGCTTTAAAAGATCTATGTTTTGACTCGGCAATCAATGTCTAAACCAGATTGAGTACTCACCTTCGCGTTAGGTGTCTTGTTTACTCTAGGCGTTTGTCCACCGACTTCGGCTTCGGACTGTAACTCTGACCAGACTGGTGTCTTTTCCGAAATTGTTGTTTTCCTCCCCTTGGAAAATCCCTTGGTTGCCGATTTGTATGGGAAAAGTTGTCTCCCTTGAATTGGTGGGATTTGTATTTACCAACTTGACTTTTTTCCATTTCTTTCGGCAAGACATCTCCGAATAGCAATGATGTGATTTTGTGATTTCTCAATGAAAAGTCATATTGGACTGTTCCGGATATGGCCATAGAGTCAGCAATGGAGACAATAAGCTTCTGGTTATCTGGGTTTTGCTTCTTGTAAAGTTCATCAAGAGGGTATGCCAAGCTAGCTCCAATTGACTCGCAAGTCTTTTAAACGTTCAACAGTCTAGGGTCCTGTTGCCTGACATGTCGTGGCAATGTTGTCCATACTGGTTGGTTAACTCTCCGAATTCGGATAAATTCAGTGTTACCTGGCTTCAGATATTTCTCCATTTTCTCTGAGAATTCTCGGCGTCATGCGATTTTCCCAACATTTATTAATGTGCGACTTTCTCATAAATATATGGGTCAGGCTGCACAGATTCAAACTCTTGCTCCATGTGCATTAGAATGTCTGAGTGAGTTCTAGTGTTAGATTTTATGAGCGCTTCAGTAGCAACGCTTTCACCAGGGCCATGTTCAAGAGAGGTTTAAAAGTAATCGCTCATTTAGCGATTACTATTAAACCTCTCTTGAACGCGATTGCTCAATGTAGCGATACATAGCAAGGCGAGCAAACTTCGAGGAATTTGCACTGTGTGTACTTGAGCGCTACTTTGAGCTATCAATGAGCGATTATCAGCGCTCGCTGTTATGGAACGGGACCCCTGCATTATCATGTGCACGTTGCTCACTTTCCAGTGAATGCAAGTCGTCAAGACTACTATCACTGTCATAACGAGGATATTTACTGGCCATATTATCAGAACTGGTTTTGGTACGTTTTTGAAACGTCTCTCCACTGCAAGATGGTATGGGGTCAGGATTGTCCTCGGCTGGTTTACGGTTAGCAATGGCCTTCCATACTTCGCCCATCCCGGCCAACGAGTTGGCCATTTTTGACATGCTTTTATTCAGGTCGTCTTTCATGACCTTGATGCAACCAAAAACTTCATTTGCATCATTTGTAGACGTGTCGTCACTTTGGTTATTGGTAGGCATTGCTTGGCTATACGGAATATCGGAATATCGTCTGCCAACATTGTGTCATCAAAAAAGTCGCCCTCTGTCATAATGGCGGATAGACGGCGTGGTCAGAACCCCACACGGCAGTAACACAAATGTCCTCCTAGAGGCACACTCAAAGTTTGTGAAATTAAAGAATAAGAACTCACGTTCAATATTATTAAAAGTACTTCAAAATGATGTGTCACAAATCGCGCTACACACAGTGACGATATGCGCATGTTCACCATCTCACTTGTTCTGGTGTGACGTAGACTCTGATGAGTTAGAATTACACACTGAAAACGAAAGATAAAGTTTGTAATAAACAGCTGTAATTCATTGCAAATGAATATACCACTTTAAGTATCTTATCTTTGGAACATTACAGACAGCAGCAATCATTCTCCATATCTTTAATTACTCTGCATTTTATGTTTGTTGTCACCTATTGTTTGGTACTGATGTAAAGTGTTTTGTGTGACATTAGTTGACAGGTACATCTGACTTCGGCAAGTATTCCGTGGATTCCGTGAGAAGCAAGTGCTTCCATGAGGTGGTTGTCAACCCTGTCCTGCAGGACAACAACACTTCCTCCGACAACCAGTCTGTTTATGACATCGTTGTAGCAGAGGCATGTCCAAACGATTGCAACGCGAATGGGAACTGTTCTGAAGGTCTGGGTTTCAACTTTCATTGTAGCAGTGATATCTATTATTACTCAGATTGGTAGTAGTTACGATACAGTTGTACCTATATCTTTATTAGTATTGGTAGTCGTTGCAGTGCAGTTTCTTGTGTATCAGTAGCAGTTTCCTGTGCAGCAAAGACGCAGTAGCAACAATAAGAGAACCAGTAGAAGCAATGTTAGAAGTAATGTTTCTTAGAATCAATGGTATCAGTAGCAATAACAGCAGTGGTAGCATGGGTCACAATAAAACCAGCAATAATATCAGTAGCCACAGGAGTGAAAGAGTAATAGCGTGAGTGATACAAGACATAAATAAATAAACTTCTTCCTGATGATCTTCCAGGTGTATGCTACTGTGAGACGAACTACGGCGGCCTGGACTGTTCTGTTGATCTGTCAGCTCCACCTGTCCTGTCCAGCATAGAGGATGATGGTCTCTGTGATACATCCAGTCTCTCCTGTGACCTAATCTCTGTTTATGGGGAAACATTTACAGAAGAAAACACAACATGTTTAGTCGAAACCTTTAAAGTAAGTGATAAAGGTTATCATTAGACACATTTGGAAAGCATAAAAACATAATTTCTACTATTTTCTGCTTTTGTGGTATCTTGTACTATATGAAAAAAGAGTAAATCGGTTTTGGCGAAAAGGTTCCTGCAACATCAGCTCTGTTAGAAGCTCTTTAGAATTACGAAATTAAGCTGTTCTCGCTGTCGTACTGTCTACAGTTAGATACCACAACTGGAGCAATGCTGTGAAATGTACCAATTATGTAGATGTCACGGCGTCTCTGATCGTACAAGTATATCCATATGTTTACTAACAGGTGACAGAAAGCGGTTTAGAACATGAGGAATCCAGAGTAGGCGTTGCACTGGTACAAAGCATAAGTCAAGTGAAGTGTAACATTTCCACAAGGAAGGAAGAAGGTGAAACAGATTATGTGAGAGCCTTTGTGATAACAGTGTCCAACGATGGAGCTGCCTTCAGCAACAACGTCAGTGCAATGGTATATGATGGAACATGTGTTACTAGTCACATGAGTGGATCTGACTTCAACTGGACAAAACAGGTATTGAAAACACGCTTATAAAGATGAAGTCATAAATGATGAAGTACATTTTGTTCTAAACTGTACTTACTGTGTCCAAAAATCAAAAGTGTATCAAATTATCTTATTTAAACCATATGAATCCCTACTTTCAGGTCACTGTATAGAGAATATTACATATGCCAATCTTCTGCAAATGCCTATCAACGTTTTATTTCATTTCCAGAACTCCTACTGCTTGTACGGGGAACGCTGCTATGTGAATGGAACAAATCGGTCTGATGATGAGTGCAAGATATGCATGTTTGACGGAACAACCAGCTCCTGGGAACATAGCACAGGTAGATACGTGTCCATACTTCCTTTATTGTCATATTGGAAAGATTATGATTCTTAACCGAGAGCTGATAATTCTGGATCAACTGAATTGGATAACGAGTCAATGTTTAAGCTGTTATCAAAATAAGAAATGCTATGTACTGTCAAAAACAAAATCACGTCAAAGTTTAAAAGACAGGATAAGGGTTAGAGGTCATGTGCATTTACACAAGCTAAGAAGACAATTGTGGCGTATGTAGAAAAGAACATAAATTGCAAAATATCTAATGTTTCAGCTCCGAATTGTACATATACAACGCAGCAAACAAGAGAACCAGCCACCCAATCAACAACAGAACAAACGACTGAAACTACAGTAGCTGATGGATTCAAAATGGACTTCAACACAGTCACTGCACTATCTATTGCTGGTGGCATACTGGCTTTTGGAGTGATTGTTGCCGTTATAAGTATCATTACAATCAAGATTGGAAAATCAAAACAAGCAAAGGTAATAAAAAGGGTTGCTCATGATTGGTGTGATTAACAATATGTTACATGTTTATGTTACAATATTTCCTCGTTTTCTTTCAATATAAATTTCATCTGTTTTATTTCAACGTTAATTCTATCAAAGTTGTGGATTGTGTCACCTGGAGATAAATAAATGTACCACATTATGAATGATGGTAACTTCGAGAAAGTCTTGGTCATATTATTTATTTTTTCATATTTTTAAAAATTTCAATTGTGATAAATTCTTTTGATTTTCATTTTATAGATGAGGAAGGGCAATGTGGAAAAGGACTTTTCTACTAACCGTAAGTCCAACTGGAGGGACGCACTCTGGTATGCAAGTAGCAAGTCCATCTCCAGACCTTACAGAACTTCCTAGGACCAGAAGTTCTATCATATGTCTCATAACTACACAGTTTCTATTTCAAAGCTCTTTGCATATTAGACGATGTACAGCTGATTGTCTTTTGACTTATAGTATCTTTGATGATAAACATGTTTTGTTATGACAGAGGGTTGATGTTAACTAGTTTGATTGTAGAAAGTTCTGAAGGGGGTGGAATATGAACACATAACGTGAATTCCTATATGTCCTGTCCGTGAATACCTTATATTCAACTGAACAGCAAAAGAAACGTTGACTCTATTCAAAGAACGAATTAAGCACTTTTTGCAATAAAATACCTACCAGTAATCTACTATTTTCAAAGGTAGTAGCTTAGGGAACTTAGTTAAGTTTTAAAAATATAATTGTTTTTGTTGGCTCAATTCATTTCATTTGGTTCTTTTTCTCTTGTATTGACTGATTTTGCTGGTATAACACTCTTGTTCAGTTTGACATAAACGGATGAGGCATCACCAATTGATAGTTTTGGAAAATTGCTGATTTCAATATAACAAAATCGGTTATGACTTTGTTTATTTACATGTTACAAGGATAAGAACGAATAAAAAAATTGTTGCTTAAGATATCTGCCAGTAATCTACTATTGTTTAAACACCTAGCTAGTAGCTTAGGGAATTTAGTTTAGTTTTTTAAAATCTAATTGATTTTGGCCGCTCATTTCAGTTCTTTTTAAAATTAGGCTAATAAATTAAATATCTCGCCGCTAATGGCTGCAATACTGCCGAAGCGGCGTTAAACAGTAACTCACTCACTCACTCACTCAGTTCTTTTTCTCTCGTATTGACTGCTTTTTCTCAAATATGTGTTCAGTTTGAGCTAAACGTTTAGGCATAACCAATGGACAGTTTTAAAAACGACTTATTTCAAAACAAAATGGGTTATGTCTTTGTTTATTTACATGTTACAAGGGTGAGGTTATATGTCGAATACGACTTAAAGAATTGCAGGACACTTTATCGTCAAGTGATATGTGATATGTGTGTCAAGTCTACTTTTGAATCTGCCGTATTTGTTCATTTTCAATGTAAGTTTACTCAATAAGAATTCTCGTATTTCCCCTTTAGGTCTGTAGTGCCCCGCTTGATCCTGTCTTTTCCACTAACACATCGTGTATATAGGCTTGTATGTATAATGTATACTATTGTTATTATATAAAACTGATTACATGCTTGATGCGTGGATCCATAACACAAAGAGCTAGATTTTACAATTTTCCCTAATATTCAGATATGTATAGAATGCACACTTTCCACATTATCAACATTTTTTTAGAAGTAGCTTTGTCTTCTTAGATTTTATAACTTGACAATTTGGAAATGCTACATGTTCTTGTATTTTATATCGCTTATATCTGGTATTAATATTCAATTTGTAACATAAACAGCTATACTGCATACCATTTGGCAATAAATATGACAATAAATCTGCATAAAATATCGAGATCATTATTTTGTCTTCATTTTTCATTGTTTAAATTATTTCGTCATTCCCCTTTACGTTCATCAGACTTGAAAAGACATCAGAATATCATCACCATTTTGGAAAAAATAGGTGCCTTGCACATAGCAATTGACAAAATTTTTTTAAGGGGATAATAAAAGATCAAATCAAATTTTGTGACACGAGACTCCATTTTGGATCATAAATACAGTCAGTCCTCGATAATCCGAACGCTTCCGTTTTTCATCAAAAACTTTCGTATAGCGAAATGTTCGGACTACTGAGTACTGAGGACTACAAAAGAGATTAGTTTGGCTACATCTTTCTACCGTTCGGAAACTGCGAGATTCGGATTAACGGAGGCCGGATTATCGTGGCTTGACTGTAATCTCACATCAAAACTCTGAAATCCTTGCTGCGGACCCCATGGCCACAAGAAAAGCCGTCTTTATGGTGAGACGGAGGACAGTCGTTTCTGCCAATGGTTCGTAGTGGTCTGACTTGAGGTGGGTAAGAACCACCGCCAAGTCCCACTCAGGGGCCTAAGTTTTTGCCGTTTTTTAGAATTGGGTCTAGGCGGCACCCCCTCCGGACAGGAACATACCAGGCCCTGGCTGGCCATAACGGTGCTACCAACAGGAGTTGGAGAATGCGTGTTTCCTGTATCTTTGCCACCACGTGAGTTAAGATGGCGGGAGGGGGATAAGCATAAGCGACCATCCCCTCCCAACTTAACGCGAGCGCATCTATCGCCCACCCTGTGGGGTCCGGTACAGGGGACACATATGTTGGCAACTGGTGATTGAGCCGCATCGCAAAGAGGTCTATGTGACGTTTCCCGAACCTCAAACATAGACTGTCAAACATTCTCGGGTGCAGCATCCACTCAGTTGATGGAGGTTTGTCCGGGCGAGACAGACTGTCAGCAAGGACTTGCCCCTGTAGGCGGCCCGACCAATGGCTGATTGCAAGCCTTATCGCATCTAGTTGTAAGACGTTGATGTGGCATCTGGTTTGCATTGACAACCACACCCCCGCCGTCTGTTCAGTATCCAGGTGCGCTCCCCACCCTTGGGTGGAGGCGTCCACATATAGCTGGGCTGTAGCTGACGGCAACCTGAGTGTCACTCCTGCCCGTACGTTGGTTTCCTGCTGCCACCAGGAGAGATGGCGTCTGATATTGGCAGGAATAGAGAAGACGTGGCAGAACGTCTTCTCTCTCACGTGCGTGTTGTCAAATATCTGAAGAGGCCTGAGCTGCAACCTTCCCATTGGGGTGAAATGGTCAGGAACCCCAACATCTTCTGCCACTTCCTTCGTTTCGGTCTGACGAAGACCGGGGAGTAAAATCTGGGAACAAGGTCGTGAAGCGGGAGTTCCTCCACTGCCCCTTGGAACCTCCACCTGTTCCAGCGTCAACGCGAGCCGAACTGGCTCTAGCGGACGGTCCACTGGTGAACAGGTTAGCGGGGGGTGGTGTGTCACGGGAATCGAAAACCCCCGTTCAAGAACATTGCAAACGTAATTGTCCAAACTCAACTGTTTCCAGTTGGGTACAAAGCCGACCCCCTCCTCGAAAGGAAACACCGCCACCACCAGTGTTGCTTGGCGTGGTTGTGCCTCCTCTCTTCTTCTTGGGTGTCGTCACTTGGGACGAGGCTCTACTGCCGCCAGCTGCGAGCCTGTTGGTCAGCTCTTGCTGCTGACTCTCCTGCCGCTGTCGAAGGGCCCCGGCAATTTGCCCATCAAAGAGCGAAGAGGATGAAGCAGGGGCTGAATGCAAATTGCTCCTAATCTCCACGGAAAGGCTGGTACGCCCTAGGAAACCCTCGCGCCTGAGATTTGTGACCCCTGCTAAGATGCGGGAGGCGCACAACATCATTTGCGCATTGTTCCCCATGCACTGTGTATCATGGTACACCGGAAGTAGAGAGGTGTACATCGATGATATGTTTGTAGAGAGGAGTAGAAAACAAAACACACGGTATGTTACAGCCGATCTTTCCTATTAGTTATTAAGTTTTGTACACAGTAATGAATGTACATGTATTCGGAAAATGATACATTTTGTGAATGCTGAAGGTTGTTTCAATTTACTATGGCATATATAAATAATCCATAACTTGCTTTGCTCATCGACCCTATCGACAATTTTGATGCGATTGAGATGTTTTACACGAAAACGTGACCAAAATATATACAATTTTTAATTAAGATTCGTTGGTATGCATAACTTGACTTCTGCAAAAAAGAACCCATGCCTAGGAAATGTTTTCAGATTGTTTTCTAGAGTGGTATGTTGTTTTTTCCTTTCGTAGCCTGTGTACTGTTTGTATCATAAATTGCTGCTTCGCTGTACAGTTTGTAGTTTTGGTTAATGTACTGCTTGTAGATTTACATAAGTAATCAACAAAACATTTCTGACACACAAAAGCAATTCTTCATGTAAAACATATTGTTTCTGCATCATTCACAGGTTATGTTCGATATAAACGTACTGTGTATGTTAGAATGAGCTTCCCACGAAATAGGCTCATTAGTTTCTGGAACTTTTGAAAACAAAACACAATAAAAACTGATGACTCATTGATGGCCAGGTTTGCACTACGAAAGAATATGATTCGTATGGTTGCAAAATATGTCCACGAATATATGACAAGAGCACATCCGTTAAAACAGCAAAAATGCGATATTCCAGATCGGAAACTGGTCAGCTGACAACATGGAACCATAGGGTTTTTTTTAATTGTCAATATTCCTTTAACTGTTCTGTCACACATTTCGCATTTCTGTACTCCGTGTGACATCATCCGTCAATGATCTAGATTTACCTGTGTTTACTTGCATGTTAAAGCCTCTACCGTAATTTAGAACCTAATGGACTTCTCCAAGAAAGACATAATAACAAGCAATGTCTTATACTCACATGTAATCAACGACAAAGCTTTTTTTCTATATAACAGCAACTTCCATTCTATATATTATGCTCTCTCTCGCACTCTTTCTCTCTCATTTAATGTGGCAATTGATAGAATACCAATTGCTAGATCTATATTTTGTTACCCAATGATATTTTATTATTATCTTATTACTTTCTATACTCTTCTGATCATTTCTGTTTCACTGCTGACTAAATGCTCCCCCTAAATGTATCGATTAGTATTTGACTAATTGACTAATTAACGGAAAGAGTAACGTATCTGTGTTATGACAGGACTTTAAGATACTCTCGACTACAAAGCGAGCTTCAGTAAAAGTCTTTGCTGTGATGCTCAATCTTTTCAGAATCACGATTTTGGCATGGTTGATAATGTCATAAAAAGTATACCCTCCTTGTCACAGTTCTTAAAATATACATAATGAATAATTTGTTTATAATTTGTCACCCCTTTGAGACCTCGAAATGAAGGATACTGATGATACAGATTATTTACATTATTCCGTAAATATACTACCAACGGTACAAACAATTTCTACAAACTGTACACAAAGGAAAATCCACACTGTTGTTTTACAGACTGAAATAACAAACTTGGATAGCATATTGATAGAATTCACACTGCGTCAGGTAAATATGGTGCTTAGTAATGACATTTCTCGTGTGAGTGAATCAGAATGTAACATATATTTTTAAGAAATGATCAAAATATGTGAACATATGCCACCCAAAAGACAACCACCAGACTGAGCAACGCGAAAATACAATGATATACGTATATATAATAATCCACAAGTAAGTTTGTTCTTTATCTGTATGCGAAAGAAACCAACTCAAGGCAAAATATATTGTGATAATTATCTTTCGTTGATGTTATTTCCAAATAAAGCTGAAAATGTAGCTATTTTCCTCCTCTCTTCAAACATATCATCGATGTACACCTCTCTACTTCCGGTGTACAATTATACACAGTGCCACGACCGCACCAAACCCATGGTACAAGGCCCTTGCTCCATTCTCCATCCATGAGTCCTTTGCGAAGGTCGCCATCGTCTGGCATGCATGTGCGACGTGGTTCGCTAACCCCATGATACTTCTGGCCTCGTGATCAAAGTGGGACAAATGCATGTCCGACACTTGATGGGGCACAGAGGGTGAGGCGACCCGACGGATGTCATCGTCCAGAGAGAGGAAGCGGGAAGGAAGAGAGGAAGCCGACTTTGATGAAGAGGCAATAAGCTGCCCTGTTTGTCTGAGATTACGAGTGTAGGCAAGAGACGACCTGGCGCCGCGGCCGCAATGTTCGCGTTGAAGTCCTTGCCTGCTGACTGCAGAAGCCTATGGGAAGGCAGCGCCAAAGAGCTAGAGGTGGGTGTCTCCTCCTCCCCACAGAATGTTCGTCGTCGACCTCAACCAGAGTAACCTGGAACCAATCCGCTATGGTCGCCAAACGTTCTTTCAAGTCTGGCGCCTCGTCTGTGGAGGCATCAGGGGCGGCAGGCGTTACTGCTGTAGCGCCATCACTCACCACCCCCTTGCTTCCCTGGCCTGCTTCTACGGAAGAGGACCCATCTTGATCTGAGGAGGTGGCAGCCGGTGAAACCACCCTCCTCCTCTTGGGGGTTGAAGGTGTTGACGGGGAGGGCTGCGTAGGAGTCGCCTCCTCTCCCCCTTTGACTGTGGGCGGCAACCTCCTGTCCAACATGTTTGCCACCATGTCCCTCACGGACACGGGGATATCCTCAGTCAGCGCCTTAGGGTCAAATGAAGGAGGGGAGGACCTTCTCTTCTTGGACTTGTGATTCCTCTTCTTCCTGGGCGTGTGGCAGCGATCCCGCCACGCCACGCCAAAGGACAGACGACTAAATCCAATGAATCACCTCAGGTGAAACAAACAACAGCGTGCCGCCAGGAAGACCAGCGGCCTAAGGTACGATAGGCGAACAAGAGGGAAAGCCAACACCCGGCTAACAATCGACCCAAGTCCCCAAGTGACGCACCTGCAGTCCGTGCATCCCATGTACGCAAAATCCGTGCTGCAATAGACAACTGCACTGACACAGAGTCAGCCAGCTGTCGACTCAGTCAAACAGAAAAGTGAATTACCCCAAGTAGCTATTCCGCAAGGAGTAGACTACAGAGATAACCTGACACAGAACTGCAAAAATACTCATTAAGAAAACAAGTTTAATTAGCAAATAACAATTAGCAAGTCGAAGACGGGAGAGCTATCATCACATGTCTGAATAGCTTGCCGACATAAGGAAGAATGATAATCCAGGTCTTGGCCACCTATCTGGAGATGGGGACAAGGAATGTGAGTAACTCTTCCCTTACTGTGTAATAATTTGTCGAAGATAGCCATATAGGATAATAGGGCATATAGTGAATATCAACGATGGTATAGTAAATAATATTTAGATAGGGCCTTAGATGTGTATTGTTGAAAGTATGATGAGCTACATCCTCACTCTGGAACAACGTCCCTTAAAGAAACGTTTGATCATCCTCCACAAAATCACACGACATCATCACTCATGAACAACGTCCCTTGAAGAAACGTTTGATCATCCTCCACAAAATCACACGACATCATCACTCTGGAACAACGTCTCTTGAATGAACGTTTGATCATCCTCCACAAAATACACAACATCATCACTCTGGAACAACGTCCCTTGAAGAAACATATATTACAAATAGGTTATTGGTAATTGCACATAAATACAATTTACGTGAGGTTTATAAGCTACCTTTAACTTGATAGTTCTTAATTTGGTATGTTTGAATATTTCTAGCTATGACTGGAATTTTAACTTCCTTTTTGCCGATGATCTTGTGCTATTTTCAGATATTATCGTTCGTTTACAAAACTACCTAAATATTTTCTAACGATATGCAAATGCCAATACATTTTTAAAAAGCCAAACATAGTTATCTTTAGAAGAGTGTGTCCTGTCACAATTAGTTTAGTCGAAAATTGCTGAGACTTTTGTTTTCCTATACTTTTTCTCAAGTGCACGAATGGCAAGTGTGAGGTGAGGTGAGTTGGGGTTTAACGCCGCTTTCAAGAGAATTACACTTATATCGCGGCTGCTAGTATTATGGCAGGGAGAAAGTCCGCAACGGTGAAACCTGCGAGCAGCGACTGGAACTAGCAAACCATGGGTGGTACTGCCCTGAAATTCATTACCCGAAGGATAATGCTGCGTGAAGAACAGTTCTCAACTGCAAACAAAGTTGACTTGCCCCTGGCGGGATTCGAGCCCCGGACCTCTTTATCCGAAGCCACAGGGGCTTGTATTGTCGAAACTAGCGATTACAACAAATATAAAGTCGACGATCCAGCCCCATATACTATAACAAAAGTAAAGGGATGTAACGGGGTCAACACCCCATGTCCGTTTGAAATTATATTTCAGAATGTTGTCATCATATTATCATTCAATGTTATATACCACGGCAAAGCCAATACATTGTCTTTAAAACAAGCCATCAAACGTAAAAGTCGAACGGATAATAACAAGGATATGATTTTTCAAAGCCAAAAATATTAGCACAATGCTCATGTGAGCCATTTGCCTAGCCCACCACAATGATAAAATATTCGCTTGAAAAAATTATTATAAAATACTTTATAATATCCTGTCAGCTAATAGTGATGACCCATTTACAAAGCCCAGTATTTGGTGCATCAGATTTGAATTTGAAAAATATCATTAAGGAAACTACCAGGGTAACGCAACATTCAAGCTCTTTGCTTGATCCAATCATAATCAGTGAAGATATTCATACAGTTGATTGTGGAGTTATTGAGTTTGACAGATCGATAAGTGATCACAAAGGCACTTACGTGACATTAACTTCTTCAGTGAATACACATTTGTCATACACTAGAGATGTATTATGCTATAAACAAGGTGATTACACAACCCTAATATAAGGATAAGCCATAATACCGAGTATATGGTAAGGTTGTGGACCCTGATAGGAAGGAAAAACCCGAGGATGCGAAGCATCCGATGGTTTTTCCTGACTCTCAGGGTCTACAACCTTACCATATCCGAGGTAGAATGGCTTATCTATATTATCAACCGTTTTTAAGTATAAAAGACGCTTTCTTATCCTGTTATCGAAAACCCGAGATTCTATATAGAGTCGTTCGTAAAATCCTTGTTCACTGTCTCAATCCCTGTACGTCAAAGATTTCTATGTAAGGTTCTTCTTGACCGTTGTCTTCCATGTGACTTCGTGGCACAGCAGTCTAGGGCGTTGGATTATGAAAGACTGGTCTTGCTGGGTACGGGTTCGAGACGCATTTTCGTCAAAACATTTGCGTTTCATAATGTGCTCTATTTCAGAAATTTTTCAAAATAGTTAAAGATAGTTTCTTCAGATCTTTACTTTCAAGCCGTCATCTTAACAATTATATCAGGGTTTACAATCATTATAATTCCTTCAAACAGGGTTTACAACTGCTGTAAGTCCCTCGTACCGGGTGATACGGTTTAGAAAGGTCGTTTCAAGTATCACGTTATATTGCTAGTAGGTTGATAAATGCACTTATCAATGAAACAAACTGGACTGATTTGTTCGTGAATTGCCAAGATGTTAATCATGCTTGTGACATATTTTACAAACAACTTAACATGTTTCTAAAAACATGTATCCCTACAAAAAAAGTAACTATAAGACCAAATGACAAGCCATGGTTTGATTCAAGTTTAAGGAGAGAATGCAGGAAAAGAGACATGTTAGGCAGAAAAGCAAATAGAACACCAATGTTATGTGATATAATAAAGTTTAAAAAGCAACGTCAAAAGGTTAACAACATGAAGTATCACGCAAAAGAAATGTTTTATGCTAATGTTGACAATTTTCTTCTTGATGCATATATTGAAAGTAAGAGTTCATATTGGAAACTTTTACGGTACTTGGTGAAACAATCCGGCTCGAGTACCTGCATTCCTCCTTTAAAATCTAGTAACGATCATGAAAGTCCAACTTGTTTTTTTTATTATGAAAAGGCAGAAAGGTTGAACGAGTACTTTCAATCTATCTCAGCACTGGACGATAATAACTCAGGTGTTCCATATTTCAATAAACGAACTGGTGCAATTTTTGACACCCTCACTGTTTCCAAATCTGAGATTGAAGACAAAATTATTCACCAACTCTTGAAACATTTAGTTTACTCGAATAGCAACGTTTTATGTTTATTATTTTATGTCTTTACAAACATGTGTGTATCCATCTGAGTGGAAAGTTGCGAATGGTATGCCTCTATTTAAGAAAGGTGACAGAACTCTGGCTTCAAATTATAGACCCACATCTCTTATAAGCTGTGTTGGCAAAGTATTTGAAAGAGTTGTTTTCAAACATTTGTTGAACTATTTTCAGACCAACAAGCTCCTGTATAAATATCAGTCTGGTTTTCAACCAGGACATTCTAGTGCTCATCAATTAATTGAAATATTTCACAGGATTTGTGAATCATTAGACAAAAAAGAAAATTTGTGTATGGTATTTTGTAATGTATCAAAAGCATTCGATCGTGTTTGGCACAGAGGTTTACTTCTCAAGCTAGAAAATTATGGAATAAGCGGGCGGTTCTTAGGATGGTTAGCTAGTTATATAACTGATCGCTGTCAGAGTGTTTTGTCAATGGATCAGTTTCAAAGCTGAGAGCGCTGGTGTCCCACGGGGGTCTGTGCTTGGTCAGTTTTTATTCATTGTATACATTAACGACATAGCAGATGAATTAGAATGTTTAACATGCTTATTTGCTGATGACTCGTCTCTCGGGTACTCATCACCAGATAACAGGCTAATTGAATGAGTTTGAATGCTAATTTAAGTAAGCTGAATGTTTGGGGTAAAACCTGGTTAACCAAGTACAACCCTGATAAGACTGAAGCTATCCTTTTCTCGATGAGACATGATAATGATATACCACATCTTTATTTTGATGGTATTGATGTTAACTTTGTAAATAATCATAAACACCTTGGAGTAATCCTTGCAAATAATGGTAAATGGGAGGATCATATTCAAACCATGATACAAAAAGTTTCGAAAATGGTAAACTCAATACTCTTAATACGATCTATAACATGTTTATTCGGCCACATCTTGAATATGCAAGTGAAGTCTGGGATGGGTGTACTCTTGAACAAATACGAAAGTTAGAACAGATACAATTACAAGCTGCGCGAATAGTAACGGGTTTACCCAAATACACATCACATAGATTCCTATATTACGAAACTGGTTGGGAAACTTTGCAAGAACGTAGGAGAAAAAGAAAAGTGTGTTTGATGTTTAAAATACAAAATGAAATGGCTCCTCTATACCTAAACGAATTGCTTCCCAATAATGTAGGTTCTAAATCACAATATAATCTACGCAGTTCACAAAATATATCTATTCCTATCTCAAGGCTTAAACATTCGGCGGAATCGTTTTCCCATCTACAGTAAGTTCTTGGAATAAGTTACCAACCACTGTTCGTAATTCAAAGAGTGTCTCAGCTTTTAAATCATCCTTTGCTGACCGTTGTGTACATGCACCCCAATATTATTCATGCGGTAAAAGACATCTAGATATTCTTCATACCAAATTGCGATATTCAGTAAGTTGTTTGAATTTTGATTTATACAGAGTTGGAATTAAGACTACTTCAAACTGTACTTGTGGTAACCCTGATGAGAATTCATATCATTACTTGTTTGAATGCCCAAAGTATAAGCAACAGAGAGTAAAATGTATATCACCTGTAAAGCGCAATTGTAATTTAGTTGGTACTACAGTCGACTTCAAACTTTTATTAGAAGGAAGTGCAGACCTATCACCAAGTCAAAATACAAATACAAGTCGGTGCAAACGTTCATAAGTGAGACTAAACGATTTGTATAGCATATTAATATTACTCTATTTCAAAGAATCTATGTCCTCTTCTTATAATGATGTCTGTCATCTATCTTTCATCTGTTAGTAAAATATGTACATCACCTACATATGTATGTATATACAAAGGAGAGGGTATTCTAAGTTGGAGAACTTGTTCCTAATCCTTTTCATGATGAATAAAATATGTTTAAACCGAACGTACCATACCTAGTATAGGATTCACTCACACGTATATTGTGACCTTTGCATAGGCAGTTGGTAGAACGTTGGTATTTGATGACATGAATTTACTTCAGAGATGAAAGCGAGCGTAAAAACTTCAGTGCACCATTAGGCTTCGGTATCTGAACTAGCTGACAGAATGGTAAGATGTGTTCATTTATGAGCTACAGTTATTATCCAAACAATTCGAAATGTTTTAAACGGGATTCGATCAAATTCCTGCCAATTCCTCTCTCCATTAAAATACGATCTTTTAATTCAAGCACGTGGCAACTGTCAATCTACTTAACTCTAAACATTCAACAGATTAAAGCCTTGTCTGTTGACAAGTTTGAGTGACGAACTACCATATTAAACCAAGAACAGTCAATATGATAACTCTAATCTTGAAAAAATACTAGGTTAACATGATCGAAGTATATCATTATCTTTTCAATATGAAAACATATCAAAGATGAAATGGTTTCATTCCTTTGCATTTGGTAAAAGTCTTCAAATTAAACATTATTTGGAGTACCCTTGATAAGTAAAGATTAATTTTCGACATACTATCAAGTCCTTAAAATTAATGGAACCAAAGCCCGAAGGAAAGAGGCCCAATATTTGTTTTAGGAATTCAGAGTTGCGAGGGCATTCGCCTACTCGAGCTTCACCACAATATGGCTTTTTTAAAAACAAGTTTACTTAACAACGTCAATGAATTAAATTTTCCATTTAAAAGAATTAATGTAGTATCCATTAATGGAAAAAAGTATTGAGCGAGAGAAAAAAGAATATATGATGTTATTACGCGCCCGTTGAAGATGTCACTGTTTAAAAAATATACAATGTTATTACATATTGTGTAATGAAATCACTTGCTGCCGATTGACGTGACGTCATATCGCATAAATATGATGTCACAATATTAGTCATGCGGTCGCAATGGAGTGTGTCCCATTTATAGACGAGTTCGTGGAATTAAGTGGGATTTAAATCAGTGGGCAATAAATACAATACAAATATCGGTTCCATTTAATAACATATTTATGAAACTCATGAATGGTATCGGTATCTAACTCGCTTTCGCTCGTTTCATAGATATGTTATTAAACGGGACGTCGTTGAATATTCTCTATTTACTGTACACAAGTGTAAATGAGCTGTTATTTTCTTGTTTAAGTTATTCACGTTCGAATGGAACGGTCCAATGGAAAAGTGGGGTCCACTTATAGAGTCCCCATACCCGCCAATGCAAAGATTTTTAAATTCAACACAAGTTGTTCTTTTTCAGAGCCTCAAATGTTTGCTGATCCCATCGCTTGTTGTCACATCAGCTTTTAAGTGCACTCGTGAATGGTAAATTTCTATGAACTCGATAGACATAACTACAGTACTCTACAAAACCTCTATTCCATTCTGTTTTCTACCTTCAATTCTGGCTGTCAGCACCATACTGCCTTCATACCAATCTGAGGACAAGATCCGGGTTTAGGCTCATGAATTGTAAAGGACTGGGGGGTGACGATGATACTCAATAACAGAGAAACATTACTTTAAGGATAGCCCAAACGTAGAATCATCATTTAAATGATACCCAATAACAGAGAAACATTATTTAAATGATAACCCACAACAGATATACATTTCTTAAATGATAGTTCCCAACAGGGGAACATTATTGAATATTTAGATGGTGGTCAACTAAAGAAAAACATATTACTTAGATAGACACCGCAACGAAGACTAAGTTATTCGGAATTTTCTTTCCTAAACGATTGAATGTCCATGGGACATCGAGTACATATAAACCTTATTGTATCAGCTCTGTACAGAAAATGTCCCATTCAAAATGTAGGTACAATACAATAGCAGTGACTACATAAATACATCAGTCAATCCTATTTGCCGGTGAAATGCGTGGAATGAGGTGCAAAGTGAATGAAGACAAAAGTAGGCCTGGGTCTTAATTAAGAAATATATCACTAATCATCATCATATTTCAAACTTGTCGTAATTTGATATGAGTGATTGTGTTTATTCATTGTTGTAATACATATACATTAACAGCTATAATGTTGTTGTTATCTCAAACACACGATATGCATCGCGATGCTTCAAAGAGCATAGAATGTTAATTTACCTGAAGAGTATCAAGTTGCGTCGAGTGTAGGGATCTATTATCTATCTATTTATCTATCTTTATCTTTTAACTAAATACTAACTTTAATAATTTTCACTAAATTAAGGATTCCGTCATTATCATAAAACATCTTTAACCATTCATACCTGTATGTTTACTTGACAAACCAGGTTAGTGGCCCGAAGAGAGAAAGCTAAAGCAAAACATCGCAGGTCCACGTTTCTGTTTTCTCTCATACAGGTAAGCTTTTTTAATTGTCTGATTGGGTTATAATGTAGGTAGAGAATGATTTATTGAATAATTTTAAAATATTCTACCATTCATAAGATGCGTATGGATGTTTACACATCAAAATAGCAAATATACAAAACTAACAATTTGCCAAAAAGCATTTTAGAACGCCGTTGCGTCACCAAAGCTACTTAACTCAGATATTTAAAGATAATTAAAAAAAAATCATTCTCATACCAATAGTCATTTTACAACTAGTAGTGATGAAAGAGACACGTTCTGAGGGTACTTTACTTTGTATTACGTTGTCCGGTCTTAACGTAAATGAAGAATTACATAAGGGTGTGTCCATAAAAAAACTAGTGTCATTGCTTGATTTTCAACAAAAAACAAATACGGCCACCGAACAAAGTGGGTTTTGAATGTCCTTGATCAGCTTGAGTTTTTTTGTGGGTTTTTTGTGTTTTGTTAACATTATAATTGTTTTTTAAATTGTTTTTCCCCCATAGATTACAAGGTATATGTACATTGAACAGTGCAATACAAGATAAGGTACGGAAGTATATAAACTGCTGATGGATGTTTTAAAATATAATCATTGTCAGTTGCTGAATAGTGGGATGAGTGATTGCCATTTATTTTGGAATTTTTCAATTTCAATATTTTTTTTTTAAATGAAACTTTCTACCAGAAATATCTCTTTTAATACTTTTTTATAATTACTAAATTCATATTTTTTATGTTACATACATGTGTCCAATAAATGAAAATACCCCGTATCTAGAAAGTTTCTAGTGCGTATCTAGAAATTTCTAGAACTTGTTTAGAAACTTCCAAGTGCGTATCTAGAATTTTCTAGAAATTTCTAGAAATTTCGAGTTTTTATTTTTTATGAGATATTCAAATATTTCTTTCATATTCCGAAACTACATGTTGACTTTGTCATAATTTGTAAATTTCAACAATGTCACTCAACTAGAATAGCAGGAAGTTGATGTTTAGTTTCGTGGACTCCTCGTTATAACGCGCCCTGCTGAACTGCTCAGGGGTAGTCTAATTACACCAGTCCCTGTTTTAAGCTTCAAACTGTACTGCCCGTGCAGTGATCTTTTGTAGCTGGCGAGTTAACCAATGAAGGATATTCAGCGACGATAAAAGTAAGTATGTGTTTGTATAGAAGAATTATAATTGTAGACAATGTAAGTGGGTTTAAGTGAGACATCAGCGATATCGACTAGCGACTCAAACTGATCCTGTACACATTTCAATGAATACATTGTGACAAATTTACGATCATTGACATTCTACATTCTATATCATGAGCCATTTTACAAAACAATTACTAGTTTCATTGCTTTGACATCGTCCAAACATGTTAGTCAACAATCAATATATTATAGAATATTTTAAAATATGTAATACCATAGCTCATGTCTGATTTTGATGTATTAATAAAACGAAAATCTAAATTCCACATTTACATGTTTTTTGATGAAACGGCCATCAGTATTTTCCAAAATATCATGCCTCGATGCAGCAATTATTAGGGAATTAGAAAAGGATTAAAACGTCATATTCATACATTCTCTCGCTATCATCGTAATTATTGCTTCCTTTATGTCACATTTGTAATTTTTATTGAAGCGTTGAAATAAGCTCTCAGCTTGCTTGCGATATGTATATGATCATTCATATAGGGAAAATAGCAATGTTTATCAATCACTGTAACATCTGGACATATTTTGTTTAAATCACTAATATATGAACGGGACAATGTAAACTTGACATGACCATCATCCTTGGAACATGACACCGTAAAAACAGCTCTCTACTCCTATTTCCTTTACAATTACTAGTTACACTCATGCACCCCCAGAAAGTCTGTCCTTGTGCAATCAACCGAGCGACACATGTAGCGTGTACAACCGAAATGCTTTTCAAGGTCAAAGGGGCATAACTCAAATATCCCCTTTTAAAACTCACTTTCTCTCTTTAAAGTTGAAATCCGCCTAAACTTTATACATTACACCTTTAAATTTTGGACATAAGGGACTTCATATATAAAGAAAGATATTAAACAACCAAGGCAAAACATTGACATCTATGATATTGAATATTATTATGAGTGTTAATTGTACATTCACTTTTTGTTACAAAAGCAACTTTAAACCAATGGTCCCAAATGTACACTTTAAATTATATTCTCAAACTTATAGGGCGTGTACATGTTGTCTTTATAATGATACCTAACGTGTGAAGATGCGTCGAACAGAACAAAAGTTATTAGACATGCAAGAAATAGACGTTGAAATGGCTGTGCACAGCGGGACTAATAGTTGCGTATGATCAATTTTTTTTTTTCATCAACCCCCGGGGCAACAGTAAAACTCCGGTGTTGCATCAACTGTTTTAGTACATTTAATCATGAGCAAAATCATGGTGACACCTGAATGAAATGAAACAGTATGTGTCATTTATAACTTCAGAAAGTTCGTCACCAAAACCAGAAATACTCTCATTATTGGTAACAAAAACATTATAATAGGCTGTGTTTGTTGTAGGTTCATGCACATCACGTCACTATATAAAACATAGAGCCATGGGCTCTGTAGCCCATCAGTCTTTATATACTAATTCACATTTTAAACACATTTTAAATGCACTTTATATGGAGACCTTACCAATCTGACCTATCTTTGAGGCCAGAGATAATATCCCCTACAAATAAAGGCACACTTGAAGATTTAATTCATTACCTTTGTTTCCTTTAAATAACCTCAGCACATACAATCTCAAGTTGAATAGCTTTTCAGATCATGATGTCTGTGACCTATATTTAGGGTTGCAGGATCAATTCAGAATCCTCATTGGCCAATGAGTCTGCACACGACTTTGCAGCTCTCTAGACCTTTTGAAGATGAAAATTGGTTTTTAAGGTTGTGATCCTTGTGACCCTATTTGGGGTCAGGGGGTCACGAAATCTACAATTTAGAATTCCTATTAGCCAAAGAGTCTGCACACAGAATTTCAGCTCTCTAGACCTTTTGGAACTGGAGAAAAAGATGAAAATAGGTTTTTGGGATTGTGACCCCTGTGACCCCATTTGAGGTCACGGGGTCATGAAATTTACAATGCAGAATCCCCATAACCAAGGAGTCTGCACACAACGTTTCAGCTCTCCAGACCATTTGGAACTGGAGAAGAAGATGAAAATAGGTTTTTGGGGTTGTGACCCCTGTGAGCCCATTTGAGGTCACGGGGTCGTGAAATCTACAATTTAGAATTCCTATTAGCCAAGGAGTCTGCACACAACTTTTCAGCTCTCTAGACCTTTTGGAACTGGAGAAGAAGATGAAAATAGGTTTTTGGGGTCATGACCCCTGTGACCCCATTTGAGGTCACGGGGTCATGGAATCTACAATTGAGTATCTACTTTAGCCAAGGAGTCTGAAAACAACGTTTCAGCTCTCTAGACCTTTTGGAACTGGAGTAGAAGATGAAAATAGGATTTTTGGGTTGTGATCCCTGTGAGCCCATTTGAGGTCAAGGGGTCATAAAATCTACAATTTAGTATCTCCATTAGCCAAGGAGTCTGCACACAACGTTTCAGCTCTCCAGACCATTTGGAACTGGAGAAGAAGATGAAAATAGGCTTTTTGGGTTGTGATCCCTGTGAGTCCATTTGAGGTCAAGGGGTCATAAAATCTACAATTAAGAATTCCCATTAGCCAAGGAGTCTGCACACAACTTTTCAGCTCTCTAGACCTTTGGGGACTGGAGAAGAAGATGAAAATAGGTTTTTGGGGTTGTGACCCCTGTGAGCCCATTTGAGGTCACGGGGTCATGAAATCTACAGTGTAGAATTCCCATTAGCCAAGGAGTCTGCACACACAATTTCAGCTCTCTAGAGCTTTTGGAACTGGAGAATAAGATGAAAATAGGTTTTTGGGGTTGTGACCCCTGTTAGCCCATTTGAGGTCACGGGGTCATGAAATCTACAATTTAGAATTCCCATTAGCCAAGGAGTCTGCACACAACGTTTCAGCTCTCCAGACAATTTGGAACTGGAGAAGAAGATGAACATAGGCTTTTTGGGTTGTGATCCCTGTGAGCCCATTTAAAGGTCAAGGGGTCATAAAATCTACAATTTAGAATTCCCATTAGCCAAGGAGTCTGCACACAACTTTTCAGCTCTCTAGACCTTTGGGGACTGGATAAGAAGATGAAAATAGGTTTTTGGGGTCGTTACCCCTGTGACCCTATTTGAGGTCACGGGGTCATGAAATCTACAATTAAGAATCCCAATTAGCCAAGGAGTCTGCACACAAAACTGCACACATAATTTCAGCTCTCTAGACCATGTGGTTCTGGAGAAAAAGATGAAAATGCGAAAATTTTACAGACGGACGGATGGACGGACGCCGACAACATACGTGTATATCTCTAATTAAACAGTGATGGCTGGTGTATATGACCAGACAGTTTCCTGTCATCCCAGGTATTGAGGACACCTGTTCAGCAACTCAAACGTGGTTAGCTGGGGACCCGCCGTTGTGTCATTCATTCAATGGCACGATTACATCATGAAGTATACAAGCCGATTGAAAGAAGGAAATATATATGTGTATTTGAACGAGGGTGTTCTGTCAGGCATTAATTCATGTATTAAGTAAAATATTTGTATCTCTTCAATAAGCTTATATCTTGATTATCTCATTTAACGCCGATAAAGAGAATTTATAACATTTGAATTTGAACTTTAAATCACAATTTCTAAATGTCTATCAATCATCTAGCATTCCTGTTTACACTTATGTCTTATTAATACTGCATGCGCTTTTTGCGCAATCCAGATGAAAATATTACTTAGGGTAATATCTGTATGACTTTATATTTGAACAATTTAACATTATTAAAAAACAATAACAATGAGAAGTGAAGTTATGTATTCGCGCTACTAGTGCTGGAAGCTTTGTTATGGCACAATAAAACATTGTTTATTAGGTTAATGATAAGTTATCTGTTACTCTGTAAATATTCTACAACTGCATGTGTTTTATAATTTAGTGAATATATATATATACTTCAGTTTAACCTAGCGTGGCAATGTTCATACAAATAATGAGCCTACATAAGGTGCAGCCGTTATTAATCCTGTCAGGTTAGAAAAGTAAAAATTCTTATCACTGAGTGGGAATTCGTTTGTTCGACTAAAATACTATACATCGATAAAGTATATCACACGTTGTAAGTATTCGGCATCTCTCATTATCCCAACCACAACTAACTCTCGATGAACGGACGTAAATCCTCCACAAAAAATACATCCACAATTTGTATTTGACATGACAGGGGGCTTCGGTTTAAGTTATCTTAATGAGTAGACCTAGGGTCATTTGCATTCATTTGATCATATTAAATTGTTCTTTTATAATAAAACCCAGTAAGTATTGGATCAGTTTAATGAGTAGAATTAAGTTGTTTATGGTTATTTAAGAAATGATTTTGATATAAATATCCAATCATGAACCTATACACTTAACCAAGGCAGTAATATTGTATTTGTGGCTGTTCTAAAGAATAAATCGACAAATAAAACGTAAGAAATGTACATTTAGTACTATTCCGTAACTTGTTTGAAGGGGTATTGAAAACTATACTAAACACACCCAAAACACTGTTGTCAATTATTCTAATGTATGTAAACTGGTTGCTAATGGTCTTTTGCGTGAGCTGATAAAGACAATCGCAGACGCCGCAAAAGAGCTACATAAGAGACACGCGTGTGTATATCACTGTTGTTCTTCTTCTTTTCTTGGAGATTTTATGAGCGGTTTCCAGCGGAGCTGATTTCCCACTCGGGCCACTTGGGCCTTAAATATAGTTTCGAAAGGTTTCCGAAATTGGACAATTTTGATGCCACGGTCGAGAAGGTTTTTTGGAGGAAAATTTTGAAATTTTGAAATTTGGAATAGCCTAGTTTTGGTTAAGCCGGGGTGGGGAGGGGGGAAGGAGGTTGAGGAGGTATGAGTTGTTAGGTTTGGGATTGAGTTTGTTTATGTTTTTAGATTCGGACCAGGAGGTCCGAATATTTGAGATAAGTGCCTAATGCTTGGAAGGTATTTTGGTTATTTTTTGGATTTAATATTAGATTAATGTTTTGTGGTGAGATGTTGTTGGCCCTTAGAGTTAGGTTGAGTATTTGGCGGAAGGCTGCACACTGTAGGCATTCTGTGAGAATGTGGTGGATTGTTTCTGCTTGCGGGCAGTGTAGGCATGTGGGTGAAGCTTTTAGTTTGAGTTAATGGAGACGGGAATTTAATTTAGTATGCCCCGTGTGGAGCTTAAATATTGCCCTATCAATATTTTGGTTTTTGGAGTAAATTTTGTGTTTGCCTAGTGGTTTAGGGAGAATTTGTTTGGTATGATAAGCATTGGTGGAGTTTGAATATTGCTTATGCCATGCCTGCTTTACATAAGATTTTGAAAGGCTTTTTGCCTCTGGTTTCGAATGGTAAAAAGGAAGTGAATTTGGAAGTTTAAGGCCATCCTTTGCTGCTTTGTCGGCTTTTTCGTTGCCAAATATGCCGACATGAGCTGGTACTCATAGGAGTTTTACTGCCTTGCCCTGCTTGTTAAGAGATTCAATGGTATGAAGAATTTTGGAAATTAAACAAGGACGTTTTTTGGTAGATTTGTTATTGAGTGTTTCTAAAGCACTGAGTGAGTCCGAAAGGATAATAATTTGTTCCTGTTTTTTTTTAAATTTTGATGGTTTAAGGCAATTGCAATGGCCATAAGCTCAGCAGTGTAGACCGATTGGTGGTTGGGAAGCCTATTGGAGTATGAGGAAGGTTGTGGATGTTGGAACTGTATGCCTAGACCTGCTGTGCATGCTTCTGGGTCCTTTGACCCGTATGTCGGACCAGTGTTCCTGTGTGTAGTGAAGTGCGGTTGTTTGCGCGAGTTTAGGGTTTTGTTTAGAAGTTATTTTGCTGAGATGGAGACCTATTTTGGGAGCCGGAAGTGGGGGGATAGGGTGAAGCACCGTATATTTTATGGGGAGTTTAATATGGCCCATCTCAGCTTGGGATATAAGAGAATTTACGCGATGAGAGGTGGGTGCGCGGAGTGGGTATTTATTGAATAAAGCTTTAAAGAATTTAGAGGGTATGCTGCTAAGCATATCCCTTATAAGAGGGTCCTCTGAATTTTTAGCCATGAAGTTTAAGGTGAGTTGGTCCCGTCTCGTAGCGAGGGTATTTTCACCAGTTAGGGCTTGGAGTGCTTCGAGTGAGGTGCGGGTTGTTAATTGTAATGCCTGGTATTGGATAGAATTAAGGGAGTTGATGAGAGTAGGTTTTAGGGAGTTATATATAGGAGCGCCGTAGTCCAATTTGGACCTCATTAGGGAGGTATAGAGTTGGAGTAAGGTTTGCCTATTTGCTCCCCTGCCTGTGCCGGAGATTGCTCTCATGACATAAAGGTCTTTCGAGCATCTAAGTTTAAGGTCTTTGACATGAGCTTCCCAAGTGGGATGCTCGTCAAAGATTAGCCCTAAAAGTTTAGTTTGTTTTTGGAAGTTTATTTTGTTATTTTTGAGGTAAAGATTGGAGGAGATAGGGCGCATATTTTTATGTTTAAATACTACCCCTATGTTTTTTCCCGCATTTAGTTAAAAGTCCAATTTGTCAGCCAATTGGTCGACTTTATTTAGTGTGGATTGGAGTAAGGTGGTAGAAGTATGGAAGCTGTTACAACGTGCCCATAGGGCTCAGTCGTCTGCAAATTTGGTGGTGTTTATTTTTGGTGAGATGCCTTCGAAAAGGTCATCCACCATGATATTGAATAAAGTGGGGATAAAGATGCTGCCTTGTGGGGTGCCATTTTCCAAAGGAAATTTTTCAGATTTTGTTTTTCTACCCCGACAGTTATTTGCCTATTGTGTAGGAAATCCTGGATGTAATTAATTATGTTGCCTGAAAGGCCTTTTTTACTTGATTTTTAGATGAGGCCGTTATGCCACACCATATCGAAAGCTTTGGAAAAATCCAGAAATAATGCGAGTGTATAGTGCTTTTTGTTTTGGCCTACTTTAATATCTTGCTCTAGGCGAGAAAGATTGTTTAAGGTAGAACGACCCGGAGTGAAGCCACTCTGGTCGTTGTTTAAGAGATTGGTGTTTAGGTGAGATTGGAGGCGATGTTTTACCATCGATTCCATTACTTTACAGATGGGCATATAGGAGTTGGGGTCCCCGGGGGTTTATTTGGTTTAGGAATTGGGATTACTAAAGCTTCTTTCCAGTTGGTTGGAAGCTTGCCCTGTTGCCAAATGGTGTTATAGAGATTTAGGAGAATATTAAGGGTGGAGGGGATTAGCTTCTTAATTATTTGGTAGGAAGTTAGGTCTAGCCCTGGGGCTGTTCCCTGTTTCCTATGATTTGATACAAAGTGAAGCTCCTCCATAGTGAATGCTTTGTTGATTGGTTTGTTGTCTGTTGGTTGTTTTGCGGTGTTTGCGGTGTTATGTTTGTGTTGTAAGAACTCCGGAGGGTTATCGCTATTGCTGCTTGCTGTAGCAAAGTGTGATGCAATTGCGTTAGCTTTATCTTTTGGGTTTTGGAGATTATTTATAGGTGGGATTTTGCCTCTGCGTTTGCCGCCACGTATGACTCGGAGTTTATTCCAAATTTCTTTGGAATTGGCCCTGCCATTCAGCTCCTCGCTGAAGTTTTCCCAGTGTTGTGTTTTGGTTTGTTTTATGAAAGAGGTTACTTTATTTTTTAATTGCCTTTAATAAGGTAATTTTGAATTGTTGCGCTTTGGCTTCTTAAAGGCCATTTTACGCTGTTTGCTCGCAACTGTAATTTCCTCAGTACACCAGGGAACTGTAGGTTTAGAGATTTTGGGGGCGGAGAAGGGGATGGATTGTTAGGCAGCATTTATGATAGAATTTGTGAAAAGGTTCCGGGGTCTTTATTTTCAAAGTCTGCTGGGTTTAGTTGGTTGCAGAGTGCATTGAATTTATCCCAGTCAGTCTTGTTGTAATGGAATTGAGGGTTTTGGGGGCAATTTTAAACGTTTGAATTATTTGGTGGTAGGAAATTATTAAGGGTAATAAGTATGGGAAAGTGGTCACTTCCCCACCGATCATCATATACCTGCCACTCGGTATTACTAGCGATGTCCGGGGTAGTGATAGTTAAAGGACATAGTGTCACTGTAGCTATCATACCTAGTTTGAATGTTAGAGTTGTGGATTACATAGTCGTTATTTATGACCCAATCGGCAATAAGTTTGCCGTTGGTATCGACCTTATCATTTACTCCCTAATTTGGGTGGTGGTGGTCGCCCAAGCACATGGAACCATCGGGGGCTGAATTTTGTAGGACCTGAAGGTCCTCTCTTTGGAAAGGTAAACCTGGTTTATTGTATAAGTTGATATATATTTAAGTTTTGGTTGTTATATTTAATAGTTACAGCATGCGCCTCTAATGAATTTAAATCTAGGTTTAGAGTAGAAAAGTTGTTCCTGATTAAAATAGCTAGGCCTCCTGAGGAGCTACCGGGATTGGGTTTGGGCCGATCATGCCTGAGCGATTTATATCCTGGAATATTAAAATTTGACCTAGGGCCGAAATGGGTTTCCTGAATGGTAATTATATGGGGGTTTAATTGGTTTAGTTTTATTAAAGCTTTAAGCTCATGGCCGTGTGCCGAAAGGCCATTAGCATTCCATTGGCGAATTTGCATTCTCTTCCCACAGAGGTTACTCCCTTCAGATTTCCGATCCTACCCTCTGTTGTTTTACACTTGAAATCGGGAGCGGAAAGGGAGTGTCCTGATTGGTTGTAATTGAATCTAGTTGTGCAATCAGCGACGCCGTTGTAAGTGACATTTGCCAATGACACGTCATATTCATAAAATAAACGTAAGGCCAACTTTTTCTTGTTTTCTTGTGTTTTCTGTGTTTTCTGTGTTTTCCTCGAAATATGCTATTTGTGAAAACTATTGATCATAAACATACTTATAAAGTATATATAAATAAAGAAGACCAAATCAGACACAAATACCCAAAACAGTTCATTTGCGTTATTTACATCAGACATATTCGAATGACATATGCTAATGAACAAGAACCTTCAGAGTTAAATGCCAAGATCTTTGAAGTCACCCGGTCAACATGGCCAATTAAAGATGAGTTTTCATTGGTTAAGAAGCAGGGACACGGTATGAGATTTTCTCTTTCCACCGCTAGGGGATGTTGCTTCTGCTCCCGATTTCAAGCGAAAAACAACAGAGGGTAGGATCGGAAATCTGAAGGGACTAACGTCTGTGGGAAGAGAATGGCATGAATGTAAAAAGTAGGAAAAAATATTAAAGGTAGATAAAGATGGTATTTATTTTGAGCTGCATTATTGGTTTAAGGAAAGAATTATTTATTGTGTATTTTGGCTATTTATTTATTTAGTGCTTAAATTTATTGAGGTAGATAGAGAAAGTTTGGAAGTTACATGTGATGAGGTTGGCTTTTGAGGCCATGTTGTGTAGGTTGCGCAGGTTAATGCCCGAGGATGTGAGCGCGAGGGATATAAAAGCCACGAGGTGTAGTGTTTGCTTGCTGTTTATGTGATGTGATGGGGGGTCTTGGTTTGGGGTTTTTAGAAGTAAGGAAGAATGGGGATTTGGTACGGGATTTAGAGGAGGAGTTGCGGCGGGTTTGTGGGTGGGTTGGGTTGGGTCAGGTTCAGGGAGAGGGGAGAGGGGAGAAGGGTTGTGCTTGGATTGGTTGAAGGAGAGGTGAGGGTTTTTGGGAGGATGGAGGGTTTTCATGCGTGGATTTAGAGGTGGGAGTGGGTAGAGGGGTATCGGGGAGAGTCTTGCAAGGGGGAGAGAGGGGTTGGTTAGGAGAGGTTGGAGCTTCCGTGTCCATGGACTCAGTTTGGTTCTGGAGAGGGGTTTGGGAGGAGTTGTTAGTTTGGGATGTGCCGTTGTCCATGAAAGAGACATCAGTGTCGCAATCAATTGTATATATATATATATATATATATATATATATATATATATATATATATATATATATATATATATATATATATACACATATATATATATATATATATATATATATATATATATATATATATATATATATATATATATATATATACACACAGTAGACGTATACAAGAAATTAAATCACCGGGGCTGTTGTACACGACTAGACAGTTTCTGGTCATTGGGAATCACTCGTCATACTCAGGTATTGATGACACCTGCTCAGGCGTGATTAGCAGGCCGGGTATTCAAAGCATAGTCGTGGAGCTTCTTTAACTTCATGATACAGCGTAATTAAACACTGAAGTTTAAATTCTTTGGTTTTTGATATCGTCAATCTAAACTTATAGTTCTTTAATTATAACAAACATGAACACTAGTTTCGTGTTCACTGCAGTATATACAATTGTAGTATGAAAATCAGCGCGTAAATAGATAACACTTTTGAACAATGGTGAGCTCACGAATATGAAATAGAAGCAAATTTGAAAAGGTTATGCATACTATTTATTTCATTACATATGTTTCGTATTGATAAGTATCCACACTTATACGTGAGTGTGTAGGCGTCTGTGACAATGTCATTAAAAGCCCATTTCCACAAAGATGAAGCTTATTTTATATAAGTGTCACACCCAAACTGACTTATGAGGCACTATAAAACATAGTATACATAAGAATAAACACACTTTTCAAAGGCAATACAATAGTATAATGTCAATAACCAAGTGAGACAGTATGAAATATACATGTACGCCCAGGCTCATTCATGCAAAATTACTGTACATGTAGTTGGTTATACATTATTATATATTATTACTTATAATATATATAACATATTATGAACCGTTGTGGCTAAGGATTTTGTATGGTGGTTATTGGACAGAATAGAATATAGCCTTTTGGAATGAAGGTAAATCTCTCAAAATCCCTACGTGTGACGTGTGAAGCTTTTCTAAAAGGTTGCAAACTTTCAATTGGACATCAAAGCGTTATTGTTTCAAATATGTCAAAACTCATGGACATAACTAGGCTGATGGTGGTGCATTCCATATGAGACCGAAAATATAGCAAAATATTTGTTATAGCCTTAAAAGTTATTAACTAGTGATAGACTTGTCATGTGCATCATACGCATACTGGAATATTGAGCAAACATCACATTTCAATCGATATAAACATATTCCAAGAACAAGCATTGATTGGTTGTGGCAAATGAAGTTACAAAATAGCGACAATACAATTATTTATAACGGTCTTCGATTATATGTGCTGTGTCTTACAGTATTGTAGTATCTAATTGCCATCACCAGTCATCCTGTGATATAGAATATGCAATCCTGGATATACTGGGATATATGTGTATTGCAAGGGTCAGTCTGTGCGGCTATTACCATAAACCAATTTAAAAATACGTACGGATGTGTATTGTCGCCAATACTGTTAATTCAATCTGAATAAATTTACACGTGTGTAGTTGACTCAGGAATATAATCAAGTGGTCACTGGAATGTTCAGGAGATACGGTTCACTGACTTCAATGATAAACGCGAAAGAATATGAGAAAGTGGTATATTTATTGTTGATTTCATTTGAATGCAAACCGGAGAGTAAATTGTGAACACGCCTATTTAAACTTGACTTAACTCAAGATATTTCCAAGGGGAGGGACAATTGTGTGAAAAAGTCTATTCGTAAATATTATCCCTCAAGATCGTACGATGTCTTGTATAAAACAGTGTATCGTATTAAGGGAGAGCAGCCGAAAATGTAAACAAATCAAAAGATTAATAACATGTTTAATGTAGATTTTGCATGCACCACTTCTGTCAACAGTGTCATCTCAAGATCTTGACATTGGAGACTAATTTCAAGAGTTCGAATTGATTACATAAATCGTGTTTGGATAATTCAAAATTGGTGATTGGATGTTAAAATACACGATTTAATCTTATCTTTAATATATAAACTATCGAAAATGCATTACACTTACATCTCCAACAGTGGTTTTTAGTAGTTATTGCTATAGAGGAATTGTTATAACAGTCGTTTAAAACGTAACGCTTCTCATTTTCTATCCAGTGATTCTTGAACATATATGTTGCACTTCTTTCATTTAGAAGTTGGTTAGATGAAGGAGAACGAGTTCTATAGATATACAACTTCATTATTGCAGGAGTGCGACGTTTCGATGTAGCTTGATAAGGGTGTTAGAATCTACACCGAAAGGTCGCACTTCTGCAATAAAGAAGTTGTATATCCATAGAACTCGTTCTCCTTCTTATATATTGAAATTGATTTTTAAAATTTATAAACGTAAGAAAACAATATGTTTTGATAACAGCATCTCAGTAACATTCGTTTTTTTTTTATCTAATGTATTCCACTTGAACGTCTTTCCAAATGCACGGATTAAGTTGAAGATAAAGTCCATGTTTTACTACATTTTGTTTTAAGTTTAGTATTGTAAAGATATAATGAATTAGCCACCGGACATTGGTTTTTATCTTACAAAACCTTCACAAAGATGTAATCCACAGGGCAGAAATACATATTGTAATAGTAATAGTTTCTTACCTGCGCACACAGCTTGTCTCCAATATCCAGTATGACCAATTGTTAACATATACTCAATACAAAAAATTACAAATTGATACGAATTTTAAATATAAAGACAACTTTAATTGTTTCTCTTTATTTCACAATCTAATTATCTAAAAGGACATTGCAATTTAAGCATGCTGCAGTTGACACATATTATTATGAACTTATAAGTTGGGACAAATATTAGGATTAAACCGGTATTTAAATAGATATATGTTATTGACAGTACACTTCAATATAGGCATTCACTATACATTTATATACAAACTTTTGGAAAATGTAAGTCCTGTATATTATTACATGTAACAAAAGAAAACTATAACCATGTAAAATATATATTGTTTGTGAAGATATCTGTCTGGCGTACTGCAATTTTGACATAGGGCAAACTGACCGAGGTTCGGACAGTGTTCCGATCTAAATACTTTCGCTCGTTGTATTTTCAATATTTGACTCTTTAACAGCCAACAATAAGTGGTGAAAGTCGAGAATGGGATTATTGTTCAAAATTCTAAACACTATATTTGTTCATTATATGAAAAAATATGTAATTTAGCAGTTTTAGGCGAGTATACCAATTCGCCCAAGGTTCGGACAGTTTTGACCTTGGTTCGGACAGGGTCGCCCGAAGTTCGGACAGTTCGTTTTCAGTCCGGCATGGACACAGAAAGGGTGAAAGATAAACTGCTGTGCGCTATTTGTTTCAGCCTGTAATGTACTTTTAATAATTTGCTAAAGTAAGTAGTAGGCAGGATAATTAATTACATCTATTCACATGCAGGTAAGAACGTTTTGTGTCACGTGTAAAAGCTCTGAGCAATAAGAATAGCTCACATTTTTTAAATCTATTCAAATCGATTTCACCTTTACCATGGGCCGGGTACAGTATCATTTGATTACTACTTGCTTACAATTTAATACACATGCATCTGTTAAAAAAAACTTTTCAGAGCACCGTAAATCTTTGATTAAGTAATTGCATAAAAATTATCAAGGAGTCTAAGCAGGCTTTCATTGTAATCATAATCGATCAACAGCCGTGTTTATCCCGCCGTCCTAAGTGATGCGCATCATATTTTAGCGTTTGTGGTTCAAATACATCATAAGAAATTTCGAACAGTATTAAAACAAAGAAAATATATGCAGGTAATAGTTCAAGTAATTACTCGGCTATAATTAAATGATTTACGGTACTCTAACCGCGTGTAGACGTAAATAAAACCTCTCGGGGGACCGGGAGGGGATGTGCGTTGGCAACAATGTTGTACATGTGCATTAATTGTTTAATTGTTATTCTTTTCATACGTTATAAAATATGATAATGCTTAGTAAAAACTACAGTGTAACACATTGAAGTTATTAACATAATAGATATAGTTGGAGTAATGTGATACGCATTGTTCATTTGTAACACATTTAGATAACTTGGTATTCTTTGTAACATTGAGCCAAACAAAAGATGAGAGTCGACAAGTGACAAGACACAAATAATCAATCATTTCAACACCATACAGTGCCCTGTTAGCGGACATGTCGATCAGTTTCCTCTCTTCAGTGTTGGCGAGTTGATTTTGTACCCCATTCTTAGCATACACTTTTACCCTGCCTTTATTTATTTAACATTGACCCGATCAGAAATTGTAGATTTCGCAACGTTATACATCTTGGAAGCTTTTCTTATAAACAGCAAAACAGCTTTCATAAGCCTGGGGACTTGACATGTTTCTAACGCAGCTTTTACTTGTCTGGCTGACTGGTTACCGGAGATACGGCCACTATGACGTCATTGTAATATATGACGTCATACAGGCATCGCATATAATGGCGCCATATCATTAGAGTACTGCCCCATGCAAAACAATCTTACTTTGTTGTTTTACTGTCCATTATGAAATTCCCGCGTGAAACTAAAAATGTTCCCGCCATTTTATTCAGCAGCCGGAAGTGTCCGAACCTTGGTCGATTTGTGTCCGAACTTAGGTCTACTAGTGTCCGAACCATGGTCAAACCTGTCCGTACCAAGGTCATTTTGACATGTTATCATAATCGCAATTCTAAACCCAAGAATAAATTTGAAAGTACTAAAATACAAAGTTAATCGACTACCTAATTGTTTCTTCATGTACCTGCATATATTTGAAAGAATATGATCGCTTCCTTCATTTCCTGAATCGTCACACAAAATTTACATTGACACAAATATTTTGTCGATTTCTTTCATGAAACCGGTATTTGTACCACTCGCTAAATTTCATTTTTTAAAGTATATCTGAATGTCAGATATTTCTCAAAAGAATCAAGTATTGTCAGAAATTGAACAGAAATATTTAGAAACCAACGGAGTGTTACACTTTGCTTTGTTTTTGCGTCAGCTGTAACTTGAAAGTGTCCGAAGTTCGGGCGACTTTGGGTGGTGTCCGAGCTTAGGTCAGTTTGCCCTACATCTTATATCCAACAATTGAAAAGAATACAATAGAAACAATTTAGTATTTGAATTAATATTGGAATCGTATATGTCGTAACAGCAAAAATAATAAAGTCTGTATTCGATATTATTCGATAATATGACCAAAGGGGTAATATGTTCTATACATGTATACCAAGACACAATATTATGTAACCACTTTGTCTTCATCCCCACTATTGCATTCACTTAAATGTACAACATATCGGGAAAAGTAATCGAATTCTAATGCAATGGAAGTTTAAATCATATCTTCTATACGCAGTTGAATGCCCTTGTAATTTATCGGACTTTATTGTTGAACAAGAGAATGGATGTTCACCTCAAGGAAACAATATGTCAGGTAAATTTGTTAATAGAGCATATGCGAGGGGAAGATAAAGTATGAAAAATAGACAATGGTGTAAATGAATTCACGACATACTTTTTAAGTAAATGCATAGTTCCTAATAAGCGTATTCCTTCAGTGCTCATTAGTTAATAAACGGGTCAGCCATGCATGACAGGAGGCAGACAAGGAGCGTTATAATGAGGAAGCATGGTAGAGTAGGAAAATTTCAACATCAAATATCCGTTTTACTTATAAAGTTGATTTTAAAAATGTGTGTTAAAGTTAACAAGCAGTTTCAGAATATATCAAAATAGTTTAGATATATCGTAAAAAATAAAAACTCGAAATTTCTAGAAGTTTTCTAGAAACTTTCTAGATACGCACTAGAAACTTTATAGATACGCACAAGAAACTTAAAGGGGGTACTTTCTTGCTTAACTGTAGATGTATATATTTCTTGGCTGAAATAACGATTTGATTCATCAAGATAAATCTATGTATTGGGACAAACCAAATCAATTAGAAGGTAAAGGTAATATAATTGTTTGGTTTCACAACATTCCCAGTAAATATGACAGATGTTCTCAGAAAACTCAAAGCAAAAAGTAAATAAATCATTGTCAATGACATTCATTCTTAACAATTCTTTTTTAGTATAAACAATTCTTTGGAAAAATTTGTATTGAAAATCAAGAAATTTAACATCTTTCAAATTATGTCTATAAAAGTTAAAAATGTTTTGCCAATCGAAATCACAATCCTTACAACTCATTTCCCATTTTTTTACAAATCTCAAGTCTGTCATTTTTAGAAACCAGCTTGTCAGAAAATAATATTGAACCCTTTGTGGGCTCCATTATATTTTGTTGGTAAACATTGGTATACAAATTGTAAATAAGAATGGTTCTTGTCCTTCTAATAGCCTTTTTCCAAAAATCAGGTAAAATGTGTAGTAGATAATTGTAATCTAGAATTGTCCCTCTTATTCCATATCTTGATTTTATTAGCTCAAAAGTCATAAATCCATGTTCGTCACATAAGTCAATAACCCCTTATCAGCCCAATGGTTAATAACATAACATGGATTCTTGTAATTATGATTTAGCCATGAAGGCTCTGCAAGAATGTGATCAATATTTTCTGATTCAAGACTAAAATGTTTACAATAATTATTCCAAGCATTTAAAACATCTTTCCAAAAAGGGTTTTAATGATTAATTTCTTTTCTATGTTTGTTCCATATTTGAAAATATTATTAAATGGTATGTTACAGGGATTATTGTCAAGTGGTTTTATACAGTAACATCGAAGAGTGGATAATTTCAGTGAATCCATAAATGCCTTAATATCAACCATACCCAACCCTCCTTCAGTCTTTAATCTTTTCATCCTTTTTATCATTCCAAATGAATTTGAAATATATTTGTTTAAGGGAGTTAATAAAGCCTTTCGGGGTGTTGAGCATTGAGCTAATAAATATGAACTAACTTTGAAGGGGCTAATGTCTTTATAACAGTAATTTTACCAACTTTCTTTTTCTCCAAACTGCTAATAATCTGTTTATTTCTTCTAATCTTTTTCTTGTATTGATCACCCATAAATCAGCAAGATTGGGGGTAAAAGTGATTCCAAGCACTTCAAATTCCCTGCTAAACCATCAATGTTCAAATGTGCACATAAAGTTCGTCTACTGCCAGTCATTGAGCCAATCCAGATTGCTTTTGTTTTGTGTATATTTATCTTCAAACCTGATATTTTGTAAAATGTATTAGTGTTTCAATAGCTACATACAAACGCTCTTCTTTACCGTCAAGGAATAATTCTGTGTCGTCGGCATACTGTCCTAGTTTGTATTCTTCCTCATCAATAACAATACCTTTAATTGTATCATTATCATACATCCTAATATTTCCGCTACAAAGATGAATAAATATGGTGATAAGGGATCACCTTGTCTACAAACTATTTCATTATCAAAGAATTCAGAAAAGTGGCCGTTTTGTATCACACAAGAAGTTGTGTGATATGTAAGTCCATTAATCTATCTTATCATCTGTGGACCAAAACCAAATTTATTGAGGACTTGATTGATGAAATCTTTAGAAACTGTGTCAAAAGCTTTCTCAAAATCAATTATGATAGGTAAACCTGGAATATTTCTTGTTTGTGTGTCAAACATGAGATCATATAGTAGTCTTGTGTTTTCACTGATTGTTCTGCCTGGAATAAGCCTGTTTGATTTCCATTTATAAGTAAATCTAAAGTCTTTCTTAAACGAATTGTTATGCATGAACTAACTATTTTATAAACGGCATTCAGTAAAGTAATTGGTCTCCAATTTTTTTAAACATTTCTATATTTGTTTGCTTTTGGTTTGTATGTTATAACCCCTCGCTTCATTTGTCAAAGATAATTCTTTTTTTTCCAAGCCTCATTAATAAATCTGAAGATCGATACTTTCAGGTCTTTCCAGAAGAATTTGAAGAAATCAATAGGGAATCCATCAATTCCTGGGCTTTTATTATTTTTCATATTTTTAACAGCTATAGTGATTTCATCTATATCAATATCTTTTTCAAGTTCTTCTCTGAGTTCACTACTTAATATTGGAGTTTTGATATTTTCTATAGTCAAATTTTCTTCAATATCATCGTTTGAGGAATAGAGTTTCTGGTAGAATGTTTTTACTTCTTTTAAGATAGAAGTGCTATCAGTAATCGTCTCATTATTTTCAGTAACAATCTTAGTTATTGATTTAGTGGTATAAGTTCTTTTTTCTAGGTTGCAAAAGTTTTTGTTGGTTTTTCACCTTCTTCATACCATTGAATTATATTTCTAATCTGAATACCCCTAAGTTCCTCTTTTGTTTTATCTGTTCCAGTTCTAATTTATATTTTGAGAGTTCTGACAGTTTGGTCTATACTTTTAAAATGTTGTCTTATGTTGTCCTCACATATTTTTATTTTATTTTCCAAATCAACAGTTTTATTATGTGTATCCTTTTTTTAAAAAGATGCGAAAGATATAGATTTCCCTCTAACATTCCTTAAAAAAGTCTCAAAGAATAAACCATCACTTATAGTAAGTTTTATATTTTCATAGTTTTGATCAATCTTGTTTTCAGATACATTGTATTCAGAATATTCTTCAATTATGTCTTTTAAAATTGCCTTGACCAAATCGACTGTATTGAGGATGAAGAAGTAATGATGTATTACACTTCCAATATCCTTTACCTTTTTTGTTTATAGTGTTTGAGAGAGTAAGTGATATGGCAGAATGGTCAGTTTTATAACCTGGTAGGTTGTCAGAATCAAGAGTTATATCATACATATCTTGAGAGATAAGGACAAACTCAAGTCTATCTTGTTTCTTTGGATTCTTCTTCCACCAGGTATATTTTCTACTATGTTTATTCAAACCTCTCCATACATCAACAAGGTCATAATTGTCTATGGTTTTTATGAGTATCTCCCTTGATTTGGGATTATATAAATGTTTGTAATTTTCTAAATCAATTGAGGGGTCCAAAACAAGGTTCCAATCTCCTACAATTACTAATGAATCATTGTCAAGAGAAAATATCTTTTCAAATAGATTGATGTATAAGTTACGATCATCATTGTTTGGTCCATATAAGTTTGTTAATGTAAATCTTTTGTCTTCAATAGTAATGTCGGCAATAATAAAAATTCCATCATCTTCTTCAATAGTTCTGTGAATAGTAAGATCAACATTGTTATTAAATAGAATTGCCACTCCCCTGGCATTTGATTTGTAGGGTGCTATAATAGATTGTAGACCCCATTCATTTCTCATAATATTGATGTCACCTTTAGCTAAATGGATATATTGTAGGCAAATAATTGAATAAGCTTTTTTTTCTTTTTATTACTTCCCTTCTTTTATTCTTATCTCCTAATTCTCTACAGTTTGATGAGATCATTTTAATCTTTTAATCACCTGTAGTCATTTGTATCTAAAAAGAGAGGAGATTTGAGTAGGATACATAAAGTATGAATTGGATGGCCAGGCAATATGATCGAACATGGTTTTTTAATTAGCTTTCTTTGAATCACAGAGAAAATTTTGGTCAAGCATACAAGTATCAAAGTAGAATACAAATAGTCAAATTGATTGCATTGATGTGGGAATATATATAGAAATATAGTTTGAACCAGTTGGGAACAGGTTTTTGTCATAATGAGAAAACAGGAGATGGATAAAAGATAGAAAAGAGAGATAATAAAATACAAAAGAACCAAGACTTAACTTGCCTCGATGAAAATAAGAAGAAAAAGATTGAGAAATAGAATTGAAAGAAATATGAAAAAATAAAAATAAAATAGGTGGGGCTTATCAATACTCTCTCAATGCTCAGACATTATGTAAAGAAAAATACACCTTAATGTTCTTACAGAGTGGTGGATAAGTCAGGCGAAATATATTGGTTAGGAAATGGATCAAATGAAATATTGATTCGTGCGATTGGTGCTTGTGTTTTTATAAGAAGAATTGGACATATTATTCAACATGAAACCATACTTTAATTTTTACGCGTGTCTAATGGCTATTTAAATTCCTAGTTACGGAGATTTCAAAAACGACGATTTCTAAAAATGCATATTTATCAGGGTCTCCTTTCACAACCTTTACTAAGGGCCACTCAACTCGCATTCTGTACCATTGCAGTAAGGTAACCTTACTGACTTACATGGTAATGTATAAAAATGGACGATTTAGGTTAGTTGACTTTTGGAAACAACATGTCACTATGTTTTAGTTGTATCTAGCATTCGTGGATCAAACTATCTTCATGGTCGTATGCACGTTTTGTTTTGACACTGGTTTACAGTGCCGGACAAAAGTCACTTCCCGTCTTGCAGTTTGAAATCGAAAATACTGCGTTATTATCGGAAAGAAAATGCAGTCGGCTCGCAGCACAGTCCCGCGATTCCTGTGCTACGAGAAAAGAGTGGAAGAGTCGCGATACAGGTCGATAAGTGGTACATTGCTTACCAGGAGGGCGGGGCTTACATGTACATTTTCGTGATTAATTCAATGCTTTTGCGGCCATAATTAGACGTATGGGGAAGATGGTTATGATGGCTGCGTGACTATTTTACAGATATAATGGCATTTATCTTAATAACGAAGTTATTGTTACTTATTTGGGCATCTCAAAAATCCTACACAAACGCATATTCGATTCTGTAACAGGGTGGGACAGTTTGAAATAAACTCATTTTCCTATTACTCGTTTATGTTAGGATGAACGTGATTGGAGAGAATAGCATTCCTGTATATACAAATGTAATTGTACTTGGAAAATTCAATTTATATAAAGTTTGAATATTCTCGTCCGTATAATATTGTATTTGTAATTATATTCAGTTACATAGTGTGTACACGTGTAGTGTTTATTATTGTTCTTGTAAAAGTTAACTGAATACAATAATTGATAAATATCTTGTGTAAGTGTTTGTGTGGTATGGAAGTCGTGGGTCAGTCGAGCACCATCTTCCGCACGCATCGGGCCATATATGCACTTTTAGAAAATGCATACTGACCCTTGCGACATCTCGCAGGGATTTCTGAGACAGGGTCAGCGCCACCTATCGTCCAAAGAGTTACGTCCCATCGTTTGACCAATCAAATCGGTCAATCAATCCAAAAGTTGGTAATGCACCGACATCTTTACACATTGCTTATAATACTTTGGGATTTTTCATCTCGGATTTTACGCTCATTTGCATAATGTAAGTTTCAAAAGGGATTTCAACTTCAATTGGAAAATTAAACAAGAGAGTTATTATCAGATCTTGAATAAATCGTGGTTTGTTTCATTTACCCGCACGTTGTGATTTAGTTATATCAATAATTAAAAATAAAGAAACGTTCACCCAACGTGTCTGTGCGTGATTTGTAAACGCGCATTTGATTGGTCTACACCATAGCTCAATAGTTGTGTTACTTTCTGTCTCAGAAATCCCTTCGAGTTGTCGCAAGGGTCAGTATGTATTTTCTAAAAGTGCATATATGGCCCGATGCATGCGGAAGATGGTCGAGCACTGACATGTTGTGTTTATGTATACGCGTGTACAGACGTACATGTGTATGTATGGTATTCCCCTGAAAACAGGGTGCGAATTTTTAACTCAAGTAAAATCCTTGTATGTTGTATGTTGTTTGACATTGCTTGTGGGCAAATTCAGAACTCAGTTCATTATGATGATCACGAAACGAAATGAGACTTGAATTACAAGATGATGTAGTACAGGGGATTCTTAATATTGCCTCATGAATATAAATGAGGCATATGGAACTGCGTGCCCTAAATCGAAAACGAGGCTAAGGCCGCTTCCAAACCCGGAAGTACCATTTGCATAGCATCGACAAGTCGGTAGCTCTTCTAAAGAACACTTACTTTTATTAAAAATAATGATAAAATCACTAGGAAAACTTTCAAGATCGATGCATCTGTCGATTATCTTCAATTACCACAGCCAAGGATACTATTTAACATGCAAGGCGATGTTTTTAGAATAATTTACAGTAGGATTTCCTCGTTGTGTTTACCGTCATTTTGAACTGTAAATCTGTCAAACTCGTTGTTGTTTCAGTGCTCTAATTTGAACAAATACGAATGTATATTTACACCCTACCCATGCATGCCAAGAAATCATTGTATATAGTCACTGGGTGGGAAGAAACTGTTCAAATCTTAGCTATCATTCGGCTAAACGGTCAGCTCTTGTGACATGCCTACGAACTGCAAAGGGGTCATTCAGTGCAACTCACTGTAAACGAACCAAATTCTTGTTTTTTTAAAAAAAAAATCGATTTTGGAGTCTAAATTGATTCAAATTGTTCATTTGGATATAGTTTCAATTACGGTCCAATTAGTACAGATTATTTTACGTTCTCTTGTTGAAGCAGTAAAGCAGATATTATAATTCAATCAAATATATATAATCTGTTCTAGTTTTTAAAAATATTTGTACTTCAAAGTTGAATTTTATTTTAAATATTGCATGCTTACTTTATATTACATGAATTTAATTTATTTACTGAATTCTATTCATTTCAAAATAAAGAAACAATCTCCCAGTGCTAATGTGATATTATACTCCATGTCACACATGGCATGCAGATTTGAATACCCTATGTAGTATGTACCCACCTACCTATTTGCAATCAGGGTCCCTTTTTTACTTTATGAATTATTCAAGAATAATAAGTCAGAATAGAAAGCATTCAGTGGGATTGTGTATTTTTAAAAAGTTATTAAATAATTCATGAATAAAATAATGTACATTTGAATTAATTTATATTGTATTTGTATTTAAAAAAGAGATATACATATATTTCTCAAACATGACCACCACCTCCTTGAGCACAATATATAATTTATATATTGTGTATTGAATATGCATATACATGTGCATTTCACATTATATTTCATCATTATCCAGGATGACATTTACTTGTTACTTTCAAACATTAACCTCAAATAAATTCAATTTATATTTCCTATTTGTTGGTTATTGTTGTTTGGTGGGGACTATATCTAAGTATATGGTTTAATATTAATAACTAGCAAATAATTATTTTCCTTATATTAGTTTTGTCCTGCTTTTAATTTTACTCCCACTTAGAACAGAAAGCACTTGGTTGGCTTTTGCATCTCACAAAAGATTAAATAATGTGCATTTCTACTTCTAATCATGTCCATGTATTATTTGTAGTTTAATCATACAAATACAAATATGTTTCTCAAACCTGACCATCACCTCCTCAAGCACAATCTATCATGTATGATTGTGTATTGAACCATCCATGTACATTTCACAATATATTTCAATCATTTTCCAGTATGACCTCTACTTGTTACTTCCAAACATTAATTTATTTTTATTTCTATTTTGTTGGTTATTTTTGTTGGGTAATAACTATATCTAGGTAAGTGGTTTGAATAATAATTTTTCTTATTTAATGTTTTGCCTGCTTTAAATTTTGCTCCCAAGGTCCTGCATGAATAAATAATCAAAAAGTACCTATAAATGATCAAGATCAACTTATGTTTAATTGTATAGCTTATAACTCAGGCCTTTTAAAACAAAATTGTTTAAGATATTTCTGGTCATAAAAAAATGATAGTTATGATTTAATGTGTCCTGCAGTACATGTGTAAATAATTTTAGTAGACTCTACTGATGCAATGCATGGAAATGACTGACAATATTATGATCATAGATTAATAAATATATATTTTTAATTTTAAAAAATATATTAGTTCTTGATTTAAATGAATATTTGTGATTTATTTGAATGTCTAATTTTCTTGAAAATATTATGATCATTAGGTCGAAAAGAATTTAAATATATAGGTCTAGTTGCACTTTGCTTTCAATTAATAGTGTGTTCATTTTGGGGATGGAAGTGGGGCAGCACCTTCAAGAGGTTTAGTTACTGCACTTATTACAGGTTCCCAACTTTGGGATTATTATAAATTTAATGGAGGTTTATTTTGCCGAATGATTACGAAAAATGGACATTATTAGCCAAAAAGGAAATTCAAATCATCCCCTTCACGGGGGGATGACAAAACCAAAACTCTTGAACTTGTCACGAGTACAACTATCCAAAACAAACGTTGTTTGCCGCTAAATCTGAAACAATTACCATTAGTTTTGTCATATTTTATTGTCAAAAACGCTTTTTCTTAAATCTTGCGTTGTTGGAATACGATATAAACAAACCTATTCATTCAGTTCCAGTCGAAAGAAACCGAAACAAAAGCGGCACGTACTGCATATATGCAGCCATTACGCGAACTAGGAAATGAGAAGCGGCCTTAGCCTCGTTTTCGTTTCGAAAGGTCATGGGTCGTATGCATGCATAAATATTGAGAATCCCCTATGCTGTACATTTGAATAATACATTGATTATGTTAATTAAGAATTGCATATTAAACATATAGAATGACGTTGGAGGAGTCACATCCATTAAGGCAATTGCATTTCAACTGTATTCACTGTCGATATAATCACCAAGCTTCCACAATCATACCCCAGTGAAGAATGTTATACAATGATATCGCTTGATATACATTTCTTTATATTGCTATTAACATTAACAATTACATATATGGTTGGTACATTTACATCAGGCCTTTATTTTCTTCAAAAAATTAAATAAGGACTTCTTTCGGGGGGATGTTTTTCCCCTGTATGTTAGTGGATTTGATTAAACTGTGGGCTTATGTAATTTCGCTCCTGTTCCTGAAGTGTGTTAATGTAGATGCATAAATAGAAATCGTAAACATGCATATAGTAATATTTTAATGATAAGAAATGTACTTTGAAACCAAGTTTTTTTCAAGATACTGGATTTTGGTTTTAGGTAAATATGACAGGTTTATCTGTTAAAGACACGCATATACATTCAAGGCTCATATATGTATTGACAGAAATTTGTATGCACGTATACATTATAGATATATGTTACTGAACATTATAAAGAGTTACGTGTATGATGTTTATGAATGACATTTTCAACATGTGTAAATACACGTACATTGAATTTTGATAGATGCATATTTGAAAACATCAACATATACATTACAAATAAATTCTGTGTTAATTTATTTGTGTGACGAATGTCAATAACTTTATCTAGATACTCAATGTTTGTCTTGCACATGCAAACAAATTTGTTGACTTGTTTCGGCTTGTTTATTCATAAATAAACTATTTCACATAATCTTTATAACCTTGATCTAAAATTTATACAAAATTAGTTCTTGTGTGTTTTTATACTGAGTTTTAAATAGATTATGTTTTTTGTTAATCTAATATACAGTTGATCTGACCATTTTTTACAAAACAAAATAGAAATGAATATTTATATAAACACATCACCATACACTTAAACGGTGTGTTTATTTACGGGCATGTTATATCATAAAAAGCGCGGCCTCAAGTATCTTAAGAACTGACCTATATTTACGCTGACAGAGCACTGCATGAAAATGAGTTGAGAAAAAGTCACTAGTATAACCCTTATGCTGAAGAATTGGGTCTAGAAGAATAGAAGTTAAGGTAGGTTAATAGTGATTGTTGCTTTGTGAAAGAAAATAGAGATACATGTACATGCTGAATGGAAGTTTCTTTCATCTGTAACACAAGTTTTAAGGTCAATAACTGTGAAGTGAAATTAAGATCCCTGTATTCTTTGCATGATGTATTCACTTAGTGCGACATGTATCTAATCATGAATATTAAATAACTGGCTGATGCAATTATATCTTAATTCGAAGATCAAAGTAAAGGAAGTTACTTGTCGATACGACGTTAAAGAAAATGTCAATAATCTTTTTTTAAAACATGTTCTTATCGCGCGTCTTAAGCAATTCAAATAGACTCGGCATATATATATATATATATATATATATAATAAAAAAGTATAATAATATAATATATAATGTCGAATAGTTGAACATTTCTGATAATTACTAGGTAATTAAAAGCGCCCATGGACGTAATTTGTGAACATCCATGTATAAGTAAATTTGCCTCCATTTAAATTAATAAAACTGTTATATATCCATGTATATAACATGTACATGAGCGTTAGTCAAGGTAGAGTGTGAATGTTTTGAAGTTTTAAAATAAGTTTGAATATAACGTTAACACAGCTACCAAAGTATGATTTTAACTCTGACAAGTGGAAATAGTACAATGAAAACAACACCATCTCAATACCAAATAAGCATCAACATATTACAACCACAGTACAAATTACATCCCACTTATACCTCGTTGTCCGTGGCAACCATTCATAAAAGTGTCCTATTTAGATTAAATACAAATTGTCAACGCCAAATACATCAATGGTGAGTTAAATGACTGGTGAGCTAAGTGAGCTAAATGTTGACCAACAATTAACATAGCTTTTCATAAACTACACCACATCATTCGCAATTTTAGTTACGTTTGTTTAGACATAAATGAATTAACTAGTTCATAAATCGTTTTAAAGAATGACAGTAATGACAGAATAAAGAAGTTGTGTATCCATAAACTTGTTCTTCATTCTTAATAACAGTAATTCATATTAATTAAGTAAATTTTAGTTGCGTAGGAATTAAGAAGTTTAGGTTACCTTAATATTTACAGTCCGAATATATTCCTAATAAGAATCGCATTTATTATGTATTTTGGGCCAAGGGCCAAGGCCCTTTTTACAGAATAAATCTGTCTGTCTGTCTGTCTGTCTGTCCTAATAAGAATCCACTTTTGAAATTTCATAGGTTCCGTACAGTCCCGTGCACCCTGTCAAACAAATATGAAACGTGATAATGATTACACATACTTAAAGACAGAATTATATATTATATTTTGTAAGATATAATCATGTATTATTACCGAAAATACACACACTATACAAATGTATGTACTTGGAGAAACACTATATTAACATTAATTCACCTACACTTGACACTATTGTGTTACCGTGGAGAAATACTTGTCATGAACAACTTTAATTATGTGCATTCTCCATATGTACACGTTGTCCGTATGCTGCATCTAAATAGTCAAACTCGTCTTCCTTTCCCTTTGTGATAAAATGGAGTCTGAAATACACTTCCTGTTAGAAAGTACAGTTCTGTTCAGATCTTCTTTTTGATTATTGAGATTCTTTAATGCACAATTTTATTTACATAATCTATTGTCTTTACTTGTTCTTGCAAAATTATGTTTAACAGATTTTAGTTCTTTAATATCGTATTTAAAATCATGTATACACCTATGTTTAATTTTTGACGCTTTGCTAAAATATTTCTATCTGATTATCTCATGCAAACTGTATACAGGTACATAATATTACCGCCTGTAAATACAACAACATAATACTATCATGGTATCTATTTGACGTGAGGCAACGACCACTTTAGCTTCACTTCAACTTAGTTAATTTGTCTAAATATATTGTACATCTCTCCTCTCTTGTCAGATCGAACCATGTCACCATTTAGATTTCGCCTATCTAAATCAAAATTTGTATTTATATTATATCACATCTTGTTAATATGCTCTTGTACCACCATGGTGGTTTTTGGAGAATAAGGAATTGAAGATCGCAATTATGCTGAGACAGACGCGCTATTTTAGCGGGACAGAATCTCGATCCGATCGCAGGAATAATGTAATCACCACTCAACTTTGCTCCGACACGATCTATGCAATTTTACTCCCATGACTTTTGTCCGGCACATGTCGCAGAATGTTGACCGCTTATACACAACCACTGCCACTATAAGTATGATGATATATTGTGAAATTTACTCTCTGATAAATTTGTTTCATCTAAATGATGTTCGCAGTAATGAAACCAATGCTGATTTGTGGAGTGATTTGAGAATACAGTCCAAGGCCAGCTATCGAGTGTATTAGTTTATTTGTAATTTCTCCAACTCAAAATGAGAACACTTCTGTTCGCGTTCCTCATGACTATATCCAAGGGCATTGAGATACAGAAATGGAGATGTGTATCTGCTCTCAGTGGCTCAAGAAGATTTATACAATCTTCAAATGAGGAAAGCGTAGTTGGTTGTATTATTCAATATTCTTCTGTGGTAGGATGCAATGCTGTGACTATTTACAGACCTGACACAGATGCACTACACTGGACTCTGCTGAATACTAAAAACACCGGACCATGGCTCTGTCAACATGCAGCATGCAGTTCATACAGGAAATCCAGCTATGTTGAGGACGTGACACGGAGTGTAAAAGTACGCACAGGTTTAAACAATGCAGAGAGGAAAACATCAATATCCATTCTTGAGAGTGACACATCACTTCCCATCCCTCTAAATGAGACGCCATTGTCCATTCCAAAAAATGACAATCTAAATCATGTTCCATTAGCTTACAAAGGAAACAAAGGAACCACGGATGTTGTCAAAGGGACCAAAACTGATATCCCCATGGTAGACATAAAAGAACCCCGAAGCATCACTGTAAACCACTTGGAGGCATCTCACAAAGACAGCAACACCGATATCCCCATTGCTGACATTAAGGAACCAATAAGCACGTCAATAAACTGGAGGAGAGAAACCTTCAGTCTGAAAGCAAAAGTCAAAGCAGACATCACTTTTGCAGACTTAACCACACCCGTCAAAGCAGACACCACTTTTGCAGAATTGAGCACCCCCGTCAAAGCAGACACCCCTTATGCAGACTTTAGCACTCCAGGTGGTGAGGTAGTTCTAAGCCATTCAACAAATACGCAAACGAAACATAACCAAGCGTACGGAGACCAATATCTACAGAGAACCATTTCAGATAACCCAACCGAACAACCCGATAAAACTTCTGCGTCAATAAGCTTGATTACTTCTACAAACCGGTGTGGGTGTATTCTTCTCCCACAGGAAAACTGTCGAACTGTTTATCAATATGTGTACATTAGCGAGTTTTCATATTTTGATACTTCTGCACGTGAATTCACTTACGCCCCTCGGATCTTTGATTTTAAAGGTTTTTATCCTGAAACAATACAGGTGGACTACGTTGTGAAGAAATTGTTTTTCCAATTAGTTTCTAATATGGAAGAGACCAAAATCACTTCGATTAACTTTGATGGTTCACATAAGGAAATCATTGCAGAGAGGAACTGCAATGGCTTGATCCTACTTGAGGAGGGGCATCGATTATTCTACAAGCAGGACGGGTACATCATGATTTACAACATACAGACAAATAACAAGACACAGTTTCAGAAAGTTAAGCAACAGGCTCACATCATAATGGTGGACCCTAAGAAATACTTTCTGTATTGGTCGAATTTATACACAATTTCGCCAAAATCTCGTGTGTACAGAAAGTCGTTGAAAGCACAAGGTAAACCAGCATCTATAAATATTGATATTAGAAAATATAAAGGAACGCACTTTTGTCCCCATGGCAACATCATAATGATAAAAGATCAGTACATGTATTGCCCAGGTGATATGAAATGTGTTTCAACTGTATTGGATACGGACCTTCAGAAGCAATGTAATCTTGATAAATGTAGTTTATTCAAGCAGAGCGGTAAAATATTGCATTTAGTGAAAGCATATTTCTGCAACCTTTTTGTCTAGTCTATTTTTTTTCAGGACTTAATAAAACGTTTAAATTGATTGTGTCATGTCAAGACAAATATCTTTATGTGCCAGGTAAATAGTTCACATCTCTCCTCTAACATTTGCAATATTTTAAATACGTATTACTGTTGCATACATTTGAAAATACTAGTGAACTAACATTTATCCATAGCTTAACAGTAAAGATAAATATAATCTTTGTAAATACCTTAAGATAATACCTAAGACTAGGGATATAAATCACCCGTATCTAAATTCGTTCGAATTGTCTCTATCGGTATATTAATGTGTCACATTATATCACGTATATACGGATATGTAATATGTATATATTTTATGGATTTATTGTCTTTTATATATTACATTTTAATTGTTCTGCACACTCAAGATGTATCTTATTTACAATGCTTACTTGTACACTATTTTCTTACCAGGTTTATGTGATTCGATTTATATTGTAATTTTATGTATACTTTTAATTGTCATTTAACTGTATTTAGTCTCTCATAACCCATTTTTGGGTGGCTCGCATACTTTTATGTACATATTGTATCTGTATTTTATTGATCGCGAGGCGAGACTTTAATAAAATATCTGTCTGTCTGTTTCTCTATATCACTAAAGTAACACACAATTTGATATTAGCAGCAGTTTAAATTGAACAAATTTGAGTGTTAAAATTGTAAAATCCCCAAAACCGATTATTATTCCACTGCATTAAAACGAGTAGGCTAATAATTCGGAAAATTCGGATACGATTTAATACATAGCCTATATAAAATTCTTCAAAGGCATTGAGAAGTTGGTACATACATACACATACACACACACACACACACTACACATCTACCTCCATGCTTGTATATAAGTAGTTGCTTCTCTGGCTTCCTGTTCATCTACTTATATATAATGTACCAACCACTATGTTCAGTATCACCCTGAAGAAGGGGCAAGAAGTAGCCCAGAAACGTATTGTGAAACAAATAAAGAAGTTGTTATCCATAATATGTGTCTCTCATAGCCTATATACTTAAAACATTGAACAATTGCATATCTAATTGGGTACATGTGCGAAATAAGATCCTAGAAACTCACGGGAGTGAAAACATAGATTATCAAATTATGTAGACTGTGTTGATTATGTGCCCACTACGTACGGTGTATATAGCGGTCAGCGTGTCCATCTGTCCGTCCGTCCGCCCATCGGTGTTTCCTCTGAAGGCAATATCCCATTTATTAAAAGATTATACACAATTAAACCTTGTACCTATATTTGAATTTGAAATGGTTGTGATCAAATTATGTCATATGTAAAATTATCATTAGACGTGATGCGCTGTTTCCATTCTAGCTGTATATTTTGTGAGTTAGTCTTTCTGTAATCGAGAAGTACTTCTTGGTAGAGGTTGATCTTCAATACAAGCAACAAGACAGCATCCGAGATTGTAAAGTTGAAGAAGGGAGATAATTTCGGGACAGAATCCAAGATGACTATCTGAATCCGATTTCGGGTGGTAGATGAGAATTCTAGATGTAAATAGGCGACAAGACAGGAATGATGACGGTAGAGCGATTAGTCTGTGAAAAAACATCAGCTAGCGACAAATTATCTCCTCTGGTACAGGAAGCCACCCTATCATGCTTAGGCACATATCGGTTGGGGTACGGGTGGAGCATCGCTAAATATACCTTGCCACTTAGCGCCAATACGACAGCCATTTTTACCCGGTGAGTATCGTCAAAACTACTAGACATAGCTTTTAAATCATTATTAAGTTCTTGTGATGAACAAACTATCAGACATTAAAGCTCCGTATATTACTACGAATTGCTGGATACAACTTTTACACTTGTTGTAAATATACATATGTGTTGGCATGTATACTGTGTATGGGCCTGACCTTACTTGTAGAACTGTTGGCATTTGTACAGGGGTTCATTTTGAGATCCCATACACTTGTGATGAGGTTACCAGCTACCACATGTGGAGAAGTAGAAAACAAAATTAGTATTGCTGTATGTTGTTAAATTGTTTCATTTCGTTTTAAAAGCTTAGTTTCTAATAATTGGCATAACACCTGACTCCCTCCCTCATCAATAGTTGACCACCAATATACGTTAGCAAAGGTATCTTTCTATCAAGGATCGATGTTATTTCTGACTGATATATTTTCATATGAAGAGCAAATTGTATCAAACAGGCAAACATTAGTGTGTTATGTAACTATAGTTTGTTGGTATAGATATTTTGCCTGTTTAAATTTAGTTTTTAAATTAAAATGAAAAAAAACCAAACTTACTCAAACCTAGCAACACAACCCTGTTACCATTAGTCACATTGCATTAGATGTATATACACATGTAATTATTTTCAGACTATGCCTTGAATGAAACATAGATGACTGTCTTACTCTGTAATAGAGAGATAATCAGAGATAATAATCACCCAACTCAAACAGAAAGTAGTAAACATTACTTGACGATGAGATCACTTTTTACACGAATCAGTGTTCAATTAAATATATGTGTCACGTTCAAGGAAGGATCCATTATTAAAAATAAAGATCGTGATTCAGTGTCTCATATCCAATGTTTTGGCTTTGTAATTTGCTTCTGAAGAATATATTGTACCGAAAAGTAACGCAAATTGAAATGCAAATATCCTAAAATAGAGTCATACATGGTACCTTTATATTGCTTCGAGAAACGAAGAACTAAAACAATATTTCTCTTTGGTTGTTGGTTATTTGAACATCGAAAAATTAAACATTACTGTTGATACCTTCTGTGTCCTGAAAGACTTTTTATTGTATAGTGTTGTATGTTTATTACAGAGATAATATAATGGGCTCGTGACAAGGTTCTGGCAGCTCTATCCCGTGATCGGCGGCCCCCATCCAATCGGTTGTAGGCAAAGTGAAGTAATTGAATTACAAAGAAATAACGAAGAACGAAGAACTAAAACTGTCCATATATTCTAGATCTTCGTTCTTCGAAGAACGAAGATCTAAAATTGTGTATTCTGTTAAGTTCTTCGTTCTTCGAAGAACGAAGAACTAAAAACGAAGCTGCTGCTAACTTCCGGTCGCCCTTCATTAACACATGGATTAAGATTGAGAATGCATTCGGAGCAGGACATTCGTGAAAAAAAAACAAGTTGGCTCGTAGTTGTTTCTTCTTTATCATGAATCCAATCCAATCCTAGTGCAATCGCCATTACAAGTCATTATTTTATGAGTTTGAAATATTCTTTTCAGCACAGAGCACAGAGGCGTGAAGCTGTTGAGTGGTTTTATCCAGTTATATCTTTATCTTTATATCTTTAATGGGCATCGATGTCTATGTGATGGTATAAAACACGCAGAAGATTTCTGTTGTGCATCGTTTGTGTCAGAAAAGAAAGATATATGTGTGAAATGTATTGTGAATAAACTTTTCCCAAGGCAATTTAGTATGTATGTTTTCATCAAGGAATATACACTCGTTCACAAAAGAAACGTCGCCATACAAAATACAAGATACACGCCTGAAACATCACTGAGGTATAACATATCTTCAGCAGCCAACTACAATAAAATTGAAATTTAAAAAATTATCTGTTCTTATTTCTGACAAACACTAGCTTTAAGAAATCGTCGTTTTCGAATATCCCTAACTGGACAAGCTTTTACTTGTTTTATGACGTCCCACAGTAAAGACGCGTCAACACTTTTAAGTCCAAGAAGGTTATTTATATCAACAGCATCATTTATTTATAAAATGTCTACATTTAAAGAAATATATTGTTAGAGCCATAGACTCCGTCCAAAACAGATCTAGACCCCAGTGTATTTGATCAGACATAAACAAGTATTATACTCTTCTGATATAGACATATTTCTTGTTGAATATGTTATTGATAAGGGTTCATAGATATTCTTAACTGCTGTTGATGGTAAGTCAAAATACCAAGTTTCTTTAAGCCAGGTCTGCTCTGGAAACAAAATTTCAAGTCGCGTTTCCATGGAAACCGCCAAAACCAAAATTCCCGAAAGCTAAAACCAAAATGCACAACCACATGTGATGATTAGTCATCACACAAAGTTTCTGAAGCCAGGCCTAACGGTTTTGGAGTTCTGCTCTGGAAACGATGTGATCTCGGACGGACAGACAGACAGACAAACATACTATTCCCCCCGCTAGGGCATGTGATGAATGTGATGGTAACGTACGTTACCAACATCCAAACATGGTGGAAGGCAAGATCGCTTCGCAAGTATTTAACACGAATTAATAGCTTTCTCAGGGTATATAATCAAACTTAGTTTGCACACACATGGATATTGATGGTGTGAATAGATTTGATGCACTAAATCTACATATTAATGTCCACGTCATGAAGAATACGCAATTTTAAAATCACGGTGGGATGTTGGTAACTCCCTGCGAGTTTGACACAAGATGTTGGTAACGATGAATGGAGGATGTTGGTAACACTATTGAGACAGTGTTGTTAGTTCTGTTGTAAATACGATACGCGTTAAAGTCCTTTGAGAGAGAGATCACATTCTTTATGTGCTAGTATTACTAATCTAAACATGTTTTCTATCTATCCCAATACACGATACAAGTAAACATGCTTATCAATATAACAATATTGAAAGTATCGTATGTAAAATGGAGGATCCCTTACATCCCAAATGGTTGATACCAGAACATTTTTGCCGGGTTCTATTAGATAAGTGATAACGTTTCTTCAATAATATTTTGGTTTACATACAAAGTCTGCATTCAGAAAATCATATTAGACAGGTGTTGGTTCAGACAAGTAACTTGAGTATTAATACTCATGTGTATATATTTGCTCCTGGTATGTACTTTGTGCATATAAACGCAATGAAATACGTTAGTAAATATACACTAGAAGTATATTAACACTATATCTGGAGGTCATGTAAACATATATTTGCATTATGTACTTCTGCATAGTATGTGTGTCATGTAAACAGTTCTCTCAAATACACGTGTGAGTATATTCTTTTATTTTTCACAATTGCAAATATTGTAATAGTGACATAACTATTCCTGTACTCAAAAGAAAATAGAGTCATGGGATCTGTATCTCATCAGACTTTAAACGATGAAACATGTTAGGTTGAAAATTAAAATTTTCCACAAGTAGTTGTCAGATGCTTGACGAATATATATAATCCACATTCTTTAATAAAGATCCACAAACCCCGACCATATCACTTTTCGGCTTTTATTCAAGCATATTCCAAGATGACGAGGATTCCACTTGATATTTGTCAATTCAACCAATAAACACCTTTTAGAACGCCTTTTTAGTACGCCGCTCAATTACGCCTCATAAAACTTTAGCAAAGAGCGAATTCCGCGTGCTTGGCCTTGTGACGTAATACACAGGAGTCGCTTGGCGTCTAATGACAGAATCCACTAGATTTAGCCTTACATAACTGCCTAAATACATTGTAACATACTTACCTGTGTCCTTATCCAACAAAATTACATATATACACGCCCCGTAAAACGTATTACAACTGGCAGCAGATGTCAACACTGTTTAGTACTGGTTGTGACCATTGCGGGACCCGTAATTCTGCAATGTGTTTTGGAACAATTCTTATCGTTGCCCAATATGGCGGCGGCACGCATGTCAGATGATGAATATGTTCAAACGTCACAGAGAACTATTACACATTTCATACGGATTATAACGGTGTTAACACGCCTCATTCATGTTGAATAATTTTTGTTTTCACATTCGTCCTTATGCAAAATAACAAAATATATTTCAGTATTTTTGTTTATCAATGTAGCGATATGTAATAAGTGATGTAGTTGCGTTATTGACACTCTAACTTAGATAAATATTAAATAAGAGGGGAAATCTACACGACTGAACTATAGCCTGGGTAATATTTTTTAAATGGGGAACCAAACAACACATGTACATACGGCCATGGTGAGTTGATCAAAGTTCTATAGTTCCAATACTTTCATTTGAAATTGGGAAAGATACGTTTCAGTATTTTTATCCGAAGTGATTTAAACATTATTTTATTTCCACAAACATATGAATTGACCATCAAAAACTACATGTAATATAAAATGCAAGGCCTTTTATATAACATGCTAGGAAACTGGTAGTGGTATTACACTGAATCTAAGTAATTGTAAATGTACACGACTATAGATTTAAAGAAAGCCCGAATATGTTCTTCTAAAAAGTGTAAACCAGTAACATTAATGAAAAGTATAGGATTTTCTTAGTTGTAATGAAACTATTCTATTAGCACCATGAGAAATATTGACGCAGTAGATTTCAATCTATAGACACTCTTCAAACACAAAATCAAGCACAACAAAAAAATTAACCAAAAATGGCGTTTATAATATAAACAAAATTGCAAGATCTTTTTTTATTTTTGAATTGTCAGTTATTTCTTTTTAAAACATATTGTAGCTTATAAGATAACGTAACTCACTCGATTGGGAAAAGAACAAATCTAAAATCAGCGGTTGAATATCGAAACGTGCTCCTAAAACTCCGAAATTACTCCCTACGGACGCACAAATACCCATTCTATCGGAGACTTGTAATGTCAAAACGTTCTTATCATGTTTTAAACGAATTATCGACGAAAATCGACAAATCGCCTAAGGATTTCATTAAGCAACTCCCGTGTATGACGTCACATCGCTAACGAAGGTTATGCTACACTGAGGGGCCGCGGCAAACTGTTTCAAGAATGAAATAATGAGCAGGCTAAATTTACTCACTTTGAAGGGCTATATCTTGATGAGTAGGTGACGATTCGAAATAATCGTTTGTGTTTTGCTTACTTGAAAGTATTGTCTATATGAATAAACGAATGAACATCGAAAAAAACAGAGAGATGATATTATCTTTAAAAAAGGGTCCAAGGGTGAAGTCTTTGTGGCCACGAAGCCACCAAAATCTACAATGTATAATTCATAGGTGTACAAAAGAGTTCACCTTTCCCGAGGCTAATGCATTTAGTCTTTTAGAAGAATACACATACTGTTCTTTAGGGAGTGGCAACTGTAGCCCTAGATTGAACCAAAGAGTCCAAACCAAACCTACAATTTATAATCCCCATTGACCAAAGAGTCTGTACACAAAATTTCATCTTTCTCAGGCTTTGAGTTATAGAAGAGAAGAATATTGGTTTTTAGGGCATAGTCCATGTGCTCCTTGTTAGGAGCCACAGTCATCAAATTACAAATATTATTAAACTCCATTGTCTTAGGAGTCTACACATAACATTCATGTGTCTATTGGTTTTCGTTCTTTGAAAGGAAAACGAAAATAAGTTTTTAGGTAGTGGACCCTGTGACCACATCTAGAGCTACATAGTCACAATATCTATCATTTATAATCACCAGTGGCATTGGAGTCTGTACACATGATTTCAGTCGTTTAGGGCGTTTAGTTCTGACGTAAAAGATGAAAATGGTTTTTAGGGTACAGCTCCTGTGTGTCTTATTAAGGGGCCTCTATGGCTAAGGGGTCTGTTCGAATTTTTTCAACATTGGAGAAGAAAACTTAATACGTTATGGCCCTTATTTGGCAACACAGAGGCACAACATCAGTTTATAGTTTACAGTTTATAATCCACATTGGCTAAGGAGTCTGAACACAATATTTCAGCTTTCAATGGCATTCAGATCTGAAGAAGAAGATGAAAAAATTTTTCTTTCATCAAATCTTCATTTTTATAATCCCAATTGTCCAAGTAGAGTGTACACAGGATTTGAGCTCTCTAGAGCCAGTGCTTCTTGAAAATAAGATGAAAAATAGAAAGGCTTACATACGGATGGACTGACGGACGCCGAACTCCTTGGCACGCCATATTGTCTAGCAGGATTTTCAGATCTGAGGGCAGTCTGTTCTTCGCTTTATTGCTGATAGTGTCTGCATTGTTCCATGTGTTAAAAAAATGGATGACAACTGTTTCAAAATCCGTAATACTCACCCCTTTATTTCCTCGTGTAATTACATAGTAAGTATACTTTTATTCCCAGATGCAAATATAGTCCAGGTGTAAAACACTTACATATGTATATTTCTGCATGTAAACAGGGGTTTAGAATGTAAAAATCTTATAATCCTCAACTGTGTTTATGGGTCATATCTAAATAACAGTAATAGTATATTTTAGTAGGCTACCTTGAAATTGAGAAACCCTAAGCTTTCATTACTACGTAATCGGGCGCTTGGAATGGTGGACTTGGTGTTCAGAGGTATCTTCGCACACTACACTAGTAATAATATATACAAATGTATCACATTTATCATATTTCATTAAAAAACCTGGTTGTATAAATAATAATATTTATAGTTGAAAATAACCGAGTTAATATTATTGATATGAGCACATGTGCACATGTCACGTTTGCCTAGCAACCATTATTTCACCGTATTTCGTCGTCTGTGACGTCACTGTAGCTTGCCGCCGCTAGAGAAGGGAGTCGTTTCTTGACTGATTTTACGTGAATCAAATGGAATAGAATGGGTAATAAAGAAATTATAACACTCGAAAGTGTGCCATCTGAGTTTTACGAAACTCGTGCAAATTTATGTATAACCCTCAAACTCGTTTCGTAAAAGTCATATGACATCCTTCCGCGCGTAAATATCTCTATATAACTTCATTTTAAGGTCCTCCTGTATCTTGATGTGATGTACGTCAACCTTATGATGAAACATTTTCATTGGCAAAGAAGATTTGTAAGTTCAAATGCAGCAGCAGTAGTACAGGTCTGTGAGGGGGAAAGGTCAAATTAGTGTTTCCTTTGGTTATTTATATAGAGGATATCTGTCTTTTCTTGACTAATACCATGTTTATCTCATCGAGTGAGGTAGAAAGGTTATATTTTCACCACTTTTCTACCTCACGAGATGTGATAAACATGGTATTTGTCAAGAATTGACGGATATTCTATTTATTATATGATATTATCCATGTAATTATGTCCGAAAAGAGTCGTTTTCACGCCAAGCGGCCGCAAGGAACAGCCCGTCGCCACAGTAACACTGTGACGTCATAAGCCAAATCGCCGCGCGAGACCCTTGTTTTATGACGTCAAATTATATCAGTCACCGTTCGCAGTGAAAATATAAGTTATTTTCACTGTAGTTTGATAGAGCGTTTATTTCACTGATAAATCCCAGTATTTTACTGCTCGTCATATAATAAAGTAAGTTTATTTTAAATAAATAAAGCAAAACTATATATGAACCATCTAAAGTATGCTACTAAGATTTTGGCGTTACCAGCATCATTTATTTCAAAACAAGAGACGTTCCCAACATCTTGACTGGGAGTTACAAGCATCCCACCGTGATTTTAAAATTGCTTATTCTTCATGATGTGGACATTAATATGTACATTCAGTGCATCAAATCTATTCACACCATCAATGTTCATGTGTGTGCAAACTAAGTTTGATTATATACCCCGAGAAAGCTGTTAATTCGTGTTAAATACTTGCGAAGCGATCTTGCCTTCCGCCATGTTGGGATGTTGGTAACGTACGTTACAAGCATCACCTTCGGTACAGTGAGGGGGATACAACTTTCAATTCCTATAATAAAAATATTGAAACATTCTTGTGTTTCCCATTAACAAGGCTTTTATCGATAAATCATTCCATCATGAACTGTCCAATGTTAAAGTAAAGAAGTTCTTAAATAATTTAATCATAGCCAAATAAATCCTTCCTTGATTTGGTTACAAATTATATCCACACTGTTATCTGTGATAAAAAAAATGCGTATACAGGAGAAGCTTCCTGGTATAGTTTGAGTTTGAAACATGAGAAGTATAGATCTACTCCTCGACATTTTTCATTTATGCAGATCTGATCTTCTATCCATGTGTATGTTTAACTAAAGAGGATTACCGTACCAGTGACTAGCGTTACACAAACAATATGCAAATGGATGTCATACACAATTCATATGCGTAGTTAAATGTCAGATTAACATGGACTCTAGGTTTGTTTGTAAATAGGGGTGCTACCAGTGATGCGGGACGTGCTAACCAGTTTCATTCGTTCATTGATTAAAATTCTAAATTTTGGTGGGTTCTTGTGGATATTGATTACGGCTCTGGCATTTGGGGCATGGATATTGATGGGAATGAGCTGGTTGAATATGATGTTATTGATCTGATTGTTGTTGTGGACTTCTTAAAGGTTTTTTGTGCTTGCGTTGAAGAAAACAGTTTTCTTCTTGGTGATGGTAGGGTATGTGGTGGTCAAGGTCAAAGGTCAAGGTCACAAGTCCTGAAATCACTAAAAAAACATCATTGTTAACATTTTAACTTGAACAATATTTGTGCTATAAGGTTCTTAATTGGAACATATCAACTATGGAGCAAGACCAATATTTGAAAAGGTTTTCGCTAAAATCCGTCAATCCGTCAGCGAGTTTACATTTTTTAATATTCCTTACATTTATTGTTAACCCTATATATTGAATAATCAATATGACATACCTGAGGCGATAATGTCTATGCTAAAAATGAAGAATATTGGAACCCGGGGTTCCCTTAAGAAGCATGCATAGCATGCCGGTGTCAGTGTACATGTTCTTATTTAGTGATATGAATTTTAAAAAAACAGACTGAAGGCGGAAGGCTAAATCTATTGGAGTAATGTACAGAACAAATGGAGATGAATATTCATCCAAAATACGTGCAATTGTTTTCAAATTTTATGGGAGGATTGCATTACAACTTCCTAGTTGAGGACTGACTATCACTCTCATTGTTAGATGACCTATAAACTAACGTGTTAGTATTTGCTTCGTGATACTTACAGATGCAAGCGAATGTAAAGGACGTCAGAACAGCAGCAGGCTTCTTTATCTGAACTTGGAGATGACAGAATGGTAAGCAGCGTTCACTGAAGGAATGAGGAGTGGTTATTGATACAAATTCCAGTTTGAAACATTTAAAACTGGAGTAATCAAGGGAACCTATCCTTATTTCTCTCGCTCATAATTTCTGCAAATTTTCTATCTACATGTACTTCAATATAATTTTTAGAATTAAATAACGTCTCCTTATACAGCAATTAGTGTTTCTAATACAAAATTATATATTAGACAATTAAATATAGCTCTACTACAGAAACCTTTTTTTTCATCATGAAATGTATTACTTATTTTGCTAAATTTTACAATTTAACACAGGTTGTTCTTTTTAGAGTCTGAGAAGATTTCTGATCCCGACGCTTGTAGCAACGTTTATGTGCACTGGTGTGAAAGGTACATCTCTATATAAGTCGATGGTCAATACCGTCCTATTCCAACTATACTGCTTCCAACCATCACCTCCTGCTGATTATAACCTGTATATAACAGTCCATTACGCCTACATGCATGTGTCATTTTGCTAACAAAGCTATTCTTTCTGCATCTTTTTCTTCCCACAACCCCATCTTACTTTTTTATGCGCTAAAATTGTATCTTTGCTGAATTACGATTCTGCCTACAGTTCAGTTATGTCATTACCACTCTCGTAAAAGTACAGTTTTGCTTCCACCAAGTATCGCTCTTCTTATTTTGTCTGCATTTTATACTACCCACATCACATTTCTACCTACAGACGCATCCTGCCTTAAACCAACTGTTAGCCTACGGTCCAATTATAACTTGATCTGATTTTGCTGTAAGAAACGGATGTACTCCGAATAGGAAAGGATTTCACTGTAACGGCACTTGATTGTTGGATCAGAGATTTGGGGATTCAAACGGTTTAAATGCATTGACAAAGTACACCTCGCGCGTAAACAGTTCCATAGTGTATATCAGTAAAGCCCAACATTTAGTATATATGGAACATGCTGGAGATTCACCTTGCATATCTTGCATATCTTGCATACCTTGCATATCACCTTGAAATATTCTGTTTTCTGATGGTTATGGTTTTGTATGACTGAGCCAGTCGGTTGGCCATGTAAGCTTTTTTTTGTATCAATTTCGAGAAATAAACATTCTGACCATGATTGGCGGTCGCCATTGAACACTAAATGATTCACACAAACTGTTTATGAGCTTACTTCAACCAGAAACTTATCACATTTAACATACAAGACGTTATGATATTCATTAATACGATTTGGACTTGATCTGACAAACCTTATTTGTCAATGAAGGGAGAGTACAAGTACAACTATTTTTGTTTATCAGTCTTGCGAATATATATATATATATATATATATATATATATATAATGTGTGTGTGTGCGTGTGTGTGTGTGTGTGTGTGTGAACTACTATACCTTTCGAGGCCTGAAACTTTAGCGTTTACAAACAAAAAAGATCTTCGACTTGAATTACATTGAACTATGGAATAATAAACGAATGATTCGGTTAAATTGTTTCATCAAGTGTAATCTTGAAAACGGTAAAAAAAAATATCGAAAACACTTGCCCTTATTCACTTTCAACTTCTAAATTGCAGCTCAAGTGTAATGATGTTGTAAAATGCAGTTGAACTTAATCAAGTTTGAATGAGTTATTATGACAACTACAACTTTCCTTTGCAGGAAATGATGATCGCGTTGATATTTTTCTATGTGCATATGCCCATGTGGACTCCATCATCCGCCTGTCAGTGAACGGAAGCCACGTTGAAGAACATCCACTGACTCCTTCAGGATCAGCAGTTGGTATTGGTTACGACGTCGTCGAGGAAGAATTGTACTGGTCTGAATATTTTCCACCTAGAATAAGAAAAACAAACATGGATGGAACAGAGGTCAACGTTGTCTCGTCATCGCTCCTTGGTAAGTTATCGTCAACTGCAGGTAATACGAAAATATATTAGGATTAGCTCAGGGCAATACTTAGGTCTTCAGACAACTGTACGATCGACATGACAAACTTTCTCATGGTACTTAGTTCCTAATAAATCGGTTAAACCGAAATATCATGCACTTCACGGTTCAGAATTTCGAATTAGAACCGTACATGTACTTGCAAGACAAATATAACCGAAAGGAAATGCAGAACAATGACATAAAGTTATTCAACGAACGGATATAACTCTCATCTCATGTCCTCAAACAGGGGAATTGTATATTGGGTACGCTTCAGCTGGACTAGTGCAACTAGTTTTGCTATACCGAACATCACGAATTATAGAATGGTAAACTTTTGATTTTAAAAGTGTGAATATTTAACGTCGCATTATTATGAACTTAGATGTGGTGGTATCCATTCAAATATGACACTTTTGTATTTTGGATATTGGTCAATTGAGCACAAACTTAAAAGAGCGTTCAACAATAGGCAGTTAAATGGAATATATCATAATGAGGACGGGGGAGGATCAGCGGAGGTGGAAGAGCTTAAGCGTCCATCCCCTCCACTCTAATGAAATCGCATCCAAGCCCATTGCTTGTGGGTCTTGCTCTGGTGATACAAAGATTGGCAGCTGAAAGGTTTAGACAAGACGAAACAAAGTCCTCCAGGGCAGTCCCGAACACAATGCCCTGAACACTCGCGGATTCAGCTGTCACTCCGTTAGATGCGCATCGGGACAAGACAGAGTGTCTGCAAAAACGTTATTGGATTAAAGTGCGGGCTGTTCTATATCGAGAGGCTGTCGGAGGGTACCGGAAACTCTGACTATTGGGAACGTCCGGAGTCTGAACCACTAGTGAGAGCTCAAAAGAAAGTTGTCTGATAGAGAACGACAAAAACTTTAGGAGTACAAAGCCAATCACTAGAGAGTGATGACTTAGTGATTTTAAAACAAATATTTAATCATCAAACATTTTCATTTACAAAGGGTTATTTCAGTCGGAGACGAGTTTATTACAATTTGAGGCAAGACATACACTATTGGCCTTCTTGCCCTGAATTGTAATAAAATTTTCAGAAATCAATTTTAAACCAACAATTCCGACAGAAAATGTATTCTAAAAACCTAAAAAACATTAAAAAACAGCTAATTTTGTTTCAAATTAACAAAATATTTTTTTTTCTGTAACAAAGTACAAAAGATTTCAATGAATTTCAAAGAAAACAATTTTGGAACATGTCCGTATCTATTTGAGGTAAATTCAGCGAAATTTAAGGGGAAATAATATAAGATTTTCGTATTAAGCATAATTTTGAATGTACAACTCCAAACATTGTACATGTAATAACGTGCAAAGGCTGAATTAAACAGCATATCAGACAAACAGAAAATCTGCCAGCCCGAGTTTGTGTCAACAAACAACAGAGGTACGCTGTATTCCTCTCAGTAGACATTTGTACGTTTGGGCGAAAGGAAAGACAACACAAGTTAGACAAATTCAAAGGAATATTAAAAAAGAAATATCTTATGAAGAAATACGAAACTAAGCTGAATGCTTTTAAATGCTATAACGTAATTTAATACGATGATCTCATGACGACCAGTGTATCAGTGTGATTAGGTATGTTGTAGAAATACATACTTCAAAATACCGATACGCTGGTCGACATGAGCTCATCATATTAGACACATCGATTATTCCAGTGAAATCCATCGGATGTTTAACTTTTCCTTATGTATAACCTTACTTCACACGAGAAACACCTATTCTTTTATTAATGATATGCTCATTCAGATGAACATAAACCTTATTAAGTCAAGTGTGTTATTAATGGAATTGATACTCATATAGTTTGCTGTTTTTTTTCTAGAAAGTAAGGACATTGGTACTCTTTTTATATACTTTTGTTAATAGCATTCGAAGGTTAATGAAACATATTAACTATTAACCATTTAGCTGTTAAAATCATTAATAATGAGAATAATGAAACCACGTCAAACTCTTTAATGAAGTTTCACAGATTTCCCATTTTAACCATATCTTACATGGGTTTTTTAGTTTTACATTTTTACATTTCATTTCAACCAATTTATACAGTATAACATTAGGCAGTGATAAATGAATAGAAAACACAATTAAGCATCCCTAGAATTTAAACGTAATAGTGAGTTGTGAAAATGTTTAGATAAATCGACTGAATTTAGCACTCATCACATTAAAATAGTACGTTTCGTAAGTTACTTATTTTATACATTTAAAACAATTCTTACTGACATGTTGAAGGTTACAAAATAAATATCGCACATGTGCCGATACGAAGCGATAACATAAGATTCCAAATTTAAAGAAATCAATATTGTCATCTTTTTTAGTTTCACGAATCAAACCATATTTATCATCAATAATAAGTTACTAACTAACTAATAAGTGTTGAAATTTCATCCTTTTTTTCAATAATGATACTCCAAATGGTATATCATACGATTTTAAAAATACATTAAGATTATTTTGAGTTCAATTAGTTAGTCAATCTTTGATATAAATGGATCAGTACAATACTGTGTGGATATTATTAGAAACTTAAATTAAGTATTCAGCAAATTTGCTGATTTCATTTGTTATTTGAATGTTTATTATTATTAGGGGAGAGAGAAAAAATAGTTTTACTTTATTCGAGTGTCCCGCAGTTAACAATACAGCACAAGAATACAGATAAAAGACATTTGGTAAAACTGTGATCGACCTATGAGACACGTTAATCATTAAAACATATATATTAACCAAATTAGGAAGTCTGGAAAACCTATTGTTATTATCGTGTTGTTTTTAGGCAAAAGTCATGAATACCTATAATTCGTATCATGTTGTTTTTTTCTTTTGTCAAGCTTTATTCAATATTTTCTGTGCAGAGCATTCTCGCATCCTTTTTTAATAACAACAATACATAGAGCTATGTTTGATAGTTCTTGTTGAAGCTGAATAACTGATTTTTAACGTTACATCTCAATTTCGACAGAATTTCGACTTTAAAAGGGGCGAATTCCAATAAGACACTTAATATTTCTCTTTAGGATCTATAAAAGGGTTGAATCCTTAATTAGCTTGCAAACATCTGTATATTATTAAATGGTGTGAAAAGGTTAGAAAGTTCCAAACAGAGATGAAGCTATATTATCCTGGCATACAATGAGCTTCCTCTACCGCCAGAGGTCACACGCTGCCACGCAAAGCATGAACAATAAACTGTCAACTGATCTCTGTCAACTATTATAAGTTTGAATAAAATATCACTATAATGAAGAAGCCACTGCATGTGAAGTTTTTAAGGGCCACAACAGAGAGTGAATAGTTGAGACAGAACATCAACACATACTATGGGCATACTTTAAGGAGAAGGTCCCATTTCTACATAAGTTGTAACATTGAGGAATGAATAAAGGAACAAGAGGAAAGTTGAAAGGACTATTTTAAAAATAAGATGTTTGATGTTTGAATATTTTTGTGGGAATGTTTTCGTAATGGAAAACAATTTCGTTTGGAACAGTTAGATTAAAAATGATTTCTGAAAACTGCCATTGTCCTTTCTTTTTGTCATTCTGTATGTCTATCACTAAACATTTCCGCTATGTCAGATTCTGATTCTAGCAATAAGATCTCACTTTGAACAAGTTAAGTCAATCGTTAACGAAGATTTGTATGAAGAAAAAGCAGATGTACCAAATAATCGGGATCGTCATGCTAGCAAAAGCACATCTCGTTTCTATGCCTCACGTTTATCTATTCCATTATTTAACAGTTGAAATGAAATAAATCACATCTGTATGGTATTATCTCAACGTCGGTTGATTCATTAAAAGTTAAGCTTATGATGTAAATAAACTATGGCAATTGTTTTACTGTCGCCAAGGACTGGGCATACTAAAAATAACTGAACGATTTTAAGAAAGAGAAATAAACAAAACTACCTTGTAAAGGTTACTTCCTAATTCCATTGTAATCTGTTGTCACTATTATTATGGTTGATGATGATGGTGTGTGATAAACCACTTGTTTAACGTCAGCTTTGACATTAAAGTCTTTTCACTGACTTCTTTTCTTTTCGAGCAGTGACGGAGGATTTATTATGAACATATCCGTACTTACTTCTATGGATTTTCTGCACTTTGGAAATTTCATTGGCTGTTTGCTTTGACCAATACATCTCAAGCTCAGTAATGTTTGACATAATACACTACCAATTTAAGTTTATTTAAACATCAATCGTGTCACCGTGCTCATGAAGTCAAAGGATTGTCACTTAGGCCCCATTTATTGTAACAACATACCCGTAACACACATCCTGTCAGCACGCTCTCTTGCACATCCGGAATTGTATAAGACGATTGTGAGTTGATCAAAGTTCTATCATTTCAATTCTTTCATTTGAAAATGGGAAAGATACATATATTCCATATTTTTATTGATTTGATTTAAACAGTATTTTATTTAAAAAAACACATGATTTACCATCAAAAAGTACATGCAATATAAAATGTAAGGAAAATGGATCAGCAATGATTATCCATAAAAACATTGTTACATGTAATGATGCAGTGATGCTTTCGATTTCGTTTTTAGTTTAGAGGCTGTAAGATGTAACAATGTTTTAAGATTTTTCCTTTTTGTAAATTACCTAATTTTAATCTGATCGAGGATGAATACATGTTCTCGTTTTACTGTAAAGCCTATTAAGACATACGTAAATTTCGTGGTAAATAATTGAAATATCCCATATCACAATACAGTTTCCTAAATCTGATGTCCTCATATAATGTAAATGTTGTAAATAATTTATGCCTTTTTAGCTCATCTGGCCTGAAAGGCCCGATGGGCTTATGGCATGGCATGGTATCCGGCGTCCGGCGTCCTGCGTCAATCCATCCTTCTGTCTGTAAACTTCTTGCATTTTCGTCTTCTTCTCCAGAGCTGAAATTTTGTGTGCAGATTCCTTGGCCAATGGGGATTTTGTAGATTTCGTGACCCCGTGACCTCAAAAGGGGTCACAGGGGTCACAACCCCAAAACCTATTTTTCATCTTCTTCTCCAGTTCCAGAGGGTCTAGCGAGCTGAAAAGTAGTGTGCAGACTCCTTGGCAAATTGGGATACTAAATTGTAGATTTCGTGACCCCGTATCCTCAAATGGGGTCATATTGGTCACAACCTTAAAAACCTATTGTCATCTTCTTCTCCAGTTCCAAAAGGTTTAGAGAGCTGAAAAGTTGTGTGCAGACTCCTTGGCTAATGGGGATTCTAAATTGTAGATATGGTGATCCCGTGACTTCAAATGGGGTCACAGGGGTCATAACTCCAAAAACCTAATTTCATCTTCTTCTCAAATTCCAAAAGGTCTAGAATGCTGAAAAGTTACAGGGGTCACAATTTCATCTTCTTCTCCAGTTTTGAAAGGGATTCTAAATTGTAGATTTGGTGACCTTGTGACCCAAATCTAGGTCACAGGGGTCATGATATAAGAACCTATCTTTTGCTTGTAAACAATGTATTACTTGAGATAACTTAAATATTTACCCTTAGATAGTAAATCCTGATGAGCTACAGAGCCCATGGCTCTATTTTTATATCATGCTAGGAAAATGAGAAAGTCTGATGTTTTTCAGTAAAGCTCATGCAATGTAATCTGATGAATGTTTATGTTAGGTCAGTGGTATTGCACTGAATCTAAGTTCACCGTGGGGTGCCCGGGTTAGAATAGGCCCTCAGTTCCACCTGCTTGTCGTAAGAGGCGACTAAAAGGGGGCAGTCTGTTTGCCGTGGACTGCGCGGGTGGAGGAAGGATTCCTGGTGGTTGAGGGTTGAGTGTAGCAGAATGCTACCACTGACCAATACACTGCTTCGGCCCCGACTTCATCTAGACAGTTGGCCAGATTGGTCCGGTCTGGTCAATCGGCTGGTCATGCCAAGCACTTGGTTGCGCACATCTTTGCTATCCTTCTTCTTATGCTGCTACCTCTCTTTACAATTATTTTCTTTACTTTCTTGGTGCTCTCTTGCATACCTTCACCACATTTCCTTCCTGATGATGTACTATCCCTACTCTCTGCACCCTTTCTTAGTGCTGTCTTGCACAAATTCATCAACTTTACTCGGCTTCAAAGATAGCAGTGGCCCATGGGCCAATCCAGTGAAACATTGGCAACGTTTTAGTGGAGTATATCGTTATGGTATCCCAGGTGCAGTCAGCAGGAGACCCGCTGACACACAGCACTGCCCTTGTTGGTGCTCCGTGGTGGTTGGGGATCCAGGTTGATGAATATTTACAAACCGAACAAGACTCGTTCAGTAAAAAACAAGCGAAATTTGTCAACGGATGATTGTCCCTCTTCTGAGGAAGAGGCAATATCATCAAAATCAACTAAAATTTCAAAATCATCCAACCTAAAACCTTCATCTTCTTCTTCAAATTCCAGCACCGTTCCTCGATTTCTGGTCATATCATCCACTGATGATGAACCTCTCCGTCTGAATCCTTTCGCCACCGCCAAGACCATTCAAGGTCTAGCCGGTGATGTAAAGGATGTAAAGAAGATTAGGCATGGGTACCTTTTGTGGAAGTAAAATCAAAACAACAGGCATCATCTCTACTAACCTTGCAGGCCATTATTGACAAACCTGTTAAGGTTACTCCTCACACATCGCTAAACAGCAGCAAAGCCATCATCCGGGACAAGGATCGCTGTCTCGATGATTCCTCCGAACAGGAGCTCCTTGACAACCTGAAGAGCCAGGCAGTGACTGCTGTCAAGCGGTTCACTATCAAGAAGGAGGATAACATCATCAAGACGCGCACCTATCTCTTAACATTTTCAACTCCACAAGCTCCAAAAACAGTGTATGCAGGATATTACAAACTCCCTATGGAGCTGTATATCCCTAACCCCCTCCGTTGCAACCGGTGCCAGAAGTTTGGCCATGGAAGCAATTCCTGCAAAGTGGATGAGCACGTCTGTCCACAAACTCGACGATGAAAGCCAGACAAATGCAAGGAGTTGCCGAAATGCGCCAACTGTACTGGCGAACACTTGGCTTCCTCCAAGGAGTGTCCATGGAGGCAACAGGAATCCAAAATACTCAAACTTAAATTCACGCAGAATATCTCTTTCCCCGAAGCAAAACGCCTTGTTCTTGAGGGTCCTAAACCCTCATACTCAACCATAGTATCATCAGCAACTGCCACTAAATGCTCTATATCAACTCAGACAGACATTCAGTGGGTGAGTGATCTCCCAACTCAAAACAAACTCCGCAATTCAACTTTTTTCACAAAAGGTACCATGACATTCCCTCTTCTGTCCCTTCAAGAGCCTGTCAAGCTGACAGGATCTAAAATACCTCCAACTGCAAATAAAAATTCAAAACCATCAACTTCAAAACATACTGCCAAAAACTCCAAATCTAAAACAGCAAACCGCACTCCCAAAGGCCTAAGGAGTGCGGTCGAGGTCTATAACAAGTATGGATCTCTTGACCTTGAGTCTGATGACCTCCTTATGGACGCATCAGACATAGCGTCTGTTAACAATTCGCCCAAAAAGGGGCAAAGGGTGCAGTCCAATGACCGTCGCTTCTCCCCGGTAAAACATCCACCATGAGGCTTTTAATATTATATTTTATCCTCGCATCTATGGCGATTCTCCAGTGGAATTGTCGAGGCTTTAGGGTCAATTTTAACGAATTGGGCTTGCTAGCCCAAAATTACAATCCCAAAGCATTATGCCTTCAAGAAACTCATTTTAAAGAATCTGATAAAGTTGCAATGAGACCATTCACTTTTTATAATTCTTTCTCCCCTTCTGCTGATAGGGCAAAGGGGGGTGCATCAATTTTAATACGTGATGGAATTATCCACAGAGTAATTCCATTAAAAACACTATTACAAGCTGTAGCTGTCAGCTTATCATTATTTAAAACTTTAACTCTTTGATCTTTATATATTCCACCTTCTCAAGATTTTACTAAAAAATATCTTGATCAACTTGTTACCCAATTACCTAAACCTTTTATTATCATGGGTGACTTCAACGGTCACAATCCCCTCTGGGGTAGTAATACCCTAGACTCTAGGGGTAAACTACTCGAAAGTTTCCTCACCCAAAATTAGTTATGTCTATTCAATGATGGTTCAAACACATATCTACATCCTGCTACAGGATCATATACAGCTATAGATTTATCAGTAACTGATGCATCCCTTTAACATGACTTCTCATGGTCAGTACATGAGGATACATGTGGGAGCGACCAATTCCCAATTGTATTGGAACCCTCATCACCTATTCCCGAGGAGCACAATCATCATTGGAAATTTTCCAAGGCTGATTGGGGTACATTTTCTGCCCTATGCCGTGATCGTATTATATTTGATGAAATAGTTAATGCAACTGATCCTGTTGAGGCCTTCTCTCAAGGTCTCATTGATATAACAACTGAAACTATCCCTAAAACCTCGGCAAATCCACGCATTCATAAAAAAGCTGAACGCAAGCTCAGTTAAAGACCTACAAGAATTAACTTAGATAACTGTCGCAAGGCTCGAGCTAAAGCTTGACGCACAGTCAACCAACAAAAACGCGAATCTTGGCGAGGCTATGTCTCTAGGATCAATTCCAGAACACCCATCAGCAAAGTCTGGAATTGATTAGTAGAATTAAAGGCAAAGGTTCAAAATCTACAATAAAACATCTAAAGGTCAACGATGACCTTCTCACCTCAAAATCTGACATTGCAAATAAGTTGGCTGAAACAATCTCAAATTCTTCTTCTGCAAATTATTTCGAAAAATACCAAAAGGTACAGGAAAAACGACCACTTAATTTCAAATCTGACAATGGAGAGGATTATAATGAACACTTTTCCTTGTCAGAGCTTCAAACTGCACTTTGATACAGCTACCGGCCCTGATGAAATCCATTATCAGCTTCTAAAACATTTACCAGAACCTTGCCTTGAGGTCCTACTTCATGTATTTAATCACATATGGGTAACTGGTGAATTTCCATCTTGTTGGCACAATGCTACTATTGTGCCTATCCCAAAACCTGGGAAGGATCATACAGACCCTTCCAACTACCGTCCTATAGCCTTAACAACTTGTGTATGTAAAACTATGGAACGGATGATCAATGATCGTCTAGTTTGATACTTGGAAACTAATAAATTATCAACTGATATTCAATGTGGTTTCCGCAAACAAGTAGTACCACTGATCATCTTGTTCGTTTAGAATCATTTATTCGTGATGCATTTATTAACAAACAACATGGTGTGTCTGTCTTTTTCGACTTAGAAAAAGCTTACGATACTACATGGAAGCATGGCATCCTAAAAGATTTATTTGAATTTGGCTTGCGAGGTCGTATGCCTCATTTTATTTCCAATTTTTTACATGATCGCCAATTTAAAGTGCGCTTGGACTCCACCCTTTCTGATTTCTGTGATCAAGAAATGGGTGTCCCACAAGGTAGCATTTTATCTGTCACATTATTTAGCATTAAAATCAACAGCTTGGCTAAAGTTTTAAATGACCATACAGATTGTTCACTTTTTGTTGACAATTTTGGAGTTTCCTGTAGAGGCAAAAATATGCCATCAATCGAGCGCCAAGTGCAACTCTGCCTCAATAAAATCCATCAATGGTCGTTGGAAAACGGATTAAAATTTTCCAAAATTTTCTTGTGTGCATTTTTGCACCCAGATCCAGAACTATTTTTGGATAAAACTCCAATCAAAGTCGTTCCTGAGGCCAAGTTTCTTGATCTAAAGCTAAATGCTTAAAGGCATTAGACCTTTTAAAGATAGTTTCAAATAATAAATGGGGTGGAGATGAAAAAACTCTTCTTCATCTCTATCGATCACTCATCTGCTCCAAACTTGATTATGGATCCATAATATATGGATCTGCCCGCCCCTCATATATCAAAATGCTAGATACAATCCACCACCAGGGTCTCAGGCTTTGTCTTGGAGCCTTCAGAACTTCACCTGTTGAAATCATATTTCAACAGGCATTTTTGAACTACGTGATTTTTTCGCAGATTATAAACCAATTTACACTGACAGTTCTAAGGATGGACCCAAAATGGCAGCAGCAACTGTGACTCCTTCAACAACATATGCTTCAAGGCTGAATGATGGCAGCAGCATCTTTACTGCAGAAGCTAAGGCCATCCTTAAGGCCGTCCATCACATTAAAAACTCAACCCCTAATAATTACATTATTTTTTCCGATTCACTTTCTTGCTTACAAGCAATTAAAAACTGTAAGAGTGATCACCCAATTATCAGGGATATTTTATTACTTCATAATTCTTGTCTCCAATGCGACATCGTCTTCTGCTGGCTTCCTAGCCATATGGGTATAAGAGGTAATAACAAGTGTTTGCCACTAACATGGCAATGTCCCCCGCCGGGGACATTCAGTTAGTAAGACACATCATTGGAGCTACTTTATATATTGCATTACTGGTAAAGAGGTCCATGATGATCAGCAAATTTTAACACTTTGGGTGCTTGAGTTCATGAAAGATCGTGTTCATAAGAGTTCTAAAAGTGGTCAAAGTGTTGTGGTGACCTTGAAAACAAGGTCAAGGTCACCAAATATACTGATGTGTGTGTCATCCCCCAATGTAGGCTAACACCAAATTTGAAGAATTTGGATGCAACACTTCATGAGATATAGGGTTAACAAGAGTTCAAAAAGTGGTCAAAGTGTAGAGGTGCCCTTGAAAATAAGGTCAAGGTCACCAAATCGAATGGTGTCTGCGTGATCCTCCAATGTAGACTGACACCAAATTTGAAAACATTTGGTCCAACCGGTCATGATATATAGCATAAGCAAGAGTTTGAAAAGTGGTCACAGTGTCGTAGTGACCTTGAAAAAAGGTCACCAAAATCGACCGGTGTCTGCGTCTTCGCCAAATGTAGGCTGACACCTAATTTGAAAACATTCGGTCTAACCAGTCATAATAAATGGTGATAACAAGAGTTCGAAAAGTGGTCAAAGTGTTGTAGTGACCATGAAAATAAGGTCACGGTCACCAAAATCCCCTGGTGTCTGCGTCATCCCCAAGCGTAGACTGACACCAAGTTTGAAGACTTTGAGTCCAACGGTCAAGATGTATCGGATTAACAAGAGTTAGAAAAGTGGTCAAAGTGTTGTGGTGACCTTGAAAATAAGGTCAAGGTCACCAAAATCAACTGGTGTCTGCGTCTTCCCCCAATGTAGGCTGACACTAAATTTGAAGACTTTGGATGCAATGCTTCATGAGATATCGCGTAAACAAGAGTTCAACAAGTGGTCAAAGTGTCGTGGTGACCTTGAAAATAAGGTCAAGGTCACCATAATCAACTGGTGTTTGCATCTTCCCGCAATATAGGCAGACATCAAATTTTAAGACTTTGGATGCAATGCTTCATGAGATATCACGTAAACAAGAAATGTGACGTACGTACGGACGCCGCTGAATACATAGTCCCCCGTTCCGCGTTGCGGCGGGGGACAACAAAGCTCGGTAGCTAAATCAGCATTAAACCTCAAACATATTTCTCCTACTAAACTTCCATATACAGATTCTAAACCTGCTATTAAATCTTACATTAAACAACGTTGGAAGTCCCAATTGGACCAACAACAGTATAACAAACTTCAACAAACTATTCAACCTCATTTAGGTTACAAATCTTTATCTTCTTTTACCCGGCATAAAGCTTGTGTTCTACGACGATGTATTGGACACACTCATCTCACTCATTCTTTTCTTTAAAAGTGAGAAGACCCCCCAATGTTAATTCCCTGCCAGTGTCCCCTCACAGAAAAAAATCATTTTGTGTGAGTGTTGGGACACCGCGCACATCAGGGAAACATTTTATCCTGATATTCCTTTATCTCAAGTTTTTAGTCAATTTGGTGAACACCGCATTTTGAAGCAGTCAATATATTTGACAAATTGTAAATTTTATCTTTTCTATCAGCTTTTAACAAAATTGTGATATTTTGCTGATGTTTTTTATGGCCTTTGTGTCATGTCTTTTTGCTTTTGCAATTATTTTTATATTTATCAATTGACTAAAATTTCTCGCCACTTATGGCTGCGATACTGCCGAAGCGGCGTTAAGCAATAATTCACTCACTCACTCACTGAATCTAAGTTATTGTAAATGTACACGACTATTCATTTAACCATAGCCCGATTTTCCCCCTTGAAAAACTGTAAACCTGTAACAATTTTGAAAAGTATATGTTTTTCTTAGTTATAATCCATTATGCTTTTATGAATGATAAAAGGTCACCATGAGAAATATTGACGCAGTAGACCTCAAACTATATAGGCCTCTTCAAACACAAAATCAAGCAAAACAAAAAATAAATAATAGTGATGTTTATAATTGAAAATTGCTTGATCGTTTTTATTTTTGAATTGTCAGTTAATCATTCAAAAAAATATTTAACACCAAAAAAGAGCACTCAATTCGATTGATAAAAAAAACAAATCTAAAATCAGCGATTGAATATAAAAAATGCTTCAAAAACTTCGAAATTACTCTCTACAGACGCACACATACCCATTCTATCGGAAACTTGCAATGTCAAAAGTTGTTATTATGTTTTAAACCAATTATCAACGAAAATCGAAAATTCGCCTAAGGATTTCTATGAACGCAACTCCTGAGTATGCCGTCACATCGCAAACGAAAGCCAAGCTTCACTCCACTCGGCGAAAGTGTTTTAAGAGTGAGATAATTTGCAGGCGAATTTTACTCACTTTGAACGGCGACATCTTGGTAAGCAGGTGATGCTTAAAAATAATCTTTTGTCGTTTGTTTAATTGAAAGTATTGTCTATATTGTCTATACGACTTAACATCGAGAGAAAAACAGAGAGATTATATTTCCTTTAATACTAAGAAACAAACTGCTGTTTCAGACTCCCATCCCTATGGTTTAACTGTCGACGGTGTAGCAAGAAAGTTGTTCTACACAGCACAAACTCTTAATTTGATAGTAAGCATGGACTTGACGGGAGAACACGCACAGGTTATTCTGGATGAGTCAAGTCTACAAAATCCTGCCCCTATAACACTTGATGAACAAAAGCGGTGAGTGCTGCATGTACTGTGTATGGTGTAATATATATAGAATCTTGCCCAAGTGTCTTCTGATATCAAATATATCAACACGAGATGATAAAAGTTACAAATATCCGAGGCTTGCCGAGGATATTTTGACTTTTATCAACGCGTGTTGATATATTTGATATCAGAAGGCACGGGGGTGAGATTCTATTTATCATCCAAAATCATTCTTCGTTAGTTTTTAATGAAAAATGAAAATATCTGAACACAAAACTGCCATCCGGCTTCAAGTGCTGTGATATCATAGCATTGTGACGTCATCGCATTGTGATGTCATTACTTGATGATGCAAAATCATTGTGATTTCATGCAGCTGACGTCAACAGGGCATTGTTCAAAATCTACTGTCAAAATGATATCTCCTAGGAGACATCGCTTAATCTCTTACAAGCGATATCTCCACAATCTCATCAAACTCGATTAATAGAATGATTGCTAAGATTTAAAGACTTTACTCAAAATTAGATTGTGAAATGGTTGTAAAGGTAAATGAAAACATTCAAAGCATTATTGGGGATTCAGTTATGAACTACACCAATTGAAATATCTTCATTTTCAGAATATGTGCAATTTAAATATTATACAGACACAGATTTTGTTTATTTTTGTAGAAAACTCTTTTTCGGCCATCAACTGGGTTCTAACAGGATCTCATCATCTGGATATGACGGCAGTGATCACGTCACGCTTGCATTGGTCAAGAGATATGCATTCGGATTAACTCTTGATACAGAGAGTAATTAAGTACATTTTTAAGAGGTTCAGTTTATGGACTGTATGGATGAATGAGTAATGTGGATGTTAAACCAAGTATGTTTAATCTTAGTTGGAATGTTGTTTCTTTAAAGGTGCTTTTCGTTAAAAGAAACCGATTGAAGCTTAAAATCAAGAGTTGAATGTTAAAAAAAATGGTCATCATTACAAAAACATGAATACTGAAACAATGAAAACTGAATACAAACTAGGATTGTACGAGGGCAATACTTCGGATCGTTGTACAATCGCCACAATCGCAAATCGCCTTTTCTCACTTCGTCTCAACTATTCATTTAGTTATTTTGCATTATTTGTTACTGAGAGAGTGCCTTTTTGTGAAAATAGAAATGGTGGTTTAAGCGTAAGTCGCAAGTCTTTAGTTATATTTTGAAAGTTTTGCCAATGTTTAAGAATTAAATTTTGAAAATGTCAATCCTTCAAAAGTTCTACTAACCGTTACCGAACGATTTCATTATAATTGATTCTGGTACATTATATATTTGTCTTCATTCCCGGAACAAATGGTAAACCTCCCGGCCTTTGTCTTTGAGTAATCTGCCTGTTCTCATTTCAGATACCTTTTAATGCTCACCGTGAATACATTATTTCTGAATAATATTGTTTTCAGTACAATGCATCAGCTACATTTTGTACCCTTGTCAGCTTTGTTTTGCAAGTTTGTTCAGAGGAGAAAAGTTTTGAAGATAGGTAGGAAGAAAAATCTGAAAATACTCTTAATGAGAATCACCAGTCGTTTAGCATAGCCATGCACATTATTATTATTTTACATATATGTTTTACTTCTTTACAGATGAAGTCATATACTGGTGCTCTGATACCGGATGGATCGAGTCGATGTCTTATGATGGATCAAACAGGAGAGAACTGCCTGACTCTGAGGATTTATATTTTAGAGATATTTTTCTCTTGTATAACACTTTATACATTTCATCAAAAGGTCGGTAAGTCAGTGTTAATGGCGAATCTACCATCAAATATGTAAATACAAAATGAGAAGGGTCTGTAGATGAATAAGGCAGAATGTACTGTAGAACACTTTGCAATTAGAAGAATGTTTATTGTTTGAAGTTTGTGTGTGTGTGTGTGTGTGTGTGTGTGTGTTAAATCGTGCATTAATGATTTTTTGTTTCAGAGTGTATAGCAGACAAATAGATTCAAATGTGACAACTGAAATATCCTCGTCGCGGAAGTTTTGGGATGCACGAATATATGTGCTATCGGATACAAAAAGTGAGAAGCAAATGTGAACATATACATTCCTAGTATCAATGATCATTTTCAAAATGATCGTCGCCTCTAAGGTCGTTTTCATCATCATAAATATTATAGTATCATAAACATCTACAACGGGTACTACAAAACAGTCCAATTTGATCAAAGTTTTCACTGCACAAACCTTCTAAAACATTCAGGTTCGCCTTTTTTATTCACATGGTGAAACAGAAGGTGTTCCATAATGTTCAAATAATAATAAACACATGTGCACATATCACATTATCCCAGCTGCCATCAACTTCTCAACGCAAAGCGTACTTCCTGCCAGTCTCCACCACTGGCTGATTTCATCCTCGCAGTATTTCCCCGGCTTTCCATGCTAAGATTGTGGATTGCTGTACCTAAAATGCATAACGTGCTCTCATTTCATAGCAGAGAAACCTTAAGGAAATACTGCAAGGCTTAAATAAGCCATATATATCACGATTTATCGTAGTTCATCAGCTGATACATCTTAATAAAACGATTCGTCACTGAAGTTGGCCGTAGCAAGAATAAAGGGCCCACTTTTCCCCAATTCAAACATTAAATAACAGATCTTTAAGATTGTATTACACCCAAACGTATGCCAAACATTTGTACATGTATGACATTTAAGAAACTCATACAAGAACGTTTGGCCGTCGCTCTCATTGGCTATCTAAAAGATCCACTCTCGTTCAGGGAAAGTCAAATATTACCCTTCACAATCTCCATGAACAACCGGCCACTGAATAATATGATGTGAAAAAATTCTTTTGTGAGAAAGAAATGGTGAAACGGGACATGAAGTTTCACATTTCATTATAAATGTAATGGACGGTAACGTTGTTTTTATATTTTAAAATGACACTCAAGAGTATATGGTTCTTGTATACATGTATATCACAGTGGCTAGTTGTAAGAGAAAAAGAGAAAAGAGAGAACGCCAAACATACCCTCGTGATAACTGCGAGCGTTGACTGGAACGACAGATCTGAAACAACACATCTGACGATCAACGCTGATACAAAGTAATTCCCGTAAACATGTCAGGATTGCGAGAAGAATTACTGCTTCTTGTACATCGCGATGTCAACATTTCTAGACAATAAACCCTTTTTATCAAATCATTCCTATGAAAACAGAGGTTGGACAAGTATTAGATAATTCCTTTTTTCAAGTATTGACATTATTGGTTCACTTTATCTGAAGATAAGCCGAAGGTTGAGTCCCGACTGATCCACACGGACGACTTCCACAGTGAGTTGGTGTTCCTGTGTAACTTCACCCAGCACTCAGAGGACGTGTTCTACAGCACCAGATGGTTCCTGGAGGAGGAGCTGGTTCTGAGTTCAGATCCGGAAAGATGGTCCAATGGCAGTGTCATTGAGCACCAGGTCTTGACAGAGACACACCTGAAAGAGACCAACATCACATCATACGGCATACAGGTGAAATGAAGGCGGAGGAACTGCCCAGTTTCCAAGCTCGTAACTCCAAAAGTCCAAACCCAATGAAACCAATTTTGGAACATTAGTGTTTAAATGAGACATCATGCGAATTGGAATAAGTCATATGATATTGGAAGATTAAATTAATAAACAACAAGCTAATTAGCTAATGTAGATACTCAAATATTTCACTGATTGTGTGAAATTATCAATAATTGCCAATGTGAGAAGTTTGTAATTTATTTTACACCCTGTTAATCGTGATCAATCTGAGTGCATTGCACACGCTACAATACATAACAGGTAGTTATAAACACTTCTGATTGATCCAGATATCCTGTTCTATTGAGGCTACATACGAAGAAGGAAATGTTTCAACCCCTGCCGTCAGGTCAAGGAAGAAATTTGTCGGAGTTCAGGTAAAGCAAGTAACCATTGATGTTTAAATGACAAAAAGTGAAATATCAATGAATAAAATGTGGCTTGTGCAAAATGACGGTGTTTTGCAGTTTGTAGTTGATGCTGTTGAAACAACACTTGGTTGTGGTGGTAGTCAAAGCAACGATAGTTCTGGTGGTTGTAAAAAAGGTAAAGTGTTTTTGTGGCATATGTGCAGAGAATGCAAGACAATTAGACATCATTCTCATTAGTGTATTCCGCGGCAACGTGGAATGTGGAAGTATGTATTCAGCGGTGTCCATACATCCGTAATTCGTCTGTATGACGGTTTGTATGTCCCAGTCTTGTTAACGGATATAAATATACCAATGTCTTTAAATTCAGTGACAGTCTATATTTGCGGATTACTTAGCAATCGGTTGACTTTGGGACCTTGACCTTATTTTCAATGTAACCACAAGACTTTGACCACTTTTCAGACTCCTGTCACGATCGGTTGTATCCAATGTCTTACATTTGATATTTCTTGCTTATCGCAGGCACCAGTTGACTTTGGTGACCTTGACTTTATTTTTAAGGTAACCACAACTCTTTGACCACGTTTCTTATTAACACAGGATCTTATAAAGTGTGGAACCATAACGTCTTCAAATTTGCCGACAAAGGCACAGGCGTTGTTTTCAAGGTCACACGCTTTTTTTAAACGATGACAGATTATGCAGACACAAGTTATTTTGGATGACCTAGGCCTTTATTTTGCTTGTCTCATTGCTCTTAAGTGACATGTCATAGCCCTTAGAACCCATTTTTATCCGACCATTATGTAATATCGTGGGATATAGTCGTCGCCCTGTTCGTCCGTCCGTACGTCCGTCTGACCGTCCGTCCGTAATCATTTCGTTTCTGGAGCAAAACTCGAAAACCATTCATGATATGTTGAATTTGGACTTTGTTTAAAGACAGATTTGTTTCCGTAGCGGAGCTTCAAAACTATTCATCATATCTTCCTGAAACTTCGCAATGGTATTACCCACTAACTGAAGTGGTGCCATTTGATATTTTAAGATTTCTGAAGATTTTATTTGAAATGTGTTGAATTTAGACTTTGTTCAGAGACAGGTTCTTTTCCGGTGCTCAGATCGAAAACTCTTCAGCATATCGTCCTGAACCTGTGCATTTTTATTAACCACTAATTGAAGTGGTGCCTTTTGATATTTTCAGATTTCTGAATTATTATTTTTTCATTTCCATAGGACGTGTTGGATTTGAACTTGGTTCAGAGATAGGTCTGCTTCCGGAAGTACGGTTACGGTGACAATTATCTGTTAAAGATGTTTTTTACAATTTCTGGGGGACCAGTGGGATATGTCATCTTCTGATGACTCTTGTCTTCAAACTTGGGTGACCTTCTTTTTGGATTACGCAGACACCAATTAACTTGACGTTTTTCAAGGTCACCATGAAATTCTGATCAGTTTTCAAACTCTTGTTAATACTATATCTCATGAACCATAGCACTTTATGTCTTCAAATTTACTGATCATAATGACACATTTTACCAGTAATGCAATATATGAGGAATCACCTTTTGAATAAATGATATATTATACTAAACCCTGTATTAGCGGCGTGGGACATTGTCATGTTAGTGGTAAACACTTGTTAAAGTGGTTTGCTGTGACAATTATTGTGGAGCACATTGTCACTGAAATTCTGGTTGGGTGGTTGCGGATGGGTGGATGCGGATATTCTGATTATGGTTGCTATTTTAGTGATGAAGATGTTTTGTTAAGTTAATGCTTGAAATGGTTCCAATAGAAAAACGTATTGCTACAAGGGTTTTTTTCACCAAAGGATCCATTTCTAGGCAATATACAAGTTATTTTGAATTTCTAGTAATAAAAACTACAACAATAACATGTTCTATTAGTTCTTGATAACACATGTATCCTCATTTCTTCAGGTGTCAACAACATCAGTAAGCGTGTCCCAGGGAGCATCAACAGCCGTCACGCTCTCTCTGACTGATCCCTTTGGATGTGGAAAGTATACCAATAACGATGAATGCAGACTCAGGGTTAAAGTTCATACTTTACGTAAGTGTTCATTCATTTTCTCTGGAAGTATGTGTGCAAAATGGATATTGGGTCACCCAAAACCTTCCAATTGGATTCACTTGTTGTGAAAAAAAAATTATTTAGAGAAAAACTGCTTCATTCAAGGTAAAGCCGACAAATGTGAGCAGGCCGTTCTGATGCCCTCTGAGTGCGGTGCATCCTTTGTGGCCTCCCGCTGGGACGAGCCTGTCTCAATCTCCCTCTACGGTAAGGTGACCAGCACATATGGGTCCTTCAGCAGGAGGGTCAACTTGAAGCTGACGTCACCCAAGATGTGGGCTCATGAGATGTGGGGTGAAGCACAGCTCTCTCAGATACAGGTCAGTTGTCTCGTCATCTTTTGAAGGAAGCACACCATTCTCAGATATATGTCCATTTATGTCTTTCTAAGGATTAAAACATTTTAACCCAAATGGCCATTTGATTCTCATCCAAGAAACTCTCTCAGTCTTTAGTAAATAGTATTAGTATATAATAGTATTTAGTAAGTATCATACATTACTATTAGCTTATGACTATTTTATCAATAGGAAAGCTTAAAGGTTTTTTAGCCCAAGTCATTATCCAATACATTGACACAATTCATCATCCATGATTTTGCTAGTTTGTCTCATTGGAAATTGCAGATGCGATGACTGTCCGCCTCCTATATATCCAAACTCGGGTTGAGCTACACAATTATTTTGTTCTAACATTGTTTGTTTTAGGTACATCTCAGAAAGGATACCTCCCATATCAAATGGAAAAGTTGCTATTCAAATAATGACCCGAACATGAGGACATTTGATGGAAGGTTGTATGACATATGTACTTTTTATCAGGAATATCAATTCTTAGTGATTTGATAAACATGCGGAGTATCACATGGTGTTGTATTCTTATCAGTTTTCAGATAACCAATATTTTCAGTGAAGGGATGTGAAATATTGACATATTTCGATTAAAGGGATACAGTTAATGCTGCAATATGATAATAAAAAACATCAATCTACGATTGACTGTATGCTGTATTAATTTTTATTTGGAGGAATTTAATTTTTGTTTTTAGTAACATCAAACATATTATATATGCAGGATGTATGAACATCAGTACGGAGGGATTTTCACCTTTTACAAACATACAGAACTACCTCTGGAAGTAAGTAAAGAAGGAAGAAGAACATGTGATAATGAGTAAAATCGCCATCCCTCAAAGCAAACTTTACATAATACACATTTTGCTGTTAAATATATTACTATTATAATAGTGGATTACTTCACATTTACAAATAGTCAGTATTTGTGATAGTAATGTTTGAAAGGTCTGATGATTTGGATTAAGCCTGTGAATCAATATGCCATATTGCTATACCTGGCAAATATCTACGTTGTACATTCTAGGTTCAGATAATGACAGCTCGATGTAGCTACAGCCAGAACGCCTGGTGTAACTGTGGTGTGGTAGTGAGAGCTGGTAGGACGGTGTTTGAGATCAACAGGTGCCCTGGACAGTCTGATGTCTGGTTTATTCACTACACTCTGTGTGATGATGGAGGGGATGTACTGCAGGTCAAGAAGAAAGGAGGCATCTATGAAGTAATTACGCTCATGTACCCACATTCATCCTCGGTTACCCATGGTTTTATATATGCTCCGTTACTCTCCACTATATCACCCATGGGAAATCTTATCAGGGGAATCTGTTCTCAAATTACCCACCCTTGGCCAGCGTGACGAAGTCAGTAACAAAAGAAAATGCTCAATGGCATAAGACGGAAATGGCCAAGGGAGATAACCGGTGACGGATGGCTAACACAATGACCTCCCTTGCTTTAAAACGAAGGGATATGAATTGTCATTGGCTCGCAGGTCCAAGCTGCGTAGCAGTTTGATTGGCTCACGCCGGCCAAGGGCGGGTAAATTGAGTACAGATTTCTCTGAGAAGATTTCCCATGGGTGATATAGTGGAGAGTAACGGAGCATATATAAAACCATGGGTAACCGAGGATGACTGACATTATACATTGCTCCTATCTCATATCACAATACCTCCAATGAATCCACTTTGTCGACTATTAATAGTTAATATTTATTTCAAAAAGAAGTGGAATGGTAAACACGTTGTAAAAGCTTATCTGAATACCGCTGCAGATTGTAGTATACTTAATATATAATTGTTACCTATCATTCTACTTTAGAATGGAATCGAATCTGAATGTTTCGGTTACATTCGCCTTTGTTATTTCAAAGGTACCGATAGTCGCTGTTCTTCTTCTATCATTTTATATCATAGATGCATTTTCAAACCACAGTGAAGATATTGACAAACACAGGACCCGGACATAATGAACACACACTAAGTCAACTAAAAATAGAAAATATAATTTCATTTCAAGAGTTCAAATCCGAAATTATCATTCACAGATTTACTTACCGACGGGGGCAAAAGTTGAGGTCAACATTCATGGCGTGTTTCTCAATCTTCAAATGTTTCCATCGGTAAAAGACACTTTGAAGAGTGTAGGCTTGTGTGGTAAAATATCCGATGACGGCGCCTGTAACGACGACTTCGTGTTACGTGATGGTAATTATTCTACAGACCCGACATCGACTGATGGTTGCAGTGCTGGATACAGGGTGTGGGAGAACCTTCTGACTCAGTTCTCCGAGTCTTGGAAGTGAGGCTTCAAACGTACTTTGCTATATTAGTAAAGCTATAAAGTATGTGTAATGGATAATCACAATTATTATACCTCTATCAAAATTGTAAGATTGCCATTGGTCAGTTCACACAACATGATCGAACAATATGTGTGTACACTAAACCCTGCTATCAGTGATGAGATCAGTTTTGTGACATAAATTTCTGTCACTGACCTAATATATTAACTCGTCAATTGATTTACAATGTGACTGTTTGTTTTGACATTTGCTTTCAATATGGCGTACTTTATCAGCTTTACCGGTATGGAGATGTGTGGTACAACACCTACAGTGCTGATACAATAGTCTGATGGAAAAAGAATTTCGGTACAATAAAACACTTAATTACTCATGGGGAGGTCATTATGTGAAATACAAGAACTCCCGGACCTGACTCCAGAGGCAGTCAGACCGCCGAGGGAGTAAGGTCTGAGAGTCCTTGTATTTCACATAATGACCTCACCATGAGATATTAAGTGTTTTATTATACCGAAATTCGTTTTTCTTCAGACTTTGGTATTTAACATTTTAGCTGTTTGACTACACATATAGCCATATTGGGAAATCGAAAATATTATCTCATTACAAAATCAGGGAACCGATCAGATGACGTCGCGGGTGATTGACAGAAATTTCTGTCCCAGAATTGAACTCATCACTGGTAGAGGGGGTCAGTGTACAAATATATTTTCGATCACGTGGTTTGTACTGATCAATGGAATTCTTACAAATTTAATAGAGGTATAATAATACAGCTTTATTTGAGCTTGTGACATTGGTAAAATACTCTGGCTATTCGTTAGATTCAACATTGCCATGATTAAGATATATGTTGATTCAGTCTGCTTTTAAAGCCAGAAAACAGAATATGGTATTATTCTGTTATTATCCTTACATATCTATCACACGGTTCTAAAAGTTCTTAGTGTCAATATGGTCTTCGCGTTAAATCTGCCATATATTAATACTGTCCTTAAAGCTGATGTAAGTGCTAAGCACTTTTGTGTTGTCCGTCAGTGCATTTCTTTCAATGTGGACTTTGTCCATCACTGATAAAAGATTGAAGCTGTATATTCCGCAGACGTCAGAAATAAACTCTCCTCCTCATCCAATTCGTCAATTTTCGACACCTTGGTATTCAAATTCTACCTTCAAAGACTAACACAAATGAAATAACTTTATTAAAGTAATTTCATAATATATAATATTATAGTCGTACTACTGACCAAAAATACTGATTTTGATTTACACCAAAACGCATCTACTCAGTAGAATTTTTTCCATAGTGGTCATAGGCGTGTAGGAAAATCCATTGGGCCTTTGGTGTATCGTGTAGCTATGAGTCATGCTATGTTTTCGATTTCTGATCGGTATAAAGAAGATGATTGGTAACAACTGTCAAGATTCTTCTGGAACAAGATGATTTTAATACAACCACATGATCTACTGCAGGGCCGAGGAAGGAGGCAATCTGTTTCATCACCCCGACCACTCGTCCCTAAGCAACTGGCCTCAGCAGAGTACGTTCTGCTCGTGTTCAACAGACAAGGAACTGAACGATCCTCTGCCGGAAGTGGAGTGTTCTGCTGGTAAGGCCCATGAGACCTGCAAATCAATCCCAGGCTACTCAGATGTCGCTCCCTCAAAGTGCATCATCAACAGGCGACGACGCAGATCTGTTAAATCTGCTACGGAACCAATGACTCATCACGTTGCAAAGAGGGTGAGTACCTTTTGATTCCTTGATCTATAGTAGGCCAATAGTTTCATAATTGCCATGATTAAGATATATGTTGATACAATCTACACATATAGATTTATCGGAACGAAAGCGCTGGATTATGGGTTCTGTTGAGTGCATTAAGATATGAAATGCACAAGAAAGGCAATACGTCTTGATCTGGATGTTACATTCTGTAGTAACACTTTGTTATCTTCACAATGAAGTAGACTCCAGAAATCATGCTTTCTGTGGTTTTTTAATCAGCCCCCTTGAAGGACGGCACTGAATAAATGAAACATGTGTTCAAAGTAGCATAACCAGTGATGGAAAGTATGTTAGTTACATATGTTCCTAAAGAATGTAAATTGATCAGACTTTCAATAAAAATGCAAAGCAGATATCACCACCACTGTTACATTGTATTTTGCTTTACACCTTCACTATCATGCAATATTCAAATGCTCTGCTTCCATTGTTCTTAAAAGTTCAGGTTATGAATTTCAGGACACATCCTGGCCTGGCAACTGGACTGAAGAGACGGCCACAGAATATTGTGAGCAGCTATTTCAAGAGTCGAAATCCATCCAAATCTGTAAAAATGTCTCTGGTGTTGACACCAACAGTAGTTTTGAAAGTTGCATCCAGGATATCAAGGTATGAAGTTATAATTATAAACTTAAATGAGCTTACATGTAAGCGAAGTTTGATTGGAATTCTAAGGGTCAGAGTCAGGAACGGAAGAAGTAAGTGAGATGGTGAGCATGCGCATGTCGTCAGTATTCAAAGAAGTGAATGGTCACGGGTTGGGATAAAATGGGAGGGCACTTACTTCCTGGCATGCTTAGAAGTGATCTTTGACCTACAGACTCGCAAGGCGAGATAAACTGCTTTTATCTGAAGGTTATTGATATGCTTGGACTGTTCTGAGAGTGACCAGTTATCTCCTGCCCTATCGGATTCCAAAATACTTCCCAACCTAGTGAGCTGGAATTTGTGTACAGTACATGATTTGGTTCCTTTCTCTGAATGTAATTGTAAGCTGTGCTAACATTTGCTAGACTTTAATTTTACTTATCAGGTGTTTACATGCCTCAACAATAAGCTTTGCTTTAGACTCAGTAAGTCTAATGGTCATATTGACAGAATTTAATTCAAATCCTAAGACTTGAATGTCTTGCTGTGGTGAAAACGCAGATTTCTCAGAGTGTAATACAAATCCTATACTTAATAAATCTGCGGTCACGTTGACATTATCTATACAGTCACGCTTTGATTCTCCTCGTAAATAAATGTCATCAATGTATCCTGTTGACAAGTGACCCAAGTGTGCAAACGCTGATTTCATAAGTTTTGTGAACTTCCTGGGGCAACAAGCCAAACCATTTGGAACACAAACTGATAAAACTTCCCCTTCTAATGAAATTTTAATTATTTTTTATGTTCAGGGACAATTGGACAAGAGTAATAAGCATCTCTAAGATCAACCGATGCCATCCTACAATTTCTAGTGATAAGTTTCACCACCCTTTGCAAAGTCTCCATTTTCAAATGGTGGTATTCTACATGATTATTAAAAGACTTTAGATTTAGAATAATTCGATGGCTGCCATCTTTTTTTGCTCTGGAAATTGTTTTTAACCAAAATCGCCATCAATTCTACCAGTGTTGTTAAGAACTCCTTTCTCTAATAACTTAATTTTTTTTATTTCCAATAATTTTTTTCTCATACTTGTTAAATGTAATGGCCATAGGTATGAAATCTCTCATTAGAGGGAAGCAAAACTGAATGTGCATGCCTGTCACAATGTATAGTATTTCACAATCACTTGTCAACATTTTCCACTGATCAACATATTTAGAGATTTGCCCAGCTTTAAAAGATCTATGTTTTGACTCGGCAATCAATGTCTAAACAAGATTGAGTACTCACCTTCGCGTTAGGTGTCTTGTTTACTCTAGGCGTCTGTCCACCGACTTCGGCTTCGGACTGTAACTCTGACCAGACTGGTGTCTTTTCCGAAATTGTTGTTTTCCTCCCCTTGGAAAATCCCTTGGTTGCCGATTTGTATGGGAAAAGTTGTCTCCCTTGAATTGGTGGGATTTGTATTAACCAACTTGACTTTTTTCCATTTCTTTCGGCAAGACATCTCCGAATAGCAATGATGTGATTTTGTGATTTCTCAATGAAAAGTCATATTGGACTGTTCCGGATACGGCCATAGAGTCAGCAATGGAGACAATAAGCTTCTGGTTATCTGGGTTTTGCTTGTTGTAAAGTTCATCAAGAGGGTATGCCAAGCTAGCTCCAATTGACTCGCAAGTCTTTTAAACGTTCAACAGTCTAGGGTCCTGTTGCCTGACATGTCGTGGCAATGTTGTCCATACTGGTTGGTTAACTCTCCGAATTCGGATAAATTCAGTGTTACCTGGCTTCAGATATTTCTCCATTTTCTCTGAGAATTCTCGGCGTCATGCGATTTTCCCAACATTTATTAATGTGCGACTTTCTCATAAATATATGGGTCAGGCTGCACAGATTCAAACTCTTGCTCCATGTGCATTAGAATGTCTGAGTGAGTTCTAGTGTTAGATTTTATGAGCGCTTCAGTAGCAACGCTTTCACCAGGGCCATGTTCAAGAGAGGTTTAAAAGTAATCGCTCATTTAGCGATTACTATTAAACCTCTCTTGAACGCGATTGCTCAATGTAGCGATACATAGCAAGGCGAGCAAACTTCGAGGAATTTGCACTGTGTGTACTTGAGCGCTACTTTGAGCAATCAATGAGCGATTATCAGCGCTCGCTGTTATGGAACGGGACCCCTGCATTATCATGTGCACGTTGCTCACTTTCCAGTGAATGCAAGTCGTCAAGACTACTATCACTGTCATAACGAGGATATTTACTGGCCATATTATCAGAACTGGTTTTGGTACGTTTTTGAAACGTCTCTCCACTGCAAGATGGTATGGGGTCAGGATTGTCCTCGGCTGGTTTACGGTTAGCAATGGCCTTCCATACTTCGCCCATCCCGGCCAACGAGTCGGCCATTTTTGACATGCTTTTATTCAGGTCGTCTTTCATGACCTTGATGCAACCAAAAACTTCATTTGCATCATTTGTAGACGTGTCGTCACTTTGGTTATTGGTAGGCATTGCTTGGCTATACGGAATATCGGAATATCGTCTGCCAACATCGTGTCATCAAAAAGGTCGCCCTCTGTCATAATGGCGGATAGACGGCGTGGTCAGAACCCCACACGGCAGTAACACAAATGTCCTCCTAGAGGCACACTCAAAGTTTGTGAAATTAAAGAATAAGAACTCACGTTCAATATTATTAAAAGTACTTCAAAATGAAGTGTCACAAATCGCGCTACACACAGTGACGATATGCGCATGTTCACCATCTCACTTGTTCTGGTGTGACGTAGACTCTGATGAGTTAGAATTACACACTGAAAACGAAAGATAAAGTTTGTAATAAACAGCTGTAATTCATTGCAAATGAATATACCACTTTAAGTATCTTATCTTTGGAACATTACAGACAGCAGCAATCATTCTTCATATCTTTAATTACTCTGCATTTTATGTTTGTTGTCACCTATTGTTTGGTACTGATGTAAAGTGTTTTGTGTGACATTAGTTGACAGGTACATCTGACTTCGGCAAGTATTCCGTGGATTCAGTGAGAAGCAAGTGCTTCCATGAGGTGGTTGTCAACCCTGTCCTGCAGGACAACAACACTTCCTCCGACAACCAGTCTGTTTATGACATCGTTGTAGCAGAGGCATGTCCAAACGATTGCAACGCGAATGGGAACTGTTCTGAAGGTCTGGGTTTCAACATTCATTGTAGCAGTGATATCTATTATTACTCAGATTGGTAGTAGTTACGATACAGTTGTACCTATATCTTTATTAGTATTGGTAGTCGTTGCAGAGCAGTTTTTTGTGTATCAGTAGCAGTTTCCTGTGCAGCAAAGACGCAGTAGCAACAATAAGAGAACCAGTAGAAGCAATGTTAGAAGTAATTCTTAGAATCAATGGTATCAGTAGCAATAACAGCAGTTGTAGCATGGGTCACAATAAAACCAGCAATAATATCAGTAGCCACAGGAGTGAAAGAGTAATAGCGTGAGTGATACAAGACAAAAATAAATAAACTTCTTCCTGATGATCTTCCAGGTGTATGCTACTGTGAGACGAACTACGGCGGCCTGGACTGTTCTGTTGATCTGTCAGCTCCACCTGTCCTGTCCAGCATAGAGGATAATGGTCTCTGTGATACATCCAGTCTCTCCTGTGACTTCATCTCTGTTTATGGGGAAACATTTACAGAAGAAAACACAACATGTTTAGTCGAAACCTTTAAAGTAAGTGATAAAGGTTATCATTAGACACATTTGGAAAGCATAAAAACATAATTTCTACTATTTTCTGCTTTTGTGGTATCTTGTACTATATGAAAAAAGAGTAAATCGGTTTTGGCGAAAAGGTTCCTGCAACATCAGCTCTGTTAGAAGCTCTTTAGAATTACGAAATTAAGCTGTTCTCGCTGTCGTACTGTCTACAGTTAGATACCACAACTGGATCAATGCTGTGAAATGTACCAATTATGTAGATGTCACGGCGTCTCTGATCGTACAAGTATATCCATATGTTTACTAACAGGTGACAGAAAGCGGTTTAGAACATGAGGAATCCAGAGTAGGCGTTGCACTGGTACAAAGCATAAGTCAAGTGAAGTGTAACATTTCCACAAGGAAGGAAGAAGGTGAAACAGATTATGTGAGAGCCTTTGTGATAACAGTGTCCAACGATGGAGCTGTCTTCAGCAACAACGTCAGTGCAATGGTCTATGATGGAACATGTGTTACTAGTCACATGAATGGAACTGACTTCAACTGGACAAAACAGGTATTGAAAACACGCTTATAGAGATGAAGTCATAAATGATGAAGTACATTTGTTTTAAACTGCACTTACTGTGTCCTAAAAAAAGTGTATCAAATTCTTTTATTTAACCCCACATGAATCCCTACTTTCAGGTCACTGTATAGAGAATATTACAAATGCCATTCTTCTGTAAATGCCTAGCAACGTTTTATTTCATTTCAAGAACTCCTACTGCCTGTACAGGGAACGCTGCTATGTGAATGGAACAAATCGGTCTGGTGATGAGTGCAAGATATGCATGTTTGACGGAACTACAAGCTCCTGGGAACGTAGCACAGGTAGATACGTGTCCATACTTCCTTTATTGTCATATTGGAAAGATTATGATTCTTACCCGAGAGCTGATAATTCTGGATCAACTGAATTGGATAACGAGTCAATGTTTTAGCTGTTATCAAAATAAGAAATGATATGTACCGACTATCAATAACATAATCACGTCAAAGGTCAAAAGACAGGATAACGGTTAGAGGTTATGTTTCATTTGTCAATCTAAGGCAATATATTGTTTTGAAACAATGAGCAGCAGTTACACAAGCTAAGAAGACAATTGTAGCGTATGTAGAAAAGAACATTAATTGCAAAATATATAATGTTTCAGCTCAGAATTGTACATATACAACGCAGCAAACAGGAGAACCAGCCACCCAATCAACAACAGAACAAACGACTGGAACTATAGTATCTGATGGATACAAAATGGACTTCAACACAATCACTGCACTATCTATTGCCGGTGGCATACTGGCTTTTGGAGTGATTGTTGCCGTTATAAGTATCATTACAATCAAGATTGGAAAATCAAAACAAGCCAAGGTAATAAAAAGGGTTGCTCATGATTGGCGTGATTGACAATACGTTACATGTTTATGTTACAATATTTCCTCGTTTTCTTTTAATATAAATTTCATCTGTTTTATTTCAACGTTGGCAAGAAGTTAATTCTATCAAAGTTGTGGATTGTGTCACCTGGAGATAACTAAATGTACCACATTATGAATGATGGTAACTTCGAGAAAGTCTTTGTTCATAATTATTTCTTTTTACATATTTAAAAAAATTTAATTTGTGATAAATTATTTTGATTTTCATTTTACAGATGAGGAAGGGCAATGTGGAAAAGGACTTTTCTACTAACCGTAAGTCCAACTGGTGGGACGCAGACTGGTATGCAAGTAGAAAGTCCATCTCCAGACCTTACAGGACTTCCTAGGACCAGAAGTTCTATCATGTGTCTCATAACTACACAGTTTCTAATTCAAAGCTCTTTGCATATTAGACGATTTACAGCTGATTGTCTTTTTGATGATCAACATTTTTGTTATGACAGAGGGTTGATGTTAACTAGTTTGATTGTAGAAAGTTCTGAAGGGGGTGGAATATGAAAACATCACGTGAATTCCTATATGTCCAGGTGCTGAATACCTTATATTCAACTGAACAGCAAAATAAACGTTGACTCTATTCAAAGAACGAATTAACTTAGTTAAGTTTTTAAAATATCATTGTTTTTGTTCGCTCAATTCATTTCATTTGGTTCTTTTTCTCTTGTACTGACTGCTTTTGCTGATATAACACCCCATGTTCAGTTTGACATAAAAGGTTGAGGCATCGCCAATTGATAGTTTTGGAAAATTGCTGATTTCAATATAACAAAATCGGTTATGATTTTGTTTATTTACATGTTACAAGGATAAGAACGAATAAAAAAAGTGTTGCGATAAGATATCTGCCAGTAATCTACTATTGTTTAAACACCTAGCTAGTAGCTTAGGGAATTTATAATTAGTTAAGTTTTTTTAAAATCTAATTGACTTTGGCCGCTCATTTCAGTTCTTTTTCTCTCGTATTGACTGCTTTTGCTCAAATATGTGTTCAGTTTGATCTAAACGTTTTACGCATCACCAATGGACAGTTTTAAAAATGACTTATTTCAAAACAAAATGGGTTATGTCTTTGTTTATTTACATGTTACAAGGGTAAGATTATATGTCGAATACGACTTTAAGAACTGCAGGACACTTTATCGTCATGTGATATGTGTGTCAAGTCTACGTTTGAATCTGCCGTATTTGTTCATTTTCAATGTAAGTTTACTCAATAAGAATTCTCGTATTTCCCCTTTAGGTCTATAGTGCCCCACTTGATCCTGTCTTTTCCACTAATACATCTTGTATATATGCTTGTATGTATAATGTATACTATTGTTATTATATAAAACTGATTACATGCTTGATGCGTGGATCCATAACACAAAGAGCTGAAACACTGTTTCTTGATAGATTTTACAATTTTCCCTAATATTCACTTTATTCAGATATGTATAGAACGCATGCTTTCCACATTATCATAATATTTTTAGATGTAGCTTTGTCTACTTAGATTTGATAACTTGAGAATTTGGCTATGCTACATTATCTTGTATTTATGTCGCTTATATCTTGTATTGATATTCAATGCGTAACATAAACAGCGATACTGCATACGATTTGGCCATAAATATGACAATAAATCTGCATCAAATTACGAGATCATTATTTTGTCTTCATTTTTATACCCCCGACCTAAAAAGGTCGGGGGTATATAGTAATACCCAATACCCGTCCTTCCGTCCGTCCGAAGACAATTTTTGTCCGATCACAGAAAAACTATTCATCTCATCCTTTTCAAATTTAGAACATGTCTTCTTCTCCACTAGGAGAGGTGCAGTTCAAAATTTAAACGGAGTTGGTGAATTTTTTAATTTTTGGCGAATTTTTAAATTTGTTTTAACTTAGTCATATTCTGAGCATTTTTTGTCCGATCGATTACAGAAAAACTATTCATCTCATCCTTTTCAAATTTGGCACATATGTCTTCCTCACCACTAGGAGAGGTACATGGCAAACTGTAACACGATTTGGTGGACTTTTGAATTTTTGGCTTTTTTTGTTGTATTTTTTTACTTCGTCATTTTCTGAGCTAGAATGAATGAAGCTACTTCTCTGTTGTGATTTGTTGACTTTATCATTTTCTTTTTCATGTAACTTTCATCATAAGCTACTTCTGTGTTCTTGTTGATTTTACTATTTTATATTTCCACTGGTTATATTTTGAGAAAATTTTCTTTCTTTTCAGCCATAAACTGCTTTATATCCCTCACTGTGCTTTACAAGGGTGTGCTTCCATGTACCTGCTGTTTCAAGTCACTCAAATGAATCATTATGATGGATTAAGTAAAATAAAAATGTCAAACTTTAACAGTCTGGGGGTATTAGTGAGCCACGCTCACTTTTTTGCTTGTTCATTGTTTAAAAGAGTATCAGAATATCATCACCATTTTGGAAAAAAATGGTCCCTTGCACATAGCAATTGACGAAATTACAATTAAGGGGATAATAAAAGACAGAAATTGAGGTAATTGACTCAATTTTGGATCGTAAATAATCGCTTGGTGAGACAGCTCCAAAGTGTTCAAGCGTGTATTCACGAGTACACGCGAACTTCTTGTCGTTCAGAAGCGGGTACTCGCGAATACTCGCGGTTCTGAACAGGCCTCTGTTTTCATCTCATTCTTCGTCGAAATGTCCTAGAAAGCTGAGATGGTCTGCACTTAGACTCCTTACCCAATAGGGATTATATAGTTAAGATTAGTTGACCGGATGGCCTGAAAAAAATGCCTCATGGGTCACAACTTAAAAACCTATTTATTCTTCTTCAGTATGAAAAGTACTAGAAAATGAGTTAGCGTCCACAGACACTTCTGAAATTTTACATATATATTTAAATAAAGCCTTAGATAGTGTATTGTTGAAAGTATGAAGAGCTACATCATCACTCTGGAACAACGTCCCTTGAAGAAACGTTTGATCATCCTCCACAAAATCACACAACATCATCACTCTGGAACAACGTCCCTTGAAGAAACGTTTGATCATCCTCCACAAAATCACATGACATCATATAGCATATAATATTAGTGTCAATGTATATCCGTTTATTGTAGCTTTGATGTTAACTGAAAACACTAACATTACGAATTTTTCGTAGGGACTACGACATTTATGCATACATAGAGTTGACATAGAATAACGTTAGCTTTGACATGTATTACAAGTAGGTTATTGGTAACTACACATAAAAGCAATTTACGTGAGGTTCATAAGCAGACTTTAACATGATAGTTTTTTGGTATGTTTAAATATTTCTAGCTATGACTGGAACTTTAACTTCCTTCCGATGATCTTGAGCTATTTTCAGATATTATCGTTGGTTTACAAAACTAGCTAAATATTTTCTAACGATATGCAAATGGCAATAACTTTTTAAGCCAAACATAGTTATCTCTAGAAGAGTTAGTCCTGTCACAATAAGTTTTGTCGAAAATTGCTGAGACTTTTGTTTTCGTATACTTTTCTAAAGTGCACAATGTTGACGTGCCCCTGGCGGGATTCGAATCCCGGACCTCTTGATCCGAAGCAGAACGCACTAACCTAGGCGCTATCCCGCACCCAGGCAAGTGTGATGTGAAATTTATAAATGGAAAGGTTTGAAGTCACTCATATAAACGATATACCCTTTTCCACGAATTTGGCATTTTAATCACAAAACTACATTTCAAATTGTTTGATTTACAAACCCAACCAATTGTGCTGTATGAGTCTAAAATTGTGGGATTTGAACCTCATGAATGACCACATTTTTTAGATTTAGGGCGAGCAAAAAACAAATGCAAGTTTTTTCCTAGTTAAGGCCTTCATCCAATAAAAAAAATTCACAAATCATATATGTCAAATTTCGGATCCTAGCAATGCATGAACAGAGATCAGTGATACTTAATTTAGATTATAACATAGATATATACTACTTGTATGATATGAGAAGAAAAGTCTGGTCGTATTATATTAGAAATATTATATATCCCATGACTTTGGAATGCTGGCTGAATGAAACAGTTGGCAATGTCACAAGCTAGTTTTGAACAATCTATAGAGAATAACGTTCTAATGGAGTTTTTTTTATCATTAATGTAGGTCGACCTTAAACAGTAGTACAAAATGTCATGTGTATTGATCATACAATACATTATAGCAGAGCTAAATTCAGCTGTATTAATGTCCTGAAATATCAAACACTCATTTGCCAGATTTAAATTGGGCCTGGAAGACTTATCCGGAAATAAAAGTAGACGATTTTCAACGGGAAAACGTTGTTTGAGAGTACATAGGTTTGTCCATTATGTAACTCTGATATAGAGATGGAATTCACTCTGCTTTTGTATTCCAACATAATGATGATTCACGAAACAATATAATCCAAATCATAGCCTTTAAGGATACTTTTTCTACTACCTTTGTTTCAAATACGGTGAAATGTATGTAAGAAATACAAAATGTAAACTTGTTTATGAGCCGGAGGCCTGAAGTACAGTCCACAACCTTGTGGCTTATTGCAAAGTGGTTGTTCTAACTGGCGAGTTTGACAAATGCTAGCCAGAGTATATTTCTGTCAAGGATTTCTTTCTGACTAATATAGTTTTTGTTAAGATCAAGACGAATTGATATTGTAGAAATTAATATATTACTAATCATAACGTATGCGTACAGATCTTTCGCCTGATATCATTTGTGTGTTTAATCATAATCATTAATCATGGACCTGTAAACTTAGTCAAGAGTAATAAAACATGTGTATTTCTGTCAAATACCTGATGCCAGTAAATTTCTTTATTGTTTAATGGTCGAAGACTTGCAATGACAAAAGCGTACAATATCCGAAGTACAGTTTCCCTTGAAGTACCAAAGAAGCTCCACTTGTGACATAGGTTCCAAGGAAAGAACTGACTGACCGAGTACCCTGTGTGGGGAGAGAATAGCACGCAACCTGATCATCGGATTACTGCATGCTTCGTCAGACCTACATCTATAATGTTATAAGTATTAACATAGAGCATTATCCAGCCCGTCCCAAGTACGCAATGTAATGTCGACGCACATGCTTTGCTTAAGAATACTTGATGACCGCCATGTTAAACAGTTTCTCGAAGACCTGTTGTCATTACAGATTGTCATCGGTCCAAAGACATTTATGTGTGTCTGTCTGATCTGATTTCAGCAGAGTGTTTAGTTCTGTTCTTATCTGGCTAGTATATGATGTTACCGTTAAAATTATTCAAATACGCACCATCATTGGCTGACCGTTGTGTACATTCACCCAAAATGTATTCATACGCTAGAAGACATCTAAATTTTCTTCATACCAAATTGAGATATTCAGTAAGTTGATTGAATTTTGAGTTATACAGAGTTGAAATTACGACTACTTCAAACTGTACTTGTGGCAACCCTGTTGAAAATTTAAAGTATAAGCAACAGAGAGCAAAATCTATTATATCTGTAAAACGCAATTGTAATTTAGTTGCTACTTCAGTCAACCTCAAACTTTTGTTAGAAGGAAGTGCAGACCTATCACCATGTCAAAATACAGTCAGTGCAAACGTCCATAAGTGAGACGAAACGATTTGTATAGCATATTAATATTACTCTATTTCATAGAATATATGTCCTCTTCTAATACTGCTGTCTGTCATTTATCTGTCATCTGTTTGTAAAATATGTCCATCACCTATGTATATACAAGGGAGAGGGTATTCTAAGTTGGAGAACTTGTTCCTAATCCTTTTCATGATGAATAAAATATGTTTAAACCAAACGTACCATACCTAGTATAGGATTCACTCGCACGTATATTGTCAGGTGACCTTTACAAAAGCAGTTGACAGGACGTTGGTATTATCTGACATGAATTTAATTCAGAGATGAAAGCGAGCGCAAAGGACTTCAGTGCACCATTAGGCTTCGGTAACTGAACTAGCTGACAAAATGGTAAGATGTGTTCATTTATGATATAAGTTATTATCCAAACAATTCGAAATGTTTAAAACGGGTTTCGATCAAATTCCTGCCAATTCCTCTCTCTATTAAAATCACGATCTTTTAATTCAAGCACGTGGCAACTGTCAATCTACTTAACTCTAAACATTCAACAGATTAAAGCCTTGTCTGTTGACAAGTTTGAGTGAAGAACTACCATATTAAACCAAGAACAGTCAATATGATAACTCTCATCTTGAAAAAATACCAGGTTAACATGATCGAAGTATATCATTATCTTTTCAATATGAAAACATATCAAAGATGAAATGGTTTCATTCCTTTGCATTTGGTTAACGTCATCAAATCAAACATTATTTTAGTACCCTTGATAAGTATAGATTAATGTTAGACATACTATCAAGTCCTTAAAATTAATGAAACCAAAGCCCGAAGGAAAGATGCCCAATATGTGTTTTAGGAATTCAGAGTTGCGAGGGCATTCGCCTACTCGAGCTTCACCAAAATATGGCTTTTTTAAAAACAAGTTTACTTAACAACGTTAACGAAATTAAATTTTCCATTTAAAAGAATTAATGTAGTATCCATTACTGGAAAAAAGGTATTGAGCGAGAGAAAAAAAGAATACATGATGTTATTACTCGCCCGTTGAAGATGTCACTGTTTAAAAAATATACAATGTTATTACATATTGTGTAACGACATCACTTGCTGCCGATTGACGTGACGTCATATCGCATAAATATGATGTCACAATATTAGCCCTGCGGTCGCAATGGAGTGTGTCTCATTTATAATTGAGTTCGTGGAATTAAGGGTATTTAAATCAGTGGGTAATAAATAAAATACAAAACTCGGTTCCGTTTAATAACATATTTATGAAACTCGTGGTATCGGTATCTAACTCGCTTTCGCTCGTTTCATAAATATGTTATTAAACGGGACGTCGTTGAATATTCTCTATTTACTGTACACAAGTGTAAATGAGCTGTTATTTTCTTGATTAAGTTATTCACGTTCGAATGGAACGGTCCAATTGAAAAGTGGGGTCCACTTATGGGGTCCCCATACCCGCCAATGCAAAGATTCTTTAATTCAACACAAGTTGTTCTTTTTCAGAGCCTCAAATGTTTGCTGATCCCATCGCTTGCTGTCACATCAGCTTTTATGGTAAATGGTGAATGGTAAATTTCTATGAACTCGATAGATATAACTACAGTACTCTACAAAACCTCTATTCCATTCTGTTTCCTACCTTCCATTCTGGCTGTCAGCACCATACTGCCTTCATCCCAATCTGAGGACAAGATCCGGGTTAAGGCTCATGAATTGTAAAGGACTGGGGGGTGACGATGATACTCAATAACAGAGAAACATTACTTTAAGGATAGCCCAAACGTAGAATCATCATTTAAATGATACCCAATAACAGAGAAACATTATTTAAATGATACCCACAACAGAGATACATTTCTTAAATGATAGTTCCCAACAGGGGAACATTATTTAATATTTAGATGGTGGTCAACAAAAGAAAAACATATTACTTACTTAGACACCGCAACGAAGACTAAGTTATTCGGAATTTTCTTTCCTAAACGATTGAATGTCCATGGGACATCGAGTACATATAAACCTTATTGTATCAGCTCTGTACAGAAAATGTCACATTCAAAATGTAGGTACAATACAAGTGTAGTGACTACATAAATACATAAATTATCAGTCAATCCTATTTGCCGGTGAAATGCGTGGAATGAGGTGCAACGTGAATGAATACAAAAGTAGGCCTGGGTCTTAATTAAGAAATATATCACTAATCATCATCATATTTCAAACTTGTCGTAATTTGATATGAGTGATTGTGTTTATTCATTGTTGTAATACATATACATTAACAGCTATAATGTTGTTGTTATCTCAAACACACGATATGCATCGCGATGCTTCAAAGAGCATAGAATGTTAATTTACCTGAAGAGTATCAAGTTGCGTCGAGTGTAGGGATCTTTTATCTATCTATTTATCTATCTTTATCTTTTAACTAAATACTAACTTTAATAATTTTAACTGAATTAAGGATTCCGTCGTTTTCATAAAACATCTTTAACCATTCATACCTGTAGGTTTACTTGACAAACCAGGTTAGTGGCCCGAAGAGAGAAAGCTAAAGCAAAACATCGCAGGTCCACGTTTCTGTTTTCTCTCATACAGGTAAGCTTTTTTAATTGTCTGATTGGGTTATAATGTAGGTAGAGAATGATTTATTGAATAATTTTAAAATATTCTACCATTCATAAGATGCGTATGGATGTTTACACATAAAAATAGCAAATATACAAAACTGGCAATTTGCCAAAAAGCATTTTAGAACGCCGTTGCGTCACCAAAGCTACTTAACTCAGATATTTAAAGATAATTAAAAAAAAAATCATTCTCATACCAATAGTCATTTTACAACTAGTAGTGATGAAAGAGACACGTTCTGAGGGTTCTTTACTTTGTATTACGTTGTCCGGTCTTAACGTAAATGAAGAATTACATAAGGGTGTGTCCATAAAAAAACTAGTGTCATTGCTTGATTTTTAACAAAAAACAAATACGGCCACCGAACAAAATGGGTTTTGAATGTCCTTGATCAGCTTGAGTTTTTTTGTGGGTTTTTTTGTGTTTTTTTAACATTATAATTTTTTTTTTAAATTGTTTTTCCCCCATAGATTACAAGGTATATGTACATTGAACAGTGCAATACAAGATAAGGTACGGAAGTATATAAACTGCTGATGGATGTTTTAAAATATAATCATTGTCAGTTGCTGAATAGTGGGATGAGTGATTGCCATTTATTTTGGAATTTTCCAATTTCCATATTTCTTTTTTAAATGAAACTTTCTACCAGAAATATCTCTTTTAATACTTTTTTTATAATTACTAAATTCATATTTTTTATGTTACATACATGTGTCCAATAAATGAACATACCCCGTATCTAGAAAGTTTCTAGTGCGTATCTAGAAATTTCTAGAACTTGTTTAGAAACTTCCAAGTGCGTATCTAGAATTTTCTAGAAATTTCTAGAAATTTCGAGTTTTTATTTTTTATGAGATATTCAAATATTTCTTTCATATTCCGAAACTACATGTTGACTTTGTCATAATTTGTAAATTTCAACAATGTCACTCAACTAGAATAGCAGGAAGTTGGTGTTTAGTTTCGTGGACTCCTCGTTATAACGCGCCCTGCTGAACTGCTCAGGGGTAGTCTAATTACACCAGTCCCTGTTTTAAGCTTCAAACTGTACTGCCCGTGCAGTGATCTTTTGTAGCTGGCGAGTTAACCAATGAAGGATATTCAGCGACGATAAAAGTAAGTATGTGTTTGTATAGAAGAATTATAATTGTAGACAATGTAAGTGGGTTTAAGTGAGACATCAGCGATATCGACTAGCGACTCAAACTGATCCTGTACACATTTCAATGAATACATTGTGACAAATTCACGATCATTGACATTCCACATTCTATATCATGAGCCATTTTACAAAACAATTACTAGTTTCATTGCTTTGAAATCGTCCAAACATGTTAGTCAACAATCAATATATTATAGAATATTTGAAAATATGTAATACCATAGCTCATGTCTGATTTTGATGTATTAATAAAACGAAAATCTAAATTCCACATGTACATGTTTTTTGATGAAACGGCCATCAGTATTTTCCAAAATATCATGCCTCGATGCAGCAATAATTAGGGAATTAGAAAAGGATTAAAACGTCATATTCATACATTCTCTCGCTATCATCGTAATTATTGCTTCCTTTATGTCACATTTGTAATTTTTATTGAAGCGTTGAAATAAGCTCTCAGCTTGCTTGCCAATCCATTTTAATGAATAAAAATGTTTAAACCAATTTCAAAACTATTCTTTATAGCAACAGTGACTGTAACTGTTATGTGAATTTGTTTTTTTATAATGTATGTTATGTGTAATAAAGTATAAATACAGTCCACGTCACGGGGAGCGATATGTATATGATCATTCATATAGGGAAAATAGCAATGTTTATCAATCACTGTAACATCTGGACATATTTTGTTTAAATCACTAATATATGAACGGGACAATGTAAACTTGACATGACCATCATCCTTGGAACATGACACCGTAAAAACAGCTCTCTACTCCTATTTCCTTTACAATTACTAGTTACACTCATGCACCCCCAGAAAGTCTGTCCTTGTGCAATCAACCGAGCGACACATGTAACGTGTACAACCGAAATGCTTTTCAAGGTCAAAGGGGCATAACTCAAATATCCCCTTTTAAAACTCACTTTCTCTCTTTAAAGTTGAAATCCGCCTAAACTTTATACATTACACCTTTAAATTTTGGACATAAGGGACTTCATATATAAAGAAAGATATTAAACAACCAAGGCAAAACATTGACATCTATGATATTGAATATTATTATGAGTGTTAATTGTACATTCACTTTTTGTTACAAAAGCAACTTTAAACCAATGGTCCCAAATGTACACTTTAAATTATATTCTCAAACTTATAGGGCGTGTACATGTTGTCTTTATAATGATACCTAACGTGTGAAGATGCGTCGAACAGAACAAAAGTTATTAGACATGCAAGAAATAGACGTTGAAATGGCTGTGCACAGCGGGACTAATAGTTGCGTATGATCAAATTTTTGTTTTTCATCAACCCCCGGGGCAACAGTAAAACTCCGGTGTTGCATCAACTGTTTTAGTACATTTAATCATGAGTAAAATCATGGTGACACCTGAATGAAATGAAACAGTATGTGTCATTTATAACTTCAGAAAGTTCGTCACCAAAACCAGAAATACTCTCATTATTGGTAACAAAAACATTATAATAGGCTGTGTTTGTTGTAGGTTCATGCACATCACGTCACTATATAAAACATAGAGCCATGGGCTCTGTAGCCTATCAGGCTTTATATACTAATTCACATTTTAAACACATTTTAAATGCACTTTATATGGAGACCTTACCAATCTGACCTATCTTTGAGGCCAGAGATAATATCCCCTACAAATAAAGACACACTTGAAGATTTAATTCATTACCTTTGTTTCCTTTAAATAACCTCAGCACATACAATCTCAAGATGAATAGCTTTTCAGATCATGATGTCTGTGACCTATATTTAGGGTCGCAGGATCAATTCAGAATCCTCGTTGGCCAACGAGTCTGCACACGACTTTTCAGCTCTCTAGACCTTTTGAAACTGGAGAAGAAGATGAAAATTGGTTTTTAAGGTTGTGATCCTTGTGACCCTATTTGGGGTCAGGGGGTCACGAAATCTACAATTTAGAATTCCTATTAGCCAAAGAGTCTGCACACAGAATTTCAGCTCTCTAGACCTTTTGGGACTGGAGAAAAGGATGAAAATAGGTTTTTGGGGTCGTGACCCCTGTGACCCCTGTGACCCCATTTGAGGTCACGGGGTCATGAAATCTACAATGCAGAATCCCCATTAGCCAAGGAGTCTGCACACAACGTTTCAGCTCTCCAGACCATTTGGAACTGGAGAAGAAGATGAAAATAGGTTTTTGGGGTTGTGACCCCTGTGAGCCCATTTGAGGTCACGGGGTCATGAAATCTACAATTTAGAATTCCTATTAGCCAAGGAGTCTGCACACAACTTTTCAGCTCTCTAGACCTTTTGGAACTGGAGAAGAAGATGAAAATAGGTTTTTGGGGTCGTGACTCCTGTGACCCCATTTGAGGTCACGGGGTCATGAAATCTACAATTGAGTATCCACTTTAGGCAAGGAGTCTGAAAACAACGTTTCAGCTCTCTAGACCTTTTGGAACTGGAGTAAAAATGAAAATAGGTTTTTGGGATTGTGACATCTGTGAGCCAATTTGAGGTCACGGGGTCATGATATCTACAATGTAGAATTCCCATTAGCCAAAGAGTCTGCACACACAATTTCAGCTCTCTAGACCTTTTGGCACTGGAGAAGAAGATGAAAATAGGCTTTTTTGGTTGTGATCCCTGTGAGCCCATTTGAGGTCAAGGGGTCCTAAAATCTACAATTTAGTATCATTAGCCAAGGAGTCTGCACACAACGTTTCAGCTCTCCAGGCCATTTGGAACTGGAAAAGAAGATGAAAATAGGTTTTTGGGTTGTGATCCCTGTGAGCCCATTTGAGGTCAAGGGGTCATAAAATCTACAATTTAGAATTCCCATTAGCCAAGGAGTCTGCACACAACTTTTCAGCTCTCTAGACCTTTGGGGACTGGAGAAGAAGATGAAAATAGGTTTTTGGGGTTTTGACCCCTGTGAGCCCATTTGAGGTCACGGGGTCATGAAATCTACAGTGTAGAATTCCCATTAGCCAAGGAGTCTGCACACACAATTTCAGCTCTCTAGAGCTTTTGGAACTGGAGAACAAGATGAAAATAGGTTTTTGGGGTTGTGACCCCTGTTAGCCCATTTGAGGTCACGGGGTCATGAAATCTACAATTTAGAATTCCCATTAGCCAAGGAGTCTGCACACAGCGTTTCAGCTCTCCAGACCAGTTGGAACTGGAGAAGAAGATGAACATAGGCTTTTTGGGTTGTGATCCCTGTGAGCCCATTTGAGGTCACGGGGTCATGAAATCTACAATTTAGAATACCAATTAGCCAAGGAGTCTGCACACAAAACTGCACACATAATTTCAGCTCTTTAGACCATGTGGTTCTGGAGAAAAAGATGAAAATGCGAAAATTTTACAGACGGACGGATGGACGGACGCCGACAACATACGTGTATATCTCTAATTAAACAGTGATGGCTGGTGTATATGACCAGACAGTTTCCTGTCATCCCAGGTATTGAGGACACCTGTTCAGCAACTCAAACGTGGTTAGCTGGGGACCCGCCGTTGTGTCATTCATTCAATGGCACGATTACATCATGAAGTATACAAGCCGATTGAAAGAAGGAAATATATATGTGTATTTGAACGAGGGTGTTCTGTCAGGCATTAATTTATGTATTAAGTAAAATATTTGTATCTCTTCAATAAGCTGATATCTTGATTATCTCATTTAACGCCGATGGAGAGAATTTATAACATTTGAATTTGAACTTTAAATCACAATTTCTAAATGTCTATCAATCATCTAACATTCCTGTTTACACTTATGTCTTATTAATACTGCATGCGCTTTTTGCGCAATCCAGATGAAAATATTACTCAGGGTAATATCTGTATGACTTTATATTTGAAAACTTTAACATTATTAAAAAACAATAACAATGAGAAGTGAAGTTATGTATTCGCGCTACTAGTGCTGGAAGCTTTGTTATGGCACAATAAAACAGTGTTTATTAGGTTTATGATAAGTTATCTGTTACTCTGTAAATATTATACAACTGCATGTGTTTTATAATTTAGAGAATATATATATATTTTAGTTTAACCTAGCGTGGCAATGTTCATACAAATAATGAGCCTACATAGGGTGCAGTCGTTATTAATCCTGTCAGGTTAGAAAAGTAAAAATTCTTTTCACTGAGTGGGAATTCGTTTGTTCGACTAAAATACTATACATCGATAAAGTATATCACACGTTATAAGTATTCGGCATCTCTCATTATCCCAACCACAACTAACTCTCGGTGAACGGCCGTAAATCTCCCACAAAAAATACATCCACACATTGTATTTGACATGACAGGGGGCTCCGGTTAAAGTTATCTTAATGAGTAGACCTAGGGTCATTTGCATTCATTTGCTCATATTAAATTGTTCTTTTATAATAAAACCCAGTAAGTATTGGATCAGTTTAATGAGTAGAATTCAGTTGTTTATGGGTATTTAAGAAATGATTTTGTTATAAATATCCAACCATGAATCTATACACTTAACCAAGGCAGTAATATTGTATTTGTGGCTGTTCTAAAGAATAATTCGACAAATAAAACGTAAGAAATGTACATTTAGTACTATTCCATAACTTGTTTGAAGGGGTATTGAAAACTATACTAAACACCCAAAACACTGTTGTCAATTATTCTAATGTATGTAAACTGGTTGCTGATGATATTTTGCGTGAGCTGATAAAACACAATCGCAGACGCCGCAAAAGAGCTACATAAGAGACACGCGTGTGTACATCACTGTTGTTCTTCTTCTTTTCTTGGAGATTTTATGAGCGGTTTCCAGCGGAGCTGATTTCCCACTCGGGCCACTCGGGCCTTTAATAAAGCTTCGAAAGGTTTCCGAAACCTGTCGAGAAGGTTTTTTGGAGGAAAATTTTGAAATTTTGAAAATTGGAATAGCCTAGTGTTGGTTAAGCCGGGGTGGGGAGGGGGGAAGGATGTTGAGGAGGTATGAGTTGTTAGGTTTGGGATTGAGTTTGTTTATGTTTTTAGATTCGGACCAGGAGGTCCGAATATGTGAGATAAGTGCCTAATGCTTGGAAGGTATTTTGGTTATTTTTTGGATTTAATATTAGATTAATGTTTTGTGGTGAGATGTTGTTGGCCCTTAGAGTTAAAGGAGGTTGAGGAGGTATGAGTTGTTAGGTTTGGGATTGAGTTTGTTTATGTTTTTAGATTCGGACCAGGAGGTCCGAATATGTGAGATAAGTGCCTAATGCTTGGAAGGTATTTTGGTTATTTTTTGGATTTAATATTAGATTAATGATTTGTGGTGAGATGTTGTTTGCCCTTAGAGTTAGGTTGGGTAAGCGGAAGGCTGCAGACTGTGGGCATTCTGTGAGAATGTGGTGGATTGTTTCTGCTTGCGGGCAGGGTAGGCATGTGGGTGAAGCTTTTAGTTTGAGTTTATGGAGACGGGAATTTAATTTAGTATGCCCCGTTTGGAGCTTAAATATTGCCCTATCAATATTTTTGTTTTTGGAGTAAATTTTGTGTTTGCCTAGTGGTTTAGGGAGAATTTGTTTGGTATGATAAGCATTGGTGGAGTTTGAATATTGCTTATGCCATGCCTGCTTTACATAAGATTTTGAAAGGCTTTTTGCCTCTGGTTTCGAATGGTAAAAAGGAAGTGAATTTGGAAGTTTAAGGCCATCCTTTGCTGTTTTGTTGGCTTTTTGGTTGCCAAATATGCCGACATGAGCTGGGACCCATAGGAGTTTTACTGCCTTGCCCTGCTTGTTAAGAGATTGAATGGTATGAAGAATTTTGGAAATTAAACCAGGACGGTTTTTGGTAGATTTGTTATTGAGTGCTTCTAAAGCACTGAGTGAGTCCGAAAGGATAATAATTTTTTCCTGTTTGTTTTAAATTTTGATGGTTTAAGGCACTTGCAATGGCCATAAGCTCAGCAGTGTAGACCGATTGGTCGTTGGGAAGCCTATTGGAGTATGAGGAAGGTTGTGGATGTTGAAAATGTATGCCTAGACCTGCTGTGCGTGCTTCTGGGTCCTTGGACCCGTATGTCGGACCAGTGTTCCTGTGTATAGTGAAGTGCGGTTGTTTGCGCGAGTTTAGGGTTTTGTTTAGAAGTTATTTTGCTGAGATGGAGATTTATTTTGGGAGCCGGAAGTGGGGGGATAGGGTGAAGCACCGTATATTTTGTGGGGAGTTTAATTTGGCCCATCTCAGCTTGGGATATAAGAGAATTTACGCGGTGAGAGGTGGGTGCGCGGAGTGGGTATTTATTGAATAAAGTTTTAAAGAATTTAGAGGGTATGCTGCTAAACATATCCCTTATAAGAGGGTCCTCTGAAGTTTCAGCCAAGAAGTTTAAGGTGAGTTGGTCCCGTCTCGTAGCGAGGGGAATTTCACCAGTTAGGGCTTGGAGTGGTTCGATAGAGGTGTGGGTTGTTAATTGTAATGCCTGGTATTGGATATAATTAAGGGAGTTGATGAGAGTAGGTTTTAGGGAGTTATATAAAGGAGCGCCGTAGTCAAATTTGGACCTCATTGGGGATTTATAGAGTTGGAGTAAGGTTTGCCTATTTGCTCCCCAGCCTGTGCCGGAGATTGCTCTCATGATATTAAGGTCTTTCGAGCATCTAAGTTTAAGGTCTTTGACATGAGCTTCCCAAGTGAGATGCTCGTCAAAGATTAGCCCTAAACGTTTAGTTTGTTTTTGGAAGTTTATTTTGTTATTTTTGAGGTAAAGATTGGAGGAGATATTTTTTTATATTTTTATGTTTAAATACTACCCCTATGTTTTTTCCAGCATTTAGTTAAAAGCCCCATTTGTCAGCCCATTGGTCGACTTTATTTAGTGTGGATTGGAGTAAGGTGGTAGAAGTATGGAGGTTGTTACAACGTGCCCATAGGGCACAGTCGTTTGCAAATTTCGAGGTGTTTATTTTTGGTGAGATGCCTTCGAAAGGGTCATCCACCATGATATTCAATAAAGTGGGGATAAAGATGCTGCCTTGTGGGGTGCATTTTCCAAAGGAAATTTTTCAGATTTTGTTTTTCTACCCCGACAGTTATTTGCCTATTGTGTAGGAAATCCTGGATGTAATTAATTATGTTGCCTGAAAGGCCTTTTTTAGTTAATTTTTAGATGAGGCCGTTATGCCACACCATATCGAAAGCTTTGCAAAAATCCAGAAAGAATGCGAGTGTATAGTGCTTTTTGTTTTGGCCTACTTTAATATCTTGCTCTAGGCGAGCAAGATTGTTTAAGGTAGAACGACCCGTAGTGAAGCCACTCTGGTCGTTGTTTAAGGGATTGGTGTTTAGGTGAGATTGGAGGCGATGTTTTACCATCGATTCCATTACTTTACAGATGGGCATATAGGAATTGGGGTCCCCGGGGGGTTTATTTGGTTTAGGAATTGGGATTACTAAAGCTTCTTTCCAGTTGGTTGGAAGCTTGCCCTGTTGCCAAATGGTGTTATAGAGATTTAGGAGAATATTAAGGGTGGAGGGGATTAGCTTCTTAATTATTTGGTAGGAAGTTAGGTCTAGCCCTGGGGCTGTTTATTCCAAATTTCTTTGGAATTGGCCCTGCCATTCAGCTCCTCGGAGAAGTTTTCCCAGTGTTGTGTTTTGGTTTGTTATATGAGAGAGGTTACTTTATTTTGTATTTGCCTAGCATAAGGTAATTTTGAATTGTTGCGCTTTGGCTTCTTAAAGGCCATTTTACGCTGTTTGCTCGCAACTGTAAAAGGTTTAGAGATTTTGGGGGCGGAGAAGGGGATGCATTGTTAGGCAGCATTTATGATAGAATTTGTGAAAAGGTTCAGGGGTCTTTATTTTCAAAGTCTGCTGGGTTTAGTTGGTTGCAAAATGCATTGAATTTATCCCAGTCATCCTTTTTGTAATGGAATTGAGGGTTTTGGGGGCAATTTTAAACGTTTGAATTATTTGGTGGTAGGAAATTATTAAGGGTAATAGGTATGGGAAAGTGGTCACTTCCCCACCGATCATCATATACCTGCCACTCGGTATTACTAGCGATGTCCGGGGTAGTGATAGTTAAATCGATAGCTGACATAGTGTCCCTGTAGCTATCATACCTAGTTTGAATGTTAGAGTTGTGGATTACGTAGTAGTCATTTATGACCCAATCGGCAATTAGTTTGCCGTTGGTATCGACCTTATCATTTACTCCCCAATGTGGGTGGTGGTGGTCGCCCAAGCACATGGAACGATCGGGGGCTGAATTTTGTAGGACCTGAAGGTCCTCTCTTTGGAAAGGTAAACCTGGTTTATTGTATAATTTAAATAAATTTAAGTTTTGGTTGTTATATTTAATAGTTACAGCATGCGCCTCTAATAAATTTAAATCTAGGTTTAGAGTAGAAAAGTTTAGTTGTTCCTGAATAAAATAGCTAGGCCTCCTTAGGAGCTACCGGGATTGGGTTTGGGCCGATCATGCCTGAGCGATTTATATCCTGGAATATTAAAATTTGACCTAGGGCCGAAATGGGTTTCCTGAATGGTAATTATATGGGGGTTTAATTGGTTTAGTTTTATAAGCTTTAAGCTAATGGCCGTGTGCCGAAAGGCCATTAGCATTCCATTGGCGAATTTGCATTCTCTTCCCACAGAGGTTACTCCCTTCAGATTTCCGATCCTACCCTCTGTTGTTTTACACTTGAAATCGGGAGCGGAAAGGGAGTGTCCTGATTGGTTGCAATTGAATCTAGTTGTGCAATCAGCGACGACGTTGTAAAAGTGACATTTGCCAATGACACGTCATATTGATAAAATAAACGTAAGGCCAACGTTTTCTCGTTTTCTTGTGTTTTCTGTGTTTTCCTAGAAATATGCTATTTGATTTTGTGAAAGCTATTGATCATAAACATACTTATAAATAAAGAAGACCAAATCAGACACAAATACCAAAAACAGTTCATTTGCGTTATTTACATCAGACATATTCGAATGACATATGCTAATGAGCAAGACCCTTCAGAGTAAAATGACAAGATCTTTGAAGTCACCCGGTCAACATGGCCAATTAAAGATGAGTTTTCATGGGTTAAGAATCAGGGATACGGTATGAGATTTCTCTTTCCACCGCTAGGGGATGTTGCTTCTGCTCCCGATGTCAAGCGAAAAACAACAAAGGGTAGGATTGGAAATCTGAAGGGAGTAACGTCTGTGGGAAGGGAATGGCATGAATGTTAAAAGTAGGAAAAAATGGTCAAGGTAGATATAGATGGTATTTATTTTGAGCTGCATTATTGGTTTAAGGAAAGAATATATCATTGTGTATTTTGGCTATTTATTCATTTAGTGCTTAAATTTATTGAGGTAGATAGAGAAAGTTTGGAAGTAACATGTGATGAGGTTGGCTTTTGAGGCCATGTTGTGTAGGTTGCGTAGGTTAATGCCCGAGGATGTGAGCGCGAGGGATGTAAAAGCCACGAGGTGAAGTGTTTGCTTGCTGTTGATGTGATGTGATGGGGGGGTCTTGGTTTTGGGTTTTTAGAAGTAAGGAAGAATGGGGATTTGGTACGGGGTTTAGAGGAGGAGTTTCGGCGGGTTTATGGGTGGGTCGGGTCAGGTTCAGGGAGAGGGGAGAAGGGTTGTGCTGGGATGGGTTGAGGGAGAGGTGAGGGTTTTTGGGAGGATGGAGGGTTTTCATGCGTGGATTTAGAGGTGGGAGTGGGTAGAGTGGTATCAGGGAGAGGCATGCAAGTGGGAGAGAGGGGTTGGTTAGGAGAGGTTGGAGCTTCCGTGTCCATGGACTCAGTTTGGAGAGGGGTTGGGGAGGAGTTGTTAGGTTGGGATGTGCCGTTGTCCATGAAAGAGACATCAGTGTCGCAATCAATTGTATATATATATATATACAGTAGACGTATACAAGAAATTAAATCACCGGGGCTGTTGTACACGACTAGACAGTTTCTGGTCATTGGGAATCACTCGTCATACTCAGGTATTGATGATACCTGCACAGGCGTGATTAGCAGGCCGGGTATTCAAAGCATATAGTCGTGGAGCTTCTTTAACTTCATGATACAGCGTAATTAAACACTGAAGTTTAAATTCTTTGGTTTTGATATCGTCAATCTAGTCTTATAGTTCTTTAATTATAACAAACATGAAAGGTCACAAGTTTCGTGTTCACTGCAGTCTATACAAATGTAGTATGAAAATCAGCGTGTAAATAGATAACACTGTTGAACAATGGTGAGCTCACGAATATGAAATATAAGCAAATTTGAAAAAGTTATGCATACTATTTTTTTCATTACATATGTTTCGTATTGATAAATATCCACACTTATACGTGAGTGTGTAGGCGTCTGTGACAATGCCATTAAAACCCCATTGTGTCACACACAAACTGACTTATGAGGCACTATAAAACATAGTATACATAAGAATAAACACACTTTTCAAAGGAAATACAATAGTATAATGTCAATAACCAAGTGAGACAGTATGAAATATACATGTACGCCTAGGCTCATTCATGCAAAATTACTGTAGTTGGTTATACATTATTATATATTATTACTTATAATATATATAACATATTATGAACCGTTGTGGCTAAGGATTTTGTATGGTGGTTATTGGACAGAATAGAATATAGCCTTATGGAATGAAGGTAAATCTCTCTAAATCCCTACGTGTGACGTGTGAAGCTTTTCTAAAAGGTTGCAAACTTTCAATTGGACATCAAAGCGTTATTGTTTCAAATATGTCCAAACTCATGGAAATAACTTGGCTGATGGTGGTGCATTCCATATGAGACCGAAAATATAGCAAAATATTTTGTATAGCCTTGAAAGTTATTAACTACTGATAGACGTGTCATGTGCATCATACGTATACTGGAATATTGAGCAAACATCACATTTCAATCGATATAAACATATTCCAAGAACAAGCATGGATTGATTGTAGCAAATGAAGTTACAAAATTGCGACAATACAATTATTTATAACGGTCTTCGATGATATGTGATGTGTCTTACAGTATTGTAGTATCTAATTGCCATCACTGTCATCCTGTGATATAGAATATGCATGGGATAATATATACTGGGATATATGTGTATTGCAAGGGTCAGTCTGTGCGGCTATTACCATAAACCAATTTAAAAATTACATACGGATGTGTATTGTCGCCAATACTGTTAATTCAATCTGAATAAATTTACACGTGTCCAGTTGACTCAGGGATATACTCAAGTGGTCACTGGAATGTTCAGGAGATACGGTTCACTGACTTCAATGATAAACGCGAAAGAATCTGAGAAAGTGGTATATTTATTGTTGATTTCATTTGAATGCAAAACCGGAGAGTACATTGTGAACACGCCTATTTAAACTTGACTTAACTCAAGATATTTCTAAGGGGAGGGACAATTGTGTGAAAAAGTCTATTCGTAAATATTATCCCTCAAGATCGTACGATGTCTTGTATAAAACAGTGTATCGTATTAAGGAAAATGTAAACAAATCAAAAGATTAAGAACATGTTTAATGTAGATTTTGCATGCACCACTTCTGTCAAGAGCCCCATCTCAAGATCTTGGAATTGGAGACTAATTTCAAGAGTTCGAATTGATTACATAAATCGTGTTTGGATAATTCAAAATTGGTGATTGGATGTTAAAATACACGATTTAATCTTATCTTTAATATATAAATTATCGAAAATGCATTTCACTTACATCTCCGACAGTAGTTTTTAGTAGTTATTGCTATAGAGGAATTGTTATAACAGTCGTTTAAAACGTAACGCTTCTCATTTTCTATCCAGTGATTCTTGAACATATATGTTGCACTTCTTTCATTTAGAAGTTGGTAAGATGAAGGAGAACGAGTTCTATAGATATACAACTTCATTATTGCAGGAGTGCGACGTTTCGATGTAGCTTGGTAAGGGTGTTAGAATCTACACCGAAAGGTCGCACTTCTTCAATAAAGAAGTTGTATATCCATAGAACTCGTTCTACTTCTTATATATTGAAATTGATTTTTAAAATTTATAAAAGTAAGAAAACAATTTGTTTTGATAACAGCATCTCAGTAACATTCGATTTTTTTTATCTAATGTATTCCACTTGAACGTCTTTCCAAATGCACGGATTAAGTTGAAGATAAAGTCCATGTTTTACTACATTTTGTTTTAAGTTTAATATTGTAAAGATATAATGAATTGGCCACCGGACACTGGTTTTTATCTTACAAAACCTTCACAAAGATGTAATCCACAGGGCAGAAATACATATTGTAATAGTAATAGTTTCTTACCTGCGCACACAGCTTGTCTCCAATATCCAGTATGACCAATTGTTAACATATACTCAATACAAAAAATTACAAATTGATACGAGATTTAAATATAAAGACAACTTTAATTGTTTCTCTTTATTTCACAATCTAGTTATCTAAAATGACATTGCAATTTAAGCATGCTGCAGTTGACACATATTATTATGAACTTATAAGTTGGGACAAATATTATGATTAAACCGGTATTTAAATATGTATATGTTATTGACAGTACACTTCAATATAGGCATTCACTATACATTCATAAACAAACTTTTGGAAAATGTAAGTCCTGTATATTATTACATGTAACAAAAGAAAACTATATCCGTGTAAAATATATATTGTTTGTGAAGACATCTGTCTGGCGTACTGCAATTTTGACATACATCTTATATCCAGCAATTGAAAAGAATACAATAGAAACAATTTAGTATTTGAATTAATATTGGAATCGTTTATGTCGTAACAGCAAAAATAATAAAGTCTGTATTCGATATTATTCGATAATATGACCAAAAGGGTAATATATTCTATATACCAAGCCAATCAATTATTCTATTCACGGACACAATATTATGTAACCACTTTGTCTTCATCCCCACTATTGAATTCACTTAAATGTACAACAGATCGGGAAAAGTAATCGAATTCTAATGCAATGGAAGTTTAAATCATATCTTCTATACGCAGTTGAATGCCCTTGTAATTTATCGGACTTTATTGTTGAACAAGAGAATGGATGTTCACATCAAGGAAACAATATGTCAGGTAAATTTGTTAATAGAGCATATGCCAGGGGAAGAGAAAGTATGATAAATACACAATGGTGTAAATGAATTCACGACATACTTGTATAAGTAAACGCATAGTTCCTAATCAGCTTATTCCTTCAGTGCTCATTATTTAATAAACGGGAGGCAGACAAGGAGCGTTATAATGAGGAAACATGGTAGAGTAGGAAAATTTCAACATCAAATATCCGCTTTACTAATAAAGTTGATTTTAAAAATGAGTGTTAAAGTTAACAAGCAGTTTCAGAATATATCAAAAGAGTTTAGATATATCGTAAAAAATATAAACTCGAAATTTCTAGAAGTTTTCTAGAAACTTTCTAGATACCCACTAGAAACTTTCTAGATACGCACTAGAAACTTTCTAGATACGCACTAGAAACTTTCTAGAAATTTCTAGAAAGAGGGTACTTCCTTGCTTAACTGTAGATGTATATATTTCTTGGCTGAAATACTGATTTGATACATCAAGATAAATCTATGTAGTGGGACAAACCAACTCAGGTAGATGGTAAAGGTAGTATAATTGTTTGGTTTCACAACATTCCCAGTAAATATGGCAGATGTTCTCAGAAAACTCACAGCAAAAAGTACATAAATCATTGTCAATGACATTCATTCTTAACAATTCTTTTTTAGTATAAACAATTCTTTGGGAAAATTTGTATTGAAAATCAAGCAGTTTAACATCTTTCAAGTTATGTCTATAAAAGTTTAAAATTTTTTGCCAATCGAATTCACAATCCTTAAAACTCATTTCCCATTTTTTACAAATCTCAAGTTTGTCATTTTTAGAAACCAGCTTGTCATTAAATAATCTTGAACCCTTTGTGGGCTCCATTATATTTTGTTGGTAAACATTGGAATGCAAATTGTAAATAAGAATGGTTCTTGTCCTTCTAATAGCCTTTTTCCAAAAATCAGGTAAAATGTGTAGTAGATAATTGTAACCTAGAATTGTCCCTCTTATTCCATATCTTGATTTTATTAGCTCAAAAGTCATAAATCCATGTTCGTCACATAAGTCAATAACCCCTTATTAGCCCAATGGTTAATAACATAACATGGATTCTTGTAATTATGATTTAGCCATGAAGGCTCTGCAAGAATGTGATCAATGTTTTCTGATTCAAGACTAAAATGTTTACAATAATTATTCCAAGCATTTAAAACATCTTTCCAAAAAGGGTTTTAATGATTAATTTCTTTTCTATGTTTGTTCCATATTTGAAAATATTATTAAATGGTATGTTACAGGGATTATTGTCAAGTGGTTTTATACAGTAAAATCGAAGAGTGGATAATTTCAGTGAATCCATAAATGCCTTAATATCAACCATACCCAACCCTCCTTCAGTCTTTAATCTTTTCTTCCTTTTTATCATTCCAAATGAATTTGAAATATATTTGTTTAAGGGAGTTAATAAAGCCTTTCGGGGGGTTGGGCATTGAGCTATTAAATATGAACTAACTTTGAAAGGGCTAATGTCTTTATAATAGTAATTTTACCAACTTTATTTTTCTCCAAACTGCTAATAATCTGTTTATTTCTTCTAATCTTTTTCTTGTATTGATCACCCAAAAATCAGCAAGATTGGGGGGTAAAAGTGATTCCAAGCACTTCAAATTCCCTGCTAAACCATCAATGTTCAAATGTGCACATAAAGTTCGTCTACTGCCAGTCATTGAGCCAATCCAGATTGCTTTTGTTTTGTGTATATTTATCTTCAAACCTGATATTTTGTAAAATGTATTAGTGTTTCAATAGCTGCATACAAACGCTCTTCTTTACCGTCAAGGAATAATTCTGTGTCGTCGGCATACTGTCCTAGTTTGTATTCTTCCTCATCAATAACAATACCTTTAATTGTATCATTATTTCTTATCATACATCCTAATATTTCCGCTACAAAGATGAATAAATATGGTGATAAGGGATCACCTTGTCTACAAACTCTTTCATTATCAAAGAATTCAGATAAGTGGCCGTTTTGTATCACACAAGAAGTTGTGTGATATGTAAGTCCATTAATCTATCTTATCATCTGTGGACCAAAACCAAATTTATTGAGGACTTGATTGATGAAATCTTTAGAAACTGTGTCAAAAGCTTTCTCAAAATCAATTATGATAGGTAAACCTGGAATATTTCTTGTTTGTGTGTCAAACATGAGGTCATATAGTAGTCTTGTGTTTTCACTGATTGTTCTGCCTGGAATAAAGTCTGTTTGATTTCCATTTATAAGTAAATCTGAAGTCTTTCTTAAACGAATTGTTATGCATGAACTAACTATTTTATAAACAGCATTCAGTAAAGTAATTGGTCTCCAATTTTTTAAAACATTTCTATATTTGTTTGCTTTTGGTATGTATGTTATAACCCCTCGCTTCATTTGTCAAAGATAATTCTTTTTTTTCGAAGCCTCATTAATAAATCTGAAGATCCATACTTTCAGGTCTTTCCAGAAGAATTTTAAGAAATCAATAGGGAATCCATCAATTCCTGGGCTTTTATTATTTTTCATATTTTTAACAGCTGTAGTGATTTCATCTATATCAATATCTTTTTCAAGTTCTTCTCTGAGTTCACTACTTAATATTGGAGTTTTGATATTTTCTATAGTCAAATTTTCTTCAATATCATCATTTGAGGAATAGAGTTTCTGGTAGAATGTTTTTACTTCTTTTAAGATAGAAGTGCTATCAGTAATCGTCTCATTATATTCAGTAACAATCTTAATTATTGATTTAGTGGTATAAGTTCTTTTTTCTAGGTTGCAAAAGTTTTTTGTTGGTTTTTCACCTTCTTCATACCATTGAATTCTATTTCTAATCTGAATACCCCTAAGTTCCTCTTTTGTTTTATCTGTTCCAGTTCTAATTTATATTTTGAGAGTTCTGACAGTTTGGTCTATACTTTTAAAATGTTGTCTTATGTTGTCCTCACATATTTTTTTTTATTTTCCAATTCAACAGTTTTATTATGTGTATCCTTTTTTAAAAAAGATGCGAAAGATATAGATTTCCCTCTAACATTCCTTAAAAAAGTCTCAAAGAATAAACCATCACTTATAGTAAGTTTTATATTTTCATAGTTTTGATCAATCTTGTTTTCAGATACATTGTATTCAGAATATTCTTCAATTATGTCTTTTAAAATTGCCTTGACCAAATCGACTGTATTGAGGATGAAGAAGTAATGATGTATTACACTTCCAATATCCTTTACCTTTTTTGTTTATAGTGTTTGAGAGAGTAAGTGATATGGCAGAATGGTCAGTTTTATAACCTGGTAGGATGTCAGAATCAAGAGATATATCATACATATCTTGGGAGATAAGGACAAACTCAAGTCTAGCTTGTTTCTTTGGATTCTTCTTCCACCAGGTATATTTTCTACTATGTTTATTCAAACCTCTCCATACATCAACAAGGTCATAATTGTCTATGGTTTTTATGAGTATCTCCCTTGATTTAGAATTATGTCAATGTTTGTAATTTTCTAAATCAATTGAGGGATCCAAAACAAGGTTCCAATCTCCTACAATTACTAATGAATCATTGTAAATTTTTGTATATTTTCAAATAAATTGATGTATAAGTTAGGATCATCATTGTTTGGTCACTATAAGTTTGTTAATGTAAATCTTTTGTCTTCAATAGTAATGTCGGCAATAATAAAATTTCCATCATCATCTTCAATAGTTTTGTGAATATTTAGATCAACATTGTTATTAAATAGAATTGCCACTCCCCTGGCATTTGATTTGTAGGGCGCTATAATAGATTGTAGACCCAAAGGCCCACCACTCATAATATTGATGTCACCTTTAGCTAAATAAATATCTTGTAGTCAAATAATTGAATAAGCTTTTATTTCTAAAAATATTCATTACTTCCCTTCTTTTATTCTTATCTCCTAATCCTCTACAGTTTGATGAGATCATTTTAATCTTTTTAATGTCACCTGTAGTCATTTGTATCTAAAGAGAGAGAGGAGATATGAGTAGGATGCATAAAGTATGAATTGGATGGCCAGGCAATATGATCAAACATGGTTTTTGAATTAGCTTTCTTTGAATCACAGAGAAAAGTTTGGTCAAGCATACACGTATCAAAGTAGAATACAAATAGTCAAATGGATTGTATTGGTGTGGGAATATATGTAGAAATATAGTTTGAACCAGTTGGGAACAGGTTTTTGTCATATAGAGAAAACAGGAGATGGACAAAAGATAGAAAAGAGAATAGAAAAGATAATAAAATAAAAAAATTAAAAAAAACAAGACATAATTTGCCTCGATGAAAATAAGAAGAAAAAGATTGAGAAATAGAATGGAAAGAAATATGAAAAATTAAATAAAAACAAAAAAAGAAGTGGGGCTTATCAACCCTCTCTCAAAGCTCAGACAATATGTCAAGAAAATATGCACCTTAATGTTCTTACAAAGTGGTGGTTAAGTCAGGCGAAATATATTGGTTAGGAAATGGATCAACTGAAATATCGATGGTGCGATTGGTGCTTGTGTTTTTATAAGAATAATTGGACATGTTATTCAACATGAAACCACACTTTTATTTTTACGAGCGTGCAAATGGCTATTTCAAAAGGTTTTGTTGACTATCTTAATCTGACAACTGAGGATGCTAAGATCCAATGGTAAGGAACCACCTCAATTCTTTGACGGGTCGTTACTGTATGACGTCAAAAAACAACTCTCCTTTTTCTCGCCTAGTTACGGAGATTTAAAAAACGACGATTTCTTAAAATGCATATTTATCAGGGTCTCCTTTCACAACCTTTACTAAGGGCCACTCAACTCCCATTCTGTACCATTGCAGTAAGGTAACCTTACTGACTTACATGGTAATGTATAAAAATGGACGATTTAGGTTAGCTGACTTTTGGAAACAACATGTCACTATGTTTTAGTCGTATCTAGCAGTCGTGGATCAAACTATTTATCTTCTTCTATCTAACTATGCACGTTTTGTTTTGACACTGGTTTACAGTGCCGGACAAAAGTCACTTCCCGTCTTGCAGTTTGAAATCGAAAATACTGCGTATTATTGCAAAGAAAATGCTGTCGGCTCGCAGGACAGTCCCGCGATTCCTGCGCTACGAGAAAAGGGTGGAAGAGTCGCGATACAGGTCGACTGAGCGGTGCATTGCCTACCAGGAGGGCAGGGCTTACATGTACACTTTCATGATTAATTCAATGCTTTTGCGGCCATAATTGTGTGGGGAAGATGGTTATTATGGCTGCGTGACTAATTTACAGATAAAATGGCATTTATCGTAATAACGAAGTACACGTGTAGTGTTTATTATTGTTCTTGTAAAATTTAACTGAATATAATAATTGATAAACATCTTGTGTAAGTGTTTGTGTTGTATGGAAGTCGTGGGTCGGTCGAGCACCATTTTTCCGCACGCATAGGGCCATATATTCACTTTTTTGAAAATGCATACTGACCGTTGCGACATCTCGCAGGGATTTCTGAGACAAAGTCCCATCTAATCACCAATCAAATCGGTCGTTACCAACCCAATCGATCCAAAAGTTGGTAATGCACCGACAGCTTTACAAATTGCTTATACTACTTTGGGATTTTTCATCTCGGATGTTACGCCCATTTGCATAATATAAGTTTCAAAACGGATTTCAACTCAAATGGGAAAATTAAACAAGAGAGTTATTATCAGATCGTGAATAAATTGTGGTTTGTTTCATTTACCCGCACGTTGTTTTATCACTAATTAAAAATAAAGAAACGTCCATCTAACGCGTCTGTGCGTGATATGTAAACGCGCATTTGATTGGTCTACACCATAGCTCAATATTCCTGTTACTTCCTGTCTCAGAAATCCATTCGAGTTGTCGCAAGGGTCATTATGTATTTTCTAAAAGTGCATATACACTGTCGGCCAAAAGAAACGCCTACTTGATTTTCCTTAAAATGAAAGACGAAATAATTACTGAAATATAATAAATGGTGGGCTCAACGCTATGCTGAAATAATAATTAATATGAGAGTCTATTGAAATCGTGGAAAAACTGTGATTCGAGTCAATAACATTCATGAAAACCACGCACAATGAAGACAACTTTTTCCGGTTGATTCACTTGCGCACCGTAATCACGCACATCTGCTGCGTCATCACCACTTTAATGCGAATGCCTGTCTGTATTGTTGCTCGTGGTTGTATGAACATCTGTTTCAAATGTTGTTCTGATCTAGCACTGATCGAAAACTGAACAATTTCTGTTGTCTAATTTCAACAATCGCCATTCTTTTGTGACATGACAACTTCAGGAATTTAAATATATTATGCAGAAATGGTGCAACTTCATAATGCTGTAATATTGTTAAACTGTTCATTATAGTTTTTACGAAATCTGATAAGATATTGAGTAGGCGTTTCTTTTGGCCGACAGTGTATGGGCCGATGCATGCGGAAGATTGTCGAGCACTGACATGTTGTGTTTATGTATACGCGCGTACAGACGTACATGTGTATGTATGGTATTCCCCTGAAAACAGGGTGCGAATTTTTAACTCAGGTAAAAGCCTTGTATGTTGTATGTGTAACAGCTAGTGTAACTCGCCGAGGCGAAGGATGACGAGGCTGTTTGGGGTTCAATCGTTCATTCGTAGGAACCAGTTGATCCAGTATTTAATATAAATACAGCCCTGCAACATAGGGGCAAAACAATATAACATTTGATAAACATTACATTTCATTCAATATGTCACAATGCCATTTTAGATATACAATAGCACATGGTGTAGTAGAAACATTACATCATGTTGAAATGACAAACATATACAAAGGCTCATTTAAAAGTATTACACAATTACACCAACTCACATTACATACAATATTAAAACCAAATGTGATACAGTATAGCACCATAATACAAAAATGCATTCACTCACATATCTGTGGAATACAGCAATACCAAGCACATGGCGGCGCCCATCTCAGTGTCACTCCAATTATGTCTGTAGTACACAAACAGTATCACCATTCATTCATTCTGACACAAATCACACATTTGAGATGTTGTGTAAATTACTGTGATGTAAGTTATATTGATAAGACATAATTGAGTTTTTGGAAATAAATATAACTTTGGAAAGATATTATTTTATTAGTGTTCTTGAGATGTAAAAGATAATTATATAGTTTTAGATTATAGTTAGCTATACAATTTATACTTTTAGATATAAGATAATATTTCACTTGCATTAACATGCACTATGAAATTACCATGTCAAACAAATAATGGCTCACCTGTGTCAATCTCTGTGTCCCAATGTGAAGTGACGGTGACATGCACAGGTGCAAAGTTAGAAAGCACTGTTCCCTAATCAACCAATCAGATGCCTAAATAACTGATCATGTGATAAACAATCTGCCAGTGACACCACCTTGACCTTAGACCACTGACAGGAAGCCTTGACCTTCCAGTCAATACTGACATACTCAATGCAATATAACTAAAAACTGTCACTGCCGCCTTAAGCATCAACATAATTGATAAACTTCAGAATCACAAATAACATATAAAATACCACCACCATATAAAACCCTTTTTATTGAACTATTTTATATTTTATTATTTTTATTTTGCATTTCTATGAATTATAGTAAAATGACCACAACCACAATATGACATCGTCGCAACTAGTACAACTGTAAAACTCAAAACACTGGAAAGTTAAAATGAAACTCAATACTGCCACACACTACCCCCCACAAAAGAAATGGCGTCCCCGCCATCATCCATGACCCTGAATTACTGTAAGCAAAACATCAGCCACTTTAGGAGGTAGGTTGTTGAACATTCCACTCATTGCCAAATTTTCCAAGAATCTTGCCTTTTCTAGCCATTCTGGAGGACGTACGGCATGAGCCATAACAAAGTCACCACTTGTATGCCACGCTGGTTTACGTCGTTGACGTCCAGATCGACGTGGTTCACTATCCGAAACGTGATTCTGTGCTTCTACACTGTTTAATTCCGATATGTTATTCCGAATTTCAGTTGACACACTTGTATTTTCTTCATCCATGTCATTGTTTTTCTCAGCAATTTCTTGAGATAATGGTACCATCTCGGATTCAGAAGCTTCATCACCAGACTCTGATCTAGAATCCTCAACATCTGATCCAGAATTACTTGATCCATCATCAACCTGTTTTACTACTGTTTCAGTCTCAGTGGAAGTTACTAGACCTGATGTACTTTCTGACTGTTCAATGACATCTGTCACATCCAGAACAGGCTCCTCTTGCTGGGAATACTCATTTGTTGGATTAACTTGCTTGCTTAATACCTTCCTTGGCTTAGGTGTAGGGCGTTGTGTTTTGTCGATATCCACACTGCTAATAGGAAGAAGATGATTTCTGTGCAGAGTTCTAGACTTTCCCTCTCCCGCTTCCGGATTGACTACATAAACTGGAATGTCTAAATTTGGATGTTCTTCAACAACATATGCCTCTTCTTCCCATTTATCAGCAAGTTTATGTTTTCCTTCAAATGCAAGTTTTCTTACCAACACTCTGTCACCAACCATGACACTTGCTTCCCGAGTTCCCTGATCATAACTTTGCTTCTGCCTGTCTTTAGCTTTCTTGGAAAGTTTTGCTGCAAGGTCATATGACTTCTGTAATCTTTCCTTTAGACATTTTGTATACGACTGTTTTGGCTCCTCCGAGTTCCTGTCGATACCAAATGCCAAATCAATTGGTAATCTGGGGTGACGACCATACATTAAAAAGAAAGGAGAAAACGCTGTTGTTACATGCCGTGTACAATTGTACGCATGGACTAAAGGTGCTACATGAACTTTCCAATCTACTTTCCGGTTTGGTTCCAAAGTGCCTAACATGTTGAGAAGAGTGCGATTAAACCTCTCGCATTGCCCATTACCCATGGGGTGGTATGGTGTAGTTCTTGATTTCTTGATACCAGTCAATGCACACAACTCTTGAATAAGGCGTCCTTCAAAATTTGCACCCTGATCAGAGTGAATTCTTGCGGGGTAACCAAACTGATAAACAAAGTTATTCAGAAATACTTCAGCAGTGGTACGAGCTGTCATGTTTTTGGTTGGAACAGCTATTGAATACTTGGTAAAATGATCTGTTATCACCCAAATATGTTGGTAATTACCTTTAGAAGGTTCCAAAGTCAAGAAATCCATGGCAACTAGTTCTAGTGGGTATGATGTTTCTATACTCACTAGTGGCGCTCTAGAACTTGTATTTGATTTCCTGTGCAAACAGCGAACACACTACTTAATTCAATTCTCTGTCTCTCCTGCCATTCCTGGCCAAAAGAATCTATCTCTGATTAAAGACAATGTTCTGTCTCTTCCTAAATGTCCCATATCATTGTGTAAACTTTGTAGAACCTGTTTCCTTAAATGAGAAGGAATAACCAACTGCTCATTCGTCCCGTCACCACTGTCTGTGATTCTATAGAGAACGCCCTAACGCAGTTTCAGGTTCTCAAATGTCCGCAAATAGGAATTCAATTCACTTGTGACTTGACCTTTCTTTGGCACCCGTCCTAATCTAATCTACTTTATGACATCAGCCAAAGTCGGATCCTGAAGTTGTTCCTTTCTCCAGCTCCTTGGAGTCATTTCCTTCAGATCCTGACCTGCTTCAGTATCCAGTACCAAATCTGGCGACATGCTCAAACACTCAATATAATTGGATGCTGATACAGACTGACAAATGGCCTTTATAGATTCTGAGGAAATCTTTTCACTTGCCTCTGTTGCATATTGTGGAATCCTAGATAATGCATCTGCATCTATGTTGGATTTGCCAGGCCGGTACCTAATGTCAAAATTGTAAGCCGATAATGCAGCCAACCATCTATGGCCCGTTGCGTCAAGTTTGGCTGTGGTTAGAATATAGGTCAAAGGATTGTTGTCTGTATATACAGTGAATTCGTTCTGATAGAGATACTCATGAAACTTTTCAGTAATGGACCATTTCAGAGCAAGAAATTCCAACTTGTGAGCACTGTAGTTTTTCTCTGACTTGGACAATCCTCTACTGGCATAGGAGATAACTTTTTTGTAACCATTCTGAGTTTGATACAAGACCGCACCTAACCCATTCTGACTCGCATCTGTATGCAGCTCAAATGGAAGTGAATAATCACAAAACCCTAATACCGGCGGTGATGAAAGCCTATCTTTGAGTTCCATGAATGCTTGTTCTTGTGCGTCTCCCCAAACCCAGTCCACTGTAGATTTACCCTTCTTGTCCGTAGGCTTTGGCATAAGCAAAGATAAAGGCTTTGACGTCTGTGAAAAGTTGTGAACAAACTTCCTATAGTATCCGGCGAAACCTAAAAATTGCCTGACTGCCTCTGGATTGGTTGGTCTTGGCCAATTTCTAATAGTCTCTACCTTGGAAGAATCTGGTTCTACACCGTCCTTGGATATTACATGGCCAATATAGGTACATTTCTCCTTAAAGAATTCACACTTGTCTGGGGCTAATTTTAGATTGCACTCCCTCAATCTCTGCAAGACTCTGGTCAATCTACGAAGATGTTCCTCATAACTATCAGCGAAAATGATCAGATCATCAATGTAGATTACACATATTGATAGATGTAAATCTCCTAGGCAATCTTGCATCAATCGTTGAAAGGTCGCAGGACTATAACAGAGCCCAAATGGAAGCCTATTGTACTCAAAAAATCCTAAAGGACCCACGGTAAATGCTGTGCGTTCTTTGTGCTCCTCGATGATCTCAACCTGGTGATAACCTGATTTCATATCCAGCTTTGAGAAATATGAACTTCCGGCCAAACAGTCCAGTACCTCATCTATCCTGGGCAGAGCAAAACTGTCTTTTATAGAAACCCGATTTAGCTGTCTAAAGTCAACGCAAAGTCTAAGTTTTCCATTCTTCTTCCGACATAGGACAATATTGGAAGTCCATGGGCTATGAGACTTTCTAATAACACCACAAGCTAGCAATTGTTTAAGATGCTCTCGTACTTCTTCAAATAGAGAAGGAGGAATCCTGCCATAACGCTGCTTGAAAGGAGTGTTGTCCTTCAAATATATCCTATGTTTCACAGCTGATGAATGACCAAGGTCTAAATCTCCATGTGAAAAGACATCAATGTGATTTTTTATGACATCAAGTCCTTCTGCAAACTGCTGGTGAACTTCTATTTTACTGAGAAGGATTTCCATATCAGTTGTCTTGTCTAAGTTAACATCCTCAACAGAAACTGGTTGAAGTTCACATACTATAGCTCTGGGCTGTACAACTACAGTATGGGTGGTAACATTAGACAAATGGACATCAATTGGATCTTGATCCTGATACTTGTAGTACAAGAGAGAAGGCGACACGTCCAAATCAGTAGGTATCGTTGAGTTAAAAATAGCTTGAAGAGTAGCAAGTGACTTCGGATAGCACATCTCCTTGTCAACATATCCCTTTAGAACAACTTGTGAATTCGCTGGCACAATGATACTTCTACACTCTGCACTTCTAACTAAACCTAATCTCCAATTCCGTTTAGCCAATTCCTTATCCCTGATGACCATATTGCGGAAAGTCAAATACCATGGAGTGTAAAGATTAGCTTTCTGCAGAAACCTTGCACCATGCTCTGATCTACATCTATTCAGGATAGTTGAAAGAACATTTGTCCCCAATAATACAGGCACCGAGAGATTATACCGACTGTCAGGAACTACCAATAACAAACACTGCATGTTCACTAATGAATCACCTGGTGAAGACAAATATACAGATATGAACCCTAAATATGGTAAAGCACCACCATCGGCACACTCTATATCAATCAATGTATCCAAATTATGTAGAGGAAGATGTGAAAGATGTTGCACATAGAAGGATTCACTAACTGTTGAGACTGTTGAACCTGTATCAAGTAGAGTTGTACATGGCTTGTCACAAACTACCACAGATGTCTCATTGGGTTCACCAACTAATCCTCACTGGGGGCTCCATTTGTAACAGCTAGTGTAACTCGCCGAGGCGAAGGATGACGAGGCTGTTTGGGGTTCAATCGTTTATTCGTAGGAACCAGTTGATCCAGTATTTAATATGAATACAGCCCTGCAACATAGGGGCAAAACAATATAACATTTGATAAACATTACATTTCATTCAATATGTCACAATGCCATTTTAGATATACAATAGCACATGGTGTAGTAGAAACATTACATCATGTTGAAATGACAAACATATACAAAGGCTCATTTAAAAGTATTACACAATTACACCAACTCACATTACATACAATATTAAAACCAAATGTGATACAGTATAGCACCATATTACAAAAATGCATTCACTCACATATCTGTGGAATACAGCAATACCAAGCACATGGCGGCGCCCATCTCAGTGTCACTCCAATTATGTCTGTAGTACACAAACAGTATCACCATTCGTTCATTCTGACACTAATCACACATTTGAGATGTTGTGTAAATTACTGTGATGTAAGTTATATTGATAAGACATAATTGAGTTTTTGGAAATAAATATAACTTTGGAAAGATATTATTTTATTAGTGTACTTGAGATGTAAAAGATAATTATATAGTTTTAGATTATAGTTAGCTATACAATTTATACTTTTAGATATAAGATAATATTTCACTTGCATTAACATGCACTATGAAATTACCATGTCAAACAAATAATGGCTCACCTGTGTCAATCTCTGTGTCCCAATGTGAAGTGACGGTGACATGCACAGGTGCAAAGTTAGAAAGCACTGTTCCCTAATCAACCAATCAGATGCCTAAATAACTGATCATGTGATAAACAATCTGCCAGTGACACCACCTTGACCTTAGACCACTGACAGGAAGTCTTGACCTTCCAGTCAATACTGACATACTCAATGCAATATAACTAAAAACTGTCACTGCCGCCTTAAGCATCAACATAATTGATAAACTTCAGAATCACAAATAACATATAAAATACAAGGGGCGTTCAATAAGTGTTGCAAGCGGGGCATTGGTGTTTACATAAACAGTGTCAGCTTATAGCAGGTGTTTCTATAGTCAAAACATAACATTGACACATGTCAAAACAATTTCTAGACATAACAATTATTTAGATATAATAGCTGCGCTGACCTAGGGGTCTCCATAATCATGGATTCTCTCAAACATGAACAACGCGATGTGATCAAGATCCTTACTAAAGAGGGATGCAAAGCTACAGAAATACATAATCGTATGTGTAATGTGATGGGTAATGATGCTCCTAACTTTTCAACAGTTTGTCGCTGGTCTCTTCAGTTCAAGCGGGGCAGGGAGTCCTTAGACGATGACCCACGGTCAGGCAGGCCATCTGAAGTCACCCGACCGGAAGTTATTGCCGCTATCGAAAGACGAATTTTAGCTGACCGCTGTGTTAAAGTTTCTGAACTGTCTTTGGAATTCCAGATATCAGTTGGAAGTGTTGAAAAAATAATTCATGACCATCTTGGTATGTCCAAGGTATCTGCAAGATGGGTACCCAGAAACCTCACAGCACAAGATCGCCAGAAAAGAACCGAAAGTTGCATGGAGCTCCTGGATCGGTTTAATGCGGATGAAGCCAGGTTTTTGTCTCGTCTGGTGACAGGTGACGAAACCTGGATCCACCACTGGGACCCGGAAACTAAACTGGAATCCAAGCAATGGAAACACCCGAGTTCACCGCCTCCCCTGAAGTTTCGCACTCAACCATCAGCTGGCAAGGTTTTGGCGACAATCTTTTGGGATGCAAAAGGCATATTATTAATTGATTACTTGCCAACCAAAACTACAATGAATGGTCAATATTATGCCAACCTAATGCAAGAATTGCGAAAGACAATTCGACAGAAACGCCGTTGAATGTTGACACGTGGTGTTCTGATTTTGCATGACAACGCTCCAGTCCACAAGTCAAGAGTTGCACAGGCCGCTATACGTGATTGTGGATTCGAACAGCTTAACCACCCACCCTACAGCCCAGACCTAGCCCCAAGTGACTACTTCCTGTTCAGAAACCTGAAATCCGCCCTAAGTGGAAGGCACTTCCGGGATGACGAAGACGTCAAAGCTGCCACAGAGGCGTGGTTAGGGGAGCAAACGGAAGACTTCTACAAAAGTGGCATCAAAAGTCTTAAAGAGAAATGGAATAAGTGTATTGAGGTGAAGGGTAACTATATTGAAAAATAAAAGTAAAAAATTGACTAAGCGAGTTGGTTTTATATTGAAGTTGCAACACTTATTGAACGCCCCTCGTACCACCACCATATAAAACCCTTTTTATTGAACTATTTTATATTTTATTATTTTTATTTTGCATTTATATGAATTATAGTAAAATGACCACAACCACAATATGACATCGTCGCAACTAGTACAACTGTAAAACTCAAAACACTGGAAAGTTAAAATGAAACTCAATACTGCCACATATGTTGTTTGACAATGCTTGTGGGCAAATTCAGAACTCAGTTCATTATGATGATCACGAAACGAAATGAGACTTGAATTACAATATGATGTAGTGTGCTGTACATTTGAATAATACATTGATTGTGTTAATTAAGAATTGCATAAGCATATAGAATGACGTTGAAAGAGTCACATCCATTATGGCAATTGCATTTCAACTGTATTCAATGTCGATATAATAACCAAGCTTCCCAGAATCCATAATCATACCCCAGTGAAGAATGTTATACAATAATATCGATTGATATACATTTCTTTACATTGCTATTAACATAAACAATTACATATATGGCTATGGCATTGTTACAGTTACATTAGGCCTTTATTTTCTTATCATTTGTCAAAACACAAAATTAAATAAGGACTTCTTTCGGGGGGTGTTTTTTTCCTGTATGTTAGTGGATTTAATTAAACTGTTGGCTTATGTATAATTTCGCTCTCGTTCATGAAGTGTGTAAATGCAGATGCATAAATAGAAATCGTTAACATGCATATAGTAATATGTTAATGATAAAAAAAGTACTTTGAAACCCAATTTTTTTTCAAGATACTGGATTTTGGTTTGAGGTCAATATGACAGGTTTATCTGTTAAAGACACGCATATAGATTCAAGGCTCATATTTGTATTGACAAATACTTGTATGCATGTATACATTACAGATAAATGTTACTGAACATTATAAAGAGTTGCGTGTATGATGTTTATCATTGACATTACCAACCTGTGTTTATGCGTACATTAAATTTCAATAGATGCATGTTTGAAAACATCAACATGTACATTACAAATAAATTCTGTGTTCATTTATTTGTATGACGAATGTCGATAGGTTTATATAGATACTTAATGTTTGTCTTTCACATGCAAACAAATTTGTTGACTTGATTCGACTTGTTACGATGTGTTTCTTTACGGGCATGTTATATCATTAACACCGCTGATTCAAGTATAAGGACTGACCTATATTTACGCTGACAGAGCACTGCATGTAAATGAGTTAAGAAAAAGTCACTAGTATAACCATGCTGGGGAATTTGGGCTAGAAGAATAGGAGTTAAGGTAGGTTTATAGTGAGTGTTGCTTTGTGAAAGAAAAAAGAGATACATGTACATGCTGAATTGTAGTTTTTCTTTCATCTGTAACACAAGTTTAAAGGTCAATAAATGTGTAGTGAAATTGAGATCACTGTGTCCTTTGCATGATGTATTCACTTAGTGCGACATGTATCTAATCATGAATATTAAATAACTGGCATATGCAATTATATTTATATATATAATGATAAACAAGGTCGAATAATTGAACATTTCTGATAATTTAAAGGGCCCATGGACGTAATTTGTATTTACATCCATGTATAAGTGAATTTGCCTCCATTTAAATTAATAAAACTGTTATATAAAAGCGTACCGTCTCTGCACTATCCATGCATATAACATGTACATGAGCGTTAGTCAAGGTAGAGTGTGAATGTTTTGAAGTTTTAAAATAAGTTTGTATCTAACTTTAACACAACTACCAAAGTATGATTTTAACTCTGACAAGTGGAAATATACTGATGGAAACGAATAAGGGAACGCTTAATTACTGTTAACTTATGTCTGGCATGTTCCGTTTGTTCGAGGCTGCGTGGGGCCATTATAAACTGAAAAAGATTACTGTCACTGAAAAGTCACCGTGCACGAGACAATTGATTTCCATGAACGTCATGCATGGCAACGTCCATTTAACCTTCAAGGAGTCAACGAATGTCAGTGTACCTTTACCTTCAGAATCATGCCTAGAGCATACCTTCTGATAATGAGAAATGGCAGGCTATCTGGTGCATAAACAGCGGTCAATCAATATGCCAGACAGCCAGACAATTTAACAAGTCTAAAAGTATGATTTCGCGACTGTGGAACCGGTACCGTCAGACAGGGAACCTAAAGATTAGACCCGGTCGTGGTCCAAAACGTAAGACAACGACCCAAAACGACCGCCAGCTGGTGCTGCTGTCCTTACGTAACCGATTTAAACCAGCATCGAACATAAACTCTGAGTTCAGGGCAGTAACGAGACTAAGAATGTGTGACCGTACTGTCAGAAATAGACTTAATGCAGCAGGCTTAAAGTCACGTCGTCCTGTTGTTGGGGTAAGGCTGACTGCGGAACACAGACGTCCCAGAAGAGCATGGGCTACACAACATCGAGTTAGACAACTTCGACATTGGCGCAATACCATATTCAGTGATGAGTCAAGATTCAATTTGGACTTCGCAGATGGTCGGATCCGCGTTTGGCGACGCCTTCGTGAACGTCACCATCAGTGCGCCATCAAACAACACGATTCCTACGTCTGTGATGGTTTCGGGCGGCATAACCTACGACCATAGGACCAACCCTGTTCGACTTGATGGAAGGGTGACTGGTGTCCGTTACCGAGACGAAGTGTTGCAACCTATTGTTCTTCCTTTCCGCCGTAGAGTGGGTGTAAACTTTGAGTTTCAACATGACAATGCTCGACCACACACGGCTTACGTCAGCAGGGATTTTCTCACGCAAAACAACATCAGAGCGTTGCCAAGGCCGTCCAAGAGCCGAGCCATTAATCCCATTGAACACGTCTGGGACGTTCTTGGACGTCGGGTGAGGGATCGTGATGTTCTACCCCAGACACCTGATGCCATGTTCCAGGCTCTCCAAGAAGAGTAGCGCGCAGTTCCTCGGGGAGTCATTCGGAAGTTGATCCAAAGTGTTCCACGACTGTGTGAAGAAGTGATCAGGAAACAGGGAGGACACACCAGATACTGAAATTTCACCTGTGGTGTACATACTTAATGAAATATACTTGATCAAAAACCCATGACAATATAACAAATTTCACCATCAATACATGCGTTCATTCATTCATTTCCATCAGTATAGTACCATTAAAACAACACCATCTCAATACCAAATAAGCATCAACAGATTACAACCACGGTACAAATTATATCCCACTTAGATCTCGTTGTCCGTGGCAATCATTCATAAAAGTTTCCTATTTAGATTAAATACAAATGTTCAACGTCAAATACATCAATGGTGAGTTAAATGACTGGTGAGCTAAGTGAGCTAAATGTTGACCAACAATTAACATAGCTTTTCATAAACCTTACACCACATCATTCACAATTTTAGTTAAGTTTGTTAAGACATAAATAAATTAACTAGTTTGAATCATAAATCGTTTTAATGAATGACAGTAATGACAGAATAAAGAAGTTTTGTATCCATAAAATTTTTCTTCATTCTTAATGACAGTAATACATATTAATTAAGTAAATTTTAGTTGCGAAGAAATTAAGAAGTTTAGGTTACCTTAATATTTACAGTCCGGGGGAATATATTCCTAATAAGAATCCATTTGTGAAATTTCATAGGTATCTTACAGTCCCGTGCACCCTGTCAAACAAATATGAAACGTGATAATGATTACACATAATTAAAGACAGATATTATATTTTGTAAGATATAATCATGTATTATTAGCGAAAATACACACACTATACACATGTATGTACTTGGAGAACACTATGTTAACATTAATTCACCTACACTTGACACTATTGTGTTACCGTGAAGGAATACTTATCATGATCAACTTTAATTATGTGCATTCTCCATATGTACACGTTGTCCGTATGCTGCATCTAAATAGTCAAACTCGCATGTGCATTTCTAAACATCTTAAAGGGGCAGTAGCACGTTCTTTCGCTGAAATAAGTTGATGAAATGTATTTGAAACATAATGTTACCAATAGTAAAACACCCTTCTCTCTTAGGAAAATCAAGTTAAAAATGAGTGTACGTGGTTTCGTAAAGCCATGGGAATCATTTTTGTCATTCAAAATATTAAAATGTGTTCACAATAAAATGGCCGCCATGCAATTTTTGCTTTATACGCAACACTGTTACTGTCACTCCAGATAATTGGTTTGTGTAATAAGATGTTTTACCCTCTAAAGTAAATATAAATGACATAAACTATCATTATAAATGGGAAATTTGAAAAAATAAAATTTGAAAAAAAACGTGCTACTGCCTCTTTAACGCCGCCAACTACGGAAGTAAACGAACCACCTCTTAACGGTATAGTTTGCGACCTGGCCGCATCGGAATAGCTCCGCCTACATAAACGCAATCAGATCGCAATTATGCTGAGACAGACGCGCTATTTTAGCGGGAGAGAATCTCGATCCGATCGCAAGAATAATGTAATCACGATTCAACTAATTTTTTCCTCCGACACGATATATGCAATTTTACTCCCATGACTTTTTCCGGCATAGAATATTGACCGCTTAAACTGTATACACAACCACTACCACTCTATGAATGATGATAGTGAAATGTACTCTCTGATAAATTTGTTTCATCGAAATGATGTTCGCAGTTATGAAACCAATGGTAAAGGTTCGATCAACTTACAGAATTATTATTTAAATAATGTAAATTATCCAAACGTTTAAAAATATTTAAAATAGAGCCATTGGCTATGTAGATTATCAGGGTTTATATTGTTTGATGTTGAAGACTGAAATGTATTGTACAATATAGTCGTAAACTCTGATACTCTCTGAGTATTTATTCTGCAAACACACCATTTTATTAAATATTGAAAAAGAGATTGTAAGAAATGGGATTTTGAGAAAAAGACCTTTTTAAATATTTATTTCAAAATTCTTTTTAGAGTCTAATTGTAAGACTAAACATAATTCACAATCCCTAACACTGAAAAATCTCAGTCTTCAAAATATTCAGTGCATAACAAAAACAGAACTTGACACTAAAGGTTGATACAAGTGGTTGTCCAAGTACCATAGTTTCTGCAAAGAAGGTGATCCTCCAAATTAAAAGTACAAGTCCTTGACATAACATTGGAAATTGTGAGAGAAATAGACAGGGTAAGGGTAAGAGAGAGCGAGGGACAGGGAGAGGGAGGCAGGGAGGGGGAACGGGGGGGGGGGGGGGGGGGGGGGGGGGGGGACAGAGGGAGGAGTGAAGTGTGTTGCAATGCATCATCCCTAACGAGGTCTCACTGACCACCTGTCATACTATCCCCCCTGTTACACATCATTATGCAATACTCTACTATCCCAGTCCCAGCCTGTGGCGGTGGAGTCTACTAACGCCTACAGTTGTGGCCTGCTAGTGCAAGGGGGGAAACATTTTATAATTTATTAATATAATTTATAATAGCTCTAAAACTTGTATTTGTCACAGCATAAGAATGAAAAAAATTCAGCCCTTGGTCTCCATCATAGAAATTCTCAAAATTTCAGGGTCCTAGCATTACTAGTTCCTGGAGTGAAATTTAAGGTTTCAGTTTAATACCCTGCTACGCCCATATTGAACAATGACTAAATGAACAAACTTTAGTCTTCATGTTATAAAGATGTTATCCGGGGTCGGGATAAAATGTACAAAATACGATCCCCTAGATGCAAAGTGTCTCCCCACAAACTTTCAGCTTTTGGAGTGTAGCAGTTCTGGAGGAGAAGTCGAAAATGTGAAACGTATACGGACGACGCTCGACGGACGACGGACGACGGACAACGGTCCATGCCATAAGCTCATCTGGCCTTTCAGGCCTGATGAGCTAAAAAAGTACATTTCATATTATCTCGATATGTCGCAACGCTCACAAAGGTATTCTGAAACTGATGGAGGAAGAAAACGAAGGGAGGAATGGTGACGTCACAGGAGTACGGATTGATGATGTCTCAGAGACACTTGTCGAAGTCACAGAGAGATTGGATGATGTCACAGAGGGTAAAGGTGAAGACAGAGACAAGATACACAACTTGGAATACACGCTCAACGAGAGGCCTCCAGTCTTGGTTATTTTAGGAGCGGCTTTACAGGTAGGATAACTTCAGGAAACAATAGGTTTCAAGGATTGTTTTTACACACAAAAAATAGCTTCATTCAATACGAATTGCATTCCAAAATGCCTAGAGCTCATGTAATGATTTTAAAGATGCATCCATATTGTTTCATTAAATTATATTTCTCTATAATACCTGTCGACATTCGATATGTGCTGATTTCAGTTGAAATATTTTCACTCAATTTGCATATTCATCCCCAATCGTAAAATATATCATATTTATTAATTTCCAATCAAAATGGAAGAACATCATTATACATGTGCAGAAACCGAAACTACAAGCCCCATATACATGCAGAGTAGTTATAAAACTTATTAAACATTTTCAACCCAAAGTTGTCTTTTTGTCTGTTGTAAATAAGTTTCGAAAATTACGTTTGACGTGCGCCACACGCGGCGTATTGTACGGGTTTTTTCTTCTTCTCTTTTTATAAGGTCCGTTACACTATATAATTGTACATTTATTGTCAGAGCAGACTTCACCAAAATTAACTCCAGTTGGTCACAGGCTTGATCCCTGGAAGCAAAACAGTACATATCATATAGAGTAAAACAGCCTTTCCGTTATGTTGATTGCACTGTTCTTCAGACCCCAGGGTAGGAAATAGTTTCAGGAGCCAAACAATGTTCAAATCACATTTGAAAGTCTAGATTCCCTTCTGCCTCATGTTCCTATCAAATCTCTCTGTATCCAGTGGATCCCGTTTCAGTATCATCTGATGACAGTATCAACACATCTTAGTTCAGTTAAGGATCAAGATCACTCAATACACTGACGTGTTAAAATATTGAGTATCACAACATACTATTGTTTCTGTTTATACACAGATATGCAACATATGTATATATGTATGTATGTATACGACACTGGTTATAATCATCTTTTTATGAGTAATACGTATAACATAAACAGTAGACGTCGTTATATTTATGTTGACAGCATGTGTTGACTTGCACACCTAACGGCCTGGCTCTGCCCTTCATCATCGCGGATACGGTATGTGCTGCAGCTGACAGTCCTGTTCGATCTACGTTGGTTTGTACCACCTTGCTGATGGTCGGGTTCTGTACCTTAGTGCAAACAGCACTGGGTGTCAGGTACGTCTACAGAGTAGTAGTAGTAGTAGTAGTAGTAGTAGTAATTGTAGTAGTAGTAGTATTAGTAGTAGTAGTAGTAGTAGTAGAAGTAGTAGTAGAAATAGTAGTAGTTGTAGAAATAGTAGTAGTAGTAGTAATTGTAGTAGTAATAGTAGTAATAGAAGCAGTAATAGTAGTGGTAGTAGTAGAAGTAGTAGTCGTAGTAGTAGAAATAGTAGTAGTACTAGTAGTAGTAATAGTAAAAATAGTAGTATAAATAATAGTAATAGCAGTCGAAGCAGCAGCAGTAGTAGTAGTAACGATAATAATAAAAGTAGTAGTAGTAGTAGTAGTAGTAGTAGTAGTAGTAGTAGTAATGGTAATGGTAATAGTACTGGTAATAGTAGACTAGTAGTAGAAATAGTTGTAGTAGTAGAAGACGTAATAGTTTTAGAAGTAATTTAACAGTAGAACTACTACAAAAACGAGCTTTTGTGTGATATTGGTTTTACTAAAGGAGATAATGATTATGAATCAAAAGAATTTCATATTAAATCTTTCACATGGTCACCTAAAAATGTTATTTTATGGGAGCGAGTTTGACATTAGAATAAAACGCTTAACATTGTCACGAGTCAAGCTGTGTCATAAACCATTCTGACGTCACAATTGTTAACATGCATACATCATTGCATCAATACTATCGGATGTTTAACAAATTACAGTATACTCCGGAGTTCGTAAATTACCTTCACATCGCAAGAATGAAACCTTTTGTATGGACTGTATAACTTTCGTATTTTGTGTAGACGACGTAGTGACAACGATTTAATATAAGAGTCGTTGTCAAGCAACATCATCTGTCAAGTCATTAAAATTATGAGAAGTTGAAATGTTGCCTAAATTGTTTTATGTTGTTATAGCGCCTATATTCGTGTAGTTTTGTGTTTGAAGGCACTGGTCTATAAACTGGGGCGAATTATTATTTCGTGGATGAAATATACCACCAGGACCATGAACGTTATTCCGCAAATATGGTTCATAGGAAAGATTCAAACAGAAACATAAATATCAATTAAGATCCTTTAAATAAACTTATTATTCGCGTATGTGTTTCCTGCTTTCAGACTACCCATCTTACAAGGTCCAGCGAATGTCTTCATTGCTGTGTATATTTCTCTACAAAACCAAGATGGATGGTTATGTCCACTGTCTAACGAGGGTAAAACCGTTTTTAATACAATGATGTAAATAAAGTGGGCTCTTAAAAAAATAAACGATCCTTCTATTTATGAATATGCAATTAATGTTTATAGACCTAAGCTGTCTCTTTTCTTTTCTTTTTTATAATATTGGAGAAGCAATTTCCAGACAAAAAAATAAACGATCATTCTATTTATGAATATGCAATTACTGTTTATAGACCTAAGCTGTCTATTTTTTTTTTTTTTTTATAATATTGGAGAAGCAGTTTCCAGACAAATAAGCTTGACTTAAACATTTTGATGTGTTTTGTAGATTCCCTTGTATGTTATTTATCATGGATGAACGCTGTTTTAATGCAATAAATACTGAAGCAAGAATAGAAAAGGAATTATAATAATTTCAGGAAATAAAACTGATGCTACCTTCAGCAATGTCAGTTTTCGCATGGACGAGGAGTTGTCTCAAAACCAGAAACTGCAAAAGGTGAAGATTTACCATTATTCACCCTGGTGTAAATGGTTCAAGCTATCTGATGAACTCAAAGACGATCGTTTTTTCCATGTCTGGGAACGAAACGGCAGCCTAACTGGCTATTGTCCTAAAACAATTGTAAATAGATCATCTATATATGTGCCATTTTTTATAAATCTATGTCAAAATTTAAATTATGGAGTTGAATCCAAAGTTATCTATTTTTTTTGCCCGCTACTATATAATCTTTTACAATGGAATCTTATTATTGATGGAGAACTATCTTAGTACTTAAACAAGCATTATTCTAACGAGAAACGAAATATTTATTTTCTTACATTTCTTTTATACAACACAAATTGTGAACAAAGCCCTATTATAGAATAAATACAATTTAGTAAGTTACTGTCATCAAAAGGTTTATTATAATTAAGGGTGGTTTGTATGATTTATCATTCTGTTAAAGGCGCTGATCTAGCACGTTTTTCCTACTGAAATAAAGTGATCTCACGAAAAGGTAAATACGTGTTACCAATGACTAAATAATACTCCAGAATCAATAAAAAAAAATAGTTCTAAAACGAACGAATTGTTCGGTTAAGCCATGCGAGTAAATTTCCTTACGAGAGGCCATTTTAATGTGTTCACATTAAAATCGTCGCTCGAAGGTGGTCCAAGTGCTCTGACTGGTGTGACTGATATGATGCCATGATAGAATTGTCAACCAGCTTGCTGTCTGAACTCAAAAATTCTCATGAGACCTACAAATCTACCTCTCACACTGAAGATTTCCACACCACTGTCACATTATCCATAGCACTATTTTAGTATCAATACGGATAACCGTTTTTCTATGGATACGGTTTAACTGGTCGTGTTATTAGATGTTTTACCCTCTAAGATAACAATATATTGTATAAACTTGAATAATAAATAGCAAATTTGAGAAAACAAAATATACAAAAAAAAAACGTGATACAGTGCCTTTTAGTGTAGGGAAATTAAGATTATTTCGTATACTTGTTTTTAAAATATTTTTGAAATATTCGGATTTCTAATGAATATAATTCTCCGAATACAACCAGACTAGCTTATTGTTTTTACTTAAGTATATGTCACGGAAGACAGAAATGGTTGCGCAAAGGTTCAAGATGATTGTCTTCTGGTAGAGGGTTCATCAATAATCAACATTTTAACATACTGAAATAAATGTAGACCGACTCAGAACAATTGGGTCGAGATGTGAAAATATAACTGAACCATAAAACGTTTTTAACCTTCGATCACAAATAACGGGGTAAATATTTTGCATAAGATGGATGCCCTAAAGCAAAGTATTCACTTGTCATGGTGACATAGAACATAAATATCGTTTTATCCCTCACTATTGTTTGGGAAATACCAATATGTAACTATCACGTCGTAGTTATATGACACGGGCAATCAGATTTTATCCACTAAACAATTATTTTCGTCTGAAGTACCAGTGGTTGTTTTATTGTTACAAGGACATATTTCCAGAAAGTCAGAAATTCGGTTCCAGTTGTCTGGGAGTCTAATGGCCGCCTCCCTAGTGGAAATCCTCATCGGGGGGACAGGGTTGGTTGGCTTCCTGCTACGGTTTGTTGGTCCAATCACTGTTGCTCCTGTCCTGGCCTTGCTGGGTCTGTCCTTGGTCAAGGTTCCACTGAGATACGGAGCTCCGTCGTGGATACTCACTGTTGTGTAGGTGTGACGTTTATCAAGTAACACATGCTTGACATTATCTAAGAATTGTTTTGTTCATTCGCAATACTCACCCTTAAACGGACAGACAAATGGATGTGTCGTTCAGGGGTTTCAAATGAACATTTGATTGACTTTATTGACTTTGACAAAATATGTGTGATCATATGTTTTAAACCCGAAATATTGTGCAAATTGTTGTTTTTTTTTGGCAATTCCGATTCACACAAAGGATTTTCAAGTACATTTCCACAAGAAAATAAGACAATGTAATCTGTCCATGTTTCATACTTGTTCGAATTTTATATAAGAGGTCCTGAAACAATATATCGATTTTGTGGTCAATGATTTTACTTTTGGTTCCTTGGTATTGCTTTACACTTGTTATTTGTGCGAGTCAATACAACACGAACCTGTCTGGTATATTCGATTGAACTTTGTGCATGGTTTATAAACGTTTGATATATAAAAATGTATCCTTCCGATTTTAATGACAAAAATGAAATTAAACTTAATAAAATTCAAATGTCTTTCTAATGTATCCACTCTGAAAATATTTACACTGAAATTTATGCATTATTGGATTTTAGTGGTATACTTCTGATTGTGTCCATCTCTCTGTATCTGGGACACATACAGATCAGGACACCTGTCAGTAGGTGTTGTCCATCTAGCAGGAAGAAACGGTTCAGTGCGCCCATATTTCGATTGTTGCCGGTAAGAGTTATATTGTTAGTGTTAAACTTGACAGAATGTTTCACAGTAAGGCAATAATATTAGTTATGATAATGAGATGAACCCATGTTTTTCCGCTGATATCAGAAGTTTCAGGGGTTCTTGAATCAACCAAACACGATTTAAATGGCGGAATATTAAGGTAACCAGAAGTTGACACTCCGTTCCTTTAGGGTTTGAGCTTTCAATAGTTCATTGTGACGATTGTTAGATGATGATTGATGCGTTTATTTCTGACAATGATATCATGTGTAATGTAGGTTGTTTTAATTAATATGGAAACCACGTTCTTAGAATTTATAACACGGAAATCAGATCAGAACTACTCAAGCTTTGTTACAGGTGTTGCTGGTTATTATTATTATGTGGATTATCTCCTGAATTTTAACACGTTTCAATGTTTTCCTGATGATGAGAAGAAGAAAGAACATCTACCGGTATTCTTACAGGTGTTGCTGGGCATGATCGTGATGTGGATAATCTCCTGGATTCTGACCCATTTCAATGTTTTCCCTGATGATGAGACACACCCCAACTACAGAGCTCGAACTGACGCCAAGTCTCATCTCACACAGAGGGCGCCATGGTTCTACCTTCCTTATCCGGGTGAGCAGCGTCATTCAGAAAGACATTTATTCTGTTTACATCCACATTACGTATTCAAATTTTATGTATAGTAAAGGAAGGCTTGATCAAGGTAATTTCACCTTTACTGACACGATGCACATGATCTAACAGTGCGGATGTAGATGCCTGTGACCTTTATTAGGGGTCATTGAGTCACCAACTGTACTGATGTCATTGCTTTCAAAATTAAATGTTAAGATGAAACCTGTAACCATGTTTGTTTCCAGAGCCTTAGCCCTGTAGGTGCCACATTACCAAATCATCAAATAAATATGTACAATACCCAACGGCAGAGAAGTTTGTTTACAGGATTTCCTTAGGATTTTAGAAGACGACAGACAAAGGTTTGTAGGGCTAGGCTCCTGTGACACCGAACACTTACGATACAACGTAATGTCAAAGTCGTCTATACGTGGAATACCATCTATCTAGGGAAGAGGGCGAAAGTAGCATCTTAAGTGTGCCCTCTCTATGAGGGGCCACAGAGTCAACAAATCTATTATCTACGATACCCATTGGCCAATGTACCGGTAGACAATAGTTCACCTCTGAATACGCGTGTGTACATTTGATGAAAGCAATGCATCCCTTATTTTGTCAAGTAGGCTACATAGTGTTCAATGTTTCAAAGACATTTGGTAAGTGCCTTTTAAACGTCCATTGCTCAAAGCAATATTATTCAACCGTGAATAAGTCAATGAAATACTTCACCGTCATTCTTCTAACCACTAGATCCTTCTTATTTCTCTCAGGTCAGTTTGGCATGCCCTCCTTCGATGTAACCGTGTTCATTGGGTTCGTTGTTTCATTCATCGCTTCCATCATCGAGTCTGTAGGGGACTATTTCGCTGCTGCCAAAGCGTGTGAAGTGTCCTCCCCTCCCCCTCATGCAGTCAGCAGGGGCATCCTCGTTGAGGGGGTGGGCGGTTTTCTTTCTGGTATATTCGGAATTGGACATGCCACCACGACGTACAGCGGGAATATTGCAGAGATTACATTGACAAAGGTAAATAAGGATATATCTGTGAGGAGATATTAACATAATTACCATTTTATTCCTACAGATAACATTATATCCCCTTTCTGAATGTTCTATCCATTTTCAACAGACATTTTAAATATCGAGCATAGAAGGAAGGTCAGTGTTGTATTTCCATTCTATTTGCATCTACATTCAACTAGAACTTTCATGAAGAGGTAAGGTGAGGTGGTCTTTAAAGCAGCTTTCATCGCTTTCATCGCGGCTGCTAGTATTATGGCAGGGAGAAAGCCCGCAACACCATGTAGTTATGCTTTGCGGTGAAAACTGCTGGCATCGGCTGGAACTGGCGAACCATGGGTGGTACTATGCTGAAAGTCAGTGTAGCATTGCACCCAAATCTTACAGAACAGTTCTCTTCTGGAGACAAAGTTGCCGTGCCCCTGGCGGGATTCGAACCCCAGACCTCTTGATCCGAAGTCGAATGCGCTAACCACAAAGCTATCCCGCCCCCTCTTTCATGACGACAGGATGTCCATAAATGTACGGAGTCCTTCATATTATGCCTTGTTTCGGGGACCTTAAAATGCTCAGTGTGTCCTTTCTCTCTTTGTCCTATCCAATACGGCAAATATCTAAGTAAAAATTCTGATTGCTGGCCTTCGTTTTTCCAAATCCAATTAGTAATATATATATATATATATATATATATATATATATATACTGCTTGTCAGGCTAAAAGCTTCTTGTTTCCAACATCGCAGACGATATGTAAAATGGTATTTCATATCTCCGATAGCAATTTGCTTCATGATGTCATGTCTGTTGATAATGAGAATAATTGTATTCCATATCACAGACGGCGAACCGCTACGTGATGTACTGCGCCGGTCTGATCCTGGTTCTGGTGTCCGTCCTGGGCAAGTTTGGAGCTGCTCTCGCTAGTATTCCTGATCCAGTTCTTGCAGGCGCCGTTACCGTCATCTTTGGCATGTTGGTGGCTCTCGGTCTCTCCACGCTACAGTACGTGGACCTCAACTCAGCCCGGAACCTCCTTATCCTCGGGACGGCTTTCTTTGCTGGCTGGCTCTTTCCTCAGTGGATTCAGACGGACTCGGGCCTTATCAACACGGGTAATGAACTGTTTACTCTAGCAGACGCTGTAGGAATGGATGTATTTCGTATTTATACTTTAGAAGGAAATAAACGCCAGTCTCAAAAACCACGGAGCAAATGGTTTGCTAGAAAAATATAACCTAGGTCTTTTTGTAAGAGCAAATCGGTTCATGAAGACTTTGTTCACACAAATCAACGTATTAATCTTCTTGCATATAACAACATGTATAACGCATGATGGTGCCCACAGAGGATTCAGCAGCCCTAATCTCATTGATGGACAAGGCGGTGATGTCCCAATTGAAGGAAATACTGGTGTCCTCATAATCTCACTGACACTAACTGACCATCACAAGGGCTTGATTCGTTCTCAACCTGAAAGTGCTTCCGCTGCGGCTGAAAAATTGACACACATTGTAGATTTGAATACTAACTCCAAGAAATCGCAACAAATCCAACCGGCAGAACTGTTCTTCACATCCAGCGTGTTATCAAAAGTAGTAATTGTTATGAAACGAGGCTTATGTAAGTCAACACAAAAGTAACAAGTGTTTGCCACTAACATGGCAATGTCCCCCGCCGGTGACATTGAGTTAGTAAGACACATCATTGGAGCTACTTGGGTTCGTGATATATCGTGTTAATATAGTTCTAAAAGTGGTCAAAGTGTTGTGGTGACCTTGAAAATAAGGTCAAGGTCACCAAATCGACTGGCGTCTGCGTCATCCTCCTATGTAGACTGACACCAAATTTGAAAACATTTGGTCCAACCGGTCATAATAAATGGTGATAACAAGAGGTCGAAAAGTGGTCAAAGTGTTGTAGTGACTTTGAAAATAAGGTCAAGGTCACCAAAATCCCCTGGTGTCTGCGTCATCCCTCAGTGTAGACTGACACCAAATTTAAAGACTTTGAGTCCGACTGGTAAAGATATATATCGCGTTAACAAGAGTTCAAAGAGTGGTCAAAGTGTCGTGGTGACCTTGAAAATAAGGTCAAGGTCACCAAAATAAACTGGTGTCTGTGTCTTTCCCCAATGTAGGCTGACAACTAATTTGAAGACTTTGGATGCAACGCTTCATGAGATATCGCGTAAACAAGAGTTCAAAAAGTGGTCAAAGTGTCGTGGTGACCTTGAAAAAAAGACCAAGGTCACCAAAATTGACTGGTGTCTGAGTCTTCCCACAATGTAGGCAGACATGAAATTTGAAGACTTTGGATGCAACGCTTCATAAGATATCGCGTAAACAAGAAATGTGACGTACGTACGGACGGACGGACGGACGGACGGACGCCGCTGAATACATAGTCCCCCGTTCCGCGTTGCGGCGGGGGACAATAACATGTAGAGGATTAAAGAGTATGAGACATGACACTGACATTTGGGCAAGTAGATGTCAAACTTACTTCACAGGGTATGACTAGGTATGGTTCCCTATAAAACATTTGGAAACACTGATCAACATGGTGTGAGAAAGCTGGTATCCAGTCAGATGTAAGGTGTAAAGACGAGTTGCAAACCAAATACGACATTCCCCAGTAACAACCTTGGAACATGCAAGTATTCAGGTCATAGCTCCCTTGGAGACCTTAGCTGCTTCATCAAAGCGTAGTGTTCAATATGTTTCATGACATAAAAATTGGTTATTTTTTTGCAAATGTTTTAATAAGTTCCATCAAATTGAATATGTATCAATGTTATACACCTACAGTGCTTAACAACCGACATGAATTGTTTTAAATGTGATGACCCTAATCCAGGTAGCAGAGAGGGGAACAACATTCTGAAGCTGCTGTTTGGGACCCCGATGCTGCTTGGTGGAATGATCGCTATAGTCCTGGATAACACAGTGAGAGGTGACTAGGCGTTATTGTTACCTAATGCTTCTTTTCAATAGCAATGTCCCTGTGAGTTTAAAGGATTGTAGATTGAGTGAGGTAGTTTTCAATCATTAAATTGCTCTCGACTTCTTTAATTTGGAATGAGGTTAATTTGTTTAATATTTTAAAAAGTAATACATATTATTAGTATTCGTTTCAAATATTATTGCGACGGCAATGTCATTATGGGTCTGTGGTTGAAGTTCCAATTAAAGTGTGTATTGTAGAAAGCAAGTTTGTTCAATGCTAGTTTATTGTAGCAAGCAAGTTTGTTCAATGCTAGTTTAACTATTCCTTTACAAGAAATAAAGTCCAGGTTTTACCTGTCCATTATTCAAATGGAAAAGTTTATTTTTTTAAAAATAGATATGAGATATCAATTTGACAGCAATGTCTTAATGAAGATTTACAAAAAGCAGTTTATTTTCAAAACATGAAACTTTTACCTGAATTATCAGGCGGATATAAAGGCCTTAAATACTATTGATCTTTACCAGGTTCAAGGAAAGAACGAGGTATTGACGGTTGGCAGCGGAACAAAAATGGACGAGAAAAAAGAAAAGCGACCGGAAGTGAGCAAAACGAAAATGGAGATGGTTATGACCAATCGTCTGACATTCTTGAAGATCATATTTACACGTGGCCTTGTTTGCACCGAATTTACAGTCGACTTCCTGTCTGTTCTAGGTTACCCTTCATGCCTTCTTATCATGGTCAGATTGTAGTTGATAACTGACACATGATGTACACAATCAATCAGTCAAGTTTATTTCGTAGTTCAGGCCACAACACAGGACACAAAGTGGTGGAATCCATTTGCCGGATCCTTCCGGATTCTCACAAATATTGGCATATCCTAGGGAATCCGGAAGAATCCGGCAAGCGTATTCCACAACTTTTTGTCCTGTGCAAGGACCGTGGTACAATTGACGAAATACATAGTAGATACATTACCAATATTGTGCTAGGGCGATCTTAACCTAAATATTTTAAAGATAGATGTTAAACAAAGTATATTTACATCTTGTGTGTTAAATATTTGCTGCAATGCAACAGAAGATACACATTACGAACAGGAGAATATCATGGGCATATAAAGAAAACATGTATTCATTTTATACAGCATTATTGTTACAATGTAAACAGATCGAATCTTTATCAGAGATATAATTGATGATCGTCTTGCGTTGATGATTGATTCTAAAGTATTGAAGGGAAATGCGAAATTTACACTTTGATCTAATTAAAATTCTAGTTTCAAGTTTATGGATATATGTTTCACATTGGAATAGATTCTTTATATAAGAATTATGTGTCAAATAAGATGACGATTCAATATTTTGTTTCCAGGATTGCATATACATATCAACCAATCGTCTTTGAAATGAAGATACAAAAATAGTGGTGTCACCAACATCTTGAACAATTCATATACATAGCTAAAACCACTTATAAATAACATCTCACGAACGTGAGAAACCCAATCATTTGTACCATTTTCATCGTGTAACTTCAGCATATTGTATAGATGTATTGGGATACGGGAAACATTCATTCGCAACAATTTTATACAATATTTTATAACTTAAAGGTACATCCATTGTGTTGCTGGGGGTCAAAAACGTAATACATGATGTTATTTTATCCAGAAGTACCAACTGTTACCGAAAACTACCATTTTAATGATACTCGACTTAGTATATTGACCATATGAAGGTAAAAGTATCGATTTCTGATCGAAAACCGGACAATGCACCGCGTATGGCGCGCGCCAATGAGTCAAACGTACTTTTTGAATCTTATTTAAACCGGACAACATAACCAATTTGGGCTGATAATGTTCAATAGGTCATATAACCACTGTGCATGTAAATATGGCGTGCACTTTCGGTTTCTGCACATGCATAATGATGTTACTCGATTTTAATTGGAAACTAGTAATTATGATATGTTTAGCGATTGGGGATGAATATGCAAGCTGAATGAATTTGTTTGTATTGTAAACAGCACATATGGTGTGTTGGAATGTATTAAAGCCTAATACAATTTTATGAAACACAATGGATGGACCTTTAAATCTGTGTTTTAGAATAGCCTTATTTGCACCATATTTACCAGCCCCAAGGATTCTTTTAAAAAGAACTTGTTTGTACTTTTTCTATAGCTTCTTGGTACTTTACTCCCCATATTTCGGAACCATATGTTAAAATAGGAGATATCTTTGAATCGAATATTTTACAGGCACATTGAAAGTTAATATGTCTATTATTCAGTAAAATCAACTCTGGTTCCATTGCTTTACGAGCTTGCACATTCATATCAGTCTTGGTGAAAAATACGATTCCAAGGTACTTGTAATAAGATACAGTCTGAAGATTTATATTATTATATGTCCCTGGTTCATGCTTGGATGTTATACCACCATTGCGAAAAAAAACAATTGTTATTTTCTATGTTAACACTTAATCCCAACTTAATCTAAGGATGTGAAACTTATATATTTTCGGTACATATTTATAAATAGAGCAATTTACACTAGAAGGGAGCTGTTGCAGATGAAAATAATAGATTTAAATATTTGCTCTTTTTGTGATTCTGAACCAGAAAGTGTTGAGCATGTTTTCATAAAATGCACTCATGTCAATGAATTTTGGAAGAAAATTGAACGCTTTATGAACATTCACCTTATAGACTGTGATATTACCATCTCAGATCTAGATATTTTGTTTTGTAACAGCTCAGTCAGTCTATTAGCATCACATATCATTCTATTAGCCAAAAAATATATCCATATCTCAAGTATTAAACAGAATAAATTATCCATAGAAGGTTTTGTAATTATTGTCAAGGATGTATTTAGAGTGGAAAATATTATTACATGTAAAAACAATGCCCTGCCTTCTTTCCATACTAAATTGAAAACTGTTGTCAATATCTTCCAGATATAATGTTAAGACATTTTGTCCATATTTTATGTGCGCTTCATCGACCTTGCACGAACTCTGTATTGAACGACACTTGTATATTGTAGGCCTACACATGCTGAAGAGAAATGAATAAAAACATTTGAAAAAAAAACGAACAAAAAAACACTTAATCCCCATTTCATACAATACTCATATAGCACATTTAATTGCCGTTGTAGACCAATAATTGAAAATGAAATAGAATAACATCACCTGCAAAAAATAAAAGCATAAATACAGGTACCACTTTTAACAGATGTTTACAGAAGAATACATGCTTTTTAATACATTATATATTTTACCATGACATCCATTTTTAACAAGCAGATATAATAATTTTCTTCCATCAACAAGGTCAATTTTTTTTAACAATAAAATCGGCCTACTCTGTTTACTCGGATATTTTTAACATTTTGGACGAAACCCAGCTTGTGACTCAGCAATTATTCATTGACATCAAACCATATTCTTAAACGTTTTTCATTAATGGAGGTGAATAACTTACCAGAGCAGTTCAAGAGAGATATGACTCTGTACTAGACCCTGCTTTGAATAACGGGTTTACCATATCAATAGTCTAGCTATCCGAAATAACACCACTCTCCAAAACTGTTAAATAGATACGGTAAGAAATATGAATTAGACATTTTTAGCTCATCAGGCCTGAAAGGCCCGATGGGCTTATGGCATGACATGGTGTCCGGCGTCCGTCCGTTCATCCGTCCGTTCGTCGATCTGTAAACTTTTCGCATGTTCGACTTCTACAGAACCAATGACTCTAGAGAGCTAAAATTTTATGTACAGACTTCTTGGACAAGGTGGATTCTAAACTGTAGATTTCGTGATCCTGTAGCCCCAAATAAGGGCCGTACAGGCCATGACCTAAAAACCTATTTTCATCTTCTTTTCCAGAACAAAAACACCTTGAAAGCTGAAGAAGATGAAAATAGGTTTTTACGTAATGACACCTGTGACCCCAAATTGTGGTCACAGGTATAATGATGTAAAAACCTATTTCATCTTCTTCTCGAGTATGAAAAGCTCTAGAAAGCTGAAATGTTGTGTACAGACTCCTTGTCCAATGGGGATTTTAAATTGCAGATTTCGTGACCCCATGACCCAAAATAGGGTAACATGACCCCTGTGACCCACATGTGAGGTCACAGGGGTCATGACCTAAAAACATATTTTCATCTTATTCTCCAGTACAAAACGCTCCAGAGAGCTGAAATGTTATGTACAGACTCCTTGGCCAAATATCGGTCACATGAATCGCAATCTGAAACAATGAAGATAACTTAGATAGTCAAAAAAAATTTAAAATTCAGGCGGTATACCAATTTAGAATCCCCATTGGCCAAGTAGTCTGCATACAACTTTTCAGCTCTCTAGACCTTTTGGAACTGGAGAAGAAGATGAAAATAGGTTTTTAAGGATGTGACCCCTGTGACCCCATTTGGGGTCATGGGGTCACGAGATCTACAATTTAGAATCCCCATGGGCCAAGGAGTCTGCACCAAACTTTTCAGCTCTCTAGAACTTTTGGAACTGGAGAAGAAGATGAAAATAGGTATCTAAGGATGTGACCCCTGTGACCCCATTTGGGGTCATGGGGTCACGAAACACATTTCTACAATTTAGAATCCCCATTGGCCAAGGAGTCTGTACATAAAATTTCAGCTCTGTGGAGTCATTAGTTCTGGAGAAGAAGTCGAAAAAGCAAAAAGTTTACGGACGGATGGACGCCGGACACCATGCCATGCCACAAGCCCATCGGGCTTTTCAGGCCTGATGAGCTAAAAAGTGATCCTCCCAATTACAAGTACAATCCCTTGGCATGTTTTATCAGTCCTTAAAGGGGTGCACCACTTTTAAGTTACACCTTGCCTCATCCTCTCTTACTCTCTCCAACCTATCCCCCTCTCACAAACCACACTCCATGACTTCTAACCCTCAAAACACCTGGACCAAGACAATCGCCCTCTCTTACACCTTATTATGTAATAGCCCATGTCTGGCACTAAACACTGGCAGCACTGATTTAACTAAGGCTTAGCGAGAACAGGCAATGTAAGGGATATCATGGTGCATAGTGCAATTTAGAATCCCCATTGACTAAATAGTCTGCACAAAACTTTTGAGTGTTTTAAGCTTTTTCATCTTGGAGAAGATGAAAACAGGTTTTTAGTCCATGGCCCGTGAGGCTCTTATTTGGGGCCACAGGTCACCGAACCTACAATTTAGAATCCCCATTAGCTAAATAATCTATACACAATATTACAGCCTTCAGTTTTTAGCTATTCAGGCCTGAAAGGCCCGATGGGCTTATGACATGGCATGGCGTCCGGCGTTTAGAGAGCTGAAATTTTATGTGCAGACTCCTTGGCTAATGGTGATTCTAAATTGTAGATTTCGTGATGTCGTGACCCCAAATGGGGTCACAGGGGTCACAACCTTAAAAACCTATTTTCATCTCCAAAAGCTGTATGAAAAGCTCTAGAACAAGTTGAGGACAATTTATTTCGGTTTTGCAAACAATACAGATCCTGATGAACTACATAGACCATGGTTCTATTTTTTCTTTACGGAGAAGAAAACGAAAATAGGTTCTAGGTCATGGCCTGTGAGGCCCTTATTTGGTCACCAAATCTACAATTTAGAATCTTCATTGGCCAATGAGTCTGCACACAACGTTTCAGTTCTCTAGACCTTTTTTTCTGGAGAAGAAGAAAAATAGGTTTTTAGGTCATGGCCTGTGAGGCCCTTATTTGGAGCCACAAGTCACCAAATCTACAATTAAGCATCCCCATTGGCTAAATAGTCTGTACACAACATTTTAGCTATCTAGGTCTTTTTGTCCCCCGCCGGGCTATGTAATCAGCGGCGTCCTTACGTCACATTTCTTGTTAACGCGATATCTCATGAAACGTTGCATCCTAAGTCTACAAATTTGGTGTCGTCCTATATTTTAGGAAGGCGCAGACACCAGCTGATTATGGTGACCTTGACCTTATTTTAAAGGTCATTGCGACACTTTGACCACTTTTCGAACTCTTGTTAACGCGATTTATCATGACCTGATGGACCCAAAGTCTTCAAATTTGGTGCAAGACTACATCAGGGGATCACGCAGACACCAGTTGATTTTTGTGACCTTTACCTTATGTTCAAGGTCACTACAACACTTTGACCACTTTTCAAACTCTTGTTAACACGATCTTCAAATTTGCTGATCATCATGACACTTTTTACACAGTGAGAATTTGGGTTTTTTTTAAATTTAAAATCCTACCAATCCTAACAATCCGTAGTCCTTAGAAGGGGGGTCAGAAATTGAAAAGTTGACAGACAGGAGACGAGGTGCATGTGATAACCCCATCTGACCCTCATGTCATCATTTAATTCAATATCAAAACAGAACACAGATATAACGAAACACATTTATAAGACCCGTGAAAAGCCCTATATGATATGGAGTTATGTAAACAACCCCTTCTGTAAGTCAAATGCAAATATAAATGTTCCAGCTGCAACGATGACGCACTTCCCTGTATCTTGGTAGCAAATATATTTCAAAGTTTTGATGAACAAGAAAACACCTGTCACTTCCAAGAGCTTGCAGTGTAACTGTAATTGAATAAACTTTTTGACGCTCTAGCGAGAAAATACACCATCAAAGTCGCTCCATCTGTTAAACGGAGGTGTGTCACTTTAGCAGTCCTTTGATTGGTACAGACCGCTGATTGGATGAAATACCAGCCAAGGGAGGTAATAAAGTTATCGAGCCGAGCATGTGTCCAGAGTATAGAGTAGATTTATCGGAGCGTATAGTCTGGATTATTGAGAATGAGCTCCAGCCTGTTGTGGCCTACCAATGCAAGAGAAAAAAACATTAATTTTATAATTGCTCTAAAACTTTTATTTGTCACAGCAAAAGAATGAAAATTACAGGTTTTTGTCTCCATCATACAAATAGGCTATTCTCAAAAATTTAGCTTTCTAGCACTTCTAGTTCCTGAAGTGAAATTTGAGGTTTCAGCTAACACCCTGCCACGCCCATATTTGAGAAGGGATTTTACAGAAATGAACTAACTTTCATCTAGATGTTATAAATATGTTATTCTGAAAATGTTAGCTTTCTGTTTCAAATAGTTTTGGAGAAGACAGCGTTTAAAGATTTGAGGGTGGACCCCCTGCCACGCCCATATTTGTTTGGCGGTCAAGTTCAAATGAACAAACTTGAAACTTCATGTTATAAAGATGTTATTCTGAACATTTCAGCTTCCTGTGCCAATTGGTTTAACAGAAGTCGTTTAAAGGTTTTAGGGAAACTGCCTGCCATGCCCATATTTGAGGGGGGGAGGTAGAGGTAAAATGTACAAAAGAATATCCCCTAGGTGCAAGGTACCTCCCCACAAAATTTCAGCTTTCGGGGTGTAACGGTTCTGGAGGAGAAGTCGAAAATGTCAAAAGTTTACAGACGACAGAAGCCGGCCAATGCCATAAGCCCATCTGGCCTTTAGAGATTGGAAAAAAATGGAGAATTGAGAAAAACATTTCTTTTACTTTTTATTTTTTAAATCAAGGCATTTACATATGATCACAAGTAATGCAATTATATCATTTTCTCCTTCAGATCAACAAGTTTTAATGATAAATATTATCTTACAATATCATGAGATTCACCGCTATCAATAATTTAACAACAAAGATCCTTTTCTAAAACAACAGTGTTTTCTTGAATATTTGCTACAACACCCTTAAAAAAATGTTTTTGCAAAATCAATACACAGTTAAAAATTGTGAGAAGAGATTCAAAGTGATTGTTGGGATGATAATAATCACCCATATAAAAAGTCATAATACCCTGTTTCACCTCATTGTGAATTGTCAATTGTAATTAGGAAGGATTCAGAGCCAGCACCAATTCTTATGTAAGATGATTGATTATACATGAACAAAATTTGTTTAAGATTTTAACTTTTGACAGTCATAGTACATTGTTAAATCATTCTTTACAGTCAAACAACAAGAAATTAAAACGAAATATGATCAAATACGAATATGAATATAGTGTAATCGGTATACTCTGCAAACAAATCAAACAATGAAGTAAAATTTAACAGAGAAAATCAATTGTTTACAGTTGTAAACTAAAACTCTGTCAACAAATTCAACCAATGAGAATTAGATAAATATGAAAATCATATATTTTGATTGGCTGATCTTTTAGCCAATGAAATACAGCTATAGTTGATTTAATCTATTTTGGTTGGTCTATCCTGTAGACAAATTCAGCCAATGAGAAGTAGCCTCTATACTGCACTTCATTAGGAGTGGTGTCGTAATGGTAGTGTCCACCTTGTCCGTGGGTGCTGAAACAGTGGAAGTGTTCAACTCGCAGATCTAGATCCTGAAACAGACAACCACACAACAACTAAAAACTAAAGTTGATTAGTCCATTTGCCTGAATAGAAAACAGTAATAATACAAACGAAAAACAGAATCTAGCAACTGGCTTAACATAGACTTTTGTATTTGATTAATAATTTTTGTGTTACCGGTAGTCTAATTTTATCAATTAAATCTGTTTACCAGGACAAAATTTTATACTTGATCCTGATTGGAGATCAATTCATGACCACACTGTTTACCATAAAACGTTCTCTATGCATGTATACATTCACTGTTGTTTGATCCATCAGACAAGTAACTTGTAACTCATACTCTCCTTCAAATGGGATTGCAGGTCGACAGACAGACAGACAGATAGACAAACAGATTTATTCAGTATCAGCCCTGTGTCTCAAAATACAGAAATGATATCAAATTGTTATCAACGGTTATCAACCTCTTTCTCACATATGTGTCAAAACGGAAAGAGCAAATATTACACTTTAATATATGACAAGCAATGAAATACTGTGATTTATCAGTGAAATAAACTGTCTATCAAGCTACAGTGAAAATATTTTTTTTCACTGTGGCCAGTGACTGATATAATTTGACATGATAACACAATGGTCTGTCATAGCCAATTCTCTTGTGACGTTGCATACAAATACATAGAGGATATTTTATATTTCTCATCGAATACCATGTATATTTTATCGGGTGAAGTAGGAATGTTTATTTTCACAAGTGGCCCAGCCATGAGTGTAAATAAATATGTTATATTTACTTCATGAGATGAGACAAACATGGTATTCGAAGAAAAATGTCAAATGTTCTATTTATGAGATTTAAGAAATTATACAAAGTTTGTAAATACGTTCATGTTATGAATGGAGGATCCAAGATCACCTTGCTTTATCATGGTATTCTCATGACGTCATCCTATTGTTACAACCAGGTAACAGTGATATCATACGATTGAAAGTGTTATTTCACTAAGTAAATAACATGTTATTTCACTCAGTGAAAATACAGATTTTATTTTAACCGATAAATGACGTTTTTCGTCACTGAAAGTAAGTCTGTAATTACTTACAGGATCATGAGAGACAAGTTCTCCTACACACACAAGGGGAGCATCCATTTCAAAGAACTTGAGCCATTTGTTAACATCTTCGTCAGTGTCTAAGGGAATTTTAGAGAAGTCCGGCTACAAGCATGAAATATAATCAAAGTTGACAACCATTAAAAAAGTAAAACATAAACAGTTCACATTTTTAAAACTACAACCAATTAAAAAATAATATTCATGAACAATATTTTTATTGAACTTAAGTAAAACTTTTAGTTTATTCCTACACAAAGATATATTTGTAAAGCAAAGTTTCCTGTAAAAATAGAGCCATGGCCTCTGTAGCTCATCAGGAAATAATAAGTGGGGTATGTTATGGAGTGAACTTTATAGCAATGGTCAGATAATGGAATGTAGTAATAAGAATCTAGGTAGTGAAACGATTAAAGCAGTTTAAAAATATTTTGTTACCATAACTTTGCCAATCTGCTATATATATGTGTTGAAAGAGCAACACAAAGCTTGGAAATAAATTGCTGGTATCAAACATATAATAATGTGGTGGAGAGATCATACTATTTTTTAAGATCGTACACACATTATATAATAATGAATATACCGGGTACAATTCTTTGCATACAATTCACCACTGTCAGCTATTGCAATAATGGCCTGGGGCTGTAGAAGAAAATGAAAAAACCTTTTAAGGTTATGACCCCTGCTAATTATTATCAAAATTGGTTACACATAAATCAACATTCGTTATGAATATCATACACCTTTGCATTATATTGTTTTAATTCTTAATTGCATTATGGCAATACCAACATTTATTACATAATGAATAGGAGCCTCAGTTTTTGAAAATCCAATTTTTGTTATAGGCTCCATTTCAATACTTAATAAATTGGTGAATTTTTTTTAGAAAATTATTTTTCACCATTTCTTATAGGCTCCTTTTCAATATTTGATAAAATGGTGATATTCTATGAATAAATTCTTTTTTAGAGTCAGTGGAAGACTAAAGCAGTCTCACGCACAGTCTATGATAACACAGTGCTGCACAGTAGTTTGAAGTAACCTGAAACCTCTGTGTAACTATCAGTTTTCATCCTTCTGCCAGGAAGAGGTCAACACAATGCAATTACATAACATGCAGACACTGGACTCACAGCCAGTAAAATTTATATGTTAGATGCAGTTTTTCCTACAATTAATTATGTTTCTGTACTGGAGAAGATGATGAAAATAGGTGTGATATCACAATCTCATATAGCTACTTCTTTTATAGTCCTATGTTATCACCAGTCATCACTAGTCATATTCAGTTCACATATTTCATGTAAAATGAAAAAATTTAATTCCTCTTCAAGTTATTCCTTCAAAGGGTGTTCAATAGTTCTCATTTCAAATAGATTCACATTAAACATGTCCATAATGTAGACATTTATCTTATTTCTTGTTCCTATTGAATAAAATTAACTGCAAAGTTGATAGAAAACTAAATCAGTTTTAAAGTATAAAATATGATATAAATAAGGTATACCAAATTGACCCGTACTGGAAATTCTCATTAATTAATTAATTAATTCTCCAAATAATTACACAATATCATGAGATATTAAAAAACTCCATTATTTACTCTTAAATTACAAAGAACATTATATTAGATTTAATAAAAGATTCTGTATTAAGTCTTTAGAATACTTTTAGACTTGTGTACCTTTATCAGCAAATTCACTTGCAAAATACAAATAATTACTCATATGTGAAATGTGAGACAAAGATAAAATATGACTTATAATTTTTGTTAGACCTCCAATTCTAAGTTTTTAATTCTCAATATCTCTATTTCATCAGACATATTATATTCTCAAAGCACATGTTAGAACTCTCACATCAGAAAGATGAAATGCCTTTAACTCAGCTGTTTTCTTTAAAATTACCTCCCTTACCTACTAACTGATTGAAGTGCACATATAATCTCAGAAAGATGCTGTAAACTGAAATAGGCTTTTAGGTTATGATCCCTGTGACCCATATTTGAGGTCACAGACTCACCAAATTTACAATTTAGAATCCCTTACAGCCAAGGAGTCTGTACATAAAATTTCAGCTGGCTAGAGCCATTGGGACTGGAGATGAAGATGAAAATAGCATTTTAGGTCATTGCCTCTGTGACCCAATATTTGGGGTCTCACTGTCACCAAATTTACAATTTAGAATCCCCTTCAGTCAAGGAGTATGTACATAAAATTTCAGCTCTCTACGTTCATTGGGACTGGAGAAGAGGATGAAAATAGTTTTTTTTAGGTAATGACCCCTGTGAGCCACACTTGGGGTCAAAGGGTCACCAAATCTACAATTTAGAATCCCCTTCAGCCAAGGAGTCTGTACATAAAATTTCAGCTCTCTGGAGTCATTGGTTCTGGAGAAGAAGATGAAAATAGCTTTTAAGGTTATGACCCCTGTGACCCACATTTGGGGTCACAGGGTCACCAAATTTACAATTTAGAATCCCCTTCAGTCAAGGAGTCTGTACATAAAATTTCAGCTGGCTAGAGCCATTGGGACTGGAGATGAAGATGAAAATAGCATTTTAGGTCATTGCCTCTGTGACCCAATATTTGGGGTCTCACTGTCACCAAATTTACAATTTAGAATCCCCTTCAGTCAAGGAGTATGTACATAAAATTTCAGCTCTCTACGTTCATTGGGACTGGAGAAGAGGATGAAAATAGTTTTTTTTAGGTAATGACCCCTGTGAGCCACACTTGGGGTCAAAGGGTCACCAAATCTACAATTTAGAATCCCCTTCAGCCAAGGAGTCTGTACATAAAATTTCAGCTCTCTGGAGTCATTGGTTCTGGAGAAGAAGATGAAAATAGCTTTTAAGGTTATGACCCCTGTGACCCACATTTGGGGTCACAGGGTCACCAAATTTACAATTTAGAATCCCCTTCAGTCAAGGAGTATGTACATAAAATTTCAGCTCTCTACGTTCATTGGGACTGGAGAAGAGGATGAAAATAGTTTTTTTTAGGTAATGACCCCTGTGAGCCACACTTGGGGTCAAAGGGTCACCAAATCTACAATTTAGTATCCCCTTCAGCCAAGGAGTCTGTACATTAAATTTCAGCTCTCTGGAATCATTGGTTCTGGAGAAGAAGTCGAAAAATCCTTCAAAGGGTGTTCAATAGTTCTCATTTCAAATAGATTCACATTAAACATGTCCATAATGTAGACATTTATCTTATTTCTTGTTCCTATTGAATAAAATTAACTGCAAAGTTGATAGAAAACTAAATCAGTTTTAAAGTATAAAATAAGGTATACCAAATTGACCCGTACTGGAAATTCTCATTAATTAATTAATTCTCCAAATAATTACACAATATCATGAGATATTAAAAAACTCCATTATTTACTCTTAAATTACAAAGAACATTATATTAGATTTAATAAAAGATTCTGTATTAAGTCTTTAGAATACTTTTAGACTTGTGTACCTTTATCAGCAAATTCACTTGCAAAATACAAATAATTACTCATATGTGAAATGTGAGACAAAGATAAAATATGACTTATAATTTTTGTTAGACCTCCAATTCTAAGTTTTTAATTCTCAATATCTCTTTTTCATCAGACATATTATATTCTCAAAGCACATGTTAGAACTCTCACATCAGAAAGATGAAATGCCTTTAACTCAGCTGTTTTCTTTAAAATTACCTCCCTTACACATACTGATTGAAGTGCACATATAATCTCAGAAAGATGCTGTAAACTGAAATAGGCTTTTAGGTTATGATCCCTGTGACCCATATTTGGGGTCACAGACTCACCAAATTTACAATTTAGAATCCCTTACAGCCAAGGAGTCTGTACATAAAATTTCAGCTCGCTAGAGCCATTGGGACTGGAGATGAAGATGAAAATAGCATTTTAGGTCATTGCCTCTGTGACCCAATATTTGGGGTCTCACTGTCACCAAATTTACAATTTAGAATCCCCTTCAGTCAAGGAGTATGTACATAAAATTTCAGCTCTCTACGTTCATTGGGACTGGAGAAGAAGATGAAAATAGTTTTTTTTAGGTAATGACCCCTGTGAGCCACACTTGGGGTCACAGGGTCACCAAATCTACAATTTAGAATCCCCTTCAGCCAAGGAGTCTGTACATAAAATTTCAGCTCTCTGGAGTCATTGGTTCTGGAGAAGAAGATGAAAATAGCTTTTAAGGTTATGACCCCTGTGACCCACATTTGGGGTCACAGGTTCACCAAATTTACAATTTAGTATCCCCTTCAGCCAAGGAGTCTGTACATTAAATTTCAGCTCTCTGGAATCATTGGTTCTGGAGAAGAAGTCGAAAAAGCGAAAAGTTTACGGACGGACGGACGGACGGATGGACGGACGCCATCCCATGCCATAAGCCCATCGGGCCTTTCAGGCCAGATGAGCTAAAAATGAAAATATTTCATCAAACTAAAGATATATTCAATTACATGTGTTTTAAGAATAACAAAGTTTTCAACAAATCACCATGATATGTAGATTTGCTTTGCCCTTCTCCACCAGAAACGTGCCGCCCAGAGCCACTGACTTGGACTTGTAGTGGTCTGCTAGACTCTTCCTTATACTCGACATGAAGTTCTCCTCACCAGTTCGCTTGCTGGCTACAACTTCAATTACCTGGAACAAGAACAATTTCCAAATACTTTCAGAATCAGAGAGAGAGAGAGGCAGGGATAAAATGTACAAACTTAGATCCCGTAGGTGCAAGGAACCTCTCCACAAAATGTATAGTGGTTCTGGAGAAGAAGTAAAAAATAGAACCATTGGCTCTGTAGTTCATCAGGCTAAATAATTAAATATTAATAATTACTTATTTGAAATATGATAAAGGTTTTACAAAATAACTATTACGTACAATTTTTGTAAGACTCTCCATTCTTAGTTTTCAAGTCGTAACTTCTCTTATAGGCCAGGACCATTAGACATGAGGTGGAAAAAAATAGTAGAAAGCTGATTTTCTCTGAATACCTTAAAAATATTGTCCTTATATCAATGGCACAAAGTTCTGCAAATTCTAGCTGGTGGCTTTTTCAAAATGGCCGCCATTTCCAAGATGGCCGCCGGCGTTTTGGTAAATTAATGAATTATTTTTATTTTCAAGTTTATCATGTCATGTCATATATCAAATGAAAGCTTTCTTCAAGTGCATTCCAAAACTAAATAGTTTTTCCACATGGGGTGATTTGTTTATCCATTATTTGGTTTTGAAAATGTCTTCAATACCTTTTTTCGGTTTACTATTTTAAACCATAATTTCCAAACCCAAACCATGCTTATCATGATTAATGATGATACATTAAAATCATATTACGTGTATTGATGATTAAAATATTTAGAATACATTCGTGCATTTGGAGGTTTCAGTTATAAAGTTGACTTGCATTTGCTGGATCATGGACTTGTATAATACATTTGTGCCAATCATGGCATGTAGTGTATCAAAAGAAAGGCTATAATCCTTTTCAGAAATGTGCAACTCATTACTGTAGAAAGGAAATGTAGTGTAATAATGACTTTAATCCTTGCCAAATACATATATCATGTATTCACAGTAAGTCACTTAAATCAAAGACTGGTGCAGTTTCCACAACATCCAGTACACAGGCTTGAACACTCTAACCTCGCTTTAAAACAAGTTCATTAGTTACCGAAATGCGTGTCTTGCATCCAAAAGAAAAACATCTTCATAACTTTTACAACTTCATTGCTTATGCTACATGTCTGTCTATGTGAGGTATGCTCTGAAGATGTTTGAGGCAGTGATTCCAATTTGAAAGTGGATGATAATCTAGCTCTATGGACTGATTTGAAATACTTTTTGCATCGATGGTTGTCCAGAGACATAGAGTTGCAAGAGGAATGTTTCTCAAACACAAGTATGTCATCCTGGGAACCTCCATGCTGATCGAACATATCCAAAGGATCCAAGTTTTGAGCATTGTCCAACAGGAGGGCTAGAGCTCCCTTCTGTCCTTGATTATAGAGAGTTCAGATAGTGTCACACCCAGAAGCTGCATGTGCAAACATTAGATGTTCATGCTCTACAAAAACTGTTTGCACATGGGATATTATCATATCCATCAAACACTACTATGGGTTCTGAACCACATAATGATTATATGTGCAATATAAAACGGTCACAGATCTGACCATATGTAACATGAACAGGCCAGGAAAGACAACGGAGAAGGTGACCACCATCATAGACACAGAGTGGATCTCTCGGGAGTTCATGGTCAGAAATCACACTGATATGAGAATATTTGTCATTATACCGTTTGTGTTTTCCTTTATCAGAGAATTTTTTAAATACAAGGGTGGTTGCTTTGCAAACTCGTGGAGGAGATATGATTTCATTTCTGGACTTGACTTGAATCACACATGTGACTCTCATGAATAGCATGGTTGAATTTACTTCCAATTCCAGCCCACTCACTGTGATTTGGCTACGTTTACACATATTTTATCAGTTATAGCTAATGCTGCTTTGCTTCGAACTGAAATTGCTGGATCTGTATTTGCCGATTTTCTAGCAATAACCTCGTGCATTTTCAGTCGGTTGAAGAATATGTGTTTCATAGTTTCTCGCACCTCTAGCAGGCTACTCGAGCGCAAGTGTGTGAGTGTGTGTGTGTGTGTGTGTGTGTGTGTGTGTACATCTTTGAACTTTTTCAGAGCATCACATATTGGAATGCAACGAGGCATGGAACGGACTCATTTTAAGACAAGAGTCATCAGAAGATGACATATCCCACCGGTCCATCATAATTTATAAAACACATCTTTGACAGATAATTGTATATAAATTACTTCAGTTAGGTAATACACATGGTGAGTTTGAGGCATGATACAGGGTTTTGAAGTTCTACAACAGAAGCAGACCTATCCCTGAACAAAGTCCAAATCCAACGTGTTTCTATGGAAACGAAAAATAAAATAAAATTTTCAGAAATTTGAAAATATCAAAAGGCACCCCTTTAGTTAGTGGGTAATACACATGCAAAGTTTCAGGAAGATATGATGCATAGTTTTGGAACTGTGCTCCGGAAACGAAGCTATCTCTGAACAAAGTCCAAATCCAACACGTTTCTACGGAAACGAAAAATAATAAAATATTCAGAAATCTCAAAATATCAAAAGGCACCACTTCAGTTGGTGGGTAATACACACATGGAAAGTTTCAACAAGATATCATGAACTGTTTTCGAGTTCTGCTCCGGAAACGAAATAATTACGGACGGACAGACGGACAGGGCGACGACTATATCCCACGGTATTACATACCGGTTTGATAAAAAGTGCTATCCTTGGTGCCATGGCCAAGTGTCATATCTCCAGATACTTTCAACAATCTCATTAGATTCTTCTAAATTTTGTTTGATCACTAAATTCCCACTCAAGAATGTGTCTGTACTTGTAGGATTGATCAGAAGACCATCTGGTCAACATAGAAGCGAGCAGACTTTGCATGAGCAAGATGACCTGCAGCATGAAACAGTGGGATCATTTCTGTGATTGCATCAAGATGCAAATTTCTTGTGCGTTCAGCTCGGATTTAAGGTAGAATTGATACTTGCTTAACATATGCAGTCCAGAGTTTGCCTGTCCTACTCGCATTGGCAGCAGATTTTGAACACATTCTTCATCTATGACTGCATCAGTAGAACGTTCTCCATTCAGCAGGGATTGGTGGACATTTCTGATCAGAGTGACATCTTAATCATCCATACAACCAGGTGTTTCTAACAGAGTAGGCATGATGACATGAAGAAAGAAATGGGCACGTTGGGCTCAGGCATATGCATGACCACTTATCAGATAAATTATACTGTTTGGAGCAAAGACATTTGCCCATAAATCTTCCAACCCACTGCCTCCCACCACATATCCAATCGTTCCCATATATGACATCAGTAAATTAATACCTTCAAGGTGAATAATACTCTTGTTCAGCTATGAAGATTTTACAATTTCAACTGCTCTGAAATACAGAAGTAGATCAAATGGCAAATGCATATTGTTCGGCCAATTGTAGTGCAAAACACAGGTCAGAGTGGATGGTGTCGGGCCGGTATTGATCTTCATTTACAAAAGGCAAACTGGTGATTTTACTCTTCTTATGAATGTCAAGTTGGACTGCACACTACATTAAGCTGTAACAGAAGTGATTGTAAGATCACCTCCAGTGGGAATCAGAGTCCCGGGACCAGTAGCCGCGTAGGAAGCCAGTAGGACCACTTTCATCTCACCTTGCTACATACACCCCCCCACCCCCCCCCCCCCCTCCACAAAGTGACTCGTCCTCGAGTCAAGCTTTTGCGAGTTAGCAAGCACCTCAGTTCGACGTACCCAGAGTGTAGTGAGCACTAGGGAGTTGCGACAAAACCTCAAGGATGTTCCTCTTAAACCACTGAAGCAACTCCTGTTGAGTGTGCAAAACCCAATAATAGATACACTAATTACTCTATTAAACTATGCATTTTTGGATTCCATTTGAAGAGGGCTTTCATTTGATATATGACATGACATGATAAACTTAAAAATAAAAATAGTTTAACAATTTACTGAAACGCCGGCGGCCATCTTGGAAATGGCGGCCATTTTGAAAAAGCCACCAGCTAGAATTTGCAGAACTTTGTGCCATTGATATAAGTAAGATATTTTTAAGGTCTTAAGAAAAAATCAGCTTTCTACTATTTTTTTCCGGGTTGTCCATATCTTTTGACTAATGGTCCTGGCCTATTAGTCTTATATTATCTGATGCTTCCTTGGTGAGTTGTATAAGACTCTGACAAACCCATTTCTCCTGTTACAAAAGCAGGAGTTTGAAACTTGTAATTAGAAAGGGAGGAGAGAGCCGCCATCAACCCAGGCAGATATCCGCAAAACAGCCAGAAAAGTAATGTTACATGTTTCGGAGTCGGTTGACTCCTTCATCAGACCTTTAATTTGTACCCAACTCTCGTTGGTACCGCCTCAGTATCCTTAAGTGGATCCTCATGTTGCTATCCCATAACAAACCATAATTCTCACAGGTCGTCAAGCGCCGCCTCTGCATCTCATTGTAATTAGAAACTTCTCAGTCTGATTAAAATCGACCTTGTTCCGAGGAATAAAATTTGCAAAATTTTGCATCTGCCGGGATACGAACAGGTTCTGTAGATTCCTCGCCACAAGGTCTGAGAACACCCCGTATAGGCGTGTATTCAGAACCAGTTTAGCGCAGCCAAAACCCAGTCAAATAGCCGACCAATCACATCATAGTATTTAAACGGTTGCGGTTTTGAAAGCATTCGGAACAGACAAAAGGATACCTGTTTGGAGTTATCTGCCCCTAGTTTCTCGCACCGAAAGCATTTGTTGGGCATCTTTTGATTGGCTAGCTGAATTGCGCCCGAACACGCTAGTGTACGGGGTGCTTTCAGACGGTTTGGCGTGGAAACCCACGAACGAGTTCGTATCCCGGTAGATGCACTATTTTGCATTTTTTATTCCACGGAAAACCGTCGATTTTAATCAGACTGAGAAACTTCTGTTTTAACAGTACAGAGATAACGAGGTCAGCCTTATGCATCTCTCCAGGCAGTTGGGTCAGCAGTCAGCTAAGTCAGGTGGTAGGTCAACACATAACATAATACATAATATACAGACCCTGAACTCCAATTACAGCCAGTGAAATATATCTTAAATGTTGTTTTCCCCACAATCAATAATGGCACTGCATGCATTTATATAATTTGTCTTGTTTGAAAGCTGATATGATTAAAATCAATAGTATTACATTTGAATTTGATGATAATCTTTCAATTGGCTCCACCACGTAAAAATAGGTTTTAAGGTCATGGCCTCTGAGGCCCTTATTTGGGGCCACAGGGTCCACAAATCTACAATTTAAAATGTCAGTTGGCTAAAGAGTCTGTACACAATATAACAGCCTTATAGGTCTTTTTGGAAATAGGTTTTTAGGTAATGGCCTGTGAGGCCCTTATTTGGGGCCACAGGGTTACCTAATCTACAGTTTAGAATCCCCATTTGCTAAATAGTCTGCACACAATATTACAGCCTTCTAGGTCTTTTTGTTCTGTAGAAGAAGATGAAAAAAGGTTTTTAGGTTATGGCCTGTGAGGCCCTTATTTGGGGCCACAGGGTCACCAATTCTACAATTTAGAATTCCCATTGGCTAAAGAGTCTGCACACTTTATTTCAACCTTCTAGAACTTTTTTGTTCTGGAGAAGAAGATGAAAATAGGTATTTAGGTTATGGCCTGTGAGGCCTTTATTTGGGGCCACAGGGTAACATCATCTACAATTTAGAATTCCCCTTGGCCAAAGAGTTTGCACACACTATTACAGCCTTCTAGGTCTTTTTCTTCCGGAGAATAAGAATAAGATAGGTTTTTGTGTCATGGCCTGTAAGGCCCTTATTTAAGGCCACAGGGTCACCAAATCTACAATTTAGAATCTCCATTGGCTAAAGAGTCTGTACACATTAGTTCAGCCTTCTAGGTATTTTTTGTTCTAGAGAAGAGGATGAAAATAGGTTTTTGGGTCACAGCGTGTGAGGCCCTTATTTCGGGTCACAGGGTCACCAAATCTTCAATGTAGAATATCCATTGGCTAAAGAGTCTGTACACAATATTACAGCCTTATAGGTCTTTTTGTTCTGGAGAAGAAGATGAAAATAGGTCTTAACCCTTAACATGCGGGTCCCGGAATTATCCGGGCAGGCTATAAGCGATTCCGAGGTGTCTGTATACGGATCCCGGATCGCTTACTTAGAATAATTCACGGCTGTCTATGTACTGTGCTATCTGCCATACCGGGTCCCGAGTCGATTGTTTCCGCGACTCGCTGCATGAGAATGGCTGTATTTATGCCTCGCAGCCCGCAATGAGAATAAAACTTTCTTCAGGGTCTGGTCAGAACGTCCAGCAAAATTCACACCAATTTGCGTGTGCATTGTTGACCCGTAACGCATCGATAATTAGCTTTACAAAAGGCCAATTTTGTCCTGCTTCGCTCCGATGGCTACAATGCCCGGCGGCTAATTAGCACCTAAGTGTCTGCACTGCCCCGGGGTGAGATAGGCCCGTACAGGCTTATCTGTCTCGCATCCCGCCACATGGGCAGATAGCCTATGCTTATCTGTCTCGCATCTCGCCACATGGGCAGATAGCTTCTAATTACGGGAAGATATTGCGATAAGCTACCTTTCTCTCGCACTTCGTATCATATGAACCAATTGGTTGTTTTCATTTTTTTTTATACCAAAATAAAGAGAAAAGAATGGCCTTTATTTCCATATAAAAATCGCAATTGCGCTAACATAACTGAAAATACAGCAATCGCACAGAGATAGCCGACTTTCGCACTTTTGAATTTTGATACATGTGGCGCATTTACCCCAACATGCCTCGGCGCTCTATTTCTAAGAAACTACTTGGGATATTTTCATAATTTTTTTATCAGTATATAGATAAAAGAATTGTCTTCAATTCCATATAAAATACGTGTATTTTCGGCAATAACTTTTGATGCGCCAGGTGTCGCGCAGAAGGTGATATTCGGCTTTGAATAAGTGGCGCTCTTAGCATATACCATCATTACGGGCTTTATAACTTGTGAACCGCAAGTCCGATTTTTATAATTTTTACATCATTGTAAAGAGAAAAACATTGTCTTCAATTCCATGTATAATGCGCATGTTTTCGGGAAGAACTCTGCATGCGCAAAGCGCCGCGCCAAAAGGTATAATTTTCGCACTTCATAACTTTTGAACCGCAAGTCCGATTTTTATAATTTTTACATCATTGTAAAGAGAAAAACATTGTCTTTAATTCCAGATATAATGCGCATGTTTTTGGGAAGAACTATGCATGCGCGAAGAGCCGCAATATTGATGTACGCATAAGTGAAGAAGTATGATAATATATAACTAAAATACTGTTCTTTTGATACGCAAATATAGAGCTTTATAAACGATGAACAACTGTCATGACGGAATTTTGTTTCCAGTTTTGGAAAAAAAAATATAACATAAAAGTGAAAATATATTTGAGTACGGGACCCGCCGCTCGGGGAAAAGCCTTTTCGTGGGAATATTTTCTCAGGAAAATATTTCACTTTTCGGAGTTTCTAAAAATGCGTGAACATTTTTGTTACTGATGCCATTTGCGAAAGGTTTTTATTTCTAAAATTCAAATGCGAGGGCGCACCTTTCCAAACCATTTGAATTGAATTTATTATTTTATCTTTTACATTATTGAATAAAAGACGTTTCATTCAATAAGATTTGAAGAATTATTTATATGTGTAGCGGACTGAACTGAGCAGATGGAGAATTTGATTCCTCACCACTTTTATTACCAAAGTTCTTTTGTATCACAATTACTTATTTAGGTATTAGTTTTTTCGTGAGCAGGGGAATTTCCGACGGGATTCGCCATGACATAATGAGAAAAAATTCCCATGAACACGGTGCGCGGACCCCCCCGCTTTTGGTCGCCACCCCCCAAACTTTTTGTGCAAATTATTATTTTTTTTCTACTTTGAAATAAAGGTTCGTGTCATTCCGAGGTATGAAGGTTTCTGCTATATATGTCGAGAGGGCATGGGAACCCATTCCCAATAGAATCCGGGGTTCGTCCCATAGGATTGTTCCTCGGAGTCTCTCGTTCTCAAAAGAGAACATGGGAAACCTGTCCCGCGATTGAATCCGGGGTCCGCCGCGGAAGACGGGGACGGGAATTCCCGGAGAGCATGGGAGTATGCTCCCATGGGTCCGGGCTCCGCCTCGAGAGACCGCTCCTTGGATGCTCTGCTTCTCGAAAAGAGAAGTCAATCGGCAACTGACAACCCGAGCTTCCCTGACATAGTAGTTTATTTTCCGGGCCTCGCGCCCGGTGCTACACGTCGCCGAGGAAATCAGAAAATGGTCCGTTTGACATATGCGTCGGAAAAATCGGCGCGATGTCAGAAGCCGTCGGCGCTTGCGGCGCAGTCGTCCTAGATGCGCCGGGAGGTTCTGAAACTGGCAAATGAACGTCCATGAAGCTCACATTCATTATCTCTGTATGTTTATTGTCTCTAATCACATGTTATATGTTGCATACATCTAACGCATTTTCAATCATTTACAGGTTGAAGCAGAATGCTGCGCGGACGTGGACGCAAGGCCCTGCGACGGCCTAGGACGTTGCATACTAGGACACGCAGCTTTGAAGCCGTTTCAAGCGACGACGACTTCATCAACGAGATCCATGCTGATGAAGCCTCTGATATGGAGTCAACTGACAGTGATGGTAGCAGTGGTTTAGACAGTGATGATGCATATGATCGGGACACTGTAATAGATAGTGAACATGGTGACACAGATGCTCTGAGTGATATAGAGACAGAGATTGCCAGAAAGATTCTAGCCGCGGTAATTCCACCGAAGAAGACTTTAGTGGTTTTGAGGAGGAGTTTGCCGAAATACCACAATATAATCATGATCATTCACAGACGTTTGATGAGTGGGTGGATGGTCCGCGGCCACGTGTAAACTTGCCTTTCACTGGTCAAACTGGGTTGCGCCAGTTCATAGAACTTCCTGAGAACCCTGAACCTATTGACTTTTTCAATTTGTTTATACATAATGATGACTATGAGGATATGGCAACGGAAACCAATAGATATTTCAAACAAGCAATGGAGGACAAAATTCTAAGACCCCGTTCAAGAATGCAACAGTGGCAAGACACTAATGCAGAAGAGATGAAGGTATTTGTAGCCATGACAATTGCCATGTCATTGGTTGTGCAGAGAAACTTTGCTGATTACTGGTCAACAAGTGATGTTACCTCAACGCCTTTCTTCGCCAAGTGCATGCCCCGAGACAGGTTTTGGCTTCTTATAACCTACCTACACTTGGCTGACAACAGGAGGATGCCGGGCCGTAACACCCCGTGCTTTTCACCAATAAATAAACTGGGACACTTGTATAACCGGATAGTTCACCGTTTTTCAAGAGTGTATAAACCGCATCAAAACATTTCAGTCGACGAGGGCATGGTGCCCTGGAAAGGTAACTTATCTTAAGGTAGTTTATCTTCCCGACAAGCCTAAGAAGTATGGGATAAAGGCTTTCATGTTGTGTGACTCGCACAACGGATACGTTTGCAAGTTCAAACTCTACACTGGAAAAACGAATGAACCGGTTTCTGAAGGTGGCAAAACTTATGATGTAGTCATGGACTTGGTGAACGACTACGTTGGACAGGGGCATCACATCTTTATGGACAACTACTATTCGTCCACAAATCTGTACATAAATTTGTGGGAGCGGGGAATAGGTGCCACGGGGACGTTGAGAGCCAATCGAAAGGGACTTCCTGATTCAGTCAAGAAACCTAAAAAGAAAGCCAAGCAAGGGGACATGACAGTTTCTCACAACCATGGCCTACTCGTTCTTCGCTACGAAGATAGAAAATCAGTGCTTCTCATGTCTACTGTTGAAGATACACAACTTGAACAAACAGGGAAGAAGAACCGGGCAACAGGGGAACCAGTTCTCAAGCCGCGCATTGTAACAACGTACAACAAGTACATGGGAGGTGTTGATCGGGCCGACCAGATGTTGTCGTACACGCCGTTCCGAGTGAAGACCCTGAAGTGGTGGAAACGGGTTTGGTTTCACGTTCTCAACGTTGCCATGTTGAACTCTTACATCGTTTATAAAGAATACAGCAAAGATAAACCTCTAAAAACAAGTCGGGAATACAGGAAGGCTTTGACGCAACATATAGTAACATTTGCGGACAAGGAACAAGTTCCATCACTTTGCAGACGTCCCCGTGGTCGGCCGAGCACGAGCGACGAGAGTGTCACTCGTCTTCATGGACGTCACTTTCCGACGAAGATTGAGCCTGTCGGAAGGAAGAAAAACGTCACAAGGATGTGTGTGGTATGCTCTAAGGCAAAACGCGCCGTCCTCGCAAAACAGATTGAAGAAGGCAATGGGCCAGCAAGGAAGAAAAAACGAGTAGGCAGAGAGTCTTCTTATGAATGTACAGATTGTAATGTTTCTCTGTGCGCCGCACCATGCTTCAAACTGTACCACACCGCCACTGACTATTCCAGGGCTTACATCACTGCCACGGAAAAAGAAAGAAATGAAGAAGGGAATGAAGAAGAAGAAAATTGAAAGTAAAGAGAGCCGAAGTGTGGACAACCAGTATATACACATTATATACATACCTTGTTAGGTCCCTAAAGCTGTTCTGCGCACAACCGCAGGTAAATATTGTGTATATTTGTACGTAAATGCATTGTAATTTCATTGTAATACATGTCATTGCAAATAAAATATTTTTTATTTTATCAAAGAGACAGAGAAAGTGAATGCGAGCTTTCATTGGAAGTTCAGCCAGAACCGTATCATAAAAAACACCCATAAATGCTGAACCGGGTGGCCGATTTTCATAAAACTTACATGGGGTAAAGAGGAAAGATTCGGCTTTGATTCAATATAAAATTTATACATGCGCACGAAAAACTAAAGTTGCGGCACGTGCCCCGATATGCGCGATAGTCAAAAAGTTGCCTCAAAGTACCGAGGGTACCTTCATTTGGCCCGCTATAGCTTCCGAACGAAGTTGCTCATTTTTTTTCTTTTTACATCATCGTAAAGAGCAATAAATTGTCTTCAATTCCATGTATCATATGTATATGCGCAGCGAAAAATAAACATGCGGCAAATGATGCGCCAGATGTCGCAAAAAGTTAGTTTTTCAAAAATGAATTTTCTAAGTACTGGGGGTGCCTTCCTTACGCTCTTCATATATTGCGAACCATTTGACGTATTCCAATAATTTTTATATCATTGTAAAGAGGAATAAATTGTCTTCAAGTACATACGTGTTTCGCATGCGCGCGAAATAATTTACGATTTTATAAAGCTGGAAATAAAGACAAACTTTACACCGCGCAACATGTATTGCGTTCGCCGCGGTGATTAGTGTATGCTGTGCTCATTAGTACCCATTAGTTCCACGCGCGCTCGGCTCTGGCACCCTCGAGGAGGTCTCGAGGAGGTCTCGAGGAGGTAACGGTACTGTAATTAGCACAGTCCCGGGGGGACCAAGCAGTGCCAGTAACTTGGTGCGCGTCGGGACCATTCACGTGGTACTGTAGGGGTAGCGTCACTCTCCTTTGGTTGGTTATATTTTCTGAACCATAAGTCGTATTCTAATAATTTTTACGTCATTGTAAAGAGGAATAAACTATCTACAAGCACATATAAATTTCGCAATATGCGCGCTCAGGAGTTTTGATTTCATGAAGCTGGAAATAAAGACAAACTTTAGATGACAATAGAATTATAACCATAGGTCGCATTCTAATATTTTTTATATCATTGTAAAGACAAACATCTGGTCTTCAAGTCCATATAAAAATTTCAGTAGCGCGCTCCAAATTCATGATGTTATAAGGCCCGAATTAAAGACAATCTTTACAAAGTAATAGAAAAGTAAAGAAAAATCGTAAAAAAATAATTCAAAGATGCGGGTATAAAGCAACCATTTGTGTACGGGTACCGCGACTTGAATTTGTATTCAACGCCCGTATATAGCCCGTATTCGCCATGTAGATGCGGTATATTTCGTAAAAACGGTACCGGAATCGCCGCCTGGAAATTCCGCCAGCAGAGCTCGTTAGTGCCTAAGCTCAAACTACTGCTGCGAGCTGCGAGCCTGTAAATTCCGCCACAGGGGCTAAAAAGGGTAAAATATATATACGCAACGTAAGGGTTAAGGTTATGACCTGTGAGGCCTTTATTTGGGGCCAGAGGGTCACCAAATCTACAATCTAGAATCCCCCCTTGTCAAGGAGTATATACATAAAATTTCAGCTCTCTAAGAGTCATTAGGTTTTGGAGAAGAAGTCGAAAAAGTGAAAAGTTTACAGACAGATGGAGGGATGGACGGACAGACGGGCTGACGCTGGACACCATGCCATGCCATAAGCCCATTTGGCCTTTCAGGAATAGACAACGGCCATTGCCATAAGCCCACCAAGCCTTTCAGGCCTGTTGAGCTAATTATGTGATATGTTTTTGAGTTGGTTGACTATTTCATCAGATCTTCATCTTCAAAGGTTTCTCATGCCGCTATCCCTATAAAGCTAAACATCATCATATAGTTTAACAGTTAATAGCCTGTGCAAGCTGACATGACTTGGCCCCTTTGCCTCGCTATACTAAAAGCCATTAGAAATGTAACACTCATTGGTATGATATAAATTTTACTGATGTGAATGGATCGAACCCAAACTGTTGTGAAAATCAACTAATCATGTCACCTGACAAGTATCATGCAATGTGAGAGCAACATGCATACAGTGGCCGCTGGCGTCATGTGAGACATGATCTTCCCATGTACAGCAATGAGCAAGATGACTAAATCAATCCAAAATGTTAACATGGTTAAAGTTTGAAAATATTCCTGTAAGAATCGCATGGTTTTTGGACTTGAATTCCATTGCAGAATTTGTCACAATGCCTATTTTTTCAGTTGACAGAAAATGAGCAGATGGTCAAAGCTTCAGCTACAAATATTGCACCAGGTCAAAATTTCATTAAAATCACCTGAAGAATGGGCAAGAAGTAGCCCAGAAACATTGCAAGAAACAAATAAGAAGCTGATAATTATAAAAAAACACATTTACCTCTACTATTCATTAAAACCACAATATAAGTAACTCAGATACAGGTTTAACCATGAAAGCATATCTAGGTAACATGGTTGACATGGCTATCAAATTTCATGAAGCTAACATCTATATGACTTTAAATACAGAAGGCAAGAGCAACATCATAGTGATTAACTGTATCAAGTTTAGTAACATTTGAACATCATGGTGATTAACTGTGACAAGTTTAGTAACATTTGAACATCATGGTGATTAACTGTGACAAGTTTAGTAACATTTGAACATCATGGTGATTAACTGTGACAAGTTTAGTAACATTTGAACATCATGGTGATTAACTGTGTCAAGTTTAGTAACATTTGAACATCATGGTGATTAAATGTGTCAAGTTTAGTAACATTTGAACATCATGGTGATTAACTGTGTCAAGTTTAGTAACATTTGAACCATGAGAGCCAGAGTTATGCTGGGACAAAATGAAATATACGGATGGTCAACTAGACATGCTGACTGCTAAATAAAAATCAACCACTAAGATTTTGGAGAATGAGACAAGGGAAGGAAAACAGTTATTCTTTGGTTGTAAGATAACATATTTATAAACAGGAAATCAACGTTCCAGAATATCCCTCCGATAAGAGTCAGACTATCATGTTTGAACAATTTAAGATGAAGTGAAAAACTTCTCCAAGAGTGCTTTAAAACTAATATTCCAAAACAGCAACTTACCTTGCCTGGTTTTCCTTCAGAACACAGGAAGTTTCCCATGAGACAGAAATCTGTGCTTGTCATATTCTCTAGTACACACCCACCGTCCTGAACAAATAAAAGGCTCAAAATATTTCTTAGCACACAAGGCATTGCAGATATATCATGAGTTCCTCCTGTCAAGTGGCATGTGATAGTATCTATAGTTCACTGGTCTCTGCAGTTTATCAGACTTTTACTGTATGATATTGTAGACTAAAATCAATAGTTCTGTAAATGAAGAACAATCCCATTATCCCCAAAACAAAACAGTCAGGGCATGCAGACCAACATAACCTGACACTAAATGTCAGGCCCGATGAGCTAAAAATCATATTAAACATTACACATGTACCGAAATGTTTTTAATATCGCACAACAATGTTTTTAATATCGGAATACTGTTCCACAGAACGAATATCAGGTACAAGTGTTATGTTTGAACTGATTTGAAAGAGAATGACACGGAGAGCTTCAACAATCTCGGTCCAGGCTAGAGCAGTTCTCCATGCAAGGACACTGCGTACAATGAGAGAGAGTGCCATTGAAGCAAGGAAATCAAATTTACACAGAACCACATAGAAGTTTGCCCAATGCTTGGCTTCTAATTTCAGGCAACTACTCACAGTGATTGTTACACGTGTACAAATAGGGATTGAAAGTTTGAATTTGTCACAAAACTTATCTGAAACTTACTTGCCTTGAAAGCCTTGATTAACAAACTTTGGGCAAAATATATGGCAGGTGGAGGGAAAAAAAGCAATTTTGGTCTAGTGTAAATGAAAAGCTGCATGAATGTTTTCAGATAAGCAAAACAGGTAAAGAATTTGACAAACAGATAATGTTCTGTCAATACATGTTTTATTATCGAATAAATAATAAAATATAATATTTTGTATTGCATATAATTAAAAGAAAACTAGATGGCAAACAGCAGGCGATAGAACGCACACTTTAATTGAACTCACCTCCAGACTGACCTTGGCCGTGTGAGAGTTGTTGACTGGTTTGCTTGTGTCATTATCAGGCAGCTGGATACTACAGATGAGCTGTTAACAGTAGTAGAGAAATTCAGTACATCTGTATAGATAGCTATCTAAACATCATTAGATATTGAATGTGATGGCCCTAAATTGCATCAAACAGATGACAACTTCTTTCCTTATCACATATTACATTATATTTGACACTTCTGGTACAGTCGAAGATTAGTAGAATGACCAAGTGGAAGAGAAAGACATGTCAGGGTTTGAATTAATTGTTTACCCTTTAACTGCAGATCCCTTTTTTAGCCAATAGTAAATACCTGACCATTTATTTTTTAACCCTCACGTTGCTATATTTGTGTTTCCCATTTTTAATAGTTCCTGTGGCAAATTTTCTGGACCCCTAAGTGCGCCTCTAAGTTTTTATTAAATCGAACCGCTGGTCTTATTTCCCAGAGTTGTGACTACTGTGAACTGGCAATGCACTCATACAGCTTTGGTCCTGATTAATTATGCATTGTTGAGAGATGAGAATGCTTACTGTTGGGCTAAAAATAGAACCATTGGCTCTGTAGCTCATCAGGCACTACATTATTAATTGACTATAAACATATAAAATAATAAGGCATTGCCAAGGTAGCAAATAACATAAATACACGGTCAAGGTATGTCAACACAAAATTTAATTATTATACACCTTTGCATTCTAAGGAAGAAGTAAAAAGTATATTTAAAAGGGGTGACCTCTAATGTCTCTTTTGGAGCACAGAAGGGCACAGAAGCAGCCGAAAATCTGTCATAGCTTGAAATGCTCACAGCAACTCCCATAACCAGAAACCTCTTTTTTAAACATTACATTTGAGAAATATTGCTTTGAGTGTTACTTTGATGAACATTTATGCCAAACTGGAGCATCCTTATGTTTCGCTTCAACAGAGAAAACCTGGTCATATTGTTCTGTTAAAGAGTGACTGGGTTTTGCCTAGTTAGGTACTAATTAGAAAAGCTGTCATAATTTTCCATATGGAAAATCAGTCAAGTTGTGATTACTGTGAATTGGGCACTCTCAGATTTGGTCCTAAATGCCTTGTTGAGAGATGGGAGATTATTACTGTTTGACTAAAATAGAAACTGTAGCTCTGTAGCTCATCAGGTACTACATTATCAGTTACCAACAAGAAGACATAGTTACATCAACATCCCCCGCCAGAGTCAAGAAATTGGAACAAGGGCAATAATTCGAAATAATTGTGCATTACTCATTTTCATTCCATCAAGGTATGTATGCCCTCAAGCAACACACCGATGTTGGTTCTCCTATCTTAAATAGTTTCTGAGAAAAGCTGTCCCCTTTGGAGATACCATGAACAAAGTCCAAAAATATGGAACAAGGGCAAAAACTCCGTAAATAATAATTGCATGCTTCTCATTTTCGAACTCCATCAAGGTATTCATGCCCTCAAGCAGCTAATCCTTTTCGGTAACCCTATCTTAAACGTTTTCTGAGAAAAGATGTCCCCTTTATCTCGGACGGACGGACACACGGACGGAGCCCAAACCTTATCCCCCCTTCCACTTTGTGGCAGGGGATAATAATAAGGCATTGCTAAGTCACATCCTTTCAATTTATAATATAAATACACAACGGTCAAGGTATGTCAACACAAAATTCAAAATTTTACAGACCTTTGCATTCTAAGGAAGAAGTAAATAGTATATTTCATAGGTTTAACCTCTATTGTTTTGTCTCCAAAAGAGGCTTATTATACAAGTTCACTCAAGCCAGCTTCACATGAGCAGAGAAGCTTGAAATGATACTGAAACTTTATTTATTTTAAAACATTTTGTTGTTAAAGAGTGATTAGAATGTAGCATGTTGGTGTACCTCACTGTTGACCCCGACCACGTGGCACGGTCCCGCCCCCGCACCGATTATGAATGCTCCTGGCAGTTCTGCTAGTTTGGAAATTTGGGGGAAATTGAATACCTGAAATGAACAATAAAGAGTGGTAACATACATATTGCAATCAGCTGGATGGGGGTCCTAGACAAATGGCTTCAGATCAGAGTGTGGGCATTTGAGTGGACATCTACTAGAAATGGGCTATGTACTTTATTGTACTATAGGCTTGAATTGCTGTAGAAGTTGAAATAAGACTAAACACTAACTTAGTTTTAATGTTATACTTAGTAATAACTTTTCTTACATCAAATTGGGTTGTGCTCAGGGGGTAAAAAAGCCAGAAATAAAAAACAGTGCTTTTAACATAAAACTATATACAAAGTAAAATTTAAATACCCATTATATACTATTTTTTTCTAATGGAAGAGTAACGAAAACTCTATTTGATGTGATCTAACGATCTAATATCAAAATATTATCATGTTATTGTATTTGTTTTGAAACTAAAAGTTATTAAATCAGAGATTTAATGCTGGATGCACTACTAAGGCACAACAACATTAAGATGATATTTCGAAATTATGTGTTACATTGGAATTGACAAAATACTAAATGAAAAGAACATTTGCAGATAGTTCCTGTTTATTACCTTATCTCTCTGGGCTAACGGTAGGAGGTAGGGTGGGCCACCAACATCAGCTAATCTTGGGTTGCCACATAACCCTGGAGATACAATTGTTATAATATAAAACATCACATTGTTTCTGCCTTTTCAATCACCTAAAATTTTGAAGCTTTTTTATGACAAATTTAATTTCTCAAACACTTTACGTTCATGATTAATACTTTTAAAAACCAATGTAAAGATCATATGAATTTGATTTCTTCACTATGAGTTTAAGTATAAGAAAAGACCTCCTCCCCTTTTTATTACATATATTCAATCATGAATAACATATGTACCAAAAATTACAAAATTCTAAAACATTTCAGTTGTTCGTCCCATCTCTCCTGAAAATCTATTATTTTGTAAGATTAAAATTATCTTGATGGGTAAAATCCATCTAGATATGATGGAAAATGAATATTGATAGTAGACTTTATACTTATGAAAAGAATAATGTCAGCGTCTTGATTCTGAGAAGCATTTAATTAAGATCAAAATTAATTTTCTTGATAAATCAAAAAGCTCATGTGATCAATTGAATTTGAAAAAAAATAAAACCACACCTTTTGAAGACAAGTGAAAAGGTTCTTTAGTTAGATCAGGACAATCCACGACTTTCACTGTCACATTCTGAAAATTCTTTTGAAGACCCTTTTGTAAAACTGAAAAGATATTAAAAAGTCAATTTCAGAAAATGTTGTAAATAGAATCACATTCATGTAACATGTATTAGCAGTAATCATGTTTGAACTAGAATGAATAACACATGTTTTGTATTGGCTGCATTGCAGTGGTGAGCCAGAAAGGGGGGGGGGGATTCAAATCTCCCCGTTTTGAACATTTTTGCATGTAATTTTGATGGACATCCAAGGTGACCCCCAGCCCCTTCTGGATTTTCCTATGCATTGCTTGTGTAACTTAAATGCAGAGCTACAGATGAGTTTTTGGTTGATTGAGTAATGTACGCGCTAGTGTTCACCTTAATTGAGTATCCAATATTTCTATAGAGGAACCAAATAATTTGTACTCAGCTCCATCAAATCAATTGGGTATTTTACCAATTTTGCATTAACTGTTGAAATGAGCAAACATAAAGGTTTCACACACTAGGTAAAGTCCATTACATGTTCATATAAATTGGTCATAAGACAGAGTGAATACTGACTCTTACAAAGAAAATGAAAAAAATGTACCTCACCATTGAAATAATTCTACAAAGTGGCGCCACAAGCTGATGGGGACCCCACACCTTTCATAATAATGGTGTATGTCTTACACAATTAGACATTTTCAAAATATGCAATATTTGTTTCTTATTTTGATCTCAATTTAAAGAGTATAAATTATGAATACAGTGTCAATGAAATAAAAGGCTTTTCCATATTGATTGATAAGATTTAAAAACAAAATGTAGACATGTATGAGGAAATTTTCTCTTGTGCATTCATCACATCCGTTAACATGACGTCATCACATAATCTAACAAGTCATATTCTTACGTCACTTCTTTCATTCGTAGGCCATCTTCCTTAACGTTCATTCCTTCACTCTTTTTCTCCAAATTCTTATCATTATATAACTTATTTTCCCGCCCAACTACCCATGTTTGCCAAACATTATTACCCAATATTAACGCTTTTTCATCCCTTATTCAATCATCCTCTTAAGATATCTCAACCCCAAGCGCCATTAAATCATTTCTTGCTTCTTCATAATCTTATCTTTATCCACAGCTTTATCGAATAAATAATATCTGTATTTTTTATTCTAATAAATCCTGTCAAGTGTGAAGTGTCAGGGCGGCGCGGGGTCGATCCCTTGCTCTATTTGCTTCCTCGCTGCTGCTGCTGCTAGGCTGTCTATTTTCCTATAGAAGCCACTTTCAACCTTCGGGTGGTCAAAATAGCATTTCAACATCGCCGCTACCTGTCTCATCTGTTCAGGGTCCAACGGAGAGCAGGCTTACCCCTTTCGCTTGCCCCTGTGTCCGCCTTCGTCTTACACACCTGGCCTTTTTATCCAAATATATTACTTTGTTATCTTTATATTACATTTTCCTGGAGAGTCAGACAATAACTCCAAAGCTTGACAGAGTACTACTTAAATACCATTTTCATATTATAGACAAACATGTTTTTGTAACATAAAACAAAGGCTATTTCGATTAGATCAAATAAAATAATAATGATCCTATTCCTATAGATTTCTATATATTTAAAATTCTTATGCACATGTATGACACTGTTACTGAAATGGCCACAGAAGCTTCAAGGCAATGTACTTCTGACAACTGGAAGTGTTCAGAAACAAGGTTTGTTGAATCGGTTTAAATGCTGATTCATCTGTTATTCAAAGTATATATTCTATCTGTACTGTAATATGAGAGATTATTCTAAAGACATTCAGGTTGAATAATGTAATATGTGAAAATATTTAACCTCTCATTCAAGGCTTATGATTTCGCATATTTGTTCGAAGTAGCTATAGCCTTATTGGACATGGCCCATTAACGTCCATGCTAAAACCATAGATAATGTTACAAACAACTCAAACAGGGTTTATTTTTTCCTGAAACAGTAACAAGACAGTAAGACTGGTCAGTTTTATCAAATAGTATGGTCGCGAATGTAACTGGTTGCTTTGTAGGCCAGCGGAATCTACTTTGTGGTACATGTAGATAGTGAACACAAGGAAGTTAGAAGTTCGCTGATAGGAACTTCCATACCAGTAGATAAAAACAACAAGTTTGAGTGGTCGTAGAGAACTGCTGAAATAATATTATAGCCCTGTAATACCAGTAGCAATCGGTTTTCACATTTCAGTTACTGAAACCGATTACCATGTACGCAAGTCAATCTTTGACATTACTTTTTGTACCGCATTAGACATCAGCTAAATTGAGTATTTACGAAAATGTAAGCGTACTTGCACGCAATAGAATTTAATTTACGCAAATACGCAGCTTATCTATAGCTCTGTAAATGATAATTATACTCCACTTCATTGGGTTGATAGCAAGTGCAATGCATTTATAACTCCCTCTTAACTGATTTCAGAGTTTATGAAGTAAATTTTCAATCCACTGATAATAAATTCAAAGAAAATCAGGTAAAGGTGAAGGTATAGCTAGATTTGTTGCAACAGGTTTTGCAATGAGACAAACTTTGGGAGAAGATTGTACTACAGTGTCCTTATTCAGGGTATATCAGGACTCTTATTAATATTCTATGAAGAATAGAGACAGAATCCAGGACCTGTGTTAATTATAGATTTTTTTTTGTAGGCCTATATCAGTAGCCTATATAGGCCTATATATACTTGTATTTTCATTGACTCATCATTATCATACAGAGAGAGCCGCAAGTAAGACTGACTCATGATACATCTAGGACCATTGAGGGAATTCCTCGCTTTCTAGGTCAGTGACAGTAAGAACTAGGACAGTCTAGTAGCAGGTCGGTGGTATCTAGAAACACAAGAATTGCTAACTAACAAGTTCAGGCAGAAGTCTGTAACAACATATCCGATCGATCAAGACTGCAGATTATGTAGTGAAAAAAACTACCTGTGGACACCTCTTCCATGGGAGGCACGTGCATTGGAGCTTTCTGTACAGGGGGCGATGTAGACGACGACATGACAACGTGTTTAAGAAACGCTTACTGTAGATTTATCGTCCTACTTATTAAATTTAGAGCACCTGCTTGAAACGTGCTTATTCCCGCGATGCTGCGCCCTCTGTAAATAAATACGTTTAGGGGCGGATAACTCTTGTTGTCTTAACTAGCCTGATTTTGATCATAAAAAGAATGTTGTTATGGAGATCGAAACTCTTGAATTAATAAACAAGGAACTGGTGATAACGATTTTGTTCATAACCAAATTTCCAAAAAAAGAAAGTGACCCAACCCTAACAGCTGTCATGATTGCTTTTGACTCCCAGCCAATACCCGTCACATTGTTATGACTCATGCACCCCTATCTTCTATTTAGATTTGTTAGAGGGTATCTAGATCTATATATGTATTTTATACCTCACCTCGTTCTGAAAATGATTTTGCTTAGCATATTGGTCAGTTTCTGAAACGGGGACTCTGCTTCACCTTTTTAATCCAACTGGAATATAAACTAACACTTCAGACCGAAAAATGTTTATTTTGAAAATCACTATTTATTATATATTTAATGAAACATTTAAAGGTTTTGAACTTATTTTTACAAAGCTTAGAATATATCGGTAACAGACCTGTTATGATTACTACCAATCACTACTGTAATTCATTATTTGATTATGAAATTAAAGGAAGACTTGTCCAATCGATGTCGAGACAGCAGTACAGATATTAAATATTATATGTGCATATTTCACATTTTAAACTTGAAGATCTATTTGTTAAATTTTGCAAATAGATTTCAAGTAAAAAACTATATTAAACATTTTAAACCTGTTTAAATATTATATATTACAACTGGAACCCAAAGCAGTTGCAGGATTTAAAGGGGCTGTAGCACGTTTTTTGCAAAACAATTTTTTTTTTAAATTCCAATTTATTGTGAGAGTTTATGTCATTTTAATTTACTTTAGAGGATAAACGTCTTATTACACAAACCACTTATCCGTAGTGGCAATTAACGATGTTGCGTATAAAGCAAAACTTGCATGGCGGCCATTTTATTGTGAACACATTTTATTTTTTCGAATGACAAAAAATATTCCCATGGCTTTAAGAAACCATGTACACTGATGTTTTAACTTGATTTTCCGAATTGAGAAGGGGATTTTACTATTAGTGACATTATTTTTTAATTACATTTCATCAACTTTTTTTGAGCGAAAAAACGTCCTACTGCCTCTTTAAGACATACAAATATCTGTCTTAAGTTTTAAGATTGAAAAAAGTACGTGATCCCGGATTTATGACAATATTTAACTTAAGATCAAAATTTCAGACTTTAATTAATTAAAAATATAAGTCCATGTCCATGTATGGGACCTTCTCATCGCTAATTGTCCCCCGCCGCAACGCGGAACGGGGGACTATGTATTCAGCGGCGTCCGTACGTACGCCCGTCCGTACGCGTACGTCACATTTCTTGTTTACGCGATATCTTATGAAGCGTTGCATCCAAAGTCTTCAAATTTCATGTCTGCCTACATTGTGGGAAGACTCAGACACCAGTCAATTTTGGTGACGTTGGTCTTATTTTCAAGGTCACCACGACACTTTGACCACTTTTTGAACTCTTGTTTACGCGATATCTCATGAAGCGTTGCATCCAAAGTCTTCAAATTTGGTTTCTGCCTACATTGTGGGAAGATGCAGACACCAGTCAATTTTGGTGACCTTGGCCTTATTTTCAAGGTCACCACGACACTTTGACCACTCTTTGAACTCTTGTAAAGGTGATATCTCATGAAACATTGCATCCAAAGTCTTCAAATTAGTTGTCAGCCTACATTGGGGAAAGACACAGACACCAGTTTATTTTGGTGACCTTGACCTTATTTTCAAGGTCACTGCAACACTGAGCACTTTTCTAACTCTTGTTAACGCGATATATATCTTTACCAGTCGGACTCAAAGCAGTGGCGTAGGAACGGTTTTTGGGGTGGGGGGGCCCAATTTTTTTTCTTGAGAGCGGGGGGTGGATCGAGCTTGGTTCAGAATACCCCGTCTGTGTTGATTGGTTGGGGGGGGGGGGGGGGGGGGGGGGGGGGGGAGCGAATAAGCTTCTCAGGATGACCGGGGGGGGGGGGGGGGGGGGGGGGATCTTACTCATTTTGGATGGGGTTTAAAGCGTGTTTCACTGATAATTTAAATTTACAATCACGTGACCATGCTTTGGGGCCAAAAAAGTCACGTGACCTTACTTTGGGGCCAAAAAAAGTCACGTGACCTTACTTTGGAAGCCAAAAATGTCACGTGACCTTGCTTTTGAGGCCAAAAAAAGTCACTTGACACAGGTGTGGCTGTAAAAAAATCGATTTTATGTCAAGAAAATACACCAAATTGTACCTAGATCAAATCAGAAATGAACATTTGAAAATGTGTTTGAACTGAAACATGCACCTGAATAGAATAAGCACCGTTAACACATTTTTAAAGGCGGAAATTTTAAAAAATTATGATAGAAATCATTCATTTTGAGAGAAAGGACAGTATGTCCTAGCTGTGAAAGGGACATAGACCTATACTCGCGAGATAGTTGAAAGTTAGCATGTATCATATTCCTAGTTCTTTTGTTCTTAATATTTCGGATAATAATCATTACAAATGTTTAATCTGCATATGATGCGTTTACACTAGGCCACGATTAGTCCATAATCGCAACAATTTGGAATTTTTGAGTGCGTGTGTTAGGGTACTCAGGACCATATAGTTGTAATTGCAAGGGATATGTATGAGCTTCAATATTTGCAAACAAGACAACGGAAGTCACGATAAAATGGAAATAAAATAGGATTGAAATAAAGTCGACAAGTTTTACTTGTTCCAGAAACGGAGAAAGAACATTCATATCTCAGTTCGATCAGAATTAATCCTGAAATAGCATCCAAAATGACATATTGTTTGAAAAATTACAATTCATAATCCAAGAGACCAATACAAAGACTTTTCATTCTGTAGAAGGTCATAAAACCATGACACCAAAAAGTTACCAAATCTATTAATTATAATCCCCACTTGCCAAGGTGCCTGTACACAGAACTTCAACTTTCTAGAGTTACTGGTTCTGGAGAAAAAGACAAATATAGTCCTTGAGTTTGTGGCCCCTGAGGACCTTATTAGGGATCAAAAGGTCACCAAACATATGAATCAGAATCTCCGCTTGCCAAGCTAACTGTACTAATGATTCCAGTTCTCTGGAATCAGTGGTTCTGGAGAAAAAGACGAAAATAGGTTTTAATGCTGTGGTTCCTTGGGCCCTTAGTAATCAAGATATCCATGATCTAAGGAGTGACAGTAGGAGTATGTACACGAGATGCCAACTGTCTGTAGTCACTACAGAGCTGGTTCTAGAGAAGAAAGACGAAATATGTTTTTGAGGTCAGGTCTGATGAGCTTAAAACGTTTTCAGGAGTGGCCAATGTTGCCCTTACTAGGGGTCACATGGTCACCAAATGTACAATTTCAATCCCAAATGTCTTAGGAGTCGATATTTCAACTTTCTAGCTCTTACTTCTGGAGAAAAAGCCTAAAATAGGTTTTTTGGGCCATGGCATCTGAGGACCACCAGGGCCACAAACTCGGCAATTTAAGATCCCCATTTTCCGATTTTTGAAACGTATTAAAAACGTATCAAAGCACCCTCCTCCCACCAAACACAGCTATAGGAACAACATTCTTTTCAATTTCGTCTGAAAATTGGGGTTGCCATGTCGTATTTTCACTAGAAGATGCTGTAGGATCAAAATTTCCATCCATATTAGTGTTAAAAATAGGGTGAGGACTCGTCATATTATCTGTTTCTGAAAAAATAGTATGAGAAAAGAAATTTTCCTCAAAATTGACACTGACTTTTTGCTCCTAGAAGGCGCTATTGAACTTTTTTCGTGGGTGAAAAGTGGGGGGGCCGTGCCCCCCCAGGTTAAGAAGTGGGGGGGCCCGGCCCCCCCCGGGCCCCCCCTGTTCCTACGCCTATGCAAAGTCTTTAAATTTGGTGTCAGTCTACACTGGGGGATGACGCAGACACCAGGGGATTTTGGTGACCTTGACCTTATTTTCAAAGTCACTACAACACTTTGACCACTTTTCGAACTCTTGTTATCACCATTTATTATGACCGGTAGGACCAAATGTTTTCAAATTTGGTGTCAGTCTACATAGGAGGATGACAATGGATGACGCAGACGCCAGTCGATTTGGTGACCTTGACCTTATTTTCAAGGTCACCACAACACTTTGACCACTTTTAGAACTATATTAACACGATATATCACGAACCCAAGTAGCTCCAATGATGTGTCTTACTAACTCAATGTCACCGGCGGGGGACATTGCCATGTTAGTGGCAAACACTTGTTTTAAAGGTTTCCAGTTACAGTATATTAAATGTGTCTGCTCAATCTATCATTAACGGTACATCCATTGTGTTGTTGGGGGTCACATATTGCAAACGTTATAAATGGTGTTACTTTATCGAGAAGTACCGACTGTTACCGGAAACTACCATTTTAATGATAGTAGACTTAGCATATTGACGATATGAAGGTAAAAGTAGTGATTCCTGATCGTGTGGCGCGCGTCAATGAGTCAAACTTAATTTTGGAATCTTATTTATAAAAGTCCAAAAGACAGATTTGGGTTAATAATGTTTACTAGGTCACATATAACTACTGTGTATGTAAAAGGAACCTGCAGTTTCGGTTTCTGCACATGCATAATGATGTTACTCAATTTTAATTGGAAACTAGTATTTATGATATTATAGATATTATATTTGGCGATTGGGGATAAATATGCAAGCTGAGTGAATTTATTTGTATTGTAGACAGCACATATGGTGAGTTGGAACGTATTAAAGCCAAATAAAATGTAATGAAACACAATGGATGCACCTTTAACATAATCTTTCAGATTGGGTTTTATAATGATCTGATTCGGAAACGTATTCCAGTAAAATTATCAAGATAATTTTAATCTAAACTGCAAATTTAAACAGTAGAATATAGCTCCGCACTGAAGACAACTTCACTTTTCTTTTTAGATTAAAAAAATAATGATTCAAATTCATGTTTTTAAAAGAATTATGTTCCTATTTACCGTTTATGTCAATTTGAATTTTATATATATGCTCTCTTCGAAGTGAATTTTACATGTCACCTACCATAAATATTTTTCACTTTTGGTTGTTTTTCTATTTAAGTTCTAACAGCTGACTGTTTAACATGTTTGGGAGAAAATAAACGTCATATATGAATAAACTGAAATTATTACTTTATATTCTTTACATACTTTATATACCTGTCTGTCCAAATGGCTCCTAATTCTGCGTTCAACTCGTGCACTTTAAAGAAAAAGCTATACACCAAATGTTACATTGCTATGCTGTTAGTTTGTATGATGTATGGTACAATGGTACAGATAAAACGTGAGTTAGTGTCGTGTCGATAGATAAACTCCATACAGGTGTGATAGGAATATAGTTCAAGGTGTATATATGTACATGATGAATAATGCATACACAATTTATAGGCAATAGTTCAAGTTCATCACGGACTCTCATTTCATTCATATCATAGAAACAAAACATCTGCTACTTCCGTCACATCTCCGCGTTTTACAGAGAATGGCTTCTGAGACTCAACCCACAAGGTAAGACGACCACCAATTATAGTTCGAACACGAAAAAATAACATAAATAAATAGGACAGTTACTCCTAGAATACTAGATAGTTATAAATAAGATAACTTATAGACATGTAGAATGGTTGAGAGTCATTTGAGATATTATCAAGATGGGACAGGGTTTGAGCTGTTCTCTGTGTATAAATAAATCGCCAAATTAGAAGGTCTTTTAGTCAATAATTTGTTAATAAGTTAGGATGATATTTTGCAAAACGTTGTAAATCAACTGACCAATACCTTTAACATAACGTCATATGGTACCAATTGAATATACATTTCGTTAATGCTTAGTTTCCCCTTTTTTATATAAAAACATTGGTGCATAACATATCTCCGTCTTGAGAAATAGAAGACTAGAACCTGCAGAATGCAGATGCTGTGAGGAATCTGTTATAGAAGACGATATTGTTATTTTCGTCGTGTATGTTCAGCATATGATTCTAATATTTACCTATACAGAACATGTATTAGATAATTATATTTTGCTCATGTATCAACAGCTGAATTTTCTTCTTTATTGACTTGTTCATATGAAAATAAAATTCACAATATTCAATTTGCATTAAGTTATTAATTAAAGCTGTATATGTGTATAGGCGTGTGACCTTCTTAGTACTGAAATAAAGAGTGAGTTTGACTGATTAACAACAAGAAATATATCACAGAAAGGAAAGGCTACTACATTCACAATAAACATTTACAAGAATATTTTTCCTGTTATTCATATCATTATATTCAAACTTATTTGAAAACTTTTTTGTAGGTTTGGCCTTAGTATGGAATTGTAAGCTCTTGCTTACACCGACTTTGGGAGCTATAAGCATGACTAAATTGACTCAAGCGTAGTTGAATGCAAAGTCACGCGTAAGAGATTTTGACACTCATAACCAAACGCCTCGTCTTACCGCCTCGATCCTCGCTCCATATTGAAGCTGATCTTATGGTGTAAACATATTTTATTCAATAACTTGAATGTTGATTGGTAAACAAGCCACAGTGGCTTATGTTGATACCGCTTCATTACATTTACACATAGATACAACAAACATTAATAATAAACATCACGATGAACAGGAAAGGAGAGCAAGCAACCTATGCAATTTCGTAATGAAAATATGGACAGATTTAGTATCAAAGAATTTATTTAAAGTTGCTTTCATTGGAAATTCCATTCAATACTGTGTTCAAATTGTAGTCGTACTTGTAAAAAAACATTTCATTTCTTATTGCGGGATGATTTCGACAAGTAAAGAAATAATGTAAAGTGTCTTCATACGGGTGACCACAGGAGCAGGATACATCTAGGGATATATGCCGTTCAAACGTGTGTGCATTCAAGTCACTGCACCCAAGTCTGAGCCGTGAATGAGCAATTTGGCAAAACCATGTACCAAATGTAAGGTCAAATATGATCATATTACATGGTACTTGATTTCAGTAGGCTTTTGAAATTGCCTATAGTTTCAGCATTCGATATATTATTAGGTAAATTATTCCATGGTCTTATTGTATCAGGTAGGAATAAATTATTATATAAGTCACTACGACATCGGAAGGTCCGGATGTTATTACAGTTTCTAAGTCTGTATTCACTCAACTGTAATACTCTTTCAGGTAAAAGATGAGATAAATAATCTGGTGTCATGTTATTCAACATTTTGAAAAAATAATGATAATTTGTTTATTTGTCTACGGTCAGCTAGGGATCTTATCTCTGACATAACAGAGGCATAACCTTTACATTGTTGACATGTTGGTATGATCTCTACTCTTTCTCTTTAAAGGATACATGAAATGACATATGGTCAAAATCGGATTCATTGAAATGGGATATCAATTTGACAATTGCTCGATTTTAAATTTCTGAAATCTGAAAGTCCATAAATTACTTAAATACGGCTTTTTAAAAAAAACACCTAATTTAGCCCCCGCGACAAGAATGAAAGTCTGCGGGGGTGAGGCCCCTCAAGGAATGACTTCTGTGACGTCACTGGAGTAACCTGATTTTCGGCGATAGTCATAATTCAACGTAATTTCGCAACATTTTGATTGTTAATTTCACTAATAAATCTTCAATCAAACAACTTAAATTATCCATATATCGAATGTTAAGATATCCAACTAAGTAATTCCGCAGATGACAATTACATAATTATTGCATAAACATGTGTTTTTGGCGATTTAACACTCCTCATCTAGCGGCGATAATCATCATTAATTAATTAATGCGGCTGCACGGAGCATGTCGGTCCGCTGGTCACAGACGTCTGTGGTTAATCAGTCACGCCTCAATGATTCTTCTCAAAACGTTTCCCGTATTGTTAAAATGGATAAATTAAAATCGTCTTAATAATCAATTGCAAGTGTATATTGTCTCGATTTTATGCTCAAGTGATTCCGATATACAATATACGTAGAGATACTCATCTGTCATTCTTGAGAAAAATGCATTTCACCATATCTTTAATATTGAAGCGAAAATTTTCGACAGGGATCCTGATATGTCACCTTTGTGACATTTGCTTGCTAGGCTAGACTTCTTCCCACAACTTTCGTGAATATTTTTTAAATTGTTCTTTAAAACGCATCTTTGAAAACCAATCTTCCATATGCTACGGAATTTCTCTCAGAATTTGCATAATATATATATTGTTTGAACGCACACTGCCTTTAACACGAACCCTTCATTTTCCTTTAGTAGTCACGTTGAAGACTTGACAGAAAGGAACCATCACGGCCATCAATTCAAATTAATTGAATGTGATGGCGTCCCCATTGCACCACTTCCACCCGTCATTATGAAGGGCAATGATCAGATTGAGAAAACCAAAGAGCTTCAAGATATCAGCCTCAGTGACGCAGATATCGTACTGTGCGCGTATCCAAAGTGTGGTAAGAACAATAATCTAAATATAAAATAGCAAATTTGCTGGAGTTTTAAACCAAATCATTTTGAACAACGTTCGACAAGGTTCAGCTCGCAAAGTCTCGTCTCCTTTAGCCCCACTTTCAATCACGTGGTCAGCCATGTTAAATATGACGACACCCTTATACACATTGACATAAACTGTAAATTCATAAAATAACATTAAAAATATAATTTTAAAAGCAAAGAAATATTAGAGAACTAGTCCTCGCTATCCCTGGTGTTCTCTCGTTTAAAGATGTATTGTAAACTCAGATAAATTGATAGGATTGAATGAGGGCAATAATTTAGGTCTTCAGACGCCTCTACGTATTCTGCTGTCAAGAAGCATGGAAATGTTGAATTTTGAAAAATTGTCGCAGCCGCTAAAAACATTCGAAACAATGGAAATCTCGATTTTTAGATCCAGTTCAATCTATGGTCTGAAAATGCCAAAATCTCAGAAGCTTTTTATTTTATCGTCACATTTTAAATGTGGTTTTATTTCCCGATGTTTTCATTCCATCGACTTACCATCGATTTATGTTAACAGGCACACATTGGATATGGGAAGTGGTTGAAATGCTGAGAAGTGGCGTGGTCGCCTTCAAAGAAGCTGTTAAAGAAACCCGGATGATCGAGTATATATTCAAAGAAGGCGCCGATGCTCTTCAATCACCGACAGTTTTTAACTCACATCTGCCACTGCGCATGCTCCCTCGTGACATCATTGATAAGAAGATAAAATGTATTCTTGTCCTGCGAAACCCAAAAGATGTCTGCGTGTCGTTCTTCCATCACTTGAGGGCTATCAAAAGATGGAATTATGAAGGAAACTTCTCTGAATTTATAAAACTGTTTCTGACAGGAAAAGGTTATATCTTTGGCTGCCATTTTGTTGATGAGTTGGATAAGCAACTCTTGCATTCTGTACACCAATTCAGCGTCATTTATCCTATTACCTTAAAATGATAAGAGAATTTCTGCCGAAAATTTGCCTTTGTGCAATTAAAACGATATACAATTTGTAGATCTATCACGGCAAGATGAATTATTCATGTCGATTCCTTATAAATGACTGCAATAAACACGTTGTAAAGGTAAACCCATTTAAATGTAATGGATGTACTCTTCTGCGATCAGCACTGGTTAAATTGGTATAAGAATCACAAAACACGAACAAGATCTGCAAAATATTATTTTGGTAAAAGTTTTACCAAACGCTTCGTTGACAGGCAAGTACGTACACTATCTCTAAAACTGTCACAGTACGTTCTGAGCTGGACCGCCTCTCACAAAGCACTGGGGTGATCGTAAGTCACAATCGTGTAATGTTAAAGAGGTTACCTTTTACTGAAGATGTAATAGCGTGCATAACGAATTGATTGTATCGATATCTACAATGAAGATGTAGCTTGTCATTATTGGTGTTCACTGGCTATCTACCGCTGTGAGAGTCAGATTTGAGTTATATGAGACACTTATAATAACAGTATCATTATCAATATTTCGTTATGTATGGTTCTTTTCTTCTTCAGTTCCCTTTGGTTCCTATCGAGATTATTTGCTGGAGTGGAGATCCGACATTTCGAACTTCCCGGATCTGTCTATGTTCGAGCTCTACTATGAGGACATGAAGGAGGTAACAAGAGACAGGTCCGGAATCTTGAAGCGACTCAGATGTTTGAATAGCGAAATAAGCATGAATGATGATCTGACATTTTGTTCTTTCGAGTGTTTACAATGAAGCACGTTTTCGTAGATGTTGCTGTCGGCGAGATTCAATAATTATATACAACGCCCTGCATTGTGTAACGAAGAAAAGGGACTTTCCCTGAGAAACAGATGATAATGTGCATATTGTTTTAATATATTTTCTTATTACAAATTCATTCCAGGACCCACTGAGTCGGGTCAAAGACCTAGCCAGATTTCTCGAATTGAGTGTCTCTGATGAATTCTGTCGAGATGTGGCCAAAGCGTGCAGCTTCAAGAAGATGAAACACGGGACTGACACTAAGACAGGACTTCCTTCCATGGTCGACTTTAAAGAGGGGTCTTCTTTTTACAGGAAAGGTGCGAGTTGTTTAATTATCCCTCTGTTCTTCTGATAAGTTCAGTTGCGAATCGTCTGGTGTGTAATTTTCGCAGTTAGTTCTGTGATCGATCTGCCATATACCCTTCATCTATATAAAGAGTCTTCATCCCGTGTTGGGAGGAAACCTGGACGAGCTGCAGAATTTTGGAACTTTTATTCTTCTGAACAGTGTTTATGCAACCAGACATGATCGGTCTGTTAAATGTTATATCTGTTCGTCGATCTGTCAAGCACCTGCCTGTCCATCCTGCCTCAGTGGTATAACGTACGCTAATGCAAGTTGCCTGTATGTCATCTATAACCAGTCTGTATGTATCATTAATGTATTGCCAATGTATGTACCATATACTGTATCATGTATCGGTCTCTCGTGACAACTACGAAGTCGTTCATATTTACTTTGTCTCTAGTTTCAGCTCATAGTGTGGACCTCGGCCAGAGAGATCTGTCTGTCTAAAATGTCTACCTGTAAACGTATCTTACATAACGTGAAAATCCAATGGTTACGTGAATTAATGATGAGTAACTTGAAAACTACATTGTATTAGTGAAGTTAATTACAATAATGCCGTGGTTGTTTTTTTCCCAAAATCATTATCTGATATTTGTAAGGACATGAAATTAAACGAGTTGGTTTGTTTGACATCATTTGGAGTTGATTCATCTTTAGTGCATTCAACATGGAATGTTAGTCGTTCAACTTCCTGAACGCCGATGTAGACAAGTACGGTCAAACTTACATGGAACATTATTTAATTTATCAATGTAGTTTTACCAAAGACAAGGTGAAACATTTTTACATTTTATCATTTTAAAACGTGAACATTTCATCTGTTTAAGGTGAAACCGGAGATTGGAAGAACCATTTCACTGTGGCAGAAAGTGACAACTTTGACAGAATATGGAATGAAAAGATGGAGAATGCTAGATTTCACTTCAAGTACTCGATCAAGGAAACGATTGCAATCCCCTAACAGGATCCGTTGCATGTTTCAAATGAGATTGTTTATTGGCATATATATACATATACAGAAACTGTAAATCTACATGTGGCCTGAAACGGTCAGAATCTTAACTGTCTGTATGAGTCGCTGTTTTTAGACTTTAAACACATTCATGTTTCAGAAACTTTACCTACTGCATTACCGAACCGTGTACTGTCGACTGTGGGAATTTTGGGATTTAATAGTTGACTCTAGTGAAATGTTGACTTTGAAAATATTTATTGACTTTTGTGAAAGTTTTACTTTGATAAAATATTGACTTAGGTGACATGTTCAATATATTTTGAGTTATGTGAAATGTTGACTCTTGAACAATTTATTGAATTTTGTGAAAGTTAAACTTTATTAAGAATGTTGTCTTTGGTGAAATGTTGACTTGGAAAAAGATATTTTGAATTTAGTGAAATGTTGACTTTGATCAAGTATTGACTTCGGTGAATTGATGACTTTGAAAATATTTATTGACTTTTGTGAAAGTTCAACTTATATGAAATGTTGACTTTGGTGACATGTTGATTTTGAAAAAATCCCACAATCATGCGCTAGGAGAGCTTTGAAAAGGTTGGCCTTGAGCCTTGGTTCATAAAGTTTTTTTTTTATAGAACTATGATAGTCGCATGCACTAATATTGCATAATAACCTGTTGCACCCTTGATTAGATGCAAACTTCATAGATTTACATTTTAATATAGAATGAGTAAAATTCTTGATTCTTTAGTTTAGTTTTTCCAAGGTTCCAATGATGAAGATTTTGCAAATGGTTACAACATTATCATAGGTACCATTTCTCAAAATTCTCTTCTCACAAAAATAGAGCCATGGGCTCTGTAGCTTATCAGGGTTTATATTGTTTCTTGTTGGGTGTTCTCAAGATAAAGTACAGTCTCTTCATATGACCTTGAAAAAAGCTGTGATCAACAAAATTGTTAAGTGTCAGTGCATCAAGAAAACATGACTTGAAACTACATTTTGAGGAAATTGGCTGCCCAAGTATAAGGATTCCTGAAAATCTTGAAGAGAAGACAACTCTTCCAATTCAAATGGTGTAAACACATTTCCAATATGATATAAAATGATGAAGAGAAGACTAATCTATGAGATGAGAAAGAGAGAAATAGGGGAAAATGGGGAGGGAAAGAGGGAGAGGAAGAGGGGGCGGGAGTCTAGAGAGGGAGAGTGCTACAATGCATCAATGCCTTAACAGCTCTCACACTGAGGCTGACTGACCATCTGTACCTGATCATTATGTAACAAGTCCCATATCATGTTACCAATGTAAAGTGCATCTGGTGCCTGACTTAAGTGACACAAGCTATCACTATCATTGCTCTACAAGAAAGGCAAGGAAAACGTGCTTTAGGTCATGGCCTGTGAGGTCCTTATTTTGGGCCATTGGGTCACCAAGTCTTTAATTTAGAATCCCCATTGGCTTGAAGAGTCTCATCATAATGTTACAGCCATCTAAATCATTTCTTTCCGAAGAAGAAGATGAAAATAGGTGTTTTGGTCACAGCAAGTAAGGTCCATACTTGGGGCCAGAGGGTCACCATATTAACAATTTAGAATCCTCATTGGCTAAAGCGTCTACACACGATATTACAGCCCTATAGGTCTTTTTGTTTAGAGAAGAAGGCGAAACTAGGATTTAGGTCATGGCCTGTGATGCCCTTATTTGGGGTCACAGGGTCACCAAATCTACAATTTAGAATCCCAATTAACTAAAGTGTATGTACACAATATTACGGCCTTCTAGGTATTTTTGTTCTTGAGAAAAGACGAAAAGACGTTTTTAGGACATGGCCTGTAAGGCCCTTATTTGGGGCCACAGGGTAACCAAATCTACAATTTAGAATTCTCATTGACTAAAGAGTCTGCACACAACATGTCAGCCTTCTAGATCTTTTCATTCTAGAGGAGAAGATGAAAATAGGTGTTTAGGTCATGGCCTATGAGGCCCTTATTTCGGGTCGCAGGGTCACCAAATCTACAATTTAGAATCCCCTTTAGCCAAGGAGTCTACGCATAAAGTTTCAGCTCTCTGGAATGTTTTTGGTTCTGGAGAAGAAGTCGAAAATGTGAAAAGTTTACGGATGAACGGACGTCTAGCCAAACGCCATGTCATATGCCCATCGGGCCTTTCGGGCCTGATGACCTAAAAGTAGCATCTATAAGGTTGATAATCTAAATTATATCAAGTAATACATTGTTAACAAGCAAATAATAGGTTTTAAGATTGTGACCTCTGTGATTCACAATGGGTCACAGGGTCACCAAATCTACAATTTAGAATCTCTATTGGCCAAGGAGTCTGTACACAACATTTCAATTTTCTAGAGCTATATGTACTAGAGAAGAAGATGAAAATAGGTTTGATGGACACACAGCTTGAAAAAGAGGTCAGTGTCATCCAAATCGACTGGTGTCTGCATACTTCCAAAATGAAGACTGGTACAAAATTTGAGGTCAAGGTCACCAAAATCGACTGGTGTCTGCGTATTCCCCAAATGAATGTTGTTATGGAGATCGAAACTCGTCAATTTAAAAAAAAGGATCTCATGATAATGATTTTGTTAATAACCAAATGTCAAAAGTAAAAGTTAACACCCCTAACAGCTGTCATGATGTTTAATATTAAATGTTAAAGGTTACATGTCGTACCCATGGGTGACTTTCGGGATTCGTTGAGAAGGGGTTTCAATTTGACAATTACTAGACTTTAAATTTTTTAAATCGGCGCATAAATTATTTGTATACAGCTGTTGAAAGCGGGCGGAGCTGTGGTCACTGAAGCGTATCCTGCTGTGACGTACATGGAGGAATCTCATTACGGCCACTAATCTTAATTTAACGCGTTTTCCCAACTTTTAAACTGATAATATAAGAGAGAAATCGTACTGACTGCTACTGTCATAACACATAGATCGTAACATACGAATGTAGAAAAAAAAGTCACAGGAAAAAAGTCACAGTAAAAAAGTCACAGGTAAAAAGCCACAAATAATATTATATTAGTATTTTGTTAGTGCTGAATGAGTAAATCTTAGCTATTTTTAGTTAGACTGGGCGCACACTACGTCCGATTTTTTTGGCGATGCGACCTGCGATGCGTTGGGTTGTTGCGTTGCACTACAGGCGTTAAACAGGTGCGATGGATATTGCGTTTTATAAAAAAATTCATATACCCACTTCATTTCCATGTCGTATGAGTGGGGTAACCCCCTCGAGAAGTGTAAAATATGACGTAAGATAGGGAATCTTCCGTGCGATTTCGTTTGCGATGCGATAAAATAGGTGCAGCACCTATTTTCATCGCATCGGATCGCATCGCATTGACGCATCGGACGTAGTGTGCGCGGCATATGGAAAATACACTAGCTGTCGGCGTTTTTTTACTGCATCGCATGACGCATCGCAAGAAAAATCGGACGTAGTGTGCGCCCAGCCTTAGTTGTCTTTGTCGTGTATTATTAATGAATAAGTTAATATATGACCATTGATTATGTTTGTTTTGTAGAGTGAGTACATCCACTCTGCAGACTTTTTGATCTCTTGAAACTGGCTGTGGTATACGTTCGTGAAATGGTGTCTTACCGGGAAGTAGACATTTGTTATTAGTCAAAATCCTTGTTTTTTGTTACCAGTAGCATCTTAATGCACATCTCATAAATGAGATCTTGTGTGGAGAAACGGATAGATTCCCTATTGACACTTTGATTAAGAAAAGGATGATTTCATACTGGCTTAAATTAATGACTTATGATAATTCTAATAAATTGTCCAGTATTTGTTACAATAGTTTGTATAGAGAATTTATTTAAAATCATTACTCTTCTAATTGGCTTAAGTATGTTAAAAGCATTCTTGACAATTGTGGACTTAGTTTTGTTTGGAATGATCAATGTGTTGTTGATAAAAATTGGCTTTTGTCCACAGTTGAAGAAAATTTAAAAACCAGTTTATTCAGTGTTGGCATTATGAATAATCTTTATCATCCAAAGGAAAATCTAGCCAAAGTTTGGCAAAGATAATTTTATATTATTACCAATAATTATTTCAAGGCCTTTATTAAAAATTAAGACAAGTAATCATTTTGGTGGACGGACAAAATCCCCACTGGACATAATCCTCAATGACATAATCCCCTATTACAAAATCCCCAGCGGACATAATCCCCAACCCAAAAACAACATGGACAAAATCCCCAACAATCAAAATAGAATATGTCTTTGATCATTATGTTATTTCTAAAGAGTAGGCTCAATTAGGCTTTGTTTCCTTTATGATCTTTTGTTATAGAGTATTGTAGAGTAGTTTATTTAAATAGAAGTTTAAATATAAATTATTGTTTTCATAAATAAATCCAATTGGTCTTTGATCAGTAATAGTAGTTTAAGTTTGAGAAATAAATCCAATCATCAATCTTAACTCCTTTAAAGTTGTCTTTGATAATGAGTAGGATTTTAAGAAATATGAGCCATTAATGTTATATTTTACTATTATAGATGTACTATTTTATTGTATGTTTTTACAAGTACAAACTTGTATGATATCTCTGTTGATAATATTCTATTTATAATACGCATCATGAGGATTTTAGTGTCTCATAGGTCATCTTGGCCGGACACTTTTATGTGTGACACCTAAATAAAATAGTTTTCTTCTTCTTTATTGTCAAACGTCCTGTCTTGGTGAAACAAAGCTGATCATAAAATAGGAATACTGTAGCACAACAGCTTACAATCAAAGTGAAGAAGACAGTCACGGTTTTCAGGATTTTATTCCAACTAGTGCAGACAATAGCCTCTCCCCTCTCTGGGCCTAGTAATTACTGGTGTCTGGATTCGGAGGTTTTGCCCTTATTTGTCTATCTGCTTGTCTTTCTCCCACTGTCCTCCCAACCTGGCCACCCCGTCTTTTAAGATGTACTCAGCCCTGACCGGGTCACAAGTACAGACCAGGTAGGAAGGTATGTAATTAAACCATTGTCTAGTTCATTATCAGCATTATCAGTCAACACGCGATGTTGTAGATGGCGATGTTTACAGCTGACCTCTCTGTGGTTGACCAAGACCCATTGTTCCCGGTTGTAGACATCCGGTTGTGATGCACCACATTTTTTACCACCACAGAGTCGGTGTTATATAACCTTGCTCGTGCCTGATCTATGTAGATACTTTCATAACAAAGCATCTTACATGTAACTCGTTTTGTTACAATACCCATTAAAGCGACGTTCAGTCTAGATATTGTAAGCCAATGAAAGTTAGGAACATTCAACCAATGGAATTTAGGAATAGGATGATAGAGCTATATTCTGTAGGCTCTTCTATGTTGATGCACTCACTGAGGAACACTGAGGATATACGACGATATTCATGGATTATCAAGCTCATGATGAAAACAGGTTCGTTATTCTAATCATTGGACACATTGCAGGTTGCTATTCGTTTGTGAAATACTTGCAAAATCATCACGATGTTTAAAACTGATAATATATACTTTCGATATTTACAAAATGATATAGATATATGTCGCGTGTATGTTTTCTCGGAGAGCGATACAGAGGTCTTCAGTTGGTTTGCCGATCTACTTCTTTCATCATAACAAAACATTACCATGTAAATCGAAAACATTATTTGTAGTAATTGTTTCGATTAAAATACATTCCTTGCGCGCTTGCCTAGCCGCTGCGCAAAGAAAACAATCTTCAGGGAAGTGATCTGAAAATTGAATGGCTTAAACAAAATCGGTTCATTTGCCGTCAAGCGAGACATCAGAGGGAAACTTGTAAAGTCAAACTTGATAACATGGATTCGGATGAACTGGCGCCGAACTGGGCTACTTAGTCTTAGAGCGGCCGAACTGGCCCAGCGGCCGGACCGGGTGAACAACAGAACAATGGTGTGGCATTGTCGCAAAGTGTAGATATAACAGATCGACTGACCGATTTCCCAGTGTTTGCCATTATACATAGTAAGCGGATGTTTACATGCCGTCCCTCGCCGCTAATGACTGCAATACTGCCGGAAGCGGCGTTAAACAATAACTCACTCACTCACATGCCGTTTTGCAATGTTTGAGTCGCTCTGGTTTTATATAGGAGCAACATATTACATTTGTTTTGGCTCTCATTTTTACCAAAAAAAGTCGAATGAACGAATTGTAGATTAGAATTCAATAGAAAATAATATATTGCGCCTGATCTTTAAACACATTTTAAAACTTGTAATAATATTATATATTACAAGTGGAACCCTAAGCAGTCTTATTTAGGATTTGAGACAAAAACTGATCTTTCTTAAGTTTTCAGATTGAAAAATGTACATGATCCTGGATTTAAGACAATTTTTAAAATAACAGACTTTAATTTTCAGATTATTTCATGTCCCCAGCTAGGGCACAGCTATGAACTCGATATCGTAATTAAAACGTAGACGTAGTAGTAAAAAAAAAATACCTTACACCCTATATCAAGATTTTGATATAGGGTGTAAGTTTTTTACCTATGTTTTATTTACGTTTTAATTACGATATCGAATTTTAAAGTCTTTCAGTTACCATGTGGCTGCTAAAACTCTCATTATAGGAATCTTTCAGATTGGGCTTTAAAAGATCTGATTCGATCATAAACTTATTCTAGTAAAATTACCGAGATAATTGAATAAAATGCAGTCTGATTAAAATCGACTGCACATGTTTTCGGAGGAATAAAAGTTGCAAAATAGTACAGGTACATTCGAGCTCATATCGATCGGAGGTGTTCTCAACAAACCGACCTGGTGGAGAGGAATCTACAGAACCTGCTCGTATCCCGGTAGATGCATTATTTTTCAAATTTTATTCCTCGTAACAAGGTCGATTATTAATCAGACTGAAGTAATCTGCAAAAATAAAAAAAGAAACAGCTTCACTCGTGAGGCGGACATATGTCAGAATGATGAAGAAAACCAATGAAAAAAATTGCCGAGGTCTGGCCGATGTAGATGTGCTACCTGGATATATACCATATATTGATGAAACATTACTCAAATTCCTATTTTTACAAAAATAAATTATATTCCTATATGCCGTTTATATCATTGAGAATTACGAAATAAATTCTCTTTCAGTTCTGTTCAATGTCAATTTACATGATACCTTCAAAGAATATTCTCAATTGGTAGATTGTCGATTCAAGTTCTAAAAAATAACTGTTTAACATGTTTGGGAGAAAAGAAATCGTTGGATGTGAAGAAAATGGAATTATTACTGTATTAATTATTACCTTTTACAGTGAATACTTGTCCACATGTACCTAACTCTTCGGTCAACTCGTGCACCTTTTTTTAGAAAAAAAACCTATACACCAAATGTTACATTGCTATTGTGCTAGTTTGTATGATGTATATATGGTACAATGGTACATATAAAATGTGAGTTAGTGTAGTAGCAATAGTACTCAAATATATACCAAATTATTATTGTATCACACCTAACATGAATAAGTTCAATACGCTATTAGCATGTAATATGGAAACTATTTTGTTAAATATTGCAAAGTTTCTTCGAGAACTGTATTTGAGAAATGTTTGAATCAATCCGTCATAGCAAGTGTATCATTTGTACTTGGGCCTATGGCCTTTAAAGAAATTGAATGGAATAGATAAATTCGATACAGATGTGACAGGAATAGTTCAAGGTATGTAAATGATGAATAATTCATACACAATTTATTGAGGTGAAAAGTTCAAGAACTCTCATTTATATATTATAGAAACAGCTCATATGTAAGTATCTGCTACTTCTGCCACATCTCCGCGTTTTACAGAGAATGTCTTCAGAGACTCAGCCTACACGGTAAGACTACAACAACTGATAGTTTAAACATTTCAACAAAATAAATAATACAGACAAAAATGATAGTTTTCCCATAACACTAGATGGTTATTAATAACTTGTAGACATCGTATCAAGGTGCAACTTCCAAACGCAAGGCATAACTCTTGCTAGTCGCCATTACTAGCTGATATAGACCTTGTAGTATTTCCTTAAGATATCTGTGCTAGGAAATTGGGGCCCACCATGCATTTCAGGTGCAGCAACTCACTATCTTGGCACGGCATATCGAGGGAAATACTGCAAGGTCTAAAAATCAGCCAGTAATGGAGACTGGCAAGGGTTATGCCTTGCGTTTGGAAGTTGATCAATGTGGGGAATTAAGGTTTGAGTTTTTCTCTGTGTATTAATTAATCCTTAAAATAGAAGGCCTTGAAGTTAATAATTTGAACACCTTAAGGTGATATTTAACTTAAAATATCTGCAGAATTTAGGATGATCTTCAAAGCAATATATTTTGCAAAACGTTGTAAATCATCTGGCCAATTCATTTAACATAACGTAAGTGTCCTTCTTTACTGAAGTATGTTACCTCCTGATTTATTTAATGTTTATTTTCCCCTTTTAATATATAACACATTGTTGCATAAATACCTCCGCCTTGAGAAATAAAAGAGGAGATTGCATCTGCAGATGTTGCAAGGAAATAGTTATAGAAGACAAATACTAATTTCATCTTTGCGTGAAACATAAATATCAAAATCAAAAGCTGAACATTTTCTTTTTTATTGAATTGTTTATATGCAAATGAAATTCAGAATAATCAATTTGCATTATGTTATTAATTAAAGCTGTATATGTGTACTATGTAGGCGATTGACCTTCTTAGTACTTACAGTCAACTAAAGAGTCAGATTGACTGGTCAACAACAAAAGAATATATCCTTAATTTACAATAAACATTTACAAGAATATATTTCCTGTTATTCATATCATTCTATTCAAACTTATTTGAAAACATATTTGTAGGTTTGGCCTTAGTATGAATTGTAAGCCCTTGCTTACACCGACTTTGCGATCTAAGCATGTCTAAATTAACTCCAAGCGCAGTTGAATGCAAAGTCAGGAGTGGGAGATTTTGACACTCATAACCAAACGCCTCGTCTTACCGTCTCCTCGCTTCATATTGAAACTTATCTAAGGCCCCCCAAAAAAGAATTTGTGTCTGGTTTCCGCCCGCGTCAGTTTCAGACCCACGCCTCAGGTCTTTTTTCTCTTTTTTTCAAAAGTAAGGGGCACATAACTCTAATTTTTGAGCCTCCGAAAACATTAAGCATAGAAAATGTCACTCGTTTCTGTTGAGATGAAATGTAGGGGTGAGATTATTGACTATTTGGAATAGTAACACATATTTAAGAAGATTTGTGCTTTATTTTTTATAAATAATTGTAAAAATTGTGTTTGTTCATACCTTCATTCAAAAAAATATGTCGTTAAAAAAGCGTCATCGCATCATTTTTGTCAGCCTGTAAAGACCAGAAACATTTTCAAAAAAAGTTTAGGCCTCATATCTGACATAACAGAGACATAACCTTTACTTTGTTGACTTGTTAACATGATCTCTACTCTTTCTCTTTAATATTAAAGCGATAATTTTCGACAGGGATCCTGATATGGCGCCTTCATGACATTTGCTTGCTAGGCTTCTTCCACAGCAAGCACGGTGGTTTCGAAAATTGTACATTGAGACGCATTTTTGAAAAACAATCATCGATATGCTACGGAATTTCTCTTCGAATCAACATAATATAATGTATTATTTGAACGGACAATTCCTTTAACACGAACCCTTCATTTTCCTTTAGTGGTCACGTTGAAGACTTGACAGAAAGGAACCATCACGGCCATCAATTCAAATTTATTCAATGTGATGGCGTCCCCATTGCACCACTTCAACCTGCCATCATTAAGGGAAATGATCAGATTGAGAAAACCAAAGAGCTTCAAGATATCAGCCTCAGTGACTCGGATATCGTACTTTGCGCCTATCCAAGATGTGGTAAGAACAATAATCTAAATATGAAAAAGTAAATTTGCTGGAGTTTTAAACCAAATCATTTTGAAAAACGTTCGAGAATTTTCAACGGGCAAAATCTCGTCTCCTTTAGCCTCACTTTCAATCACGTGACCAATCATGTTATATATGACGACACTCCTGTACACATTGACATAAAATGTAAATTCATAAAATCACATTGAAAAAAATAATTTAAAAGCAAAGAAATCTTAGAGAACTAGTCCTCGCTATCCCTGGTGGTCTCTCGCCCAGACACTGATCGTAGATTCAGTTAAAACTAGGACTGACTAACGGCAATAATGTAGGTCTTCAGAATAGAGTCGCCGTTGCACAGTCGCTTTCGCAAGTTTCCAACATTCTGCTACCAATGAGCATGTCGGTAAAAGCAAAGTTTCGCAAGGATGGAAAATTTAATGTTGAATTTAGAAAATTTGTCGCCGCCGCCAGTTCCATCTATGGTCTGAAAATTCCAACATCTCAGAAGCTTTTTATTTTATCTTCACTTTTAAAATGTGGTATTATTTCCCGATGTTTTTATTCTATCGACTTACCATCGATTTTTGTGAACAGGTACACATTGGATATGGGAAGTGGTTGAAATGCTGAGAAGTGGTGTGGTCGCCTTCAAAGAAGAAGTTAAAGAAACCCGGATGATCGAGTATATATTCAAAGAAGGCGCCGATGCTCTCCAATCGCCGACTGTGTTTAACTCACACCTGCCACTGCGAATGCTCCCTCGTGACATCATTGATAAGAAGATAAAATGTATTCTTGTCCTGCGAAACCCAAAAGATGCCTGCGTGTCGTTCTTTTATTACTTGAGGTCGATCAAACGATGGAACTATGAAGGAAACTTCGCTGAATTTATAAAACTGTTTCTGACAGGAAAAGGTTATATCTTTGACTGCCATTTTGTATATGAGTTGGATAAGCAGCCCTTGCATTTTAGACCAATGCAGCGTCATTTATCCTATTACCTTAAACTGATAAGAGAATGTCTGCCGAAAATTTGCCTTTGTACAATTAAAACGACGTAGAATCTGTATACTTCCAGGGCAAGATGAATTATTCGTGTCGATTCCTTATAAATGACTGCAATACACATGTTGTAAAGGTAGACCCATTTACATGCAAGGGATGTAATCTTCTGCAATCAGCACTGCTCTAATTTTAAATTGGTATCAGTATCACAAAACACGACCAAGATCTGCAAAATATTCAGTCTATAAACCCAGCCTCAATAATAATACTCGCTACATTCCCATATTGATATATAGCGAGTATTATTATTGAGGCTAGGTTAACTTGGATCGGAAGAATATTTACCAAACGCTTCGTTGACAGGCAAGACAGTATCTCTAAAACTGCCACTGTACTTTCTGAGCAGGACCTCCTCTTATAAAGTAATGAGGTGATCGTTACTCGTGTAATGTTAAAGGTGCATCAATTGTGTTTCATAAAATTTTATTTGGCTTTAATACGTTACAATACGAACAAATTCACTCAGCTTGCATATTCATCCCCAATCGCGCGACATATCATAATGACTAGTTTCCAATTAAAATCGAGTAACTTCATTATGCATGTGCAGAAACCGAAAGTGCACGTCCTATTTACATGTACAGTAGTTATATGACCTATTGAACATTATCAACCCAAATTTGTTATTTTGTCTGGTTTAAATAAGATTCCAAAATTACGTTTGACTCATTGGCGCGCGCCAAACGCGGTGCATTGTCCGGTTTTCGGTCAGAAATCAATACTTTTACCTTCATATCGTCAATATACTAAGTCGAGTATCATCAAAATTGTAGTTTTCGGTAACAGTTGGTGCTTCTCGATAAAATCAGACCATTTATAACGTTTGGCATATTTGACCCCCATCAACACAATGGATGTACCTTTAAAGGGACACTCCGTATGTTATTGTAGTAACATACGACAAAAGTTACCAAGGATTTTATTTTATCGAGAAGTAATGACTGTTGTCGAAAATTAAACAATGGAGTTTAGGTCACCTTTACTAAAGATGTAATAGCGTGCATAACGATTTGATATATTGATATCCAAAGTGAAGATGTAGATTGAAGATTATGTGTGTTCACTGGGTATCTACTAAGGGAGTTTTAAGAGACAGTGTACTCTAACAGTATCATTATCAATATTTTCGTTATGTATGCTTGTTTTCTTCTTCAGTTCCCTTTGGTTCCTATCAGGATTATTTGTTGGAGTGGAGATCCGACATAACGAACTTTTCGGATCTGCCTGTGTTCGAGCTCTACTATGAGGACATGAAGGAGGTAAAAAGGAACAGGTCCGGAAGTTTGAGGAAGAGACTGAGGACTTTGAATAGCGAAATAAGCATGAATGATGATATGTGCATACTTGTTCTATGATTACAAAATAAGCGTTGTTATACTGGACAATGCATTTTGCCAAATTAAATGCAGTTAGGTTGGCAAATGTCGACATCTAGATCTAGTTTATTCAATCGAGATAGTTGGATTTGACATTTTGTTCTTCTGAGTGTTTACAATGGAGCACGATTTCGTAGATGTTGCACCAGGGACTACAAGATTCAATTATTATGGTTTAAACATGTTTATTTCCAAAAAGAAGGAACCGGATTGGTAAACAAGCAAATGCTTGTATAAATACCGCTCCGTTATTCAATTATTATGTACAATGACCTGCATTATGTAAACGAAGGTCAAAGTTTTCCCCTGACAAACAGATGCTATGCAAAGTATTTTAAATATGTTCTTCTTAAAACTCCATTCCAGGACCCACAGAGTCGGATCCAAGACCTAGCCAGATTTCTTGACTTGAGTGTCTCTGATGAATTCTGTCGAGATGTGGCCAAAGCTTGCAGCTTCAGGAAGATGAAATACGGGACTGATACCAAGACAGGACTCCCTCCCATATTCGACTTTAAAGTTGGGTCTTCTTTTTACAGGAAAGGTGCGAGTTGGTTAATTGTCCCTTCGTTTCTCTATCAGTTCAGTTCCGAACAGTCTGTCATGGAACTGTGTCTCTTTCAGTTCAGGAACGAACGGTTTGTCATGTAATTGTCTCTTTCAGTTCTGGAGCGAACGGTTTGTCATGTAATTGTCTCTTTCAGTTCTGGAGCGAACGGTTTGTCGTGTTATTGTCTCTTTCAGTTCAGGAACGAACGGTTTGTCATGTAATTGTCTCTTTCAGTTCTGGAGCGAACGGTTTGTCGTGTTATTGTCTCTTTCAGTTCAGGAACGAACGGTTTGTCATGTAATTGTCTCTTTCAGTTCTGGAGCGAACGGTTTGTCATGTAATTGTCTCTTTCAGTTCTGGAGCGAACGGTTTGTCGTGTTATTGTCTCTTTCAGTTCAGGAACGAACGGTTTGTCATGTAATTGTCTCTTTCAGTCCTGGAGCGAACGGTTTGTCGTGTTATTGTCTCTTTCAGTTCTGGAGCGAACGGTTTGTCATGTAATTGTCTCTTTCAGTTCTGGAGCGAACGGTTTGTCGTGTTATTGTCTCTTTCAGTTCAGGAGTGAACGGTTTGTCATGTTATTGTCTCTTTCAGTTCTGGAGCGAACGGTTTGTCGTGTTATTGTCTCTTTCAGTTCAGGAGTGAACGGTTTGTCGTGTAATTTTCTCTTTTAGTTCTGGAGCGAACGGTTTGTCATGTAATTGTCTCTTTCAGTTCTGGAGCGAACGGTTTGTCGTGTTATTGTCTCTTTCAGTTCAGGAACGAACGGTTTGTCATGTAATTGTCTCTTTCAGTCCTGGAGCGAACGGTTTGTCGTGTTATTGTCTCTTTCAGTTCTGGAGCGAACGGTTTGTCGTGTTATTGTCTCTTTCAGTTCTGGAGCGAACGGTTTGTCGTGTTATTGTCTCTTTCAGTTCAGGAGTGAACGGTTTGTCATGTTATTGTCTCTTTCAGTTCTAGAGCGAACGGTTTGTCGTGTTATTGTCTCTTTCAGTTCAGGAGTGAACGGTTTGTCGTGTAATTTTCTCTTTCAGTTCTGGAGCGAACGGTTTGTCGTGTTATTGTCTCTTTCAGTTCAGGAGTGAACGGTTTGTCATGTTATTGTCTCTTTCAGTTCTGGAGCGAACGGTTTGTCGTGTTATTGTCTCTTTCAGTTCAGGAGTGAACGGTTTGTCGTGTAATTTTCTCTTTCAGTTCTGGAGCGAACGGTTTGTCGTGTTATTGTCTCTGTCAGTTCAGGAGCGAACGGTTTGTCGTGCAATTGTCTCTTTCAGTTCTGGAGCGAATGGTTTGTCATGTTATTGTCTCTGTCAGTTCTGTTTCGAACAGTCTGTCATGTAAGTGTCTCTGTCAGTTCAGTAGCGAACAGTCTGTCATGTAATTGTCTCTGTCAGTTCAATTGCGAACAGTCTGTCATGTAATTGTCTGTCAGTTCTGGAGCGAACAGTTTGTCATCTAATTGTCTCTGTCAGTTCAGTAGCGAACACTTTGTCATCTAATTGTCTCTGTCAGTTCTGCTGTGAATCGTCTGGTGTGTAGGTCTGTCGTGCATATGTCTATTATTTCATGCAACAGTTACAGTTACATTACGTGTATATCCAATGGTTGCGTGAACCAATGACTGAGCAACCTTCCAACTGCATTTTATTTATGAGCTTAAACGGACATAATTACAATTATGCGGTGGTTGTTTTTTCTAAGATATTCAATACCTGATATTGTGTTAGGACAGTTTGTTTGCTTGACATCATTTGGAGTTGATTCATATTTAGTGCATTCAACATGGAATGTTATTCGTTCATCTTCCTGAACGCCGATGTAGACAGGTACGATCAAACTTACATGGAACATTATTTAATTCGTCATATAAAATGTAGTTCTACCAAAGACAAGATGAAACATTTTTACATTTTATCATTTTATAACATGAACATTTCATCTGTTTAAGGTGAAACCGGAGATTGGAAGAACCATTTCACTGTGGCAGAAAGTGACGACTTTGACAGAATATGGAATGAAAATATGGAGAATGGTGGATTTCACTTCAAGTACTCGATCACGGAAACGATTGCAATCCCCTAACAGGATCCGTTGTATGTTCCAAATGAGATTGTTTATTGGCATATACATATACAGAAACTTTATATCTACCTGTGACCTGAAACGGTCCGTATTTGACAGAGGAGTCAGAATCTTAACTGTCTGCACGAGTCACTGTTTTGAGACTTTAAAAACATTAATGTTTCAAAAACTGTACCTACTGCATTACCGAACCGTGTACGCTGTTGACTGCGGGAACGTTACTTTACACTGTGCTCTAGGAGAGCCTTGGTTTATTAAGATTTTATAGAACTATGATACTCGGAGGTAGTATAGCTAATATTGACTTGACTAAATCTGGGTCTTGCACTCCTGATTAGATTGCTAACTCCTTCTTTAGTTCAGTTTTTACAAGGTTCGAACGATTAAGATTTTGCAGATGGTTACAACATTATCATAGGCATAGAGAGACCATTTCTCAAAATTAAAAATAGTTCAATGATTAAAACACATGTACAAACAATGCTTTTGATTTTCCTTCAGCACAAATTGGAGGAAATCCAAAATGGAAATTATGTCTATGCAGCTAAGATTCTCTGTAGCTGAAATACCTCTAGCATGTCAATATTTTTAAGAATATGTAAATATGATTTAATTAATGTGTTAATGCAAAAACGACACATCAACCATAATAATGGTACCTGACAGAATGACAGTGCCCGTCGTCCTGACAAACTGGAAAGGTTCCTGGAGATGATAATAATAATGAGGAATGGATACTTATATGGCGCTGAACTCCACAACACAAAGGGCCATGCTCAAAGCGCTACACACATTATTACCCTGGTGTAAGGACCAACATCGTTCGTTTTTCATTCTCAACTCCCCTTGGAGCATGCAACGTGGGCTACCAATTAAGGCGCTCAAAAGGTTATCTATCACATTGCCTGCACTTCCAAACCAGGTACTCAATTGTACTGCTGAGTGAACAGAGGCACATTTCAAATAAAGTCCCTTGCCCAAGGTGACACCCAACTTCCAAACGCAAGGCATAACTCTTGCCAGTGTGCATTACTGGCTGATTTATCCCTTGCGGTATTTCCCTAGCTTTCTTGTGTCATAATAGTGAATCGCTGCACCAGAAATGCATAGCGGGCCTGGATTTCTAAACACAGGTTTCTTAAGGAAATACTGCAAGGCCTAAATCAGCCAGTAATGGAGACTGGCAAGAGTTATGTCTTGCATTGGGAAGTTGGGTGACACCATAAGCCTCTCAACTCATGTCTCAGTGTGGGACAGGGAATCACCCTTCAAACACAGTTTTCATTCAGCAATGAGGCGGGTAACCCACCCATCCAGCGAGCCACGCCCGTTGATGCAGAACTACACTGATAGCAGTCGACTGAGCTATGCACAGGACTACGTGCCACCACGTGATGACAACAATCATTTTTACTTCACGTGAATACCAAAATAAGGGTATGTGAGGTGAGTGTGGGTTTAACGCTGCTTTCAAGAGTATTTCACTTATATCGCGGCTGATAGTATCATGGCAGGGAGAGAGCCTGCAACACCATGTGACTATGCATTGCAGTGAAACCTGCGAGCATCGGCTGGAACTAGGAATCATGGGTGGTACTACGCTGAAATTCAGTGTAGCATTGCACCCAAACTTACTGCGTGTAGAACAGTTCTCTACTGCAGACAAAGTTGCCGTGCCCCTGGCAGGATTCGAACCCCGGATCTCTTAATCCGAAGCTGAATGCGCTAACCACTGTGCTAACCCGCCCCCATAGGGTATGTAACACAACGGTTGTCAAAGAAGATAAATGAGATAAACACAATGACACAAGTGGATGTAATCAGTGGACCAGCTTGTTATCACCTATCTCAATACATCGGCCCCTGTCACTGATAGCTCTGTGATATTTGTACACGCCACTTTATTACATCATGTAGATGACATTTACACAAGATCCCTGGCTCTAATTTCAAGGGTTTAAAGCAGTGTTAATTTATACCACATACAAATCGGCTAAAGAAATTGAACGATTTAAGATACAAGACTCAAAAGATTATAGAATGGTTTGAGGTGAGGTGAGGTGAGTTGGGGTTTAACGGTGCTTTCAAGAGTATTTCACTTATATGGCGGCTGCTAGTATTTTGGCAGGGAGAAAGCCCGCAACGCCATGTGGCTATGCATTGCGGTGAAACCTGCGAGCATCGGCTGGAACTAGCGAACCATGGGTGGTACTACGCTGAGATTCAGTGTCGCATTGCACCCAAACCTTACTGCATGTAGAACAGTTCTCTACTACAGACAAAGTTGCCGGCCCCTGGCGGGATTTGAACCCCAGACCTTAGAATGGTTTGAGAATTTGCTAATAGTTACAGATCTGTCCTTTTGCTCTGTGCATCCCACCTGGCTGATAAATAAGACTTTAATACTGCTTTCAGTAACCAGAGGCAGTGTTTTTATACACCTACATAAACATTACAAATTATTTGTATCTAATGTGGCCTAAACTGTTTGAATCGATCCTATATCAAAATATTCTTTAAAATATGTGATCTTATTACATAGTATTTATTCACATTTTTTCACACAAACCATTAAAAAAACAATGTACTCAAACCATTTTAACATACTTTAAGTATGATATCTATAGAGGATATTATATGAGTGTCTTTGTCATACTATGTTTACGACACAAGTGTCTGAATATTAGTATTTCACGAGTGAGAGCGAGGGATATACTGATATTCAGGCATGAGTGTCATTAACATAGTATGACATAGACACTCATATAATATTCTGTTCATTACCAAAGTCATGAAATTAATGAAAATATGCTAAAATCCTCTTTCAACCATAGGCTGGTGACCCGCCGTAGCCACATTTAGAACGCAACGTCATAGATGAAGCGTGACGTCATAGCAATGTTTATGATGTCACGTCACCATAACAGAGTGATATTTTGCGCTAGGGCATCGTATGAAAGATATGAACCCCGATATTATTGCCCTTGTAAGTAATAAATAATTGTATTCTCAGTTGTAGCTTGTGGACAACAATATATTTATTCAAGAAGAGCTAAATTTACACAGTAATATGTAACAGACCAATACCAAATCATTAATTTGTTAAATAAAGATTTGTTAAATAAAAATAATATTACATGGAAGGTATCCTTTCTCTATATAGAGTTGGGTACATCATTACATTCACAATCTCTAACTAGCGCTTTCGGCCATGTTGGCTTCTTCAGGTTAGGCTTTGAATGAATATATATACGAGAGGTCTCAATAAAGTAGTTTACAACATAGTATAAAGTTTGTCTCGAGTATGGAGCTTCATATGCCTGTGCAGACCGCCTGACTCAACATATGCTGCACCACATTCTGTACACTTGTATGGTTTCTCTCCCGTGTGAATTCTCATGTGCCTCTGTCGGTCACATGATGCTTTGAAACATTTGCCACACTCGCTACATTTGTATGGTCTTTCTCCGGTATGAGTTCTCATATGCTTCGCGAGACTGCCCGATTCTGCAAAGGAGTTGCCACACTCGCTACACAAGTAAGGTTTCTCCCCTGTGTGCGTCCTCCTGTGAGTGCGCAGGTTCACTGCTTGAGAGAAAGTTCTCCCGCACTCCTCACATCTATATGGCTTCTCTCCGGTGTGAACTTTTGTGTGTGCTTGCAAGTTACTTGAGGCTGTAAAGGTTTTACCACACTCACTACACATGTATGGTTTCTCCCCATTGTGAATTCTCATGTGCTTTTTCAGGCTACTTGATTCTGTAAATGCTTTACCACACTCGGTGCACTTGTGAGGTCGCTCTCCAGTGTGGATTCTCATGTGTTTCCTCAGCAGGGTTGGCAGGATAAATGCTTTACCACACTCAGTGCACTTGTGTGGCTTGTCTCCAGTATGATTTTTCATGTGTCTTCTCAGTTCTCCGGAGCGTTTAAATGTTTTATCACACTCTTTACATTTAAATGGTCGGTCTCCAACAGGAAATGTCACTGTGGGCAGATCTTCTTCCGGACTGCTTTCTTCTGAAATACAAATATACAGTTAAAAGAGTAAGCATTCACCATGTGCTGTCATGTTTCATATACAGACATACTGTCAGTTACAAGAAGAACAAGAGAATTAGTGAGCACAGCTCACTCATGATACCCCCGCTTTTAACATTGGTAAAAAAGAAATGTTTGAAAATAGTAAAAGGGCATCAATGTTTAAACTTTTGTATGAACAGACCATTATATATAAGTATTATTAAAGCAGAGTAAGTTTTACACTTGAAAGCATGTTTTAGATTAGAAGTAAAAGTCGAAAAACTTGAAAAAATGGCATTAAATATGCAAATGAGGGTATGAAACATACAAATATGCAAATGAGGGTATGAAATATAAAAATGACAGATGAACACATCAGTGGTTTCGTAACATTTGAACAATTAGCGTGTGAGTTATGAGTGGAACAAAAAGTGTGAATGGCGAAGATGAAAAACGGAGAAAATTTGCTTAAATTATGCAAATGAGGGTATGAAACATACAAAAGGCAGATGTATACACATCATGGTGATTGTACATATCAAGTTTCTTAACATTTGGACAACTGCTTTCAGAGTTATGAGTGGAACAAAAAGTGTGAATGGTTAAGTCGAAAACAGAGAATATTTGCATAAATTATGCAAATGAGGGTATGAAACATACAAAAGGCAGATGTACACATCGTGATGATTATATGTATCAAGTTACAAGTCATTTGAACAATTAGTTTTTGAGTTATGAGTGGAACAAAAACTGTGAATGGCAAAGTCGAAAAACGGAGAAAATTTGCATGAATTATGCAAATGAGGGTACGAAACATACAAAAGGCAGATGTACACATCATGGTGATTGTACATATCAAGTTTCGTAAAATTTGAGCAACTGGTTTCAGAATTATGAGCGGAACAAAAACCGGACGGACGCATGGACGGACGGACATGCTGACCGCTATATACCCTGACTACTTCGTAGCGGGGGTATAATAATAGTTAGGACTATTGACCAACTTCCCTATGCAAGGCATAACTCTTGCCAGTCTCCATAACTGGCTGATTTAAGCCTTGCAGTATTTCCTACACTTTCCGTGCTAAGGTAGTAGAGCACTGCATTTGAAATGCATATAATAATATACATTTTAATAGTGGGCTCTCATTTCCTAGCATGGAAACCTTAAGGAAATGTGCCAGGGCTTAAACCAGCTGGCAAGAGTTATGGCTTGCGTAGGGCAGTTCTATTTACAGGAATTCAGAGGGTTCTGTTCAAGTTGAGATAAGATATGAAATGTTTTTCTTCATGACATGCAGACTATTTCTGTGCTGTTCCTTGATCGTTTCAAATAGCAATGCTATTCAACAGAAATATACAATGTATATTAAATTACAGTATGCAACATACCTGAAATGTAAATGAAGCCAGACTGACTGTAATCATGGTATATAAACAATTAACAATTATGATTATGAGATGAAAAAGAACTGATGTACAAAGCTCGGCAGATGTTGAGCAAATGAAATTATTAAATAGTTAACTGATTAACCATATGCCTATATGACCTAAGAAGTAATATTCCAATCAACCAATACAACATGGCATTTCGTGAAATGAAAGCATGCTATATTTAACCCAATTTTAAATTTTTGTAATAATAAAAAATATACACTGATAGAATATTCACAAAGTAACACATAACATATAAAAAAAAAAAAACCACTATGCTATTAGGCCGTAGCGTAGTTTTACCCACTCGCAGCGCCGATGAATGGCTTCAATTCTCATTGGGTTTTTTTTCAACAAATGTGAGCTTATCTTTATCAATTAGTGAAATGTAAAATCATCAAAATATTAACTTCATTAATATCTTTAAATTTTACTGTGTTTTAATCATGTATCAATAGCATATATGTGTAAACGGCAATATCCTCTTGAATTTCGTTTCCACAAAAAATACCCCGATAGAACACTCCTTTTAAAGTATTTTGTTTAAACACTATTTCGGATTAAAAATTAAAAGTAATTGTCAATAAACATCTACCTTTAACACTCTCTGGGACCATCAAGGCATCATGACTGAGCACTGACGCTCTGTCTTTAAAACATAGCATGGAATACTCTTCAACACAAGCACTCTGAGCTTGCAAGTCGCTGACAGAGATGTGTCCCTTTGACCACACTGTAGAATATAAGCGTGTGAAAATAACAATCTTGTCCTCCAAATTTTCAACACACAAACGGATGAAATCTTTAGTTGTTTGTTCATGATTTATGTCCCCTGAATCCACAAGGAAAGAGTGAGTGGGGTCTTTTTCCAGATGGCGTTGGTACAGGGCCTCCACGGGGTCCATTTCTGATGATGAGTCAATCTACAACACAAGTGAGTTGTTGTAAGTTCATGGTTGAAATACACCATTAATTTAAAGGCAGTCTTAGGCGCTAATTTACACGACCCACGATTAATTACCACCACAGCGTGCCAAGGCCGAAATCTCAATTAGCGTTCTGTCTACTCAACGTAGTTTTCTCTGCGCAATCTTACGCGCTCCTAATCTTCTCACGTCTGATCCCTCTCTCGCTTTACTCAACCGGGGAAACGGAGACGCTCAGTGTCTATAATTCGAGCTCGTCATAATGGCGTTATTTAGCCTTTTTATGTTGTGTTCATAATAACAATAATTAGCCCATAATGAACCAAGTTTGAATGTGGATATAGTGATATACTGATATGAGCTTGTATTTATCACAATGCAGACCATTTCCCTATTCTTGATTATTGATATCAAACTCATGTGTATCGCAAAATAAGGGAAATATCAAAATGATTCGCTTATCTGATATTTTACTACATTAGACTTCTTTCACCTCAAGACATAAAAGGTTAGAGTAGAGCAAACTGACTGAAGCTTGTCATGGACCATGAAGTCCTTGTAGTGGGCGATGGCGAGTGAAGAATGAAACAGCCAACGATCGCTTGTGAAAAGGGGGAATCCCCTGTCAAAAACATGATAACTCATGGGGTCTGCGCCCAGTCTTAATCACATGACCATGTCACCGGCACGTAACATGCTCGTCAGCAGTAGTCTTATCAGGCACCATATCATAGACCTCCTTTAACATAAAATCAAATAAGTATTTTCACCAAAATTAAAATGTTATTCTAATCAGTAAAATAACATTTCAAACATTTATATAATAATTTTACCGCTCCGACCAACTATATCTTATTCTATATACATGGTTTATATAACCTTCTACAGTTTAATAGTTACCAATCGCCGTTCTTGTTCGTCGCCGTTTTGGACTGTCGCCGTTTTTACTATATATCCCACAACGTTACTGTGTACACATACGTGACCACAGATTATTTATTCACAAACCCTCAAAAAAAACAGTACGGTAAAATTATTATGCTTATCTTTTTATCAATATTTTAGTAAATATTGAGAATTTGCTACTGCTGCAGTGAAGTATATTACACGTTTAGGCCGAGTAAGTATGCGGACCTCCATTTGTTTACCTTTTCAGTAGGTTGATTCTCAATATCGTATCACCGAAATCTTTAAATTCGTTCGTACATAAATCAATTCGCAACTCTACCGACATCCAAGAATGTAGTATGTTTCTTCAAAGACTAAACACTTTACTTACGGTTTTTGATTATCAGCCAAATATTACACGGTGTCACACCACAGACTGGTCGCTGTATTCCATGGACAACAGATGAATGGAGATGTAGTGTACACGCGTGATTACGGTTTCGGCTCTTTGCTGCGATTATCTACTTGCGCCAAATTTACTGTATTATGACAACATTCTATTATCTATAAGTTATATATAGATTATAAATTATAATAAATAATATATAACTTATTTTCGTAATTTTATCAAAAGTAACCTAGATTTAGATGTATTGATGCGATTAATGATTTAAGACTATTTTATATTCAAAATTAAAATTTATAAACATTTCATTTAACTTCGATGATTTCAAAGGTACACTATGACACTAAGTTATCGACTGATGCAGTCAAGCCCAGTATCCAGTTTGCGTCACGTGACCTCGCTACCCGGCTCGCCACGCTGCGGCCACAGCACGCGCATACCCTACCGTAATATCTGTCCCCCTTTAATGACATCATGACTTTGATGAAAAACAAAACTTTGATTAACAAATAATAAAGTTGCGAACTTTAAACTTTGAAATGAAATATGTTGATAATCAAAAAGGACTTTAATTGAGATGCGAAAAACAAGAGTCAGAAGGAGAGATGGCTATGTGAGTAACTTTTTTTATCTAGATTATGAAATTAATGTGAAAAATATGTTCCTGTTACGTCAAATGAAAACTAATTAGGATACAAATTATAAGACCTTGAGACAATAAGGTGTTATGCTAATAAAAACAGACGTCTCCCCCTTCCCTCAATTCCACTTGAATCATTACCTTTCTAAAAGACAAATTCGAAAATGTTGCCAAGGAAACAGAAAAAATAAAGTTTAAAAAGTTCAAACCTCCATAAGTCACATGTACATGACACGGGGAGGTAGCATACAAACTTCGGTGACGATAGGTCGAGAAGTTTTTTAACATCTGTCACGGAAAGAAACTCTTCAAGTAAACAAAGTCGAACTTTTGTCATGGAAACAGAAAAAAAGTCCATACCCCCAAAATTCACCTTTACATATATTGTTTGGCAGTATGCCAAATTTGGTGAGGATTGGTTAAGTAGTTTTAGAAATCTTCTGTTTTCTCATGGTTGGTAATATAAACCTTTTCTTGTATCAATTTCGAGAAACAGCATTTAATATGTTTAATCAAGATTGGCAGTCGACATTAGATAATAGCTCACGTTATGATTCATACATACTTTTTAAAAGCCTACTCCAACCCGAAATATAGTTTTCACATTTAACATCCAAGAAGTTTAGGTATTCATTGATACGATTCAGATAAGGTCGGTCAAATTTAATGATTAATGAAGGTAGGTACAAATCGATCGACAAAAGAATATCTTCAGAATGTGTCCATTTTGTTAAGTAGCCGTTTAGGACGAAATCCATTTTCTATTTGTTTGTCAATCTTGCGACGATTTAAGGGAAAAGTTATTCCCAGATAGTTATCTTTCCCAGCCTCCTTCTTTAGCATTGAAAGAAATCCTTCTGATAACAATAACAGTATTTTTAGACTTGCACAATATGTTACCTACGCCATATCTCATCGAGATGATAAGTTAAAATCACCTTTGTATCCGTACAATTTGTTATTGAACTGTTGATTAATAATGCATGTAACTCAAATGTATATCGGCCGGTGGCTTAGAATACAATAAAGAACTTTGACTGCTCCGGAAACAAGCCCTACCCTTCAAATACACAAAGTCCAACTTGTTGCCATTGAAACAAAAATAAAATTTGGAAAAACTTGAAACCCCCAAAAGGCACATCTACATGATATTTGGAGGAAGTATACCATATTTGGTGAAGATTGGCCAAGTAGTTTTGGAAATCTGCTCCGGAAACAAACCCTGCCCTTCAAATAGACAAAGTCCAAATTGTTGCCATGGAAACAAAAACAAATTTCGCAAAAACTTAAACCCCCAAAAGGCAATGGACGTGTGATGTGTGAGAAAGTTTACACGTTCAACTCTGATTGTCGCGCGTCTAACACACCGCCCCCCTCTCCATTCACCTGTTGTAATGTTCAATTTCCGCGAGCGTTGAGCTACCAGGGGAGGAACTCTGCTCGCCTGCGCTCAATATCCGAGCAGTCAATCGAAGTTCAAATTTATTATAAATGCAGTACTGTAGAGATTATATATGTACTAATTAAAACTATATATTATTGTATTTAATTCCAATATCTATGTGTCCATATATGCCGTTTTGACAGTGAAGCCGTTTTGTGTGTAGACGTTCTCGGTTCTTGACTGTTCTTGGACAGTGGAAAGTCAGATGTACACACTACATAAATGTTGGTGACAAACACTTATTTTGAGGCATATTCAGAGCTATTTGAAACTAGAAATACTTGCCATTTAGATAGTGAAGAAATATAACAACATGGTTATATTTGGGATAACACTATCTTCAATAGTACAAATTCTTGTACTTTTTCGGGCCGAGTCCCATGCGGGATTCGAACCCATGCCCTCAGAGTAAGGCAACTATCGCCAGCATTGACTGTACCAACAGCTTACCACACGACCATTTCGCCTCGTACCAACAGCTTACCACACGACCATTTCGCCCCGACCGAGGCGAAATGGTCGTGTTGTAAGCTGTTGGTACTGTTAGTCAATGCTGGCGATTATAAGTAGAGTAAAGTCCTCATATTTCGTCCACTTTTACGGTGACCGCGCTTGCCGGCATTCTAACCCTCACTGGCTTCACTCGGCACTTCTTGGTCAACAATCAGCCTGAGGCAAAGAGTCTTTGTTATAAGAAAAATGATTGGCTGAGATATTCTAAGGGGGGTAACTCTTATGAATAAAATAGCGTAAAAGCAAGGGTATGCGTCGTGTTATTTCGTCCACCAATCTCGTAATTTCGTCCACACAGATTTAAGTATTGGAGACACTGTGTTTTAATTTCGTCCACCTGTTTATGTCGTTTTCAAGTCTCCCGGGCGGGAAGATCGTGACATAACAGCTTCGTCATGTTGTATCAACCATTCAACAATGCTGTATGTACCATGTGACTAATATCAATTGACTGCTATTCTTAGTAAGAAAAATAACAAACGAGACAACAATTTTAGGGTAGGACAGGCTGTAAATTCGCCTTTTTTTAAAAGTGGACGAAATATCAGGACTGGACGAATTTGGCGGACTTTACTCTACTTATTTAAGGTACTCTATAGTCCCTAGACAACATTATAAGAATGCATTATGATTACAAAACCATCACAATCACAATCATTCAGATCTACAGAGATATTAGGAAGGAAGCTAGGCCTACATGTAGATTTTGGTACCTGTAGTGTAGTACACTGGTTGGGGACTATAGACTTACAGTCCTATATATGCAGATAATTAAATTCTTGATCCATGATTCGCTAATGAAACGATCAATCATCCCCTGCTTATCAATCTATAATGATCAAAGGATATTTATGCCTCTTTTATGGGTAAACATATCGAAGGAAATATAGTGAAGAAGAAATAATATATTTACACTCGTGGCTATGCCACTCTAAAAATATACATTTCTACTTCACTCGATGAGATATACATGGTATTCGACGATAAATGTATCTGTATCTCTGTATATATTTCATGCAATGCGAAAAATCCAATATGGCGACCCAACCATCCTTTTAAGAAATATTTATGAATAAATGCTACAGGCAGTGTCACCTCTTAAAAGAAGTATTAGAATTTATTTTCTGATAATCTAAATTTTGGTTCATGTGCAATGATGGCTCATTCGAAGTATTATGCACTGTATATGTGTATATGTTAGGCCTTTTAGCTGAATGTCTGGCATCTGTGTCCAACTTTATCGGTCTACAATTCCAAACACTCTCTAAATTAGAGACCCCTTTCAATTAGCTAAGAGAACATACCGGTATTCCATTCTCCCTATCTTTTCCACAGCTGTCAGAGCTTAGTGTACCATCGCTACCTTTGAATATGTTATTACTAAACACCCGTCGGGCTGCACTTTGATATCGATTATGGTATGCACAATTAGATATAACCTTCTCTCACAGAAAAACACTCTCTTTGTTCTATTTGTTTACTTGAAATATTTGTTTATTTTAGTGAAGCAAGCATCCTGAGAGACTTATAGGCCATATCCACTGGTAAAACTCAACTGAGCTTCAGGGAGTGATGCCAAACATTTACAAGGTCACCCAATCTGCAGGACATGATGAAAGACACTGAAGAGACTTTTTGAGTTGTGAGGTTGAAAGACATTCACAGTGCCAGGTCAGCATCCTAGGTAATAGAAATGAACAAAGGAGTAAAACCATACAAGTGTGGTGAATGTGGTAAAGTTTTTACAACAAAACATTACTCGCTTGAACACATGAGAATCCACACTGGAGAGAGACCATTCAAGTGTACTGTGTGTGAGAAAACATTCAGAAAACTAAGCGGCTTACAAGTACACATGAAACTTCACACAGGAGAGAAAGCACACCCGTGTGATGAAACATTCACAGAGACAGGCAAATTTCCGAGTCATATCATGAAACTAGACAAGGGGGTAAAACTATTCAAGTGCAGTGAATGTGGAAAAGGTTTTACACGCAAATATAACTTGCTTGAACACATGAGAATTCACACTGGTGAGAGATTGTTCAAGTGTAACGAATGTGATAGCACTTTCACAAAACAGAGTTCGTTAAATGTACACATGAGAATTCACACTGGAGAGAGACCGTTCAACTGCACTGAATGTGGTCAAGCTTTTGCACGAAAATATCACTTGCATGAACACATGATAATTCACACTGGAGAGAGACCGTTCGAATGTAGTGTATGTGATAAAACATTTCTAAATCAAAGCTCCATAAATGCACACATGAGAATTCACACCAGAGAGAGGCCGTTTAAATGTAGCGAGTGTGATGAACTCTTTACAGAAGCAAGTTCTTTACACACTCACATGGAACTTCACATGGAAGAGAGACCATTTAAGTGTTCTGAGTGTATTAAAACATTTACATCGGCAGGTAGACTGAACAGACACATGGGAATACACAAGGGGGTAAAACCATACAAGTGTAGTGAATGTGGTAAAATGTTTGCACAAAAATGTCACTTGGTTGAACACATGAGAATTCACACTGGAGAGAGACCATTCAAGTGTAATGAGTGTGGTAAAACATTCACGAAACAGAGTTCCATCCATGCGCACATGAGACTTCACAGGGGAGAGCGGGCACACAAGTGTAGCGAGTGTGATAAAACATTCACTCAAATGGCCGACCTTCAGAGACACATGAGAAGTCACACTGGAGAAAGACCATTCAAGTGTCGTGAGTGTGGTAAAACATTTACGCAAGCGTGTTCTCTGGACAGACACATGAACGTCCATACCAGGTGGGAATCATTTAAATGCGGTGTGTGTGGACAATCATTCACCCGTGCAACCAACCTACAGAAGCACATGGCACGTCACACTGAAGATCAACCATGTCAGGAAAAGAAAACCTGATGTTTCATGTAAGACTTCATGCAAGGAATGTACCATGTGTATAATAAATGAAGTAAATCATTTGAAAAAGTATTTCTTTTAATAACTTTAAAAGGCATTTAGAAGTTTGTACATGAATGAGCACAAAGTTGTATGGATTCACAACTTCTATTGTTTCAGCCACACTCTAAAGGATAAAAAGTCCCTGATTGTAGCAAGAGTGTTTATTTTTCGGTGTAGATGCTAACATCATTAGCCCGAAGCGGGGGATATAGTATTCGGCTGCGTCCGTCTGTACGTACGTCAGTACAAAATGAAATAACTCAAATACTGTTCCCTGGATTCTTTTCATATTTTGCATATGGGTTCGTCATAGGGAGAGTAATGTTCATACAGAGAGTTTTGTGACCTTGACTTTTATTTCAAGGTCACAACGAGAATTTGTCATTTTACCCTTGCCAGTGGGATACCTCAGGAACCATTCCCTGGATTCTGCTTCTGCTAGGAAAGACAAAGGGCTGATTAGATGTTGGTGACCTTGACATTATTCTCAAGATCACAGCGGAAGATTGAATTTTTCAACATGTTAATGTACATGTAAAGCTTGTCAGCGGGATATCTAAAAAATAGAGCCATGGGCTCCTGTAGCTCATCAGAGTTTATTTTGTTTGATGATGAAGACAGAAATATGTTGTCTCAATATAATGTATGATCCCTAACCCTGACAAATCTTATTCTTAAAATTGAGAGAGAGCACTCAGCAAGGTTAACACACAGGAGATTATGCAATATTCTGACCCCTTGGCTCTGGTTACAAGCCAGCTGTGTTTTTTGTGTTTTACCGCCAAATTATGTAATAGACTCTTGCTTGCACTAAACACTGGCAGCACTGATCTAACTGTATAAGGCTTAAAGAGAACAGGCAATGTGATGAATCTCATGGTACATAGTACAATTTAGAATCACCTTGGCTAAACAATCTCGGTTCTAAGCCTTGTCATCCAAACATCTAAACATTCTGAACAAAATATTCCTTCTAGTTTGTTCTGGATGAAAACAGGATTTTAGGTAATGGCCTGCGAGGCCCTTATTTGGGGCCACTGGGTCACAAAATCTACAATTTAGAATCTCCATTGGCTAAAGACTCTTTACACAACATGACAACCTTCTAGGTCTTTTCGTTCTGGAGAAGAAGGTGAAAATAATCTTATCTTATCATTTCATCACCAGTCATATGCAGTTCACATATCTCATGTAAAATAAAAGAATTCTTAACTCCTCTTCAATTAAATTTTAGTCCTTTATGCCTTGTCACAATTTTCAGTTCATAGGCTATTCAATAGTTCTCATTTCACAATGATTACATCAATTTGACAAACATGTCCACAATGTAGATTGTTATCTGAAGTCGACATATATTTCAAATCATTGTGATTGAAGTGTCATAAAATATCAGTTCAAAATTCATTTTCAAAGTTTTTTTTTTAGGCTGTGGCCCATATTTGGGGTCACAGGGTCACCAAATTTACAAGTTTGAATCCCCATTGGCTAAAGAGTTTGCACACAATATTACAGCCTTCTAGATCTTTTTGTTCTGGAGAAAAATTGTTTTGGGACCCCCCCCCCCCCCCCCCTTTAAAAAATCCTGGATCCGCCCCTGGTTACATCATAATTTTTCGTGACCTCATTATAGCTTGCTGTCATAAGAGAAGTTTGGGTCATTAACTGACTATTTTTACGTGATTCAAATTGTATCTGTATAGGATTGATAGTAAAGAGTTTATTACACTAGAAAATATGTTAGATGACATTTACAAAACTCATTGAATTTTTTGTATAGCCCTCACTCTCGCTCGGGCAATACAAAAAATCATACTTGTTTCGTAAAAATGATATAACACACTTTCTCGGGTTATAATCTCAATTTATCATCGCAAACTGTGTTCCACAGGAGATATCACTTAATTGTGTGAGGTGATATCACCAAGGAGATATCGTTTTGATAGTAGATTTGATAGGCAATATCGTTTTGATGCACTATTATTATGACATCACCCAAATACGTATATCACATCTAATTCCTTGCATCAACGAAAGTCAAATGGTAATTTAATGCTTTATGATCTGAGATGTAAATTTTTCAATGAAACATAATGAAAAATGATTTTGGATGATAAATAAAGTCTTCTGATGTCAAGTATTGCAACACTAGTTGAAATGATATTCTCGGCAAGCCTTCATGCAGCCTTCATGCAGTGGCCCACTACATCAGGGTCATGTTACCAGTGTTAGATATACGTGTATATAATGAAATCTTTACAATATCATACGAACTAAACAAATAAATCGTCTTCCGTTAATAACAACCTTATTGTTCTCTCTTGCTTATGTTATGCTGAACTAAAATAGTTTTGATCCCACAAACATTTTCTGCATGCATCCATTTTCAGCAATTAAAGTTTTCCTTTTTGTGTCCTGATACTTTCGATTCTACACCTTTAGAGTTATGTCCCTTGGAAGTTATACACGCGAGCTCGAGGAAGTCTAGCAGCGAGTCTTCAGCTATTCAGTCTTCAGCACACTTGAGCTTCGATTAAGAAATTTCGAGGCCTGCAGTCTCACATGAAACATATAGTCTACATTTCTAGGTTGGTATAGTCAGCTCTGCGGCTGCACAACTGTAATTTAACCCTCGTAGTCGTACGACTTTTGGTTGGCTACGCTCGGCTCAGTTACCGTTTGATTGATCTGGCTGTCAGATCGGTAGCTGTGAGATTAGACGCGAGAAATCTTTCAACGCGCATGCGTGGGGAAACTTGCAAATGACGGCGCTTGTAAACAACAAAGATTAGAATAACATACATGTAGGCTTGTTATTTCTACAAAGGTATTAGAGCGGGTGAGGCAGTACCCGGACAGTGTCAGTACTCGGACACTCGTTAATAATCAACCAATAACCAATATAATTAATTGCTAATGTGTATATGTTACACCCATAGATTGTCCTTTTCTAACCGGCTATCACAATAAAATCGTCTGCTCGAGGTTACTCTAACACAAAAGCAACCTATTTCAACCATTTTCATTTGATAGCCACGCCCCCACGTTTTTTTAACAGTTCCGTTTAGCATCCGGTTTCCAGTTTTAAGATCACATATTCCTCACTACTTATTTAAGCCGTGTTCCAGTAAGAAATAAGCCTTCTGCTGAATGTAACGGTTAAGAAATGTCACATTATGGCGTGAAATTCTAAAAATAGAGTAAACAGTCGGCTGTCCGAGTACTACCGCAGTGAATTTAAGCAGTGAGGCAGTACTCGGACGCATAATGAATAAATGTAAATGAACCCAGGATCTCTTTTCTCTTTCTTATCTCTGTTAATATACGCATTAAATCAAATCGGAATCACAAAGACTGTCAAAAAGAGCCGTACATCCATAGAACAGAAACCATTTTTCATTTGCTGGTTGAAAATGCTGGTGATGAAATACCATGTTTTCTCCATTATTTTAATCAACAGTTTCATACGATCAATATTAGACTTACATGTAATTGATCCTGACTTCCCTTTGAAAGAGTAAATTAACGTACTGTACAGAAAATATAAAGATATAAGTTTATATCATATTCATTTATTGTCATATATTTTTAGATTATATACTTTTGAGGGGCGTAAGTTCGTTAATTCATCTACAACAACATAAATGAAAACATATGATTAACGTAAGATGAAATGACTGAATTCAATAAATTGATCGAAAACTTATATAAAACATTCGTAAAAAAAACCCAATAAAGACAAGCTTTGCTGTTTAATAACATAATAGCGCATTATTAAATTAAACATTGAATTCATGCATATAATTGCATTTATATTGCCATTTATCCATGCGAGAATTAAGACTTTTTACCCACCTCCCATTAACTTTTAAACATTATTTGTTTTGCATACAAAAAATGCACCGTTGCAACAATTCATATGAGATTCTGATTCAATGGTCGAAAATCGTACAAATCTTCTCAGTTATCTTAAGTTTTGGGGAGGGGTCAGGTGTCATTGTGTCTCTGGAGTTTAGGTTCAACACGTCAAGTACCATTCGAGATGAGTTTGAAAGAGCAAAAGACTGTACATACCATTATATAGCATCAAGAATATGAAAAGGGCAATGGAAGCTATTAAACAGAGAAGAATGTCGGTCAGAAAAGCTGCTGCATCCTACAACATCATCAAAAGCACTTATTTGATAAAGTAAAGGAACATGGAATGTCAGAAAACTTGTTGTAAAATTGATTACATTTATGACTAACGTAAAAAATGTATACGAGTGTTGATCTTTTGCATTGGGTTTTATTTCCAGTTCAAATTGTTATAGAATTGAATAATTTGTATGTTGGAGCAGTAAGATTATCCTTTTGACGCTGTGCCAAAGGAACAATATCTGCAATGGACCGCCAGGAACGGGTGCAAATACGCATGCATTAAACACCTCACTGAACACTCAACTGGTATTTTATGTTTTATTGGTAACTTGAAACATATTTTGGAAACTTATTAACGGCAGATAGAAAGGCAAATTTGGATAAAAATTATATAGTGAGTGATTTGCACACATGTAGATGACGTTTGTACTTGGTTTCTGCTTATATATATATGTATATTCCTTATTCAGTTGTTCGATTTTCATTGAAAATGTTAATTGTCATATATTTGCCATATCTTGATGATTGGGCAAGTCGAGCAAAACGATTTGAACTTTATCAACACATGTGGTACGTATCAAAATCAAAACCTTTTTCATGAAACGATTTTTAGGACAGGTGTAACAATACATCGGGGTATCGCGATATTGTAATCGTGACCCTCGCAATATTAAGTATCGATGCAAACTATAAGTATAGCCAATATATTGTGATACAAATATCGGGAAGGTTGGCAATATCAATGACGATATATCCAAATACCGTTTTCTCACAATTTATCATGAATTCTCTTTCAAAATCAATTGCACTTAGATAAAAAAAAATGTCTTCTTTCAGAGTTGAATATCTTCAAATGACTATAGTTTAAAACAGTTTGCAGTATTCCATGAATAATATCAGCACATTCTATGTTAGGTTTAACCACTGAGGTGAATTCCCTTGTGTTTCAAATTAATAAACAGGTATCGGGATATATTTATATCGTATCGTCACTTGCTCAATACATCGTATCACTAGGTTAAACTGATATTATATCGTTACGTATTGACACAGTGACCACAATACACAGCTCTTAGATACAGTGAGTATTTTTTGGAAACATAGGCCAACTCACTGTACCTACGCACCATTTGAATACTGAAACGCTCTGTGATTCGTTCTTTATTCCTTGTAGGTATCACAAATAAGTGACATCAAAATAAAATAGTTTTCTTCTTTCTATCACATGTTCCCTATGAAACGGTCTCCTATACGGTGACACTTGAGTTGGACAATGTATTTGATGATTTGTATGTAAATACTGTAGTTAGTTACTATAGTAAATAGATAACTACTGTATATGTAATGCTGGAGAGATATGCCTAGTTCACATTGAATGGACACTTTTAATATTATATTAACGTTATATTGTATGGCATTTATAATGTTTTCGTTCTGCACATGTGATTTAAACCATGAAGTTTAATGTATTTCAACCATTCCTTAACAAATTCTTGACTGTCCGAGTACTGCCGCAGAACTGTCCGGGTATAGCCGAAGCCGTCCGGGTACTGCCGCAGTGACGGTTCGGGAAGTAGTACGTCGTGAGGCTCGTAAACACTGCTCAGCAGCCATGTGCCGATTTTAACTCATGCAGCAGTTGCCTCCCTTTGATTGATCGAAGTTGGGTTGAATTTTGACGACTATTGGCAGAATGCCATTGGTTTGACCGTTATGTGTCCGAGTACTGCCTCACCCGCTCTATAATAATTAAATATTGTGTTGACATACCTTGATCAATGTGGATTATGAATAATGGTGACTGATCAATGCCTTATGTTATTATATCCCAGTTTCACCTGTTTTCGACGACGTAACAGTGTTTAGCGGTAAAATTCTAATGGCGCTGTCATAACAAGAAAAAATTTCATTCATGTGAATCTACGTTAATATGAGAATACTCACTTATTTTTTTAATTTTCTGTTGCCATCATCGACTGAGAAAACCCGCCATGATTGTAATGCCCCATATTTGGCGACCTGTGCATTACGTCACCAGTTTATAAAGATAACGTTGTGCACCAAATAAGTACGGTGTTCCGTTGTTAACATAATCCAAAACGGCAAACACATAATGTCATGTTGCGTATCGCATGTAAGAGTTGAATAAAATTGTAAAATTAAAACATGTTGAACATTAATATAACTCCAAAATTCAAAGTTGTTATTTACACTGCTTATGAAATAGTCAAATATGTCACTCTTCAACTGTGGACAGAAAAATTACGTATGTGTCCGAACATTTACTTTCAGTGTGGTGCAATACACAAGAATCATGGACCCAGCTAGTGACCACATCTGTCACATTGAGCCCATTTAACGAAAGTAATTGCGTTAGTGTGATGAAGGGCATCAGACGTGAATTTTCCACAGACACAATTAACTTCGTCATCATCGGTAGCACTGTCGGAAAAACTGTCATGGCATATGTTGTAGGTGGGGGGCGTGGTCTTTTGTTGTTTTTTCCCCACGTGCAAGTCTTTTTCCTTTGGATTTATTATCCCCCGCCGCGCCAAGCGGGGGTTATATATATTCGGCTCCGTCCGTCCGTCAGTACGTAAGTCCGTACGAAATGGAATAACTCAAATACTATTCACTGGATTCTTTTCATATTTTGCATATGGGTTCATCATAGGGAGAGTAATGTTCATACAGAGGTTTGTGACCTTGACCTTCATTTCAAGGTCACAACGAGACTTTGTCATTTTACCCTTATCAGTGGGATATCTCAATAACCATTCACTGGATTCTCTTCATATTTTACACATAGCTTCTCTAAGGAAAGACGACAGAGAATTTTGGTGACCTTAACATTATTTTGAAGGTCACAACGGAACTTTGAATTTTTCGACATGTTAATATACATGTAAAACTTGTCAGCGGGATATCTCAAGAACCATTCACCGTAATTTTAACATATCTTAAGTTACACAAAGCAAAAGGACTAATTAGATTTTGGTGACCTTGACATTATTCTCAAGGTCACAGTGGAACTTTGAATTTTTTCGACATGTTAATGTACATGTAAAGCTTGTCAGCGGGATATCTCAAGAACCATTCACCGGAATTCCATCATTTCTTACACAAAGCACCTTCTAGGGAAGACAACAGCCGGGCTGATTAAATGTTGGTGACCTTGACATTATATTCAAGGTCACAGCGGAACTTTTACATTTTCGACATGTTTGACAGTCGATTTTGCTGATCTTGACATTATTTTTAAATTTTGAAGTATTAATTTGCGGTGGGGGATCATGTCACCTTAGTGACAACTACTTGTTTTTATTTGCATTTCCTTTGATGGCGATGATGATGAAGTGAGACTTTTTTTCTCTTGTTCATGTTGCCTTTGTCTACTTTCTCTTGATGTTGTTTTGTTTCTTTAAAACATCCCCACCCCAAGATTCCAAATACAAGCTGAATTTGCTTCCGTCTGTATTTCATTTTCCCCGCGCATCTTTTGTACCCGTGTCTTGAGGTGCTGTCTTGTGAATGAAAGTGCCGGCATTACCATCAAGTCGTCAATCACCTGTGGATTCAGTGGGAAAATTCCTGATTTGACACTGTTACACCTTCGTAATTCAAGAAATCGGTTTTAATATCATACTTTTGCATAAATTCTGTAAAATCAGAAACTTTTCCACTGTCATCGACCATGTCTCTTAAATATGTAATACCCTTTCTGTGCCATTGTTGAAAATAAATACTGGTAGTTTTATTTTCAATTCTAATATCATTATTATACCAAATAGACTTTAACATAATTACTTCTTTACTTCCAAATTCATTGTTCTTGATGTTTTTATTACCGGTATGTCAGTTTGAAAGACCGATAAACAAGAACGAAAAACAAAAGCATTAGAATTTTTAAATCTTGAGTAGGCATACCTTGACCAGATTATAGAAAAAGGCGACGTCAGGGTGTCAAAGAGCCTATTTTGGCGAAGCAAATGCAGCTAACCTTGACCAGATTATGTATACATTGCATATTATAAACCAGTAAATAATTTAATTTGTAAGCCTTTAAAGAGCCATCAAGGATGTTGATGAACAAATTGGAAAATTCCAAAAAATCTATCTCCGTGAAATATATACACTAATTTTTCATAGATTTTTTCGACACAAAAAAACTAATTAGTAAAGGTGTTTTCCAGTCTAAATACAGATCAAGTCTATTATTTTCAAGCGCAAAGCATTGTGGTCTAGCTCGCACAGTGTATACAAAGACACGAAAGAAAAATAAAGTTTGTGAGCAGTGAAAGAAATCAAAATATGTAATTTTGGGCGGTTATTTATTTACCATTTCATATAATTATGTATTTTCTACAGATATTGGAATACATGTTTTACCCAACTGGGTATTTTGCTTGAATTTTATAATCAATGAGAATAAATTTGTCATAATTTGCTGGTCTTAGTTCAATAAAAAGTACATTAAAGAGAAAATAATTTGTATGTTCTCAGGACATTTAGAATCAATCGTTACAATCGTCACATTCAGCAATGTATGACAAGGGTAGCCTAACTTCCAAGAGAAGCATGTGAGAAGCATTCTCTAGCGATTGACGTTATAAGTATATTTTCCACAAATAATTTTGTATTTGAAACACTAACATCCTTGATGGCTCTTTAATCTTAAGCTGCAAGAACCAATGGCACTTTGTTTGATTAAATCTTAGATATAACATTGCATTTTACACCATGCCATGTGTAATCCTACTTTGCTAAATTTTTAATCCTTCTGTTGCAGATCAAGCCTACTTCAACAATCACAGCTGAGCAAAAGCTTTAGCCTCTACATGCCACATATTAGAAAGTGTGATAATAGGCTAAACTTGTGAGAATAGACCTCATCATTAAGCTGTAGAGAGGGAAATCCTGTCAGTTGAATACAAATGAGATGAACCATTTGCACAATTGCAGTAACACATTAACTATCAATTTGTAGAGAGTGAAGTTAAGGCATTAAACATTTTGAAGATGTCCTTGATGATGTGCAATGAGGAGAAATTGTACAAGTGTACTGAATGTGATAAAAGCTATAAACAATCACGCGGCTTGAAGGATCATATGAGAATTCACACAGGAGAGAGACCATACCAGTGTAGTCAATGTAGCAAAACATTCACACAGAAAGTTGTCCTGAAGACGCACATGAGGGTTCACGGTGCAGACAGACATCAGTGCAGTGAGTGTGAGGAAACCTTTCCGGATGAAAGAAGACTCAAGTCACACATGGGTGTTCACACTGGCGAGAGACCATTCAAATGTAACGAATGTGGTAGATCCTTTTCTCAAGGAATCAACTTGAAGGCACACATGAGAACCCATACCGGAGAGAGGCCATTCAAGTGTGTTGTATGTGGCAAGTGCTATGGGCAATCTGGCCATCTTAAGCAACACATGGACATTCATACAGGCATAAAACCAAATGTTTGTAATGAGTGTGGTAGGTCTTTCACACAGGCAAGTCACCTGAAGGTACACATGAGAATTCATGCCGAAAACAGACAACATAAATGCAGTGAATGTGACAGAACATTTGAAGAAGAAGAAAAATTGCAGGCACATGTTATGCAAAGTCATGGTGGCGAGTCCCCATACAAGTGCAGTGAGTGTGGGAAAGTATTCTCAGGACCAGCAGTCGTGAAGATACACATGAGGACTCACACTGGAGAGAGGCCATTCAACTGTGATACTTGTGGCAAAAACTTTAAAACATTAGGTAGTTTGACAACACATGACAAAGTTCACACTGGAGAGAGAGATTTCAACTGTGACACTTGTGGTAAAAACTTTAAAACATTAGGTGGTTTGACAAAACATGACAAAGTTCACACTGGAGTAAGACCATATGAATGTAGTGAGTGCAGTAAAGCATACAAAGATTCAAGATCTCTTCAAATACACATGAGATCCCATACTGGCGAGAAACCATTCTTGTGTTGTGAGTGTGGTAAAGCCTTTGCAGCCAGAAACAACTTGAGGAAACACATGAGTGTTCACACTAGAGCTAAACCACACAAGTGTAGTGAGTGTGGTAATACATTTACACAGTCAAGTAGTCTCCAGAAACACATGAGAATTCACACTGGAGAGAAGCCATTTGAATGTGGTGAATGTGGTAAAGCATTTATTGACAAAAGTACCCTTACAACTCACTTGAAAATTCACACTAAAGAAAAATCATTCAAGTGTTGTGAGTGTGGTAGAATGTTCGCTGAATCTGGAAGCTTAGATTTACATATGAGACTTCACACTGGAGAAAGACCGTTTGAATGTAATGAGTGTGGGAAAACATATACCCGAGTCGAGAACTTGAGGAATCATATAAGAGTCCATACCGTAGAGAAACCATACATGTGTACAGAGTCTCTCTGATAAAAGATTTGCACTATAGAGGCCACACGGAATTCACACTCAGGAGAAACCTTTTTAGTGTAGTGAGTGTGGTAAATCATTTTTACTCGCCAAAACTGAAAACACATAAAAGTTCATAGAGATGATTAACAATTAAGCTTCATGGTCATACAGGAATATATCTGTATCACTTTTCTTTTGCTGCGCTAATGGCTGATCTCATTCCCTCCTCACGGAGGTTACTCAGTCCTTCTTTCCCCATGTAACCTCTGTTACCATTCTCTACTCACGGAGGTTACTCAGTCCTTCTTTCCCCATGTAACCTCTGTTACCATTCTCTACTCACGGAGGTTTTAATACTCAAGTCATTCCTTCCCATATTTCTGGATGCTAACAAAATCTAGCAGTGAACATTTGCAATATGGAAACTGTCCTTTTATCCAATGATCTCTTACATTTTTGACGGACTTTCTTCTTTTAAGAAATATAAGTACATCTGAAGCTGATTGCACAAGTGCCTTTGATTACAACCAATCAGGATTCGTGAAGAAAGTGCTCAATTTCTTACAGATGTATCATGTTACATTGGAAGAAATAACTTGAGTAACCTCTGTGATGAAAGAATGGGCCAATCAAGGAATATACAAGTTGGAATTCCTGTAAATTGGCTACTTGGATTGTTTGCTACTGATTAATTCAACTGCTGAGCTAACAAAGAGAATAATGTGGATTTTAACACCAACATATTAACTATCCTGGAATATTGCTGTTCAGTATATTTAAGAGGAAGATAGATTCATCAGAAACACATGTAGGGGCGATTTAACCCTCGAAACATGTAACCATAAAATTCTGTTCTGTATTGATGATGACGGGCGCATGGCATGGCTTCTGGCGTCCGTCCATCCATAAACTTTTCACTTTTTCGACGTCTTCTGCAGAACCAATGACTCTAGAGAGCTGAAATTGTATGTGTAGTTTCCTTGGCTCATGCGGATTCTAAATTGTAGATTTCGTGACCCTGTAACACCAAATGGGATCACAACTTTAAAAACTATTTTCATCTTCTCCAGTTCTAAAAGGTCTAGAGAGCTGAAAAGTTGTGTGCAGACTCCTTGGATAATTGGGATTCCAAATTGTAGATTTCATAACCCCGTGCAACTTCCCAATGCATGCATAACTCTTGCCAGTCTCCACATATTACTGGCTGGTTTAGGCCTTGCAGTATTTTCTTAAGATCTGTATTAAGTAATTAGCAGTCCCGACTTAGTCGGGACTACTATCAGTTTTTGCGTCGCTAGCGCGTTTTGTATTGGCTATAACTTTTTTCCTAGAAAGTTTTGAGAACTCAAGGTCAAGGTCACGAGTTCTGAAATCGCTAACAAATTCCTTGTAAACACGATAACTTGAAAAATATTTGTGCTATTAGGCTCTTATTTGGTGTATATCAACTATGGAGAAAGGCCAAAATTTGAAAAGGTTTTCGCTAAACTCCGTCAAAGGTCAAGGTCACAGCGAGGGCACGACTTAAGCATGCTTTTGCGAAAATGTCTTACGGTATTTCAACTATTAACACTTTGAATCATTACATGATTGTTATACACAATGAAAAGTGATCACTGATTGTGTGACCTTGAATTTTAAAGGTCAAGGTCACGAAATATGGTCAAGGTCACCAGTTCTGAAATAACTAAAAAACCTTTTCCCAAGAAGGTATTAACACCTCATATACATAGCTTCTTTCTTATAAACCTGGTGAATGATTTTTACATGTTCACATTCAAGGTCAAAGATCAAGGTCATGAGTTCTGAAATCGCTAAAAAATTCCTTGTAAACACGATAACTTGAAAAATATTTGTGCCATCAGGCTTTTATTTGGTGGTTATCAACTATGGAGAAAGGCCAAGATTTGAAAAGGTTTTCGCTTAACTCTGTCAAAGGTCAAGGTCACAGCGAGGGCACGACTTAAGCATGCTTTTGCGAAAATGTCTTATTTCAACTATTAACACTTTGAATCATTACATGATTGTTATATACAATGAAAAGTGATCACTGATTGTGTGACCTTGAATTTTAAAGGTCAAGGTCACGAAATATGGTCAAGGTCACCGGTTCTGAAATCACTAAATAACCTTTTCCCCAAGAAGTTATTAACACCTCATATACATAGCTTCTTTCTTATAAACCTGGTGAATGATTTTGACATGTTCACATTCAAGGTCAAAGGTCAAGGTCATGAGTTCTGAAATCGCTAAAAAATTCCTTGTAAACACGATAGCTTGAAAAATATTTGTGCTATCAGGCTCTTATTTGGTGTATATCAACTATGGAGAAAGGCCAACATTTAAAAAGGTTTTCACTAACATCCGTCAAAGGTCAAGGTGACGGCGAGGTCACTTAAGCATGCTTTTGCGAAAATGTCTTATTTCAACTATTAACACTCTGAATCATTACATGATTGTTATACACAATGAAAAGTGATTATCGATTGTGTGACCTTGAAGGTCAAAAGTCAAGGTCATGAGATATTGCTTAAGGCCATGTTAACCCTTTGATTAAATTTTGAAATCTGAAATAGGTTTTAAGATCAAACTAGTGAAAAGTGACCCCAGTGATGATTCAACTTGTTAGTAATAACTCGAATAATGAAAACAAATTTGTTAAAAAAAAGTTCCCATTTTATTGATGCTGACGAGAAGGCGGAAAAGGGAAAGGCGAGACCCTAAGTTTCGGGGCTGCTCTGCTTTTGCGGTGTCCCACAAACGCTCATCTAGTTTATGGACCGATTTCAGAAATTTAGAATCAAGCAATTGTCTAATTGACATCCCATTTTAATGAATCTGATTTTGACAGTATGTCATTACATCTTTCCTTTAATGTAATCAAGTACATTTAATTAGTTGTATGTTTATGTAATGAATTGTATAATGTCTATGTAAACCGTGATCTATCTATTAAATTATTCTATGAAAGGGTAGTCAGCAGAATGTAGAAGTTAACAAGTCTATATGTAGCTGAAGATCCATTCTCTCACCAGCATGAGATGACAGTCTGATTAAAATCGACGGTTTTCAAAGGAATAAAAATTGCAAAATAGTGCATCTACCGGGATACGAACTCACATCGTTCAGAGATGATTCAGGTCTGATATCAGCCCTTAGAACTCAACCCACAGAAACAGTGTTTGAAAGACATATATACCTATATAGACTCTACCCTATTACTATATAAAAGGAAAGGGATGTAACGACAAAACCACCCCATGCTCATTCAAAGTCATATTTCGCATCAAAAACAATTTTTATGCCACATATGACTACGATACAAAAGCTGAATGATTTCCCTACAAAATGAGCTATAAATGGTCACAATAGGATCATTATTTCAAAAGGTATGCGACAAGACAAGTCCTTTATTGCTACCTCAAAACTTTCAAGCCAATTTCCCCACTCACGAAAATCAGCGAAAGCTCACCTTTTAAAATCGTTTATTAAATCGAGCAATGATGACAGCACCTATGAACCGGCAGATCCGAACCGCAGAGTGAAGCTACAGATGTAAAAAAATACAATACCTACATATCATTTCCACGACTGTACTATGGCATTATGTCTCAAATCATCGTTCCCGGCCTTTTGGCGAGAACGTATGCCAGGGAATCAGGATAGGCCGGATGGAGGCAGATACCACCTGCTTTCATCAGGCAACTGACGTTTTCTTTGAGACAAAGATCTCAGGCATGTTTGAATGCCAACGGCGGACATACCAGATACTGACCACATGTACAATTTGTCATTAAACTAATTAATATTCTATGATTTTGTTGTTTTTGTGCATGATCGGAAATAGGACAGTTGACCCCACCCATGAAGAACTGGCGATAACTTATTTACCATTAAAGTTACAGGTCTGCTATTTTAGCACAAAACACTAAACTGATGAAGTGTTGCAACACAACAAAGCAAATTTCTCTTAACTCGTAACTTTTTATGATATTCAAATTCAAAGAGGTGTAACATTTCTTTTGGCGTTCAGTTTATGTTTATGTTTATCTAGAACTCACACTGCAGAAGGACCTTTCAGAGACCTAGAACCCACACTGGAGAAGGACCTTTCAGAGAACCTGGAACTCACACTGGAGAAGGACCTTTCAGAGACCTAGAACTCACACTGGAGGAGGACCTTTCAGAGACCTAGAACTCACACTGGCAAGGAGAAGGACCTTTCCGAGACCTAGAACTCACACAGCAGAAGGACCTTTCAGAGACCTAGAACTCACACTGGAGAAAGACCTTTCAGAGACCTAGAGCTCACACTGGAGAAGGATCTTTCAGAAACCTAGAACTCACACAGCAGAAGGACCTTTCAGAGACCTAGAACTCACACAGCAGAAGGACCTTTCAGAGACCTAGATCTCACACTGGAGGAGGACCTTTCAGAGACCTAGAACTCACACAGCAGAAGGACCTTTCAGAGACCTAGAACTCACACTGGCAAGGAGAAGGACCTTTCCGAGACCTAGAACTCACACAGCAGAAGGACCTTTCAGAGACCTAGAACTCACACAGCAGAAGGACCTTTAAGAGACCTAGAACTCACACTGGCATGGAGAAGGACCTTTCAGAGACCTAGAACTCACACAGCAGAAGGACCTTTGAGAGACCTAGATCTCACACAGCAGAAGGACCTTTCAGAGACCTAGAACTCACACAGCAGAAGGACCTTTAAGAGACCTAGAACTCACACAGAAGAAGGACCTTTCAGAGACCTAGATCTCACACTGGAGGAGGACCTTTCAGAGACCTAGAACTCACACAGAAGAAGGACCTTTCAGAGACCTAGAACTCACACTGGAGAAAGACCTTTCAGAGACCTAGAGCTCACACTGGAGAAGGATCTTTCAGAAACCTAGAACTCACACAGCAGAAGGACCTTTCAGAGACCTAGAACTCACACAGCAGAAGGACCTTTCAGAGACCTAGATCTCACACTGGAGGAGGACCTTTCAGAGACCTAGAACTCACACAGCAGAAGGACCTTTCAGAGACCTAGAACTCACACTGGCAAGGAGAAGGACCTTTCCGAGACCTAGAACTCACACAGCAGAAGGACCTTTCAGAGACCTAGAACTCACACAGCAGAAGGACCTTTAAGAGACCTAGAACTCACACAGCAGAAGGACCTTTGAGAGACCTAGATCTCACACAGCAGAAGGACCTTTCAGAGACCTAGAACTCACACAGCAGAAGGACCTTTAAGAGACCTAGAACTCACACAGAAGAAGGACCTTTCAGAGACCTAGATCTCACACTGGAGGAGGACCTTTCAGAGACCTAGAGCTCACACTGGAGGAGGACCTTTCAGAGACCTAGAACTCACACTGGAGGAGGACCTTTCAGAGACCTAGAACTCACACTGGCATGGAGAAGGACCTTTTCGAGACCTAGAACTCATACAGCAGAAGGACCTTTGAGAGACCTAGAACTCACACTGGCATGGAGAAGGACCTTTCCGAGACCTAGAACTCACACAGCAGAAGGACCTTTCAGAGACCTAGAGCTCACACTGGAGGAGGACCTTTCAGAGACCTAGAACTCACACTGGAGAAGGACCTTTCAGAGACCTAGAACTCACACTGGAGGAGAACCTTTCAGAGACCTAGAACTCACACTGGAGAAGGACCTTTCAGAAACCTAGAACTCACACAGCAGAAGGACCTTTGAGAGACCTAGAACTCACACTGGAGAAGGACCTTATCAGTGTGTAGAGTGTCGCGGCTAAAAAATGTTCAGAAACTGGTAAAATTACCGTGATTGTATCACCCACACTAGAGACTTGAGACTTTAGTTGATGTTTAAAAATATGACATTAAATTTAAATTGCAAATAAATTTACAAATTGTGTTGCTACAATACTGTTTAAGTGTTTATTTGTCATTGCATATATTACAAATTAGCAAATTCCCCAATCTATAAAAACGTAAACTTTGCATCAAAGATACGACCATGGTGTAACAGAAAGCTGTTATACCGTCTGAAGACACACACGATGGGTTTTTACATTGCAAGTTTTCTTCACATCGGAACAAAAGTACTACTACAAAATGGTATCATTCAGTTAAAATACAATATGATAGTGTGCCACCAGAGGCTGCGTCATGTATTCATCAACTGAAGTGTTTGCAAGTTAGTAGTGCTAGTTTGACTAATTTAGAATGTTATGGGCCATGCACAAATAACAAATCATTTTGAAATCGGTGCATACATACGATATTTTACAAATTTGCTTATAAGTAAATATACTCATGTGAGTAAAAGCAAATTTGCTAAGTGTTCGCATGACATTAACAACAGGGGGGGGGGGGGTATTTCATTATTTTATATTGAGATGACGTCTCCTTAGTCATTAGTTATGGTCCTGGTCTATCTTATCACAGGAAGGTAAGGCGATATTTACCATACAGCCTTTGTATTGGATTAACCGTAGGGTTAACACATACCAAGAATGTTTGGCAGAAAGGACGGCAGTCAACATGGTGGGAGAACCAGAACAAATGTCAGAATGATGGATGGTACGAAATTTTCGAATGAATAGGGAGCTTTTTGACTTAATCTGTGTTAAACTCACAGACTTTCTGAAACCTGAGGACAATTATGTTCGTTTGCCTGTTGACCTGAGAAAACGAGTTGCTATTGCTATCTACTGGATGGCATCCACTGCTGAATATCGCACTGTGGCACATCTGTTTGGAGGGAAAACTACAGTTTGTGAATGTGTGCATGATGTCAATGAAGCCTTGATACATGTGCTCATGTGCTCATATGTGTCTTTTCCTAAGGATGGGGACCTGACAGAAGTGATCAAAGGATTTGAACTGAAATGGCGTTTTCCAAATTGTGCAGGAGCCATTGACGGATGTCACATCCCAATCATCGGACCACAAGAATCACATGGAGACTATCTGAACAGAAAAGGGTGGTATTCATTGGTGTTACAAGGAGTGTGTGATCACAGATATGTATTCCGTGACGTTAACATAGGTTGACCTGGTCGGGCACATGATGCCCGTGTTTTAGCTACCTCTGAGATCTACCATCAAGCAGAGAATTCCGCTCTCTTACCACGGTGACCAAAGACGGTATGTCTTCCAGATAAAGATGTGAATCTTCCAGTTGTCATCATTGGTGACCCAGCGTACCCACTGCGACCTTGGCTTCTGAAACCCTATTGTAACAGAGGGACTCTTACAGAAGAACAGAAGATATTTAACTACAGGTTAAGTAGTGCTAGAATGGCCATAGAGAATGCTTTTGGTCACCTCAAGGGACGTTGGCGATGCTTACAGAAGCGCGTAGACGTTGATGTGAAGTTTGCCTGTTCTGTTATCGCGGCATGTGTGGTGCTTCACAATATGTGAGAGATACACAATCAGTTGTATGACAAGACTTGGAATGAAGAGGAATCGGAGGATGTTGTAGGCGACAATGATAATGATATATTCCTGGATGCAGGAGAAAAATCTGGAATGCAGATTCGGAAAAAAAACGGCCAAGCACTCGTAAATAATGTACTGTGAATTCTGCCAACATTCGGAATACTGTGTAAACAAGAATGTTTAACAATCATTCACAAATCAGTCTTGCGTATGTGACAGATTGCACTTGAGGACATTGAACTACTATGTTATCGAAAACATATCCAATATTAAAAATTATAAATTTTACTTGTTTAATGTAAACTCGTTACAATTTTGATTGTCCATTGTACACTTATAACTAATTTGCAATATTCATAACAGAACACTGTTGTCTCTTACTTTATTCAAAGAGTTACATGAAAACAAAATGAAAAAATTAATCTTGAGAAAACAACTCACTACTTTAATACCAAATACTCACGTCAGTATATTTGCTAAGCGTTCGCATGACCAATTTACTCCTGTCAGCAAAGTTGCTCATGAGTAAATATACTTTTGCACGACCTCTCGACTAGGTGCAAATTTGCTCCTGGAGTAATTTTACTTAGGTGAGTAATTGCGTTCGCATGCATTAAATACTCACGTGAGTATATTTACTTACATGAGTAAATATACTCACATGAGTAAATCGGTGCATGCGAACAGGGTATAAGATAGAGAATAAACGGAGACGTATAAAGATCGTGAAATTCAACATTCTATTAAAAATGAATAGTGTTAGCTATAGATCGATATTGTTTTGAACCAGGTAAATAGTTTTAAATGCTTAAATAGTGAATAATAGGGTAAATATCCTTGTCAAGTTACACTAATAGACACCAGTACAACAATAACTTGCACGGTCTAGTCGATATTTAACCATCAGATGGGTTGCAATAAACTACAGTAGATGTTTTGCCCAACATTTTTAGTCGGAGCTGCTATCAGTTTTTGTGCAGTTTCCGTCGCCGTCGCCGCCGCCGCCGCCGCACGCGCGTTTTGTATTCGCTATAACTTTTTTCCTAAAAGGTTTTGAGAACTCATACACATAACTTCTTACTTATGCCCCTGGGGAATTTTTTTGACATGTTTATTTTTAAGGTCAAAGGTCAAGGTCACGAGTTCTGAAATCGCTAAAAAAAATCCTTTTAAACACGATAACTTGAAAAATATTTGTACTATCAGGCTCTTATTTGGTGTACATCAACTATGGAGAAAGGCCAAGATTTGAAAAGGTTTTCGCTAACATCCATCAAAGGTCAAGGTCACAGCGAGGGCACAACTTAATTAAGCATGCTTTTGCGAAAATGTCTTATTTCAACTATTAACACTTTTAATCATTACATGATTGTTATACACAATGAAAAGTGATCACTGATTGTGTGACCTTGAATTTAAAAGGTCAAGGTCACGAAATATGGTCAAGGTCACCAGTTCTGAAATTACTAAATAACCTTTTCCCAAGAAGGTATTAACACCTCATATACATAGCTTCTTTCTTATAAACCTGGTGGATGATTTTGACATCTTCACATTCAAGGTCAAAGGTCAAGGTCACAAGTTCTGAAATCGCTAAAAAAATCCTTGTAAACATGATAACTTGAAACATATTTGTGCTATCAGGCTCTTATTTTGTGTATATCAACTATGGATAAAGGCCAAGATTTGATAAGGTTTTCGTTAACATCCGTCAAAGGTCAAGGTCACAGCGAGGGCAAGACTTAAACATGCTTTTGCGAAATGTCTTATTTCAACTATTATCACTTTGAATCATTACATGATTGTTATACACAATGAAAAGTGATCACTGATTGTGTGACCTTGAATTTTAAAGGTCAAGGTCACGAGATAGGGTCAAGGTCACCAGTTCTGAAATCACTAAATAACTTTTTTCCATGAAGGTATCATCATCTCATATATGTAGCTTCTTTCTTATAAATCTCAGGAATGATTTTGACATGTTCACATTCAAGGTCAAAGGTCATGGTCATGAGTTCTGAAATCACTACAAAAATCCTTGTAAACACGATAACTTCAACAACTTCTGTGCTATCAGACCCTTACTTGGTATATATCAACTATGGAGAAAGACCAAGATTTGAAAACGTTTTTGCTAAAATCTTTCAAAGGTCAAGGTCACAGCAAGTTCACAAATTAAGCGTGCTATTGTGAATATGCCTTATGCTAACAATGAACACTTTGAGTCATTGCCTGATTGTTATACACAATGAAAAGAATTCATTGATGGTGTGACCTTGAAGATCAAAGTTCAAGGTCATGAGATATTGGTTAAGGCCGTGTTAATCTGTTGATCCAATTTTGAAATCAGAAATAGGTTTTAAGAACAAAGTTGTAAAAGGTGACCCCAGTGATGATTCAACTTGTTAGACTAACTTGAATAATGAAAAAAAAATTGTCAAAAGAAATTCCCTTTTTATTTATGTTGAGGAGAAGGCGGAACAGGGAAAGGCGAGACCCAAAGTTTCGGAGCTGCTCTGCTTTTGCGGTGTCCCGCAAACGCTATTCTAGTTTTTTATGAGTATCAAACCATTTGCTCTTTACTCTTGTCGAACGCATCAAGGATGAATAACTCTTTGTTGGGGGTAAAGTGAATGTACGTTGTGCGATGGTATTGGTTACCGCACATGCAGGTTTGGCTGGAAGCCAGAATTTCATCAACTTGCCAAGTTATCACTCACAAGAACAAGTGTGACTATTGGTATATGAGGGATACTTTTATAAACTATATACAATAACATATTGGCTATTTTCAATATCCTTTGATTTAAAATTAAGTAAAAGGACATACGATAAGAGAGTTAAAACAAACCATTTAGTATTTTCTCCGACGTCGGCAGGACATTCTTTTTTACCTGTACGATGATCACGTGGCACTTGGAAAACAAAAGTCGGTCACAGTGATACACACACGAAACATATTATTGAATGGTTAGAAATAGGTATGTAAATCCCTCTTTTCACCGCTCCTGTTAGTTACCCGTCATAAAAGGAACCCAATCTCATTAAAATCATATTTTTGATTCGCTCCCAAGGGTAAACTTTAAAAATTTGGGTTGTCACTCATCTAAGCACCCGAATAGGTCTGGCCTTAGGAGCGAATCAAAGATATGATTTTAATGAGATTAAAATGGAACCGCACATGTATAACTATGACCGGTATATCGCTGATATATCCACAGTGACTTGTATTTTCGAAAACTAGCTACTTAATAGCATTTAAAGTCGACATTTCAGCCCTGTGTACTATAAAAGCAGTAAAAGCGATGTAATCAGGCCAATTACCCATGTCCGTTTGCAATTATTTTTCAGAAAACAAGAAATTTTTCACATTAGAAGTCCACTCTTTTCCCATTTTTGTCAGGAAACAAAAGCAATATTAATTCTACTAATATCATTTATATGCTTGAGAAAAAAAGTCTAACGGAGTCCTGCCATATCCATCATATAGCTTGCAGTAGTCGAGCAAAAGGGGCTTTTGGTGCACCATGGCCAATGCATTTCCTACGGAAGTTTTGTCATCCCTGCCCTGTCATCCCTCCCAAGTTGGGATGACGCTTGGGAATTCCCCATCTAAAAATAGTTACGATGAAAGGTGGTGCAATGCCTATCTAGTATCTAGCTATCTAGCTAGGTATCTAGCCTTAGCTGTGTATAGAGTCGCCGTGTGATCTAAATCACCACTCACTGTCCACTGGCCGACACTAGATAGGTATTGCACCACTAATTTTCGTTGGCATTGTCGCAAACACTTTAGAAAAGTCCGATAGTTAGTTTTAGCGCAAATAAATTCGCTATGGTGGTTGCCATAACAATAGCCCGAATCAACTTGTTTCGTCTGCTCGGATCACCCTGGTAGACCGCTCACGTGACTGGGCCATACCGGGCTATGCCCGGGATAGCGCAAATCAAGTGCGCCCCTAAGCTCCGCGCACTGCACGCCACGATCGCTGTGTGGAGTATGTGGGTACACTTGATTTGTGATGAGCTGTGTGCACAAACACGTGACCGGTCAGCCGTCTTACTGGAAGAATCACTACATGGGGCGAAACATATTTATCGACACTAAAATTGGCTCATTTGGCTGACAGTCGATGCCCAAGACTTGTTAAGCCACTCCAAAAAAGTGTTTCCATCGGTGAACACTGAACGTCCGGACAAACAATGACTCCGGCTAGCCGGCTGATCATCCGCTAAGCAAATCAAATGTAGCCTGTTGATCATTTGGTTTTCTCAGACAAGCAATGTTTTCACTCTTCGTGGTAACGCAAGAACAAACAAAGGTTCACGATGAAGAGAAACCGTTCAAGTGTAGTGAGTGTGGTCAAAGATTTACACAAAAAGCTTCTCTTAAAACTCACATGATAATTCACACTGGAGAGAGACCTTTCAAATGCGGCGAGTGTAGTAAAACATTTAGACGATCTTGGCATCTGAAGGAACACATGAAACGTCATACTGGAGAGAAACCAGCTGAATGCAGCGTGTGTGAAAAAAAATTTAAGCATAAGGCATATCTAAAGACACACATGAGAATTCATACTGGAGAGACACCGTACATGTGTACAGAGTGTGGTAAATCGTTTACATTCTCCGGCGGCCTGAGAGAGCACATGAAACTACATTGTCCTACTGGAGAGATGGTAAAAAGAGAGAAAGAGAAACCATTTGAATGCGGTGAGTGTGGAAAGAGATTTATTGAAACCAACGCCTTGGAGGAACATATGAGAAGACATACCGGGGAAAGACCATACAAGTGTAGTCAGTGTGAAAAAGCCTTTGTATCCTCCAAAAACTTAAAAGAACATACAAAGATACACAGCGGAGAGAGACCATTCAAGTGCATAGAGTGTGGTCAAAGATTTACACAAAAAGATGCCCTTCGAACTCACATGAGAATTCACACTGGAGAGAGGCCATACAAGTGTAGTGAATGTGATAAAACATTTACACAAGGAGGGACCCTGAGTTCGCACATGAGAATTCACACCGGAGAGACCCCATACACTTGTAGTATATGTTCCACCAGATTTCAACATCTGATAAGTCTCAAAAGACACATGAAAAAACACACGAGGGATGAATGTGGTTAGGTGGTCATGGTGTGATATGTTGATGTATGGGCAAATTCACACATGTATGGACGATCCCAGGACATTTGTATTGACCCCTGTTTTCATGACATGGGGATGATAGAAAATCAATGTCAATTTGTTACGTTTAGTGATGTTACCAGGAAGGTAGCTAGCTCTTTAATTGTAGCATCTTAATTTTTTTTACAATTTTTGCATGCATGACCGACAGCCAAAAATTAAACATATGGCATGTTTAATATGTTCGTTGATTATCATTGATGTTCTTGTTTGTAATTGTTCACATAAAACGAGTGTCAAACGTGCAGCCGAGGTTACTATCAATGCACAATACAGTACAACTTAGTATGGTAACACAACTACCTAAAGGGAAAGTGTCAAAGACTTATTCATCTAATGCGGTAGTTTGTCCAATCGTTTGCACACCCAATGCAATGGAATGTGCCATAGGCTTGAGTTAAAACTACCCAATCAAATTTTCTTTGTAGTTTTGGAAATAAAATGGTTTGAACTGAGAAGTTAATTATTAATGTTCAGATGTCAAGGTAATGTGTTTAAAACCCCGAATACCCTAACGGAAAAGTGTGGAATATTGTGAATGCTTAATAGCGAATGCTGAGAATCTCACCATCATGTTTTCTGATATCAAATATACCAACACAAGTTAAACAAGGGTCACCAGAAGATCGGCATATCCCACCGGTCCCACATTATTTGTAAAACACAACTTTAAAAGATAGTTGTTTATTATAACAAGCAATGAAACTCTGAGATTTATCAGTGAAATAAACTGTCTATCAATCTACAGTGAAGATGTATGATATTTTCACTGTGGTCAGTGACTGATATAATATATCACTATTCAAAGGTAAAAGTTCAAGAGTTTGATGTCATAAGACAATGGTTTAACGTAACGAATTCTGTTATGAGTCCCAGTATAACCATGCCGCCTGCCGATGGGATGCTACTAGCGACCGCTCAACATGAAAAATACACTGCTGAGATGTAATTACAAGGATAACATCATATAAATCTTCAAAGTGGGTAACAATAAAAGCTGAGTAATACACACAATTTCAGGAAGATATCATGAATGGTTTTCGAGTTCTGCTCCGGAAACGAACCTATCTCTTAACAAGTCCAAATCCAATGCATTTCTATTGAAACGAAAAATATGACAATATCAAAAGACACCACTTCGGTTAGTGGATAATAGGCATGCAATGTTTCAGGAAGATAAGGTGATAAGATTTTCGACCCCTGTTCCAGAAACAAACCTTTCTCTGATTAAATCCAGATCCAATGCGTTTCTATACAAACAAGAAATATATATATAGTTTTTAGAAATCTGGCAATATTAAAAGGCACCATTTCATTTTGAAGGCAACACACATGCACAGTTTCAGGAACAAATCACGAATGGTTTTCGAGTTCTGCTCCGGAAACAAACCTATCTCTGAACATGTCCAAATCCAACACGTTTCTATTGAAACGAAAAGCATCAGAAATAAAAAAATATAAAAGGGCATTACTTCAGCTAGTGGGTAATACACAGTCATGCAAAGTTTCAGGAAGATAATGATGATCGGTTTTCGGGTTCTGCTCCGGAAACGATCCTATTTCTGTCCAAATCAAATGCGTTTCTATGGCAACAAAAAATTATGAAATTTTCGGGAATCTGACAATATCAAAATGCACCACTTCAGTTAGCATGTCGGTGGACAATAAACATACAAAGTTTTAGAAAGACATCATGAATGGTCTTCCAGTTCAGACAGGGCGACGACTATATTCCACGGTATTTATACCAATGGCTTGTAAGGATATTTGACTGTAAACCGCGAGTTTTGTATATCTTATATGCACACAAAACTGCCAGAAGGCTCTTTATCATCTGTGATTATAGTCAATTAAATTTGATAAGAAATGTATTACAATAGTAAAACTTCCACGACTTGCAAACACGAAAATATTAGTCATCATAATTGTAACATATTTATGTCAATTTGAGCTTTGGTCAACCGGTCCATCCGTCCGCAAACTTTTCGCTTTTTAGATTCTTCACCAGAACCAAGGATTCTAGAGAACTAAAATAGTTTGTTCCTGAAAGCTGAATTGTTGTGTGCAGACTCCTTGGCCAATGGGGATTCTTAATTGTAGATTTGGTGACATCGTGACCCCAAATGGGTCACAACCTAAAATAAACTATATTGTAGTGAACTTTTATGTGATCTTCAATTCAGTCAATATTGAGACTAAGGACAGTAATCCCACAGAAAGGCGCTGAGAGACAGAGATCTCATCTTTTTTATGTGAGTTCTAACAAGTGCTTTGAGAGTTGTCAGTGTAGAAAACTCACGAAAATCGAACCCAGACAACCGGACTCACTGGTAACTGAAATAAATTACCAGTCCGGAAGAAAATCTACCTGTCCGATTTTCAACATTCATATATACACAAAGAAAAAAGTTAAGCACCCCCTGATATTTCTGATGATATATGTTTTCGAGAATATTTTAAATAGTTAAATAATGTTCATTTATGAGAAGAGTAGTGTTTGTGCGATACGTTCCACCCACTGAACCAGTGATTCGTGACAGTCGCGCCTACACGTTCGGGACATGCACGTGCAACATGCTACGATCACAAAAAGCAGTATGGTCCAACTGCATTTGGTGGTATGTAACGTTGTTTTTCATAGCCATTCAAGCAAATCTATTGAACATGGCACGAAGACGATTGTCAATGGATCTCAGAAACCAAATTATTGGTATGCACTCTGCAGGAATGTCCTTTAAGGTGATAGGACGAAATCTGGGCTATCATTACACTGATGTTAGTCGTTTAGTCTGGAAGCATGCGCAGACAGGAAGTGCAATGGACCGTCCAAGGTCTGGAAGACCTACTGTCACTACACCTCGAGAGGACCGGCACCTTCTTCGACATGTACGCCGAGAACCCTTCCTGACAAGTCCGCAGCTGAAAATTCTTTGGTTACCGAATCGAAACATCAGCATCAGAATAGTCAAAAATCGCCTCAAAAGGACTAAAGGCAAGAAGGATAATTAAACGTCCCTTGTTGAGAGACGTGCACGTTTGGCATGGTGTTTGGACAGACAATACTGGAATCTTAGGACCTGGCGGAAAATCCATTTGTCTGACGAGAGTCGATTCTTGCTCCATGTCACTTGATGGGCGTGCATGTGTTTGGAGGCAGAAGAATACAGCTTAAGCCTTATACCCTCAGGAACATCCAGCCAACTGTTGCGTATGGAGGTGGCTCTGTTATGGTATGGGGATGCCTGTCTCATGACTGCAGGCTGGATTTGGTCACCATCAAGGGCAACTTAACGGGAGCTCAATACACCCGGGACGTGATACAGTTGGTCGTTGTTCCTCATTTCGATAGCCATGCACTTGCTACACGACCACAGTACATTTACGTTATAAACCTAGGTCGGATTCTGTCTGTTGTTTTGTAGGTATCTTCTTTTCTTGGAATAACCTCTAATGAGGTCTTACTTCCGAGAATAACCCGGTATGAGGTTTTACTTTTGAAAGTAAGACCTGAACCTAAGGTTTTTTTGAAAGTAAGACCTGGAAATGCACTTAGAATAATTTTTCAGACTTGCAACGCAATAGCCAACAAGCAGCAATTATTAACGAAAATTATACAAAGTTTAAAATTTCCAAGTTGAAATAGCTGGATTCGAACCTGGCACCCTTCGCTCTCTAAACTGGCGCCTTAGACCGCTCGGCTATGCAGACCGAGATGATGAGTAGAGTTGAATTACTCCATTTATAGTCATACCGTCTTTGCCTCGATATAACGCAACCGAGGGCGACATACCCTTTATAAAAACACGATTTGGGAATCAAAAATTATAAAATGTAAATTTTTACATTTGACGTTTATAAATAGGAAGAAAAAATTCCTCCTTCGTCTTCTGCTTTTAAAATGGTCTAAGCGGAGGAATTAGGCCCTTTGAGCGTCCGAAACTATAACTCGTAAATTTTGATAGTTGACGGTTTATAAGCTAGAGAAAACACTCCTCCTCGGTCTTCTGCTCTGAGAATAACCTCAAGGTCGGGATAGCCCCTCGGGCTAACGCCCTCGGGGCTTTATCCCTCCCTTCAGGTTATTCTCAGAGCAGAAGACCTCGGAGTCATGTTTTCTCCTTAACAGAACGCCCGGCCTCCCCAATCACGTACCGTTGTCGATTACATGCGAGCCAACGCAGTGACAACTTTACCCTGGCCAGCAGTAAGCCCAGATCTGAACCCTCTGGAGCATGTGTGGGATATTCTAGGACGGCGACTCCAGGCTCGGAACCCTCCAGTACAGAATTTACATGATGCAGCTCTGCACGCTGAGTGGATGTTATTGACACAAGAACAGATCCGACGTCTGACTGGAGGCATGAGACGTAGGGCGCAGTGTGTCATCCGGGTACGTGGCGATCCTACCAGATACTGATCATCTTTATTGAACATGTACACTAGGGTCTACAAAGAACCTTTAGAAGTGACAATACCAATGCGAATGTGTTTTGTTTCACTTGCAGCTCCATACTTGTGTGGACATTGTTTCATGGTAAAAAGAGTACCTGCGTAAACATGACGTCATCGCTATTAAATAATGATAACAGCTACATATTGTTGCGTTTCTGTCTTGTCAGATGGCTGTTCTATCTGGAAAAAAATAATCTCAAACTAATTTAGGATCATAGCAGAGCTTACTTGTTTCCGACATTCAGCGATATGAACATATCAGGGGGTGCTTAACTGTTTTCTTTGTGTATATAACTTACTGCAAGTACCAAACATTTATTATACATCTGGTTGAACATGTTCCTCGTATTTCACTAATCAATAGCTGGCCAATTAATTTACTGAATGTCAGCCAAATATTCCTTTGATCATACATGTATGTTGAATCATAAGTCCTTTTTGAAAAAAAATGCTGTTTTGCGTATTACATTGGTAAACATAACTAGACATATATCGACAATTATTAGAATGTCCGATTACGTTAATTACACCAGTAGTCGACAATCGACGGAATTAATTATTTCTTGGCATCGAAGAGCCATTTTTAAAATATCCTGATATAAATTACAATTGATAATATGTTGATATATCCAAACGTAACTCATATATAAATGTATCGTCATATTGACATAAAATGGATACACATATATGACAAAAAAACTTTATTATTAATGTCCACAAAACATTTTGAGGTCGGTCGACATTGCGGCATATGAGAATGGAAGGCATAATAGGCTTACCAATTTCAACATACTGTTGTAAACAACGGTGAATGATTTTTTCAGGAGGTTTGTCAGTTAAAAGTTTACAAACATTGCCCATATATATGCCTTTCAAACGATGACTTTGGTTTTTGAATAATTTTTTCATGAATTTGGCAAGTTAATAAAGAATATAAAATATGCATTCAGCAAAGTGCATTTGAGCAAGTTAGAATTATGATCTGAAATGATCTGAACTAAATGTTTATAATTTACGACAGACTTTTACAAGCAAGCTACATTTCATGTGTGCTTTAGGCATCGCTTTGTAATTGGTACATTAATTAAAGGCAGTGCAAGAGTTATTATAAAGCGTTCAGTTACGCTGGCTATCGTAAATTTGACTTAATGGTTTATAATATCGTTACACCTCAGACTGACGAAAGATTATACTGTCTCTTATTGTGAAAAATATGTAGTAAAAAATATATATCTACCCGACCACCGGACAGGCTGCTTTGGAAATATCACCGTCCGACTGGAAAAAAGGATCGCCCGGGTGGTTGGGTAGGCGCGACTTTTCTACGCTGGAATTGGTCGTTGAGAAAGAGAAGTTTAGACTTGAAAACTAAGAATTCAGGGTCTAAAATTTGTTTTTAATTATCATCCAAAACTGTGTTCCACAGGAGATATCGCTTGTGTGAGATTTTTGTAAGATTGCCTTTATTTGCTACAACGCCTTTTAGGGTAACTTTTGGTAGAGCTCCTTTTGGATAGTGCATGTTTAATAAATAGCAAATTACATGTTAACGTGATATTTATTTCAAACGGATGGGAAAAATCTGGAAGGTATGAGGTTCTTAAACTTGCATATTCATCACAAACAAATAAGAATGGAATTCATCTTCAAAAGTAAAACGGCTTCACATTTTACATATTTTAGTTATTTCCCTGTCATCTTTACATCTTACATTCACAGGAGAGGTACTTGTTGGAAACGTAGTACGCATAAATAACGACGATACTCCTTTACATGCACATAAGACATATAGTATTCAACATCTAATAGTGACTTTAATGATACGTAGTGAGCTGAATCATTATTCTTTGGCTTGACATATTTTGTTTGACAACATCTACAAGTTTTCGTTGAAATATATAAAAAAGAATACACAATTATCAATAATTTAACCATTCAAAACCAAATCCATACATGTTTAACAATATTCTAATATAAGTTACCCAAGTGATTTTACCAGTATCATCTAGGTTTTTCATGTGAATATAACATTGCTCAGGGTACATGTCATTATAACCATATATAATAGTTTACACCAATATCTGATACAATATCTACTACATTCCACACTACGGTACTGGACACATGGTTACCTAGCTACACATCATCACATATTTGACGTTCAAACAAAATACTATATCTACCACTACAGGCTGTGCAATATTATTGCAATACCAATAAATTGCAATATAGAGTTGTGCAATAAATGTAATACAATACGATTTTCATATCGCAATATATTGCACCAATAAATATTAAGTCACATTTACTTGCTTAACCTATATTAAGAAAATTATTTTGAAGTGCTAGAATGTGTGTTGGACTGTATTACAAGTGATCTCTTTAAAGATCTGAAAGTCATTTTATCAAATTATCATGTTTAAACTGCAAAAAGAACTATAAAAGTTGAATGAAGAGTGCATTTAGCATGTTACAACATCATGGGCACTAGTTAAAATATCTCATTGTCAGAGGCTCTTGCAATATATTGTGGTACGTATTGCAATACATTATAATTCAGCAATATGTATCACAATACAAAAATTGAGGCAATAAACTGCAGCCCTATCCACCACATGTGTACCACTACCTACGTTGAGTCAATTTAACACCAAGATATTACACCAAGATGAATACTTTTGCGTAAAAAAATATGCATTAAAATGAAATAAATTTATCCGAGTGCAATTGTTTTCACAATACCGAAACGTGTTTTTTTGCGCTTGGGGCTTTGTAGCAGCTAGAAGAAAGAAAGAAAAAAATGCCGTTTACAGTAATGCATTTTCTTTTTTGTGCGTAGCTGTTTTACCATGGATCAAAAGAGAAGCTCCGCGCGATGCTCGACGGGAATCGCTGTGTGGAGTCTTTTGGTGCACTTGATTTGTTTCAAACGTCGGTGTAACAGTTAATGGTGACTGGCCAGTCGGGCACACTGGAGGAATCAATGCATCGGGCGACACACTTGAGACGATACTGAAATCGGATCATGTGGCGGATAGCCGGTGGGTGTCCTTGTTCAGCCCTTTAAAAACAAGAACATCCGGGCAAACAAATGACTCCGACTAGGCGGCTGATCAGCTGGCAAGCAAATCAAGTGTACCCAATAATTGATTTGGTTATCTCCCTTTGACTGGCTTTGTTTTCATAGTTCATATCAATCATTATCTTCCAAAAAAGCAAGAATACTGGTTTCAGTGTGTATATTTATAATGAGGTAAATATAATATCTGACTATTATCATATGCCATTGTTTACACTGGCAACCACAAACTCACTATGAAGATGGGCCCTATTATCGTGGGTCTTATCCACAGGAAGTCGATATCATAATGTAGGTAAAACAGGAAAAACAAACCTATTCCCTATATAACATAGAGTAAAGGAGCACGGGCAGTCATGTCTAAGGGTCCATTCAACATTAGGTCAAGAGTTACACTAAGAATTGGTGACATACACAAATGAACGCACGTACTTATCAATTATACATTTCTCCGCAAAACACGGCTAATTTCCAACATATGTCACCCCTAATAGAACTTTAATAGCTGTTCTAACTCGAAAATCGGCCACAAAAACCTCTCAAGTGAATGTTAGTCCGCAGCCTATACCTATTCGAACGATCTGATTCAGGGTCGTTGAGCTGGATCTGTAGTTCACATTTCAAAGCTTCCTCTGATCAGGTGTTGAATTCATACAGTAGTGAAGCAATTTTTTAAATTTCCTGTCGTCTCGCCACGCCGTCGTGTTTTTTTACCTATACTATATTAATAGTTCAGCTCAACAAATATCCTCCAAAATATCTAAAATAAAACTCATATCTATGAGCAATATTTTTCTTGACATGGAAAGGATTGTCTGTGTCGTGTATTTCAACAGAAGCGTCCCTATTACCCTATTAAATTTCAATGATATATGTATATTAATGAGCTACTGACATAAGTAATAATATCATCAGAAATAAAAGAAAACTATTCGTCAATGTTATTGTATCATTAAATTGTTCTTTTTGCAAAACTAAACAATATTATTGCATAAAAGTGTAATGTCCAGGTTTTATTGAAAAGACATTTTTTATAGGTAAGCTTGGATAATGTATCAGAAAAAGGCTAAGATTTCACAATTATAGGTTTTTATAATGTTTTAGTTCTGTTGGTTCTGAATTATCTGAACATTGTTTACAATTACGTTCCAACAAAATGATGAAAAATATTATCCATTGTCCATTTGTTAACTTTTAACATTCCACTGAAATATGGCAGGTACGTAAATTTTCCAGGTTTATTCCTTATTTGAAGAGTAAGTTGTGGGAAGCAGTGAGCACCAGTGAATCCATCAATGCCTCTTCCTTTTACACATTTCTGATTGATTAGTATCCAACTATTTACAAACAAAAGTTAGAACCCATTGGACAATATTTTTAAAAAATCAGAATGGTTTTCTTCACTGAGACAAATGCAGTAAATTTTTAAAATGTGTATTACACTGTAGACTTCAAATCACTACAAATGTGAGAAATTAGTACTTTATGTTTCATAAGAATTATTTTTTTAGATGATGCTGCATTTTGTTTATTCATACCGCCCGTAAACTTTTCGCTTTTTCAACTTCTTCTCCAATACTACTGGGTCTAGGGAGGTGAAATTTTTGTATACAGACTCCTTGGGCAATGGGGAGTCTAAATTGTAGATTTGGTGATCCAGTGACCCCAAATAAGGGCCTCACAGGCCATAACCTAAAAACCTATTTTCATCTTCTTCTCCAGAATGAAAAGACCTAGAAGACTGAAATGTTGTGTACAGACTCTTTAGCCAATGGAGATTCTAAATTGTAAATTTGGTGACCCTGTGGCCCCAAATAAGGGCCTCACAGGCCATGGCCTAAAATCGTATTTTCATCTTTTTCTCCAGAACGAAAAGACCTAGAAGACTGTCATGTTGTGTAAAGAGTCTTTAGCCAATGGAGATTCTAAATTGTAGATTTGGTGACCCTGTGACCCCAAATAAGGGCCTAACAGGCCATTACCTAAAATCCTGTTTTCATCTTTTTCTCCAGAACAAAAAGACCTAGAAGGCTGTAATATTGTGTGCAAACTCTTTAGCCAATGGGGATTCTAACTTGTAAATTTGGTGACCCTGTGACCCCAAATATGAGCCACAGCCTAAAAAACCTTTGAAATTGAATTTTGAACTGATATTTTATGGTACTTCAATCACTATTTAGTTCATCCCTAATAAAATACCTGAGGTATCTTTTAGATATGTGAGTCCTAACCTGGGTTTGAGAAATGCAGAATTGAGAAATAAAGCAACTTCGCAGTTAATCTTATTTAGTAGGAATGTGAAATATATGTCGAAGATCAAGTCTCCATTATGGACATGTTTGTTAAATTGATGTAATCAATCTAAAATGAGAACTATTGAATAGCTTTTGAACTGAATATTGTGGATATTGTAAAAAAAGGCCCTCACAGGTGAAAACATAAAAATCTATTTTCATCTTCTTCTCCAGAACAAACTAGAAGGAATATTGTGTTCAGAATGTTTAAATGTTTGGATGAAAAGGCTTAGAACCGTTAAAATTGTACAGAGATAATTTAGCCAAGGTGATTCTAAATTGTACTATGTACCATGAGATTCATCACATTGCCTGTTCTCTTTAAGCCTTATACAGATCAGTGCTGCCAGTGTTTAGTGCAAGGCAGAGGCTATTACATAATTTGGCTGTAAAAGCACAACTGGCTTGTAACCAGAGCCAAGGGGTCAGCATATTGCATAATCTCCTGTGTGTTGACCTTGCTGAGTGCTCTCTCTCAATTTCAAGACTAAGATTTGTCAGGGCTAGGGATAGTGCATTATATTGAGACAATATATTTCTGTCTTCATCATCAAACAATATAAAACCTGATGAGCTACAGAGCACATGGCTCTATTTTTGTATGGTGACATGGTGGGAAGAAACTTTTAAAATTTTACTCAGTGCTCAGCTTTAAATTTGGCTCCCAAGGTCCTGAATAATTCAACAAATATTAAACAAATTATGAAGATATTATTTGTTGCTTATAACTCAGGCCTTCTTTAGTGTAAGTTTTTGTTTAATATCCTAATAGTAATCAATATTCATGCTTTTGTAGGACGTTCTATGATTGGGTATTATTGATTTCGAGAAGGTCATGGTCTTATGCATGCATTCATATTAAGAATACCCTATTGCTAGACCCCAATCGCAAGGACATTCTATTTTTTTCCCAAGCAAAAATGTTGTCAGTATAGGGTAATGTCCGAGTAACTCTTCATTCCTTAAAAATAATGGAGCCGAGACCCATTATTTTTAAGGAATGGAGAGTTACGAAAATATTACCCTACTTAAATTACACTCAAAGTATTGCTCTTATCAAAATTTCTTAAAAAAGTTTAAAAAAATTAAATTTCTACCTAAAATATATGATGTGATGTGCAACTCTCCATTTCATGAAAATAATGGAGTGAAAGAACAATAGGATGATGTCACAAGTGTAATTTAACATCCATGATTGACTTACAATGTTAACACCTGGTAAATTGCACTACTCATAATTAATTGTTGGATTTAAACTTCATTGTAGATGACTGGTCATGAAGATTCCTGGCAGAGAATCAAGTGACGGTCAATGACACTGAACAACTGTGATGTGATGGCACCACAAGGTGACTATACAAGTTAGTAAAGTGGTGAATCAGAATGGTGATCAACTAATGAGGTTTGGATGAGATGCTGGGATACCAAGTCATGTGAAACAAATAATTTCTGGATAGTCATATCAGAGTCCCCTCGATAAATCAGTGTCCCTGAAGAAGCAATCAGAGTTGTTGATTCTAAGAAAGAAATATTTGAGTGAACTATATCAAGATAGGACATTTCCACAAGCCAAAATATTGAAATGTCACATGACAATATGCATGCTGGGAATCTGAGTCTAAATGAAAAACCATGTTCAACTTCAAGTTTAAAAAAGCACAGAGACATTCATATCAGAAAAAAACTGTACAAATGTGGTCAATGTTATAAAACCTATTTATCATCCTCCTCCCTGCAGAAGCATAAGAGAATACATACTGGTTTAAGACCAATCAAGTGTACTGTGTGTAATAAAACATTTACAGAGTTATCCTATTTGACCAAACACATGAGGCTACACACAGGAATTAAACCATTTTGTACATGTAGTGTGTGTAACAAAACATTTACACAACCATGTATTCTGAAAGTCCACATGAGAAGTCACACTGGAGTGAAACCATACAAGTGTAATGAATGTTCGAAAGCATGTTCTTTATTAAGTAATCTGAAGATTCACATGAGAATCCACTCCGGTGAAAGACCCTACAAGTGTGACGAGTGTGATAAAGCATTTAAACAACCTTACCATCTGCTTACACATACAAGAATTCATACTGGAGAAAGACCATACGAGTGTAGTGAATGTGGAAACACATTTACGACATCATATGGGTTGAAGTCACACATGAAAGTTCATATGACTGAGACCCCCTACGAGTGTAGCGAGTGTGGTAAACGATATAAGGTAGAGAAAGATCTCAGAAGACATAAGAAACTTCATTCAGGGATAAAACCATACAAGTGTACAGAGTGTCCAAAAACATTTACAAATGCATATACCCTGGGAAAACACCAGAAGTCTCACTCTGACGAGAGACCCTACACATGTAGCGTGTGTGATAGAGCCTACAAGTCAGCAAGCTCTCTTCGCTCACACATGAAGAATCACACAGGGGAGCGGCCATACCAGTGCAGTGAGTGTGGCAAAACATTTATGGAATCATGGCACCTCAGGTCTCACATGAAAGTTCATATTGGAGGGAAACCGTTCAGCTGTAGCGAGTGTGGTGGATTATTTACTCAGGAAAATGCCCTGAAGATCCACATGAGGATACACACTGGGGAGAAACCATACAAATGTGACGAGTGTGGTGAAGCATTTAGACAATTTGGTGCTCTGCAAAATCACAAAAGAAAGCATACTGGAGAAACTCCCTTCAGGTGCCTTGAATGTGACCAGATATTTGCGAGTTCTAACAACCTCAAGAATCACATGCTAATTCATACTGGAGAAAGACCATTCAAGTGTACTATGTGTGATCAAACATTCACCCGGTCAGATTATGTGAAGTCACACATTAAAATGGTCCATACTGGAGATGTACCCTTCAAGTGTAGTGAATGTAATAAACCATTCACACTTCTTTCTCGACTAAAGAAACACATGAGGATGCACACCAAAGAAAAGCCTCACAAGTGTAGTGAGTGTGATAAAGCATTTGCATGTACAAGTAGCAGAAGCAAACATGTGAAGGTAGTCCATAATGGAGAACGACCATTTATGTGCAGTGAGTGTGGTAATAGGTTTACACAATCATCTCACCTGCGCTCACATATGAGAATTCATACTGGAGAGAGGCCGCATCTGTGCATTAAATGTGGTAAAACGTTTCCAGGATTATACAACCTGAAGTCACATATGACAACCCACAGCAAAGAGAGACCATTTAAGTGTAGTGAATGTGGTAAAACATATGCAACATCTCACATTTTGTATCACCACAAGAAAACTCATACAGAAGAGAGACCGTTTAAGTGCAGTGAATGCGGATATTCATTTAAAGATAAAAATGTCCTAAAACAGCACATGATGATTCATACCGGAGAGAAACCGCACAAGTGTAGTATATGTTTTAAGGCTTTTATACGATCAAGTGACTTGCAAAGACATATGAATGTTCACAAAAAAACAAAAAACATTGCCAAATTAGAATAAGTTTTAAAACCCTCAAAGTGAATATCAATATAAAAAAGAGGTCAAAGTATGCATCATTGACGTCACCCTCAAGTTTTTGTTGTCACATGTGAAAGACAGGTTGCCAAATGAAAATCCTTCATCCCCCCAGGAGTTTGATTATGGAGGAGGTCTTCAGACCATTTGCCACACTTTTGTAGTCTCGCTGGTCTGTATTCCTTTATTATGTCCTCCGCAAAGCTTTGTTTTAAAAAAGCTTTAAAATGAGCCCAATTTCTTTTGTAGCACTATAAATAGAGAAATGAATAGAAAATAGAGACATTTTATTTATTATTTGCTGGTTTATCTTCACAGTGACAGCCAAGAAGTGTATATTTGCTTTTGATTGTGTATTGAGTACATGTGCAGAGATCTGTGTTGTATTATAAGAATAATCAACGAGTTGCAAGGAATAACGGATTATCTGTCCCGAATTAATTATTGTGATAAAATCCCAGCTTTAGCGAGGAGTTTGACATAATAATTCACAAGGGACAGATAATTCGTAATTCCGAGCACCGAGTTGGTTATTCTTTTTCTTACCCAATATCATTTTAATGCGTAAAAATAGAAAAACAAGGCGCCAATTCATGAACTTTGATTAGACTGTAAAATACAAATTGTAGTCATACGCAATTAATAAACTCTTTCACACATTCAAGATGCGCATATCTAAATAGTTTGTAACTTGCGTTCTTTTTCAGAAAGATTCTAAAGTAACTGTTGAATTTCATTCCAAAAATTCGTTTTATTGACATAGTGAACAAATTGTTTATATCATACACAATGTCGCAGAATGAAAGAAAATTAGTGAAAACGTGAACTAACAATCGCAATGATGGAATGCAAGATAGGAGTGTAATTGCATCACCAAATGACGTCACAAAGCCATGACGTCACGGCAGTGCAGCCAGGGACTGTTGCATGCTGCTTCGCCATGCAAGTTTAGTACTGTAAACACAGTTTTGGAAACATAGGTTGAACATGATTTTCTTTTTTATATGTTTTACTGACGTGTGACTTCAAATAGCTGTGCTCAAATTGTTAAACTATGTGTAATATAGTAAAATGTTCATTCGGTTTTGGTCAGGTCATTGTAAATAATTTTTTCACTTATAAGTAGGATTCACCAATAAGATATACTTAATGAGAAGAGATTTGTATTGTTCTCTCCAAATTTTATACTATTTTATTTGCTTTGGGGAATATGTTTATTCGATTTTTATTGGAGGGATCACCTTTTATCTTTACAGGAATTGTGATCCTTCGACAAGACATTTTATCAAAATTTAGTGGCAAGTCATGTGTTTGATATGCACTCACAATTTCAAGACTGATTTTTCAGGGCTAGGGGTTGTGGATTATATTGAGAAAAATCTATTTTTGTCTTAAACATTAGACAATAAAAACCTGATGAGCTACAGAGGCCATGACTCTATTTTTGCACATTCCATTTGAAGCTTTTTGACATAATAACAATGCATTTCATCAGAAATTGTGTTCTGTTCACATTTTCGACCTTTGCCCCTAAACTTAAATCTTGCACCTCTAGTTTCTATTCATTCCATGGATTTAAGACTTTTTGACATGCAACAATTAACAATGCATTACATCAGAAATTTAGTTTCGTTGGTGGCCCTTAAGGCCAGAAGGGATTTAAGCCTTCCAAATGTTTCACATTTTCGACTTCTTTAAAGAACTGTTTGCCCCTAGCTTAAACCTTGCACCTTTAGTTTCTATTTATTCCATTTTCAGACTCATATACCCTTTTTACCACTGTGATAAAATCTCCAGTGCAATCATATTGGCCTGGTTATCCATTTCAAACCAGCCCTATTTGTAAGTCATTCAATATTATTAAATTGTATTGTGAATGGTTAGATGTTCTTTTAATGGATATATTTTAATCTGACAGACATCAATAATAAACTTGAAAATAGATATTTATGGAAAACATTGTTGTTTTGTCTGTCCTATGCACGAGTGATATGAATATGATGATATATTCATGTGCATTCCCTGGGTAATAAAACACAATATAGTGGTTGTGAGCTGTTGCTAATTACTCTGCTGTGCTGACACTTCCCACATTTAAACTTACTAACATAAGTCCTTGGCGGGTTTGACGATCCACTTATTTTTTTTATCATTATAACAAAACATTACCATGTAAAATAAAAAGATAAAGTTAATCAGTGGTATTTGTTTCAATTAAAAGACATTGTCCTATTCGTGTTTGAACGGCAAGTCGAGGCGAGTAGACTAAACCGCTGCGCCAAAAAAATCAATCTTCAGAGAAGTGATCTGAATACAGAGGTGAGGCTGGCGTTGGTTGCGCTGCCAAAACACTCTCTTTGCTCAAATAAAATCGGTCCAATTGGCATGAAGCGAGACATGTAAACTTGTAAAGTGAAACTTGATAACCAGGATTACTCAACAATATACAGCAGAACAGCGGTGTGGCATTGTTGCAAAGTGTAGACAAATCGACTGAACTGTTCCCCAGTGTTTGCCATAATAAATAGTAAGCGGATGTTTACATCCAATCACTCCACGTACGTCACTTCCGCTTACCATCCAACCCTCTAAGCCCCGCCCCATTTTTCGTTTGTCGCTGGCCGGTGAATAGCAGATGATATTTATGCAATGTTAAAGTCGCTCTAGTATAATATAGGAACAACATATTCCTTTAGTTGTGGGTCTCATTTTTCACAAATAGTCTGATGAACCAATTGCATATAAGAATTCAATAGAAAATCATATATTTCGGCTTAGCTAAGAGATCATATCGGTATTCCGTTCTCCCTATCGTTTCCACTACATTACCGCTATGGAGCAGTCCCATAGGCCCCAATGGAGGAAATCTTTAGTCGCACTTTCGCGCACTTGTTACGACTTTCGCGCATGAACAAACCATTGAAATATCTTTATTGGATTAATAGCTATCCGTCTGCCCCATTTTCGCTCGTCAAATCAAAGGAAATATATTTTTTCTAAGTCATCAAACATCGCAGTCGATGCTTGGATAAGCGCGTCGCCATTTTGAATCACGTGATACCGGGGATTCCCTTCTTAAAATAGATCCTCTCGCGTGATGCACCCGTTCTACAATGATCGAAATTGATCTAGATCTAATTAAACTGTGATTAACTTATGCTTTATAGAGTCCAGCTTCCTTCGTGTAAATTATATTGTTCACAGCTAACTCCAATTTAATATTGTACTTGTAAAAAAAGGCTCAGTATGAAATAATCTATTTTTTACAGATATCATGACTGATAATAACTGACATGTTAAGATCTGATAAGCAATGGACAATTTACAGAAGTAAGTCTTCAGATTCTGAAATCATACGGGTATCAAATTCATTGTTAAATTTTATGTCACATAAAGTAGTTATGCAAAACGTTGACGTTTGGAAATAAATGTAAATAGTTAATTTTTAGTTTTGACACTATTTGTTAATTGATGAGAGAGAAAGCTAATGTAAAGATAACATGTGCGTATTTAATAGATTAACACCATGCCGTAATCCATAATTTCAAAATATTTCAATCGTCTCGCGTTATAACAGATACAGAATTTTCATGTACTCATATTAAAGTTTCCAAAATAATTTAGTTTGGTAACAGTATTTTGGAAATTATGTGTTGTTATGAAAATCGAAAACTCCATTAGTTCCAACATAAAAAGGTTAATTACTAGTAATCGTATTTTAGTTGAGAATTTAGTCATAGACTATAAGAGTAAAGGTCAAACAGGAGATGCAACGTCTATGTAATCGTTCACCAAATTTAAGTATGCATTACTGATTGCAAAGTACAACAGTACTGTTCTGATGAGATCGCGATCGATTTAGATTTGACTTGCATGTACAAAGTTCAGACTTGTCGATGATGCCGTTATCAAATTTTTTATTTTTTTTTAAATCTGGAAAAGGTGCAGAAGACAAGACTACATACGTTTTACTTTTTCAATTATAAGTCTTCATAAGCTTTAAATACATAAATGAACTAACATTTGTATATTTGAACTTCATCTGAGGAAAGACAACGGGCTCATTCTCAACATATTGCGTTTCCCTTTAACTACGAACACGATGAAAATATTATTTTGAAAAGTCTGCAGGATATATGCGTCTTGTTATGATCAAATCTCCCAACCGAACTCTTGTAAATCACTGTTATTATGGTATGTTACTTGGGTAAGTTGGATATATTAAACAATTGGAATATCTAACATCAGATACATCTATATGTCAAATACGTCTGAAATACGTTCATCATTTTATGAATCAATAGCAAAGTTATAACAAATATGTCTTCCTCTATATATTACTTACCATAATACACAGGGGGTCAACATTGCACGGGATAAATGATAATATTATCTGTGAAAAGCACATGTGAATCGACTGCCTGTATGCGCTATGTATAAATATATTGTTATTATTATCAAACTATTTCTAAAAATCCACAAGAAAAGGAAAGGGCATTTACTCTGGATACCTCTTGAATAATGCGATAATCATATGAAATAGTTTCAACATACTATGACTAGCCGTCGTTATCAACAATTAACAATCTACTAGGATATTTTCATTATGAATTTGACGAGGTTTGTTTAAAGGGGTCGTGTTTATTTTTGTCTTACAAAAGATTGTTCCAGACATTACGGAGTTCACTCTTGTTTGTCGATCCCATCACTTTTCGAGTTAATAAATACTTTTAAACCATAAGTATGACTTCACATTGTTAGTGCGTTTAGTTATTAGTTTAAGTCCTTAGCGTCATTTCTGATAATATAAGAATTTTTATTCTTCTGTTGAAGTTATCACATAAAGACGTGAAACAAAGTCTGAGAAAACAAGCAATTTAGTAAATATATAAGAGGTGATAACTTGATAAATTGTGGTTTCAAATCGCTTTCTTTTAAAGCAGGTAATATTAATCTCCAAATTAAATTACATAGAACGTCCACCATAACAAATTATTTACTTGAATATTTTGCTTTCTTATGTGTGTGATACATTTATTGTAGATTTTTTATTTTGGAGGTACACATACAAACAAAGTTATATAAAGAGCATAGAGCTGAACAAATAACAACCATGTTTAGGGGTTGAAAATGAACCATCAAAACAAATGCCATTGTATCTTTTAAAAAGAGAACTTTTTTAGGATACCTCTAATACCTTATAACACAATTTCCGTTAATTTCGTAGTCATAATTCAATAACACAAATGTATAATATACACATATATTTTATAGAATAAATTGATTTTTGTATGTATTTGTATTTTATGAATATATGATTATTGTTTTCCAATTTTCCAATTTTCAGCATATTGAGTCAAAACGATTACATATTTATTTTATTTTACTCGCCAGTTAAATAATACATTCGTAAGTCAAACAAATCCGTGTAATCAACGGTAGAATAATTTACCGACCAGGGTAGTTTTATATTCTCTTGTCAAACGTGAATCCGCTTGGTGCATCACGCGAGTGGATCTATTTTAAGAAGGGAATCCCCGGTATCACGTGATTCAAAATGGCGATGCGCTTATCGAAGCATCTACTGCGATGTTTGATGACTTAGAAAAAATATATTTCCTTTGATTTGACGAGCGAAAATGGGGCAGACGGATAGCTATTAATCCAATAAAGACATTTCAATGGTTTGTTCATGCGCGAAAGTCGTAACAAGTGCGCGAAAGTGCGACAAAGGATTTCCTCCATTGGGGCCTATGGGACTGCTCCATAGCTCTGACGTCTGTCAGAGCTATGTACCTTACCTTAGCTATGATTATTGTTGTCAAACCAGAGCATGATATCTTGGAACTAATAGTATCATACTAAATTCACCGAATTATACACCTAAAATTACAAAATACTCCAAAAAATATCTACACTTAACATGAACGAAGAAGACAGCTCTGCACCTTGGGAACATGCCTACCATATATAGTACATTCCACTTTGGGAACATTATTATCACAACACAGTACATACGACCTTGCGAAGATTCTTACCACATAAACATAATGTACATACGACTTTGGGAACATTCTTACCACAACAGGTTTCATACGACCTTTGGAACATTCTTACAACATGTGTCTTACTTGACTCAATATTAGCGCGACCGGGTACATGCCAAATAAGTTCCCATCACTTGAATGTGATGTCATCCAACTGTAATCATATTTATTTGTTGAGACAAAGCTAATAGATTCAATTGAAGCGTCAGTAAAATGACCAAACCAAGACGGATGTACAACACGATTGAATCTTGCGTTGCACTGCCAGTGGTGTTCAAAAAGAACTTCCGATATATAGGATATAGAACGGTATGAGATCGTATGCCGTGTAGGCCTTATATCAAATAATAGACCTACAACCCTATGTAAATGCAGATGCTCGATATAAGGTTGAAAATAATGCGTTTTCTGGAGCTCTTTTTTTCAGTTACACATATTGACATTGTATTCTTTTATTGTTCTTTTTAAAGAATAAAGGTCAATCTTGGTTTGGGCAAACTTTAAAAAATCAGCAGGGCACTGCAATTTAAGTTATATACATATGCAACTACGAACTCCCCACAGTGTTCTTACGTATCTTAAAGGTACATCAACTCACCATGTGAGCTGTTTACAATACAAACAAATTCACTCAGCTTGCATATTCTTCCCCAATCGCCTAATATATCATAATTACTAATTTCCAATTAAAATCGAGTAACATCATTTTGCATGTGCAGAAACCGAAACTGCATGTTCCATTTACTTGCACAGTAGTTTATGACCTATTCAATATTATCAACCAAAAGTTGTTATTTTGTCTGTTTTAAATAAGATTCCAAAATTACATTTGACTTAATGGCGCGCGCCACACGCGGTGCATTGTCCGGTTTTCGATCAGAAATCACTACTTTTACCTTCATATCGTCAATATACTAAGTCGACTATCATAAAAATGGTTGTTTTCGGTAACAGTCGGTACTTCTCGATAAAGTAACACCATTTATAACGTTTGGAATATATGTGACCTCCAACAAAACAATGGATGGACCTTTTATGTGATCTTCAAAGGGAGGTAATATATAGGAAACAACAGTGATGAATTACATATTCAAGTGTGTCTTTATTTGTAGGGGATTATATCTCTGGCCTCAAAGATAGGTCAGAGTGGTAAGGACCTTAAGACTTTTTTCATCTTCTCCATTTAAAGTGCTTCCTATTGTGTTGTACCTCCCACCTAGAAGTTGACATTTTGAATTAGTTAATGTATATAAAGCCTGATGAGCTACAGAGCCAGTGGCTCTATTTTTAAACGTCTATAATTTCATATTTCATTTATTAAAAAGACTTGTAAAATTGTGAATAACATAAACCTCTATCAGAACAGGATACGAACTTGCTCGATTTCCCCCCCCTCCATTGAACGAGTTCACAGATACACTATTTTGTATGTTTTATTCCTCTGAACAGTGTCAATTCACTGTAAGGGAAATTATGTTTGCTTATGTATTCCACTTAGAAATTGGCCTCAAAGATCTTACTGGCGTTTATGTTTCATAATGTTTCAATTTCAACCCTACACATTTTAGATATTTCTTCACAATTTCTCTGATTTGCAACTGAGCGTGTTATCGGATATTTAAATTTTCCAGCAGCTGATCCATGATTTCGTTTGATTGTGGACCCCTCCTAGCTCCATCTGAACCCGCCAGTAGCTCCTTGCTAATATAATTGTGATTCTTTATTTGAGGAACAATAACAGATACCTGTCATGACATAGTATTTTAATTAGTCATCTCTTACCGTTTAGTCCTTCATAATCTGATGTAACAGTGTTATAACGAGACGATAAGATGTTTTCATAAGTTATGCCATGTTGACAGAAATATTCAACTCTGTTATCAGTTGTTTCAAGTTAAGATACCTAATATAGTTTAAGTTTATCGGAAACACTCTTCCGTTATCGCCCAGTGACACCAGAACACATTGATGGGGATATTGCAGGGTGAATCATGCTATATGACAGATATCGGCCAGTGGGCGGCAAGCTGGGGGATATAGCGCACATCGAGGATACAGCTTATAAACATAGCTCGCACATCGCAGATACACTGCATACACACTGGCAACCACAGCAGTCGGTGGAGTACCGAGACCACGTGACTCGAAACATGGAAGAATGGGAGATGCACATAACTTGCTGGATGTAGAGAAGGTGAAAGGTAAGAGAGAGCTCAGTAGTTGACGATACGTATTGTGTACATTGGTAAATCATAGTTTATACTGTGCGATGATACCGTATGGTCAACTGTCATTTAACAGGAAATGTTAACTCACTATTGTATATAGTGGTGAGATGTACATGTATGTAAAATCGGCAACTGTGTGTGTGTGTGTTTGTGTGAGAGAGAGAGAGAGAGAGAGAGAGAGAGAGAGAGAGAGAGAGAGAGAGAGAGAGAGAGAGAGAGAGAGAGAGAGAGAACAATATAATACACGTACACTGAGAGAGTACGTTGTTATAATAGTGGGAGTACGTACGTTACCAGTTTCTAATAGCTGTACTCGTGGGTAGAGAGTGAGACATGCAGTATTTTAGAACAATACAAATAAACCAGGTAGTGACTGTAAAGCTACATTAATCTGGTAGGTACATCACTGTAGGTGTGGTCGGACACTTAACACTCATCCTAATATACATGTTTAACTACACAGTATGGTAAATGTGGACGATGAATATTAATTTTCCTCATTGAACATATATAAAGTGCCGGTATATAGCTATCGGCTAAAACACATGTATGCAAATGTCTATATATAGTACTGCGTCGTAGCCGATGTTGGTTAGGATCCCCCAAGGAAGGGAATCTGAATGTCAGTTTAATAAGTTTAATGGGAAACATGACATTTAATAGTTGAAAGCATATGTAAAAAAATGTATATCAGTATTCAATATTGTAGTACATTGAACATGAATAATATATACAGCTATATACATATATGTTTACAATAGGACTGCTTAAGTGTGAGTTGTTTGCATTCAACAAGGAATCCGAATAACGGTTTAATAACGGAAGTTGTCGGATCCAGGATGTCAAAAAGTTGTGGATTGTGTAGAGTCGGTTTTTAGTTCGTTATCACCCCGCTTGTATATAACATCGTGGGATATTGTATCGCCCTGTCCGTCTGTCTGTCCGTAATCATTTCGTTTCCGGAGCAAAACTGTTCATGATGTCTTTCTGAAACTTTGCATGCGTTTTACTCACTAACTGAAGTGGTGCCTTTTGGTTTATTCAGATTTTAGAAAGTTTTATTTGTTTTCGTTTCTATAGGAATCCGTTGACTTATGTGGGGCCAACAGATATGTTATCTTCTTTACTTTGGCTGTCACCAATTTTGGAGTGTATGCAGGCTCAGTGAAACCTATTTTGATTCTATATAAACGGGCGTATATAAGTTATATGCGTTTATAAGTATTCTAACATTTGTCATAGGGTCCTTTTCAGTATTTAATAAAATAGTGATATTATTTGAGTGTACACTATCCTCTATGATATGACAGTGGCTAATTAAAGTATGAACTAGCACTCTATATAGTCTATCTGAATGTCCATTCTGAATGAAGAGAAAATTAACAAACAGTGAAACAAGTTAAGTCGTGTCACCTCACCTCACCGACCTCACCTCACCTCACCACACCTCATCTCACCACATCTCACTTCACTTCACCTCACCTCACCTCACCTCACCTCACCTCTCCTCACTACACCACACCTCACCTCAAATCACCTCACCTCACCACACCTCATCTCACCACATCTCACTTCACCTCACCTCACCTCACCGATCTCACCTCACCACACCACACCTCATCTCACCACATCTCACTTCACTTCACTTCACCTCTCCTCACCTGACTACACCACACCTCACCTCAAATCACCTCAACTCTCCTCACCTCTCCCCACCTCACTACACCTCACCTCAACACACCTGAAAGGCCTGATGGGCTAATGGCATGGCATGGTGTCCGGCGTCCGTCTGTCCACCCGTCCATCCGTCCATCTGTTCATCCGTCTGTAAACTGTGAGTGTACACTATCTTCTGTGATATGACAGTGGCTAATTAAAGTATGAACTAACACTCTATATAGTCTATCTGAATGTCCATTCTGAATGAAGAGAAAATTAACAAACAGTAGAACAAGTTAAGTCGTGTCACCTCACCTCACCACACCTCATCTCACCACATCTCACTTCACCTCACCTCATCTCACCTCACCTCACCTCTCCTCACTACACCACACCTCACCTCAAATCACCTCACCTCACCACACCTCATCTCACCACATCTCACTTCACCTCACCTCACCTCACCGATCTCACCTCACCACACCACACCTCATCTCACCACATCTCACTTCACTTCACTTCACTTCACCTCTCCTCACCTCACTACACCACACTTCACCTCGAATCACCTCAACTCTCCTCACCTCTCCTCACCTCACCTCACTACAGCTCACCTCACTACAGCTCACCTCACCACACCTGAAAGGCCTGATGGGCTAATGGCATGGCATGGTGTCCGGCGTCCGTCTGTCCACCCGTCCATCCGTCAATCTGTTCATCCGTCTGTAAACTTTTGGCATTTTCGTCTTCTCCAGAATTGTGTGTACATACTCCTTGGCCAATGGGGATTCTAAATTGTAAAATTGGTGACCATGTGACCCCAAATAGGGTGACGGGGGTCACGACCTTAAAAACATATTTTCATCTTCCTCTCTAGTTCCAAAAGGTCCAGAGAGCTGAAAAGTTGTGTGCAGACTCCTTGGCCAATGAGGATTCTAAATGTAGATTTGGTGAACCCATGACCCCAAACAGGGTCACAGGGATCACGACCTTAAAAACCTATTTTCATCTTCTTCTCCAGTACCAAAAGGTCTAGAGAGCTGAAATGTTGTGTGCAGACTCCTTGGCCAATGGGGATTCTAAATTTTAGATTTTGTGACCCAGTTTCTAAATTGTAGATTTGGTAAATGTATTACTTGAGAAAACTTAGATATTCAACCTTAGAAAATAAATCAAGGAAGCTACAGAACCCATGGTTCTATTTCTTATAGACTACACTAATTCAATATACTTTCATAAAATTTTCTTGGAAGCAAATATCGATTGGTTTTTCGATTTGTGACTGATTCAAAAATAAATGTGCGAATATCGTATACATGTTAAAGGGAAAGTATGGGCTACGACGTCCAGCCAGGGTCACCTCAGTGTTGTGTTATTGGTCGTTATATCTTCTAACTATGATATAAGATCTACTATAATTGAAGGATATGTAAGAATAACGAAACCATGTACAAGCTTGTATAGGATCACACAAGACGATGAACACCTATGTTCAAATAATTAACTATTTTATTAGTCTATAATATTAATCTCCAACATATATCCTGCCAATATCCAATAGTTCAATCTTGTCCTCAACAACCTAATCGATTTCTTAATAACTAACAACAAAATCGTATAAAGAATTGATTTCATAAGGTCGTCGTATTCCGGACATTTATATCTGTTAAACAAGCCGTGAAATACCGTACGCTAACCTTGGCATCTGTCAAACGATTTTATTTGGAGAAATTTCAACTTTGAACACAAGAATAAGACTTCTTGCTGAAGAGTAAATCGGAAACAAGCATGTCGTCAGCGTGTATAAAATTCTTCAAGAATCAGTGAATCACATTCCTGCTCGTGTCGCACCGCCCAACCCTCACTTATCGCTTCCCGGAATCCAAGTATCAGTTTCCTTACTGTTCGATGAACCCGGGTGATACGTGAAGTACTTGTGCAACGATAGCAGGAAGAAGATATACACTGTCTTGAAGTCCCCAGAATTTGTTTTAGCGATAGGGCGTCATACATCGTGACATGTTTTGATAACGAAAAGGAGAATCCCTGTTTCGCAATGCTCTGAATCAAAATATTGAAGTCTGGTGTTGTCTCAAAATTTCTTACTTTAGATGTAAGGACGAAATAAGTATTTAAAGTTTATGCTTTGAACTATAGTTGTAATTGATAACAGCAGAATTCCTTACACATAGACCAGGTAGTTTAGCCTTACTTGGAAAATAACACTGAACGTCTCTCAAACCTATGGCCATATTCAAATGTATTTTCTTATTTTAAGTAGTTTACATTTTACATGATTTAATAACTGATATGCCTCACCTTTTTTATTTATAACACAACATCATTTAATACTACTGATAACGAAAAGACGCTCGAGAAACAGTACTTTTCTGTTTCTGTGTATTTCTTTTTATCAAAATTTTACATTTTGTATTATCATATAAATCATGACCGATCACGGAAACTGTCCTTCTCCACGACAGTCTTTTGGCCAGATAAGATGTTGCTTAAATAAACTTTTCCCTCCAATTTCCCGGGAACAGAATAACTCAATGCAACTGCTGTCGGAAGTCCGGGTTCGAATCATGTCAGGAGTGCTGGCAACTTGTTCTATCCCGTAACTTATCTGCTGTAAGTGTTCCGCGTGCAGAAAGGCTTTGGTGTATCACTGAATTACAGTGTAGTACTCCAACCAAAACTCGCCACATTCCAAAACTTTCGGCCTTTCTCTTTTCAATAAGGCAAAACGGGAAAGAGCATCGATTACATTCTATTCCCAGTAACGTTATTTCCTCCCCCTTTACTGAAACGTTCAGCTCTTATTAAAATATCTTAATTGGATGAACAATTTATCTCTGTTTGACAATTTAATGTTGTGGAGCTATTTAACCCGTATGCATTTCAGACACATATCGTATACACTGTATATATGAAAATATGAATGTCGATATTGGCATTTATTTGTTCTCAGAAAAATAATAATACACCTTAATATGGGTTGATATCGTAGTAGATGGAAGGCTGTTGATTTGACGAACTACAGTGATGCAGGCCTTGATTGCAGTACACTGTAAAAAATTACCGTGTTTTTATACGGTATATTGCCTGGCAGCTGGTTGCCAGCAATTTACCGTTTCAAGAATCTGTGGCATCGTAGGTACAGCACAGCCCTGTATATATACGGTAATTTGCTGGCAACCAGCATGGGCCATGTTCAAGAGTGGTTTCAAAGGTTTTAAACCTCTCTTGAACGCGATTGTTCAATGTAGCGCTACGTAGCAAAGCGAGCGAACTTTGAGGTTTTGCACCGTGTCGTTCAGAAGAGAATGAGCGCTACTTGAGCGCTACTTGAGCGCTACTTGAGCGCTACATTGAATGATCTTTGAGCGATGATAAGCGCTCGCTGTTATGGAACGGAGCCCTGGTGTTGTCTTAACGTTACTAGAGAAACAGTAGACAGCTTAAAACGTCTCCTTGTATACTATACATGTGCAGTAGAATGAAGTAATATATAGTTTAGGGATGAAGAAACGTGGTGATTAATTGGAGGAAACGTTTCAATCACTTCCTGTCCTTTTCTGTCGGTTTGAGAAACCTTATTAACGGGAATTTGTCAAGAAGCCGGCCCGTTCTTAAAGGGACAAAAGCACATTTTTTTCAAATTTTATTTTTTCAAATTTCCCATTTATACTGATAGTTTATATGTCACTTGAATTTACTTTAGAGGGTAAAACATCTTATTACACAAACCAATTATCCGTTGTGGTAATAACGGTGTTGCATATAAAGCAAAAATTGCATAGCGGCCATTTTATTGTGAACACATTTTATTATTTCGAATGACAAAAACTATTCCCATGGCTTTACCGAACTATGTACACTCATTTATTAACTTGATTTTCGGAAGGGAGAAGGGTGTTTCACTTTTAGGGACATTATTTTTCAAATATATTTCATCAACTTATTTGAGCGAAAAACGTGCTACTGCCCCTTTAAAGATCAATCATAATGTAGCTGAACAGTATCTTTAAAAAGTTTGAATAATTGGTGTCTGATACCAGGAAGCAGGAAGAGACTAGATTGGGTGAATAAAGAATCAAGCATGTATCGTATTATGATAGTTGAGTGAGGTATGTACATAAAACATGCGAAGTGAGTAGCGTAGAAGGACAGAGTTCGGAGTTTGGCCGTCTGGTCCAGACAGCAGCTGAAGATGCATAGTTGACATTCCAGTCTCTAAACTTCACGCAGCGCCTTGCACAACGTTGTCTTGGACTCTCGTTAAAATACGATTCTTAGAAGATACATTATGCAAATAGGTTGGTACATGAAATTAAAGAAGTGTACGTGGCAAAGGCAAGTCTTTTAAAGTTTAACACCTTTTTCTCATCTGACGAAAGTGGTACTGCTGGGTATACTGGGTGCATGGAATGCAGGCAAGGCATGCAAGACGAAGATTAGAAAACTGACATTACTCAACATAAGAAGGCGTTGGTACATTGAAGGGGAATAAGTGGAACCAAAGCAAGATTGGCAAACCCTGATTGTTCAACATGAGGGAAGTCAGTAATTAGATTTCAGGCATTTCCTTATAATTGTGTAATTTATTAGAAATGTCATTCCCTGCTTTTCAGCTCTCAGCTCAGGTCACACACTCGGCATGTGTTTATAACAAATGGTTATGGTATGTTAACATGGATTCAGATAACACTCTCAATCTCTGCATATAAATGGAATTCAAAGTAAACATAAATATATTGAGGATTTTTTCTAGTAAACACCAGGTTAAACATTTCATATATTTATTTGCTTAAATTCCTTAACTGAAACAAAAACAAAAGAAGGATACATTACAAAGTAATTAACCATAACACACCGCCAGGTAACTTTAATGAGGAGTAATCAACAGGCTCATTAACGCTACAGGTAAACTACATCAAGTGACGTAAGTACGAAATACTTATCTACAGACAGCTGAAAGACTCGCTTACCCTCCCTGACTTACCCTTGACCCGAAACCTAAATGTGAGGGAAGAAGAAAATGATATCCCCACCCTACCAAACTCCAAGTTATACACATATAGGAATAGCAAAACACATTAATTGGCTCCTGCAACTCCTAGCTCCCCCATTTCCCATCACATGATGAATTGAGGCAACGATTTTGTCAAGAAGTACCCCTCTTATTTTTTCACTGTACACTAAAAATCATAGGCCCCGAGGGCGAGGGGGGAATCAGACATACCTCGGCGCTACACATACACACAGAGGTGGATAAACTGACAGACTGACGAACACCTCCCACCCAGATGACCCCTGGATCTGAGGGAGAGAGATGTTGATGGTTTCTCGCCTCCACGTGCACGTGATTACGGGATAGCGAGCAGCGAGGGCTATTTGTGGGTGTCTGGTATGCGCAATAACCGGACATACATACATACATGTACAGTGCTGGTAGTCGTCAACATTCTCTCACAGACTGCCTCTAGTCTCTAATATGTTATAGAAATGATTGACGAACTTGAAACAGTATACAAGACTACAATCATACATTTTTGATATCACGAAGGCGACATTGTATTCGATATTCTTTCATACATTTTATTACAGTTTCTGGTGTTTTAGAAATTATTAGAATAACTTGGAACATAACAGGTACATGTTTTCAGATGTGGATATAGTATGTAGACTGGAGAAATTGGAGAAGCAACTTGTTAGAAACAAATGTGAAAGGCCGTCTTCGATCATCTTTCACGGACCAGCTAAATTTTCTAAATTGTTGTAGAAATTATAAAGGACATTTACAAGACAAGCATACTGATAACATAATTACATCCTGAATCAATTTCCCGCAGACAAAGTGTCAGTCTCTAAATCCTCCAGCAACCTCCACTTAACATTACATTAAGCAGTCTGAAAAAGAGTTGAGGTAAATATTATTTTGACGACGACGAGACGTTCTTCTCCAGTCAGATACTTGAAGAATTCTTCAGCAGAACGAGGTAAAGCCAGGCTATTTATACGCCGGTGTGTTTAACACGTGCTCCTACAAGATAGCGTAACTTATTAAGTACCGCGAAGGCTTTTATGTCGTGTGTATATCAGAATACAGAGGTAAAACATGCATTGCAGTTTATGTGTTTACTTTTGCATCACCACTTGTTGACACTGGACCAATTGTATATACATTAGTTTAGACATCATTTAAACGTTACGGTATTTGGGTATAATTGGTCGTATAACATCTTAACTGGAATCGTTTTTCTTGAAAACCTAGATATACATTTGATTAGGAGCTTAGTATAAGGAACAACACATATGGTTACAATAACTAAGATGTATGTTGTTATTTCTCACATTTCAACCTGATGAAGGAGTAAGTATATATGTTTTTTGCACATTAAAGAAGTTGTTATCCAGAAAATATAATACGTAGTTGATCAACTTCTTCATTTCCTGACTCGTACTCCGCATATATCTACATAAAACATATGGATCAAGTAGGACAGAACATATACCAGTATATACAGATTTAGTCCATTTCCTACAGAGTAACGTTGGAAGAACTGACCTGAGTTTTCTCTGTGAGGTGAGAATGAGAAATGACTGTGGTACAACTAATTGTAACTTTCATAATGTATCGCACTCATAACATTACATTTTCTCTTTTCGTTATACAATTGTACAGGGTTCTGTGTCGGTGCAACTTTCTAGTGGATATATTTACACTGCGTATCGTATAATGTTAGCAGAACGTTGCAAACTGAGATCATAGTATTAGTTTTACATGAACTCTGTTTACAAATGCTTTAATTCACACTGAATATTGGTTTGACAGATTTCTCATATGACTAAAATGGTGTGTGATAGCGGCTACAATAAATCCTATTTACTAAATGTTCAGGATTTAGTTTTGAGTTCTTTATGATATGTTATTGTTATCAGCATTAATTAGTGTAGACGAATACGATGTACTCTAATCACAAGAACATATATATATATATATATATATATATATATATATATATATATATATATATATATATATATTTATATATATATATTATAAACTTTACATTTTCAAAGTTGTTCTTTATAATAAGTAAAGTTATCATCGACTTATCTAAATGTGTAATTACAACGATTTTTTTATTGTCTAAAATGAAAATAATGGACTATTTTTCTCTTTATTGATTGCATGATCTTACATGAAACATATACGATAATTTCATAACAATTTTACCTATTTAATCTCTTCAAAGGATATACAGTCGTCACCAATCATCTCGTCAAGTGCCAGCGTTAAATGCCAGACTACGTGTCAGTTCCACAAAATATATATATATATTTGACCTTTTGACCCTGTGGTTGTTATGTAACTGTCTGGCCCTCCCTCTCGGTTCGGGATGTGTAAGTCAGTCTGTAATGTACGAACTTGTTACCACGAGTTAAACTTTGTACTGTTTAAATTGATATCCTGGAGTGTGCATTCTTCAATCAACGCCTTTAATTGTGCGTTGCATAATCCTCGTTGGTGTAGGCCTATATATATATGTCTGTGCAGGCGCCATGACACTTCACCGATTTGAGTTTGGACTTGGTTATCTTTTCCAATGCGGAATATGTTGTTGAAGATTGAAACTGATTTTTAAAAGTTACACAGGGTGTGGTCGACTTTATGACAATCCTTCAAATGAGGTTACAATATTTCCAAAAGGTATTTTATTACGTTGATTTACAATTTTCAATATGACATGTTGCGGTGCGTGACGAACAATGAAAGTAAATTAGAGTTATTTAAAATTAAGTAATATTGAACGTGGTATATTTGATTTGAGCAATATTGAACTTGGGCTAGACTTTGGATTTGCTGGAGTAATATTTCAGGTAATCGATTGAAGATCTAGTGTGTTAAACTTTGACTGTAATGTTACTTCTATACTTTCAACATGACACCTAGGAAGCTGCCATGATGCCGAGTATATGCGGCGAATTCCACCAATGAATAGATCTTTTCTGACTTATTCTTTGAGATTCTTAGTGTTTATATTATAGGATAGCCCAGATGACACAAACCACGATGGCCCATTCATTTGATCTGTTGTCGAGAGTATAGCCTACGAAAATAACACTGTACATCTCATTTCTGACCATATAACAGTGTATATGATATACATCCTGTTTACTGACATATGGTATTCCAGCATGCAGTTGTCTCTCAGTGTAACAATTAAGTCTCACTTAACACAGCGAGGTACGTTGATTTATCTTAATTTAACGAAATTGACGGGGAACCGAAACAATAGTAGAATATGGATGTGATTTAACGGAGAAGCGGTTGCTTAATATACTTTCTGTAATATCTTTTTTTTAATATATTTCTCTCACAGACTGAACAACACTGAAGGACTTCATGGCTTGTGAAACTCAGATAGGAGAGTTCGACGTCAAGACGTCATCCCTTGACTGGCAACACGATTGTCTCCCTTTGATTCCACAGTCACCATCAGATCGGCGGAACAAACCACCAAAATCGAACCCAAGGCGAAAATCCAAAGAGCGTTTTTCTGATACAAAAATTAAAGTCAAAACTCAGAAATGGAGTTTCGGTAAAAATGAAAACGGGGAATCAGACGAAGAGCAGTTACTAACGGATAGGTCACGTGACGATCTGATTGATCTTCAGACCGAGAAGGAAGGAAAAGACGAGAAATCTAGATCAAGGAAGGACTACTCTGATGATTTTGAGAAAACTCTTCAAATAAGGAAGTTAAAGAAATCAGATGACTCCAGATCAGGTTCAGACGAAGAACCCTTAATCAGGGGAGTAGTTCAAGGGAAACTGAGTCAGATAGACGGGTCACGTGACACGGATTCTGAGGCGGGAACTCGAAACCAACTAAGCGATGAGGACCAGGAAGGTAGGCCTATAACATTTATATGATAATTAAGTGTGGGGAGAGGAGGACGGATGACTCGATTTATAATTAGGCTATGTAGGAAGGTAGGACTTGAGTAACCTCAGTGTGGAGGAAACGTAGGTAGTCGTGGTGTTGTAGGCCGTGTGTTCTTGATTGAAGATGTATTTCAGTGGCATGTGTAAAGGGGTTGTGTGGAACGGTTGGTACATATTTAAATTGTATACATATTCCACGTAGGTAAACGTATGTATACATGTAAGCACCATTGTGTAGCAAGACATATGTCTGACATGTAACCCGTGACTCGTATATCAGTGAACTAATCATACATGTATGTCGTAAAGGGTATATTTTACAACTAAACACTTGCTTAGGTTCACATTATACATATAACGAAGTCTATCTGGAAATTCAAGACTACCTTCAGTGTGCATGGTCATACATTATTATAGAACTCGTATAAACCTAACCATTACCATTCATCTTTGGTTCTCTTTTTCCAGATACTGTCCAAACATGCACGGATTACCTGACACCCATTGTAGACGAAATGCCTGCAGTGAAAGAGACCGATGTGACGACAAAGCTGACCCATGCTGAAGAGATGGTGTGCCAATCGCTACAAGCTGCCATCGCAGTTCTGGACGACAAGAAGACCTTTCTCCTAGGGAAGCTGCGGAATCTGAAACAGCAGAGGGAGAAGGATGCCAAGGAAAGAGAAAAGATGAGAACAAAGACACCGATCCAAGTTCTGAAGTCTCCTCGTGCCAGTCCTACACCTGCGTCTGACTCGGACAATGATCTGGAGAGTGTGTTTGTGCGTAAGAAGGTCATCAGGACAGACAAGAGGAAGATGGAGCTCAAGATGATGGCAGAAATAGATGTTGTTCTTTCAAAGGTGAAGAACATTGCTCTCACCGCTCAGAAAATTAAATACTTGACGCCATTTATGGAAGCTAAGATTAATGCAGATGTCGATTCTGATGAAGAAACGCCTGATTTGGTCGACGTTCTCGCTATAACCATCGATGATAAACATGTTGTCATGACAACAGATTTCAAGAACACAAGTTTGAAATCGTTTATTCATCACCGTGGCGAGATGACCAAAAGTGTACTCAAGTTCGATAACTCTCCCTGGGGTATCACACGGATGGACATGAACACTGTCGCTGTCAGCATTCCTTTGGCAAACAAACTCTGTCTTGTGAATATCACTTCCGGTGTCAAGCTTGAGGAAACCATCAGAACAAAGAAACAATATTATGGCCTCGTTTCAATCGGCTCAAGCCTCGTTGTCGCTACTTCCCCATACAGCAACCCCAGGTCGCTTGACACACTTGATCTTACTGGCGCTGTTCTCAAAACAATGGTAGTGGATACCCTCTTGCAACAACCATCTTTTATTTGTTCCACGCCATCGGGGGGTTTCGTCTTAAGCGACCTCGCGAAGGGGGCCCTGCTCGGGGTCACAAATACTTTAGAACTTGGGCGTGGGTTTGAAATCGGTGATGAGGCTCAGCTTCAATCGACGCGGGGTGTGACAGCCAATCAGGACGGAGATGTCTTCGTGGTGGATTACCGTCAGAAGAAGGTCAAGGTCTTCTCGGGTGAAGGACGTTTCATAAAAGATATCTTAACTTCCGCCGATGGGTTGAAGTACCCTTATGGGCTGTGTTTTGACACACATGGCCATCTCTTCTTGACGGATGGGGGCGTGATAAAGATTTTTAATTACTGAGATAGGAGATACATGTATATCATCCATGCTTTAAGGATACGTACTTTCTAAGAATAGGAAGATTTTCTGGATAACAACTTCTTTAATGTGAAAATACACGACGTTTCGGAGTACATACTCACTCCTTCATCAGGTGGAAAGTAAGGAAATAACAAAATATAGTACATTTATTTATTTATTATATTCTTATGTATACCACTTCTAAATGCCCTTCAAAGACCTGATCAGACGTACTTTGTATGTATCTGCGTATTTTATGAGTATGTAACCCTTCAGAAGGGAAAAAGATTGTCATGTAACGTTCTTTTTGTAACAAACAGTTTGATGCAAAATCTAACACCTCCTCCAAAAAGACTATAACTGAGCTAGAAATCCTTTTCATAAAAATGATGCACGTTTTTCGATTCAATTCAAAAGTTGGTATCCATTAGTGCAGCGCTGTATTACATATACTCACGTCTGTTATATCGGAACACCCTAAACTTAATTAACTAAAATTAATTTAGAAACCGAAATCGACACCCTGTGATTACAAGACCAAAACACCTGTTTCAACCATTTTATTTATTACTCTACAGATAGAAGACTTAATTACTGCCAATTTGTGATTCCGGTTTAGATAATAACTGCAGTAAATCGAACCATTTCAGTATAACAATTTTGTTAAAATAAAATCAAACGTAATATTCTTACTTCGCTGCGTTCTTGATCTGGATACCTACTCGACAGGAGGTATTTGATGTGATGTTGTCTGTGACCCTTCACCCTCCTTAAATGCACCAATCAGAGCCCCGCTCAGATATCGATCGCGAGCTGGTCAGATGGGTTCCAAGCCTTGTCGCTGATTGGTTGAGTGAAAGGTCACGAGAGAAGACATGCATCTACCCAGCAGTACTCGGATCAGGAACGCAACGAAATACAACTTTTACTTTTGATCTGGTTTTAATGAGATTGGTTATTATCGTTGGGTTACATTGTTGTGCTTAATTGAATCTCAGTTGAAGTCAGATCTAATACTATGTTCCGAATTTTGTGATATTCGTCTCGACTTTATAAACACAAATGACACGGGCATCGTAATGAATCGTAATGTTATTGTTTTTGTATGGAATATGAAATTTGTATTTATATATATATATATATATATATATAAGGTACTCGATAACTATGCAAATGTGCCTTTCTTGAAACTGTGTCATTATGAACTTAAATAATATTTGAAAGAATACGGTGAACACAATTAATATTTGTTTGTATAACTAAATGTGTGTCGCCTGTATTACCAAACAAGAACGTTCTTGCATGTGATTATCACATTTTTCTATCCATCTATTATCACTTATTTATCAGGTAATCAAAGCCAAATGTGCCAAAATTTAGTTAGTGTACTCTTTTAATCAAATCCTTTGTTTGATATGAAATCTGCAGATGAGTAAACCTCTGTTACCGCGAGTTATAAAACCGTGTATGCAATGTATACACAATAAACTGTTGATCTGTCTTTGTGTTTACATTTGTATTTGAAAATAGTTCCTCGTCACGTGTACAATCTTTAAACTGCACGGAGAAAGAATCATCGTGCAATATATAGGCAGTATATATAACAATACATAGAAATACACTAATCATAATTATACATCTGAATTTTTCTTTTATTTTGTTTATCAAAGATCACATATTCCAAAGGGGATTTGTTTCACATGGGATTCGCCACATTACATATTTTATACGAATAGACATGGCATGCCTTTAGAGAGAATAGGCATTCACAAACTATAGTGTTGTGTATGGCTTTCCTACGACCAATTTTAAACGTATACGTACAAACTTTAAATAAATGAGTTTGAATGATGTGACGTGAGGCCATTTCAAGGTTCACGCCGCTTTCAAGAGTATTTTGACTAGAATTGTGTGTGGTGATTTTGACAGTATTGTTAGTTGTATATGGAACTGCTTTGAATTTAACTACATAGAAAGTCTACAGTGGACACAGCTGCCGCCACGTCCCTGATAGTTAGATTTCAGAAAGCGCAACATGCAGATAATTAGTCCTCATGGCTTCGCACATCAAATACCAATCACTGTGTAGGGGACGGATGTAGGACATTCAGCATATAGGCGGTGGTTAGGGGTTGATAGTAGCGACGTGATTAAACTCCTTATGTTCTATATTCTGCAAACCCAGTATTCTTTTAAATTAGTATCAATACTGGCATGTCAATAACTGCATTGAATAAAAAACAAGTGATTTAAAATAGATCTGTCTCTCAACATGAACATGTTCGAGAATGGGGAGGTACAGACATTTATAGGGGATTAGGGGGTTAAAGTTTGCTCATTTGGTCCTGACTCTCATTTGGTCTCAGACTATCCTGAGTCTTGTGTGTTGAAAGCTGACCTCAGTGTTGCATTGCGATATTTAGAGGTTCCTGGTTATGGGGGATCACGTTTTACTGGCCCCTTGAGTGAACATGTACAACCCTCTATAGAAACAAAACAATAGAGGTCACAACTTTAAAATATACTTGTTACTTTTTTTCTCAGAATGCAAAAGTTTATAATAGTTAAATTTGGTGTTTAAATTAGACCAATATGGATTATATTGTAAATCTGATGACTGCCAATTGCAAATGCCGCCTTATTTGATAGTCTATTCTTTACGATAGAGATAGTGAATAATGTAATGCCTGATAGGCTATAGAGCCAATGGCTATATTACAAAAAACATTATTTAGGATACTTGAACCATTGTCACTGAAACCACAGACACGACAGAACAAGATTTCCGTATTTGAAAATATCAGCCTCCCCAGAAATTGTGAACACGGCTGTATTCCGTGATGTGATATAATTCGTGATATTTCATACCAATGATAACGGACCTATTATGTTATATGTCAGCTCATATCCGGGACCCTTGAGAACGAATGCATGTTGTTATTAAATTTAATACATACATGGAGTAATAGCTGTGTACGTTCATATAAAGGTCATGGTTTAAAGCAATTAACGTGAATGTCATTGATTTATTACTACATGTACCGTATACATGGTATATGTATCAGCGGAGGGAATCAGCAGCTAGCCAGACTTGTCTCTTTATGAAGTCCAGTGAGGAGAGGAAACTGTTGCCAAGTACGAACGAAACGTACTTTCATACTTTTATATTAAGAGGAAAGAAGAAAAGGTTACAGTCCTCAACTGAGAGCCTATCTACTATAGATTTACCCACCGTATTCAGTTTATTTATATGTGTAATGCACACCCCTCATCAGCGTAGTGCCTATGCAATTGTCTCTTTGTCGCATACAGGGAATTTGACCATGTTTGCAATAAAAAAAAAGTTTTTCTTATAGTAGCACTGACAATCGTCGTTCATCGAAGAATACTAAAGTTGTTTACATCTACATATAGCAAATTTATCTATGAATGTATCTGTGTAAGTTGATGATCATATTTTGCCGGACACAAACGACACAGCCAATCTAATATAGGATATCCAAATCCATCGGTAACACAAACGACTGAAAAGGGGCAACATCATCCAGAAGTCAGATGAATAAAATTTAAGATTTTGGAACATTACGTTTAGATAGGAAGCAATAAGAGGGTAAAATAGTGGAGATGGGACTGTTCGATAATGTCATAGATCTACATTGACGGGCAAAAGAAAATATATTACTCAGTTGCATTTATCATATTATAATTTTCAAAGTCAAATATCTCGAGTTTTCGACATCGTATTAAAAAACTGACTAGTTTGGGAAATTACTCCAAAAAAAAATCAGTCAAAAAATACCTCTACGCGGTTTAAAAAATATATATAAATATTTTAAAAATATAATTTTGAAATTCCCTCAAATAAATGTTGATAAAACACAACTGTTCATCGACATACAAAACGTACTCTGTGTGAAGATCAATAAATGTGCCACGTCCTGCACACATTTACAACATTTTGAGCATGGTAGGGGTCATGTTGGGGCAAATTTCATTTCTTATAACCTCTATATACTTTAAATAATGATATTTTAGTTAAAAAATAAAACAGTTACCAATTTAGTCATTCAAACTACTGCCGAAAGGTTTTATTGTATTGTGCCATAATCAAATGTATCTCATTTCTTTAAAATATTGAATTAATCGAAAACAAGCGAGTGTTATATTTTATTCTGCCCGTCAGTTTATATGTCCGACCGTCACTGGTATATATGACAATCCTAATTAAACTTAGTGTTCAGAATGTTCACGAAGAACTGAGCTCATCGCTGGCAAAAATATCAAGTGTCAACAGCGAGACAGATTCCAAAGTGGAACTAGTTTCTTACTCTATCTGAGAACATGTAAAAGTTTAACAATTTCTTTTGATCCAAAATACAGGATAGGACTAAAGCAGCAGATGTGGAACCACAAAGTAGCATCACTAGGGACGTTATGCAAATGGAATGGTCAGTATGTTGGTAAATCCTACTGGAGATGCCATAAGAACTTGAATGTTCTAAATAACGAAGGGGCTGTAGATGCCACACACATACACTGTATAATGAGGAGATTGAAGAGAGAAGTACCCAAGGCTGTATATATATACCGTCATCAAGTCTCCTAATAGTTGTTCAATTACATACTATACATATATATCTACTATTCTCCATAAACGGAGCATGTCTGGTGTGAATCTGGATTGTTGCTGAAGAAAGTTGGAGTGATAGATAGCCATTAACGATTCATTTCTGTCCATGACAATCGCCGCCGTTTTGGGTCACAATGTATTTGGTTTGCCTAGAAAATTATAGCAAGTGTATATTACTCTTGATACAAATCCAAGCATATTTAGGGCTCCTTTCGTGTAACCATTTGAATTGCTTGTAAAATAGTGTTGTTTCTTATTTGTTTATTTCTGAGACTAAATGTTAGCTCTATTACATTTTGTAGACAGAACATTTTTATCTGCCCAGCTTTGAACAGGGCTGCTATTGTAAGCATGAGCTGTGGGCCAAGTTGAACTAACCCAGTGAATGATGTGGTGATGAAATATGTGACAATGAAGAAGGGCGTTTGAAATAATTAAGCATGAACGAATCATCTTGAAACAATTTAAAGGTACATCCATTGTGCTTCATAAAATTTTATTAGGCTTTAATACGTTCCGACTCACCATATGTGCTGTTTACAGTGCAATTAAATTCACTCAGCTTGTATATACATCCCCAATTAATCACCAAATATATCAAATTACTAGTTTCCAATTAAAATAGAGTAACATCATTATGCATGTGCACGTCCCATTTACATGCACAGTAGTTATATGACCTATTAAACATGATCAACCCAAATTTATCAGTTTGTGTGTTATAAATAATTAATTAAGATTACAAAATTGCGTTTGACTCATTGGCGACACGCGGTAGTGTCCGGTTTTTGAATAAGAAATCACTATTTTTACCTTCATGTCGTCAATATACTAAGTCGATTAAGATCAAAATGGCAATGTTCGGCAACAGTCAGTATTTCTCGATAATATAACACAATTATGATGATTAGCATAAGTGATCCCAAACAACACAATGAATGTATTGATTTTGGTTTTAACACCAGAAATCAGATAAGTCCTCTAGGTCAGTATAAATGTTTTGTTGTCACTGAAACCCAATAAGTAGGCACATTTGATGTCCCACTAATCTTTACGAAAAACTTAACATATTTTATATGTTGTTATGTTTGGTATATAAAGGGGTGGGTCAGTCCTCCTCGCACCGAAAATTTCAGCTTCGCAAGTGCAGTCGTTATTCTGGAATGTGGCTTTGAACATGTGAAAATGACATGTACGTTACTGTCTCAAATGGAAAGAACAACACTTTTGCAGTTAACTGCTTCAAATTAAATACAATTTGTAGGTGTTTTGGTGATTTTTCAAGCTCTACAACATGTGAACTTCAATTAGGATTACTTGTTTTATCAAACAATGCATTTCTACAAATATGAGGTTTCATTTTCTGTCTGTCCCAAAGTTATGAGAAATGTACGTTACAGACACTTTGTGATTCTTTTTCAGTAAGATTAGCAATTCATCAATATAATTGATAATTGAAAATCAAAGGTTGTCATCAATATTATTAAGATATTTACAACTTTATATCGTTTTCAAACTCTTATATCAAGAAAGACAGAATGTAAAAACTTCAGTCCAATAATAATTTTAACATTGAAATGTTCGTTACTATCTTGTTCTTCTAAAATGTGACTCCAGTAATGATCTGAGACCAGTCATGCTTTAGTACCTTAGGTGGACTACCCGTATTAGAAGTTTCAATTTGAAATCAAATCTAGCAAGTGGGATAATGACTAAATTGATCAAATGTGAAAAGTACGTGACCGAAATGTACGTTACTAACTCGTACGAAACTAACAAAAGAAAAGTAGCTCTATTTGAGTTTTAAATGTGCTTCCTTGGTCATCTCCCAGTTTTCTACAGTCAGGAACAAACATACAGCACTTGCCATGACAGCCAGAATCAGTGTATAACACCTTCCAATATTGGAGGAGTTAACACAATTCATTAATATGTTGTTTTTGTAACTTTTTAATTATTGAGTCTGTGTTTACTTCATTCATACATGACTTAAATTGTTTGAAATGATAAATGGATTTAATTTCATTGACGTCTTCATATATTGTGCTGTGCAAATTAGTCTGAAATATACGTATACGTTACCGTCAGTAACGTACATTTGACAATCTATCATGTGTTTATCATAACATGTAATTCAAAAGTGAAACTTGTTGTAGTTTCAAAAACTGTATATGATGTTGCCAGAAAGGTATTGTTGACATCGAAACTATTATTTTCTTTGTCAAGCTATATAACAATTTGAGAGGTAGACATAGTATCTTGAGATAATTTATTTCTGAAACTCTGCATTTCATATACTGAGTTTGTGATCTGTATATCAGAACAGTTAAACATACTTCTTGAATAATATGTGTTTATTGTACTAGATGAGGTACACATTGTATCTGCCCAGATAATATTGATATAAGTTAAGTTTGATTGCTTTTGAATTCCATTGAAACTGGTAACGTACATTTCACAAAATGTGTAACGTACATTTCATTGGATGTCAGCTGCTACTGCAGTGTTTGTCTAAATGGTGGCATCTGTGAGACCTGAAGAACAGAGTCCCTATCATCTGGGGAACAACCCAGTGCTGGCCCTCCACCCACCTTTCATACCACCATGGTGCAGAGTGAGAACTGTGGCCCAAACCTGACACATGGTGAACATGATGAACATGTTTCCTCTGAATCAGGTAATGGTGAGCAGGTGTCATTTGCTGTGAATGAATTTGTGTCAGCTGTCTATGAAGGCAAATGGTTCGTTGGTAAGGTTCTTGATGTTGACAGCAGCGATGACACTGTCAAGATTTCATTTATGGAAGACAAAAAGCAGCTTCTAGCTTCAGCTTCTTCTTGTCATCTGGTGCCAGTGCAGTAATGTTTTATGCAAGGGTAATCATCCAGTACCTTCTGGCAAGTCCCAGCGTATGTTCAAACGTAATGGTGTAGACCAAAACCGGGTTGCAGTGAAGTTTGACCATTACAAATGAAATGTTCGTTACTTACTGGAAAAACGACTCTATTTGCTGAAGAACCACATTAATAAGGACTATGTTAGTTTCAAAGTTGAGATTTGAACTTGTTTTGTTCGTTTCAAGGGTTTTGCCACTATGATGGTTTTATTGGCAAAAGAAAAACATCATGTGAAATTGACTTAGTTTGAAATGTACGTTACCTCATATATTGTGGTTATGGAGCACACAAACTAAGGATATTTCGTTTATGATTCTCTATTTTTATGAATCTCTTATTTCTGAGTTAATTTCTAAACTCATTATTAAATCATGATGTAAGTCAATTCATTTATGATTTATTTAGTGTGTTTTAGTTTTTTTACCGCACCTAATGTATTTAAACATCTATCATTTGACAATTTCCATGGAGCAGCTTCTATTCATAAGTTATTTCAGCTCTTTTCCATCACAGTAATACATAAAAAAATGTTTTAATGCACTTAAACAGCATTCATGTTTTGTAGAAAAGCACAAAGAAATAGATTACATTATTCTGTAATTAATGAAATGTACGTTACTCAGATACAATGCTGAGTTCCATGAGACATTGGTTTACCTACGAGTTTATGTTTACTGCGATAACATTTAACATTTAACCAGAGTGGACGTGACAAGTATTATAAGGTTACTACAAACCCTGTTTTTCAACTATTTGAAATAACATTGTTTGACATTTTTCTTGTTCATTTTCAAGTTAGTTATTCCTTTTATGGTGACTTCCTTTCATGAAACACTGTTAACTTTGCAGTTATTGATTTTCTGAGACAGAACATAAAGTGAAAAAGCCATTTAATTGGTTTTTGGTTTATTTAATTGTTGATAAGCATTTTCAGATGCTCCAGAGAGTCTAATAACGTACATTTCCAAGCTGATTTAGGATATGCCGGACACCTATGTTACATCAATCATAACTGAATAAATATACAATTGTTGATGAAAATATTTTAATTTTGTGATCTCAAAATATCACACTAAGTAAAGAATAGGACATTTTTTAGATTAGGAGAAATATTTTTTACGTTTTTAGAACATATGCAAATGTGCCTACTTATTGGGTTTCAGTGTGTAAAATTACAGTTGAGTCTATTTTTTGCAAGTTGTGATTTTCGATGACATCTTAAATTAGTAATTAGTATGGATATGTAAAACTTGAGAAACAGCAAATCATTCAAAGCTTTGTCATATGTATGTATGCTATAGGCTACTTAACAATCATAACAAACGTTGTCAAACAACATAGGCTAAAATTATAATTTCTGCCAAATTTATTTTAGGTTTTAAAAGAAAAAATTACTTTAATTTTATCTTGATTTTTTGGGGGGAATGAAATCAAACGTTTGAAAATTAAAAAAGAGTTGATAAAAATTATGATTTTTAGTGTTTATAGCCACACAATCTCGTTTTTCTATAATTAAAAAAATGTCGGGAGTTATAGCAATGTCATATGTGCCACTCAAACTGGGTTTGTTTTCTGATCTAAATTAAGTAGCGATCGAATCAGAGTAAAGCATTTGGAAAACCGAGATGACTAAGAACGACATGTACTTTCGATTCTCAGCAGAAGGGAGGCAACTCTTGGACTTCCTTTCAGACTGTCCCGTGTTCACCAAACTTGAAATCGTAAGTTTGAGACATCTAGTTCTCATTGAGCATTAATTTTACATGCTATAATATAGTGCATATATTTGTTTTATTGAAATGTTGCAATCAATTCTTTGGAAGAATAGGAAATAATTTTGACTTTATGACGTCAGTCGTTGTTTGACAGTAGACGGTAGTCAGTCCAGTCGTCTGCTATGTCACAGTTTGTGAACACATTTCTCCGAAGCGCAGTAAAATATTTCAAGTCATTTCAATAAAGCAAATGCAAAATGATCACACGAAATTCAATGCAACCACAATCAAGAGAGTTCATCACATTTCAAGTGTTAATGTTATCATTATAACATTAACGTTATTTGAGTCAAACGAGTAAGTTCGAATGGGAAGACACTTGAACACTCCATACACAATTTCTGATTTTGGATACAACGTTTAGATTCTATTTTACAAAATGGGGAAGGCTACCGGAAAAGGGACCACCTGGTCGGTATTGAGTTAGGCACAGGTTCATAAAAAACGATGTGGTAAAGCGATGGTCGGTTAAAGAGTGGTACAGTAGGGTCAAAATGGACTATGGAAATGAGAAACTACAGAACTACTCATCCGATTTTGTTAAGATTTTGCAAAACTATTCTACATCAGGGTCTACGGGTCTACTCATCAAACAACAAATTCGAATTTCTGCATTTTTACGTATATTTCTATATATTGAACTTAGTATTTTTATGAAAAAATTTGCAAAACTATTGATCCCATTCTGTTAAAATGTTGCGCATATGTTCTACATTACTTTGCAGGATAGTGTAAACCACCAAATCAGCATACAATTCTATTGAAAGTCGTGATCAATCTGAAAATCAAATCATAATAGTATAATTAAGAAGACATATTTCGATTTAAAAGCTTATTGAAGGTAAATCACAATGAACAAAATGAAATCAATTTCTATTAAAGGTGCATCCATTGTGTTTCATAAAATTATATTTGGCTTTAAAACGTTCCAACACACCATATGTGCTGTTTACAATACAAACAAATTCACTTAGCTTGCATATTCATCCCCAATCGCCAAATATATCATAATTACTAGTTTCCAATTAAAACCAATTAACATCATTATGCATGTGCAGAAACCGAAAGTGCACGTCCTATTTAGATGCACAGTAGTTATATGACCTATTGAACATTATCAACCCAAATTTGTTATTTTGTCTGGTGTAAATAAGATTCAAAAATTACGTTTGACTCATTGGCGCGCGCCACACGCGGTGCACTGTCCGGTTTTCGATCAGAAATCACTACTTTTACCTTCATATCGTCAATATACTAAGTCGAGTATCATTAAAATGGTTGTTTTCGGTAAAATTAGTTGGTACTTCCCGATAAAATAAGACCATTTATAACGTTTGTCATATTTGACCCCAAACAACACAATGGATGTACCTTTAAAAAGGACCACTTGGTCGTATAAAGCATGTGTGTTTTTTTTATCTAAACAAATGATTTGAATCAATCAATAATATAAATCATATACATGTACTGTACAACTTTATTTGTATTGTTCCTGACATATAGAAACCAGATTTACAATCACATAGTGGTATTTATGTTGAATTAGTGACGTTTAAATCCTGACTAGTATAAACATACTACTCCGGAAGTATGTACCTGCCAAGTAGCGGTCACTGAGAACGCTGTTACGCTGCAAACATCAATAACCCATGCTCAAAGATGCGAGCGTAAAATATCTGCTAGACCAACAGTTCGACAGCTTCAAAATAAAGTGATATGCAGCATAAACAGTTGCTCCGACTATGTGGCACCTTTTTGGTACCTTTTAATATCAATGTTTTTCATGATTTTATAGAAACAAAGAAGGCAATTGGACACTTTGAACTTAAAGAAGAGATGTTAATGAACTATTATAATAATGCACTAGCATTAAAAAAATGAAAATTTCAAATTTAATGCACACAAAATCTTTCAGAACCTATATCTCCTAAACCAGGATCGACCATGTGGTCCCTTTTCCGGTTAACTAAGCCTTCCCCAAATTATATAGTTAAAAGATTACGAAGTTATGTCTATTTTTTCTGTCCTTTAGGCCTAAAGTGCTTACATAATGGTGGCAATGGGGAAGTGACGTTACAGTAAAAATACCTACTCAATACTTTGCCGTTTTCCGAAACAATTCTCAAATACAATGAATTTGAACATTATGAACATCTAATCTCAAGATGTTAGATAACAAACATGCTAAGTTTGAATACTTTTTGTTCACTGTCAAAATTATGCTACACTAAAATAACATGGGATCCTATGGGAAAACGGAGATTGTTGCAATACTTTTGGCACGTCACTGTAATATAAACTCATATACGGCCAAGGCCTTTATCGATAGCACTTGTGCGAAATTATAGTCTAGTTATATGCTGGACTAGGTCAACGTAACTTCGAGTGATTGGTTTTCGGACGCTTAAGACACAAATCAATGTTGACAATAAACATGTTTGAAAATTAATTAATATGTATCATCTATTTTTCCATATGAGTTTTATCTAAAATAAATTGGAGACAATTCGTCTGGGAAAATGTTTTGATGACTATCTTGTCTCATTTAGTCAGTACATCCGGAATTTTGACAGTCAGCGAGTGTATGCCCTTTTCGGACATCCGATTAGTCGATACCAAAAAGGGATATCCCAAGCTATTTATGTAACTTCCGTTGGCCCAGAATATTACAAAAACGCAAGGACAACGTAGAAATGTTTTTAGTAGCCGGTATGACTTGTTCAAATTATCAAATTGTCGACTTTTTCATAACATGCAAAAAGTAGTTCAAGAAAGTGATAAATTTTAAGCTTAAGAGTGAAGTTTGTATGATATTACAAATATTAGGAAGTTTCACACGAAACATGTTATTCTGACCGCTAGCGGGGACCTCTCCTTTGTATTGATGATGTCACATGGCTACAAATGTCATGAAAAACTACCCGAATGTGAGCCGTCCGAAAACCAAGTGCGTCCGAAAACCAAGTACTCAACGATATATGTTTTAAGAATATAAAGTCTGAGTAGTGAGTAGCCCTATCTTGCCCTCAATGTTTTATTGTTTATACCGAAAACAAATTTCTGAATAATGTTTTATTAAGAAGCCTACAAATTTTTAAAGTTTTATTTGTCATTTTCTATATTGTGAAGACGTATCAATGGATTTCTTTCCAGGTCCTCAGAAGAACACAGATTTTGAAAATGCAGGTTGGTCTAGTTCAATTTAAATCTTTTCAATTAAAATAAAACATGTCGATATGAATAAAGATTCCAAGAAAAGTTGCAATTTATGAAAAGTGTTTGAAGGATACACACTGACACAAATTATGAAAAATTCTATTGCGGTCTTTGAAATGAATTACAACTAGTGCCATCAAACTATTTAGAAAGGGGCCACTGACTTATGTACTGAAAATGTACTGAATCTAAAATCACGAGATAGGCTAATAATTAAAGTCCCATTTGGCACCCCATAATATATAATTCTTTGATGTAAATTACAAATAGTTTTATCATTTATCACATAATATCAAAACTGTTACGTGACACAAATTGTAAAACTATGAACTATAATGTTATCTTCAAATATCAAACCCGGCTGCCCAGTTTTTTAATTACAATCATCATCACTTTATTTAGAAAAGGTACCACAGGATATAAAATCACAAGATACATGGTAATATCTGTTCTACACAATTTTGCATTTATTGACACAAAGGTTGAAGTAGATAATATATTTTTTTAATTCATGGCAAAAAATAATTAAGAAAAGTCAATTTAAGTATTGATTTTCTTCGATGTAAGTTACAAATAGTTTTATCATTCAGGGTGGTTATGGAGGAGGAAAGCCAGCTCCAGCTCCCATCTTCAATCACAGGAAGAGACCCAGACAGGCCATGTTTGCTGACCCTACCTCTCCATCAGAATCACCACCAACAGATCGGGGTGAGTTGTCTAGCTTTGTAAACTGTATTTGACAAAAACTACTGAAAGGAAATTGGAAAATGGAAAAGAGGGATCCACATTTTTGCACATGCACAAATTTTTTAAATTAGGGGTCCAGACCCTCTTTTTGGATGTGATGCATTTAAAAAAATCACATCAGAACGCAACAAGTGAGGGTGATAAATCCTGCCTCAAATTTTAGTTCTAGACTGGACACTGGTTTCATGGAATAAGTTGAAGTTAGGCTATGTAAGTCAGTCTTTATTTTCTGCCAAATACTGGAAATTAAAGTCTTTTGATGCATTATCTACAGGCCCAGACTTGATGCCGGTTGGTGGGTTCCTGGGGAATAATCGACCAGGACAATACAGACCTCAAGGACAGAAGAGAGCCTACAGTGCTCAACAAACTTACCAAAATCAGGGTAAGTCTCTCAGTGGTAGGGATCGTGTTACTAAACAGGACTCTTATCATGATGGTAAATATCTTTTGTGCTTTTATTAGCTGTGATACGGGACACTTGAGCTTCATTGCTGTATGTATTGTATAGGCAGATCCAGTAATTTTAAAAGGGCTAGGGGTCATCACATATTGTAAATTTCAGGTTCACTGAGAGGGGGTTCATCACATTTACATGCAAATTTGGGTTTGGTTCATACTCAGTTCGGTTCAGAAATTATACGCTTTGATTTATGGCGCACCGAATTGAAAGCAGAATACAGTCAGGCCTCGATAATCTGAACGCTTCCTTTTTTCATCATAAACGTTCAGATAGTGAAATGTTCGGATTACTGAGTACTGAGGACTACTAAAGAGATTAGTTTGGTTACATCTTCCTACCGTTCGGATACTGCGAGATTCGGATTATCGGTGGCCGGATTATCGCGGCTTGACTATACTTTGCAGTGTGGTTCAACTAATGTGGTTGTGGACTATTTCACCCCTTGCTTTCATTACAACTAAATTTATATTTGAGAGATATGAAATGCTTCAATTCATGGCATACAACTATTGTTTCACTCAGCTTGATATGGGTTTTAATAGTTACTTTCATTGCAATAAAGAAGTTTACTATCCATAGACTTGGGTTTTCCTGCATTTCTATATTTCTAAAATGCCTTTTAAATTCATTGTAACACCACACTCCATTTATCATTAATATTACGTACAAATGATATAAAATGATAGATAAGACAGAAGCCATGTAACAATCAAAAACATATATATCAATTTGACTCCTCACAATCAAACCTTATGAGAATAATTTTTCAAAGGAATGACTGACCAACCACCACAGAACAGACCAGGTAACCTGAACAATGCAAAGACAGGAGGAAACCCTGGAAACTGGGGACAACAGACTCAGATGAGAAACAATTCATCCACAGATTATGGAAACAGGTAAAAAAGCAACTTTAAGTCTCAACTCTCAAGTGCTATTAGGAACTGTTCAATGTGCATTTGGATGATGGTGCATTATACTATGCAGTGATTTTCTACTGTATCATCCATCATGGTTTGCTAGGTCGAGCAGTTGCTTGCAGTTTAATTTCAATATATAGCCAAACTTCTTCTTTATTTTTCCTATTTAAGTTTGAAAAATACTCCTTAGGTAGCGATATACAGACTATTTTGTAGCATAGCTTTTGAAATAATGATCGGATTGTGACCATTTTGTGGGGAAATCATTTTGCTTTCGTACCGTAGTCATCGACTGTGCCATAAAAAATAGTTTTTGATGCGAAATATGAGTTTGAATGAGCATGGGGTGGTTTGGTCCTTACATCCCTTTCCTTTTATATAGTAATAGGGTAGGGTCTAATAACTCTATATAGGTATATGCAGTGATTAATCTACAACTATGACTTTTAGAATACAGGGACTTGCTATCACAAGCTTTTATTAGTCCCAGAAAATAAAAGCGAGTCCGTCCATAGTAATCCTATTAGTATAAATAAAAACCTTGCATCTCAGGGACTCACAGTTTATGAGTCATTTTCAAATTTTGTGAGTAAATGAAGCAGGACTCGCAGGTAAATTAATCCCTGGTATATGTCTTTCAAACGCTGTTTTTAAGCGATACACGCCACTGTGCTTAGGACTGTCTAGTTTCCCAACTTCTTTCATACACTGCTCCATTTAGAAGTTAACTAGTATTGAAAGCAACAGTTGAGCTCATATCACCTCATCTCTACCAATCACAACTGTAGAATTTAATGTTTGACTAGACGTCTTTCAAAGAAAGTTTAATTCTCAAAATGTTACCATGACCTTTCCAGTAGAAATGGCAACCAGCGAGGAATCAGTTCCCATACAACCACAAACCCTAGTCAGACGCAGGGATATCAGCAGAGCTCCACATTCACAAGCAGAGGGCAGCAATACAACAACACACGGTTTCCCAACCAACAGAACAACCAAAGCAACGTACCTCAAAACTATCGACAACAGGACAACCAAAGCAACTTATCCTCAAACTACAGACAGCAGAACAACCAAAGCAACGTATCCTCAAACTACAGACAGCAGAACAACCAAAGCAACGTACCTCCAAACTATCGACAACAGGACAACCAAAGCAACGTATCCTCAAACTACAGACAGCAGAACAACCAAAGCAACGTACCTCCAAACTACCAACAACAGAACAACAGACTACAGCAGGGTGTTGGATATGGAAACATGACAGGGTAAGGTGATAGGTGACATTTACTGGGCATGTGAAAAAAACTTTTGACTTTTTGTTTGTTATTGAATTAAAAATGTAGGATGTTAAAAGACGAGCACAGCTGTATAATTATGGGATGTTTTGCAATTACAATGATATTAAAAGCAATTGGAGATCATTTTTAAAGTCATGATAATACATCTCATCTTTTCTGTGTTATGTCATAACAAGTCTAAGCACCCTTGGATTATAAGGTAGTTATGAGTTTGTATTCATATAAGAGTTCAGGATAACTACTCTACCCTGAAAGGGTTTTTTTTCTGGATGCACAGATGTACATTCATCATCCTGGGGTTTCTACTTTAAGAAATGTTAAATTGCTAATACTTTAAAAGGGTTAAATTTGACCCCTGTAATTATAATATTCTTGAACATTACAGAGGAAATAAAGCCACTGTTGGATATGGCAATACCCAGAACCAGCCTCATAACCATGGCAAGAGAGCACAACCCAACAACACTCCAGAAAACAGGAACAACAGACAGGCAAACAGTGTCCAACACAACTACACAGGGTCTGGGTTTGGATCCAAATCTCAGTATTCAAGAGCCTCTATAATGGATGATCAACTCCCTGCTGCTCCTGGTTCTATGTTCAACCAAGCTGCTTATGGTGGCAGGGACGATGTGCAGAGCTTCGATCAGACCAGTGGAAGAGATACTGCAACTAGGAATAACAAGGTATCCCTGCATATATAATTGAAACTTTACAGGATTGTTCGATGACAGATGGCGGGACAACCCCCTCCCTCCAAAACAAAACAACAAAAACACTTACCGGGTATCTTCTCAGATTCTGCTACTGTAAATTATATGAAAGTCTCACAAAGCAAATGACATTTATTTTTAATATTGACTAATTCACAAGAAATAGGATTGAAAAATTTAAAAGATTTTTGATACAATTCTTTCAAATCATTGGATTCTTGTTGAGGTGACACTGGATTTCACCAAAGTTTCAGATTCAGTAACACAAACAAATTGTTTGTAGCTTTGAAATTACCCATCAAATAATGAGTGCATGTTTAAAGATGTTGATTAAAAATCTCAACATTTTTACCAGCAAATGCTGCCAATTCCACACACTTTTAGCTCTGAGTTACTATACTAGTGTTAAAGGGACACTGCATCAAGGATAAAAATGAGATCATTTTTTAGCTCATCTGGGCTGAAAGGCCCGATGGGCTTATGGCATGGCATGGCATGGTGTCCGGCGTCCATCTGTCTTTAAACTTTACGCATTTTCGTCTTCTTCTCCAGAACCACTTGGTCTAGGGAGCTGAAATGTTGTGTATAGACTCCTTGGCCAATGGGGATCCTAATTGTAAAATTGGTGAAAATCCTTTTTTCGTCTTCTTCTCCAGTTCAAAAAGGTCTAGTGAGCTGAAAAGTTGTTTGCAGACACCTTTGCCAATGAGGATTCTAAATTGTAGATTTCGTGACCCTGTGATCCCCAAATAGGGTCACAGGGGTCACGACTTGAAAAGCTATTTTTCATCTTTTAAGATTTTATTTGCTCTTCAAAGGGAGGAAATTTAAAGGAAACAACAATGATGAATTAAATCTTCAAGTGTGTATTTATTTGTATTTTATCTCTGACCTCAAATAGGTCAGAGGGGTTAGGACCTTAAGACCTTTTTCATCTCCTCCGTTTAAAGTGCTTCCTATTTGTTGTACCTCTCACCTAGAAGTTGACATTTTGAATTAGTTAATGTATATAAAGCCTAGTGAGCTACAGAGCCAGTGCCTCTATTTTATCTGCTTATGCTGGTTAACTTGTCTGCTAACGAGTTACGCTTTGCTTCACTGTCTTACATGCAGTTGTTTTATTACTACATGTATTTACTTCAATTGTCTGAAATTGGGTGCCTGTGACTCGTTACCAGACACGCGAATCAGCATAGGTAGATAAATCTGATCTCATATTTATCCTCGACGCGGTGTCCCTTTAATAAAGAGGTTTAGGAATTTTACAGGATCAGCTGATTTCACGCCCTTCGTGCTCAAGTCTTGAGCTGTATCGGCTTTATCTATCTTTATTCCAGGTTGGATATATATATATATATATATATATATTTATACTTATCAATTTTAAATCCATTTTGAAGCCTCAACAGAAGAAGTTAGCCCAGAAGAACCCAGAGAAGCCATCGCTGAGACTGTTGACAGCTAACCTGGACACGGTGCTGAAATCTGCAGTCGTCTCTGAGCAGCTGGGTCCTCACATGTTTGAAGTGTTTGGTGGGTTTTGAACCCGAAATATTGAAATAGACACAACCAGTATTGTATCTTTTGAACCAGATTGGCACTTTTGCTGTTCCATCTTTAATTTTACCAAGCTTTGTCTATGTTATTCATCTAATTCATCTTTTAATCTTTTAATATATTGAAGTGGTCTGCCAAAATGAATGAAGTATCATAAAATCTAAAATATAAGCTTTTTGTGTTCTTAGGAAGCTACATTTATAGTTTATGCTATTTGATGTTCATTATAGCAGGCTTAGTTTATTCTGGAGACAAGGTTTGTTATATTGGCATGTGAGCCTTCTGAGCATGACATATTACAAAGGCGTACCCTGTTGAGTTAGCTGAAGGGGCTCGATTGTTGGCTCTATTTCAAAAGTAAAACTATCCAACTTCTCAAAAGGACTTGTAAAGGACAGTGATGGAGCCCAGAGTGTGGTTAAAGATACAGAGGTCTCCACATCTCTGAAAAGAATAAGATGAGTATATTAAATATATATTAAGTCATATGATGTTATGAAGTCTAACGTTGCTTTTCCTCTGTGACAGGTGTACTAGACACTGCAGTGGTGTCAGACAAGTCCGGGACTGGTAGAGAGTTTGTTCTCAGAGATGAGACCGCTTCCCTCAACTGTGTATTCTATGAAATTGTAAGTGAAGTATTGTTTATAATTATACCCCCTTTTAGGTTGGGGGTATAAAGTAATACCAATGATTCCCTCCATCCGTCTGAAGACAATTTTTGTCCGATCGATTACAGAAAAACTATTCATCTCATCCTTTTCAAATTTGGTACATGTCTTCTTCACCACTAGGAGAGGTGCAGTGCAAAATGTTAACACGATTTGGTGAATTTTTGAATTTTTGGCGAATTTTTATATTCTTCGTCATATTTACTGACTTTATCATTTTCTTTTTCATGTAACTTTCATCAAAAGCTGCTTCTGTTTTCTTGCTGATTTTACCACTGGTTATATTTTGAAAAAAAGTTAAATTTTCTTTCCTTTCAGCCATAAACTGCTGTATATCTCTCACTGTGCTTACAGGGGTGTGCTTCCATGTACCTATTGTTTCAAGTCACTCGAGTGAATCATTATGATGGATTAATTTCCAAAATAAAGTTGAGATCAGTGGTAATAGCAGTAGTGTATTATGTTACCCCAACCTTTTCAAGTTACTATTATTCTTACTTTTACTTAAACTACCTTTTTAGCTCATCAGGCCTGAAAGGCCCGATGGGCTTATGGCATGGCATGGCGTTCGGCATCTGTCCGTAAACTTTTCGCTTTTTCGACTTCTTCTCCAGAACCAATGACTCCACAGAGCTAAAATGTTATGTGCATACTCCTTGGCCAATGGGGGATTCTAAATTGTAGATTTCGTGACCCTGTGACCCTAAATTGGGTCACAGGGGTCACATCCTTAAGAACCTATTTTCATCTTCTTCTCCAGTTCCAAAAGGTCTAGAGAGCTGAAAAGTTGTGTGCATACTCCTTGACCAATGGGAATTCTAAATTGTAAATTTCGTGACCCCGTGACCCCAAATGGGGTCACAGGGGTCACATCCTTAAAAACCTATTTTCATCTTCTTCTCCAGTTCCAAAAGGTCTAGAGAGCTGAAAAGTTGTGTGCAGACTCCTTGGCCAATGGGGATTCTAAATTGTAGATTGTGTGACCCTGTGACCCCAAATGGGGTCATAAAGTTCTCATCCTTAAAAACCTATTTTCATCTTCTTCTCCAGTTCCAAAAGGTCTAGAGAGCTGAAAAGTTGTGTGCATACTCCTTGGCCAATGGGGATTCTAAATTGTAGATTTCATGACCCCGTGACCCCAAATGGGGTCACAGGGGTCACAACCTTAAAAACCTTTTTCATCTTTTTCTCCAGTTCAAAAAGGTCTAGAGAGCAGAAAAGTTTTGTGTATACTCCTGGGCCAATGGGTATTCTTAATTGTAGATGTCATGACCCCATGACCCCAAATGGGGTCACAGGGGTCACAACCTTAAAAACCTATTTTCATCTTCTCAAGTTCCAAAAGGTCTTGAGAGCTGAAAAGTTGTGTGTAGACTCCTTGGCTAATGGGGATTCTAAATTGTAGAATTCTAAAATGGGGTCACAGGGGTCACAACTTTAAGAACCTATGTTCATATTCTTTTGTCTAGAAAGCTGAAATGTTGTGTGCAGAGTCCTTTGACAATAGGAATTCTAAATTGTAGATTTGGTGACTCTGTGACCCCAATCTAGGTCACAGGGGTCATGATCTAAGAACCTATCTTTTGCATGTAAACAATGTATAACTTGAGATAACTTAAATATTTAACTTTAGATAGTACATAAATGAAATCCTGATGAGCTTCAGAGCCCATGGCTTTATTTTTTACATGAAGAGACTTGTCCTACCCTTTCCATAAACACTTTAATCTTAGCAATTACATATCAAAGCTTATCAATCCTTAGGTGTGCAGACATACTCTCTCTATAAGTAAAATAAAAATGTCAAACTTTAACAGTCGGGGGTATTAGTGAGCCGGCCTCACTTTTTTGCTTGTTTGAGCTATAATTTAAGATTGACTGCAAGTTTTGATAAAAATATTAGAGATTATTACCTGAGGAAATGTGTCATGCGACTTATATAAAATGATTGAGAGTTCACAGTGTGTCTGTGCATTTCTTGTCAGATTCATAACTTGAACTTTGTTCTATATATCTTTATGAAAGTTTTAATAGCAGTAGATAGTAAGATCTTAGGACTTTAATGAAATCATCAAATGAATATCAGAATATGTATAAGCCTCATACATATTCGGATATTCATTTGATGATTACATAACTGAGATGAGTTTTCATCAGCAAGAATCATTATTATTACTCGTCTGTTAAAGATATCGCTGTGTAATAACATGGCGTGCGGCAGATTGACGTAACGTCATAATGGAATTTATATAATATGACGTCAAAATATTATCGCTGCCGGCGCAATGGAGTGTGTCCTATTTATCGACAAGATCGTGGAATGAAGTGGCATTTAAATGAGCGAGTAATAAATAAAATACTAAACTTGCTTCTGTTTAATAACATATTTATGAAACTCGTGAGATGGTATTGGTATTTACTTGTTTCATAAATATGTTATTAAACAGAACATTGTTTAGTATTCTCTATTTATACTATAAGGACATGTCATTTTTTACTTACAATGTTTTTGGTCATCAAAAGTTAGGCCTCAACCTATCGATCAATGTACTTTTGTACAGATATGTTTGTATGTACATTATATACTACATATCTATTTGTTACAGGATCGGAACCTTCCACGGCTTATCAGAGGGCAGTGGCAGAGGTGAGTTGGTTTTAACATCTACATTTTAAGCTCATCTGATGCATGAAAAACCAAATGGTATATTGCATATCATCACATCGGTCCATCAACTTTTTCATTTTTGACTTCTCAGAGAGTTGAAATCTTGTTTACAGTTATTTTATGTCACCTTATAATATACGTTAATATGACATTAAAGTAGTGAAAGTGTAAATCATTGTTGATTGATAACGCGATTGCCGACAATTGAGGACTCTTTGAACCAGGTAGATCTACCATTGTTTTTTTTTGCTATATAAATGTATCATATTTTGTTATTTCCTTACATTCCACCTGATGAAGGAGTGAGTATGTACTCTTAAACGTCGTGTATATTCACATTAAAGAAGTTGTTATCCAGAAAATATTCCTGTTCTTAGATCTACCTGGTTGAAACTTGGCTTGTCTGTTAGAAGTTGTATATAAATTGTTGATTTGTTTCCCTCTGACAACTACTTGATTGTAAATGCTCAACCTTAAATGTGTTAATAAGTCTGTTATATAAAGCCTGATGAGCTATGACTGAATATAACATTGATTTTTCTTCTTCATATTCTTAAATTACTAGTTGGTACATGGTGTGACTCTTCTTTTTAAATAAGTTTTGTTATAATCCCTCATGTAACTTTGAACTAAGACATGAAATGGTATCTTTCCGCATTATCGCATGTAGATGTGTGGGTAGCCTGGACGCAAGGTCAGGGAAACTGAAGTGTGTGTCTGTGCGGGCGGTGCAGGGGGAGGAGAGACAGCGAGCCAGAGAGGGACAGAGACACACACAACAGGTGCTTGCTGGGGTCGGCACGATGGCTCACGAACAGTGACTGTGGGGCTGCAACATTATGAGGTCATCTTAGATGTACAACTTCTTTATTGCAGTGCTGCAACGGTTTAGTGTTGATGCTAGAATGTTATCAAACACACATCATATTGCACTCACATCATATTGCTTGAGTGTTAGTATTTACACTGAAATGTTGTCTTGTGATTAAGAATTATGAAAACCTTTCTGTTTGTTGAATTTGGAGACTCCTTCATTAGTTTACCCTCAAGGTTCTATTAGAAAGTTGCTAATATGGGCTTATTCATTTGAACTCATTCAATTGTTTTAAAAACTCAAGAAGTAATTAAATTAAAAGAGCTATTAATTGTTAATAGTTTTGTTGTTAGGAAACATTGTGGGAAAGGGAAATTTTCCTGTTCATTATTGATTATTGTGTTGTTTACATTCAAAATGTATATCTATATGGCCATGACAATTTGTTTTGTTGATGAATATTATACACTGTGATTAAGAGTTTATTGTTAGCTTTGTACAGATCAAGCTATATCTGTGATATTGATATTCAATTTAATTTCGTTTGACATAATTTATCACGTTATCTATGACATTATTTAACTGATTTTGTTTGGAAAATTAAAAATATTAAAACCAGCTTCAGGATATGTTCATTTACTTTTTAAACATTAACCTCTCAGTAAGGTTATTCTCTTGAGAAATGAAAGTTTGGTCTCCTGATCATAATTTATTTATCAGATGATCTAGTTTTTATCCCCCAACATAGTTGGGGGGGATATTGAAATGGGCTCCGTCCGTCCGTTCGTCCGTTCCTCCGTCCGTCCGTCCGTCCCGATTTTGTTTCCGGAGCAGAACTCGAAAACTATAAGACATTTCTCAACGAAACTTGGTGTGTGGAACAATCATCATGTGTTGATGTGCCTTTTGGGGTTTTCAACTTCTTTGAGTTATTTTTTTTGACCGTTTCCATGGAAATGTAACTTAGAATTTCGTTTCCGGAGCAGAACTCGAAAACCATAAGACATATCTCAACGAAACTTGGTGTGTTGAACAATCATCATGTGTAGATGTGCCTTTTGGGGTTTTCAACTTCTTCGAGTTATTTTTTTTGACCGTTTCCATGGAAATGTAACTTAGAATTTCGTTTCCGGAGCAGAACTCGAAAACCATGACATATCTCAACGAAACTTGGTGTGTGGAACAGTCATCATGTGTAGATGTGCCTTTTGGGGTTTTCAACTTCTTCGAGTTATTTTTTTTGACCGTTTCCATGGAAATGTAACCTAGAATTTCGTTTCCGGAACAGAACTAAAAAACTATAAGACATATCTCAACGAAACTTGGTTTGTGGAACAATCATCATGTGTAGATGTGCCTTTTGGGGTTTTCAACTTCTTCGAGTTATTTTTTTTTGACCGTTTCCATGGAAATGTAACTTAGAATTTCGTTTCCGGAACAGAACTCGAAAACTATAAGACATATCTCAACGAAACTTGGTGTGTGGAACAATCATCATGTGTAGATGTGCCTTTTGGGGTTTTCAACTTCTTCGAGTTATTTTTTTTTACCGTTTCCATGGAAATGTAACTTAGAATTTCGTTTCCGGAACAGAACTCAAAAACTATAAGACATATCTCAACGAAACTTGGTGTGTGGAACAATCATCATGTGTTGATGTGCCTTTTGGGGTTTTCAACTTCTTTGAGTTATTTTTTTTACCGTTTCCATAGAAATGTAACCTAGAATTTCGTTTCCGGAACAGAACTCAAAAACTATAAGACATATCTCAACGAAACTTGGTGTGTTGAACAATCATCATGTGTTGATGTGCCTTTTGGGGTTTTCAACTTCTTTGAGTTATTTTTTTTGACCGTTTCCATGGAAATGTAACTTAGAATTTCGTTTCCGGAGCAGAACTCGAAAACCATAAGACATATCTCAACGAAACTTGGTGTGTTGAACAATCATCATGTGTAGATGTGCCTTTTGGGGTTTTCAACTTCTTCGAGTTATTTTTTTTGACCGTTTCCATGGAAATGTAACCTAGAATTTCGTTTCCGGAACAGAACTCAAAAACTATAAGACATATCTCAACGAAACTTGGTGTGTGGAACAATCAACAAGTGTAGATGTGCCTAAAGGCCCAATGGGCTTATGGCATTGCACGGTGTCCAGCCGTCTGTAAACTCTTCGCATTTTGTCTTCTTCTCCAGAACCACTTTGTCTAAGGAGCTGAAATTTTGTGTGTTGTGTTTAGTTGAAAAAAGGTTCATAGTCACTGTTATTCAACAACTATTCTTCAATAAATTTTCCCAAAGGCGGGGGATATGGCCGACTCTGTCTGCTTGTTTTATTTCTATTCCCTTAATGTGATAATATATTGTGGCAACTTTCTGTATTTGTAATATGTGGTTTTCATAGGCGCACATGCAAGACATAATCAGCAACCAATTTGTAGCCTTACACTTATTCTTGGTCAGTGTTTAAACAATGGTTTACGATTACTTTTTTAACCAAGAGAAGTATAAGGCTCAGGTGCCCTTTAAGTCAGCGCAAATTGAAATATTCAAGTCAAGATTACTCATCTTTAGGATATGCAGGCAACTTTGGGGCTCCATTTTGTACAACTATTTGAATTATTTGTAAAATAGTGTCGTTGATGAGAAAAACAAATATTTCTGAGACTAAATATAAGTCTTGCCCTTTCCTAACTACGTACAGTATTATGTTGTTGATGAGAAAAACAATTTATTTCTGGGTCCAAATGTTTGTCTAAGTTGCCCTTTCCTACTACCCACAGCCCAGATTCACTCAAAACAAAACAGAGTTGAACATTTCATAGCCTGTTCAAATTGACATACTACAGTTGACATTTGTTGTGCCTTTTATTAATAATACATTCTGTTATATATTTAAAAATGAATGAATGCTAGTAAAAGTGGTAAAGAAATAAATTAATCAATTAAAACCAAAAAAATACATGTAGTTGATTAAATTATATTATCAACATGAAAACATAAGCATAAAAGATAAAGTATGCATGGATAAACATGATTTGTCATGAGCACATGCAAATGATATGTATAATATATGCATTACTTCCTTCTTGTTTTACTAACTGCAATACAATTATCTTCTCAAAAACAAAAACGGTGTATTAGTGCATTATATGAATATATTTACCATATACAAACATAATTACATGTTTTTGGTAAATAATTTATACAAAATGTGTAACATTCTTATTCAAATTGATTTTAAACATTTATATTAAAATCGAAAATTTTGAGGCGCACAAACGAAGGTGAGTAGTGATAATGTCGGCCGTGAACATTTCGTTAAAATATTTGGAAACTTTGAGGGTCGAAATAATGGAAGCATTACAGTAATATCTGTGGGTAGAGAATGCTATTGAGTATCAACATATGTATAATTCAATTCTAAATATTTTTTTCATTTGAGAAGATAAATCCCTTCCAATATGTATACATTATTTTCATTCTGCTTTGTTATACTATTTAATTCATTAAAGAGCCATTGTGTTTTTTAATACACAATTATATTATCCACTGCACACATGATAACAATTGTTTGAGAAATCTTTCATCTACAACAGTCAATTTAATGAAATTTGGTTTCAAAGGCACGTAACCTATCGATTATTGCAGGCCACTGATTTTGACATCATTTGACAGAGTTTCCTTTATTGCATTCTACATAGTTTATGATGTAGCACTCAACAACAAGGGTTTCGGAAGCATGCAGGAATGTCAATTTCACAGTCGCCATAGCAACCAACTTGAAAGTGAATATCTTGACTGTCGTTTTACAGCACATTTCTGAATGTGATGATTGCTATGCCAACATGTTTCTTAATGTCCTGTAAATAGAGAAATTATACTATTTCTCCGCTTATTTTTGGTCAAACATATAAGTGAAAAATCAAGTGCATGTTTTAATGTGATAGTTTGTTTTGACAATTGTCCATTATGTTTATCAACATACTCAAGGGCTCTTTTAGACATTTAACTTCACTTGCTTTGATTTCAGAAGAATTATACAAATGAGACCAGAATCAAAGCATCTGTTGACTGAAAGATATTAATGCCAGTTTACTTTGTGAAGTGATTTATGAATATAAAACTTCTTTATTATCCCCAGTCCCCGCATTCAGCAAGCAGCAGGGGATATAGTATTTGGTAGTGTCCCTTTGTCCCTACAAATTGGAAAATCGTAAGAACTGTTGAGTGAATGGGTTTTGATATATTGAACTCACAGTGAGAGAAGAGTCTCAATAAATCTTGACCTTCATTTCAACATTTAAACACTTGAAATGCCCATAAATGCTCCTAATCAACCCAGTTACAACGTTTGCTCCTGCCAACGAATTTCAGGATAATGCCCCTAATCATTTCATGGTCACAGTGAGATGGACAATTTACAATTGTCAGCAAGTTGTTCCTCATGAACTAATCTTCATCGCTTCAGATCTGACACAGGGAAGAGTCCAGTTGATTGTTAGGACATTGAAGTCATTTCCAAGGCCCCAACAAATCTTTGAACTTTTGATAATGGGAACTTCTTGTTAGCACGAGATCTCAACATTTTCCCACTAAATTATCTTCATTTTGTACACCATGATATTGTCTTCTAGTACACAATGAGTTTTGAAAATATATAAGTTTCAGCAACCACTCGGAAACATACCAAGAGAATGTAACTACTATAGATCATGTTTCGGTTGACATCTAATTTCCTAGTAAACAATGTCCTCCACTTTGGTTGTCCTTCATTTTGAATTGATAACTTGCGGCGAGGGACCTCGGGGATCATGTCACCTTGCTGACAAATAATAGTTCTTTATAGTCCATTTTCTCAACATAATTTGAATGTTGTTTTCAAATAGTTGTCATCTGGATTCTTCCCCTCAACTTCATACAGTGGAAGAAGGTGGTTTATATGTTTAAGTCCCCCTTGAATGGTTGCACCGGTTCATTAACCAGACTTTCCCGATTTCAATGAAACCAAGGACTATTTACAGCATGTTATGACAATCGATGTTAATCGAGTTCCATGGCACAAAGAATAAATACTATCACAGTCTTTCTTTCTATCAACATGGTCCTTGTGATGTTATAGAAATTTGAAAATTAATGACTAAGTTACACAAACTGGTCACCGAGTCTTCATGCCAAGATCGATCAAAGTCTTATACAGTCCTCCACTCGTTTATCAGAGTCCAGTTTGACAATATGTTTCTCGCTACCAAGTAGTATATTTGATGGCGGTGTCTCCTCCTGTTTGCGATTCTCGATGTCTGCCTCCACATCCGCCTTGTCTTTGGCATCTCTTGGTTGGCTATCTATCAAATCCTGTATAGTATCAGGCAGTTTCTTACCATTGGTTTCTGGCAGCAGGAGCACCAGTAGAGAGCACAGTGCCATCATAGCCCCGAACACAATCACAGAGAAGGAACCCGTTTCCCCCTGAAACATTACGCACCATGAAAACATGTATTTACAAGTAATCTATGATCGATCATTCACAGATGACTATCATTTACGAAACTTTTCATTATCTAGGGACAATCATGATGTAAACATTTGTTACATAAACTGAATCTTTTTCATTTCATGAAGAAGAGGTTGTAATTTCTCACTATTGGCTTTGGCACTCTTGAAAATATAAGTATCTATTTGTCCCCAGTCGCAACGCGGAAAGGGAGACTATGTATTCAGCAGCGTACGTCTTTACCTCACATTTCTAGTTAACGCGATATCTCATGAAGCGTTAGATCCAAAGTCTTCAAATTTGGTGTCAACCAGACACCAGTCGATTTTGGTGACCTTGACCTTATTTCCATGGTCACCTCAACACTTTGACCCTTTTTTGAAGTCTTGTGTTAGCGATGTATCATAACCGGATGGACCCAAAGTCTTCAAATTTGGTATCAGTCTATATTGGGGGATGACGCAGACACCAGTCGGTTTTGGTGACGTCGACCTTATTTTCAAGGTGACCATGACACTTTTACCACTTTTCGAACTCTTGAACCCAAGCACCCAAAGTCTTCAAATGTGCTGATCTTCATGACACTTTTTACCAGTAATGCAATATATTAAGTAACTCCTTTTGACAAGATGATGTGTCTTTCTAAACTCAGTATTAGCAGCGGGGAAACATTGCCATGTTAGTGGCAAACACTTGTTCATTTTTTTAGGTCTAAGCACGCTGTATTTAGGTGAGAAATGTAAAATATCTTCAATCTGTTAGTCACCGCCACGTGAGTCTGCCAGTCCTTTTCTACAATTTTCTTTATATGTTCACATTAGAGTCCTACCAAACTATTTATCTGCGGTGCAATAACTCCTCCCAGCCTTGTCCAGAAACCGCACATGCCCATTCCTATATTTCTGAAACATCAATATCAATCAATGTATATTCGTGAAATAGGTCAGAGAGCCCATATCGTGGAAGTACTCACATGTACATGCATTCATAGTGCGATAGTATGTACCACGGGCTTGTATTGTCGAAACCTATCGATTAGAAAGCATATGAAGTCGACGATCCAGCCCCTTATATGCTATAAAAAAAGTTAAGGGATGTAACGAGATCAACACCCCATATCTGTTTGAAATTATATTTCAGAATGTTGTCATCATATATAATCATTCAATGTTAGATACCACGTCAAAGCCAATACATTTATCGTCCACTTCATATGCTTTCTAACCGCTATTTTTTCGACAATACAAGCTCCTGTCACATGTACTGCATGGTTGCGTTTGATTGAACATGATATTCACGAAATGGCTTACACAAATCGCTGATATGAATAATACATTACTCTGTAAAACATTACTTTGACGGAGCAGGATGAATGTGAGGCAGCCTCAGCTCAAACAGTAATGTTGTTGTTGCCGCCACTTCGTATAGTCAAGCAAGAGCGTACACTCTGATCAGTATGTTGTTCTACACGTGTAGACAGCATATCATAAGGTAGACCTTTGCCAAGTGACTTCAGGGCATCGGCATGTCTAGCTCCATCCCAAAGCAAGGCAACTCTTGCCAGTCTCCATTACTGGCTGATTTAAGCCTTGCCGTATTTCCCAGGGTTTCTGTGCTAGAAAATCGGAGCATTTCAGGAGCAGCGATCCACTATCTTAGCACGGAAAAGTGAGGGAAATACTGCAAGGCTTAAATCAGCCAGTTATGGAGACTGGCAAGAGTTGGGCTGGCGTTTGGAAGTTGAATGTCTAGTGAAGCAGGCATCTCGAAAGACCTAGTCAATGGAGATGGTACTTACCTGATGACTGTCGGGTAGAGCTCTGAAGTGTAGAGATAGATGACGCTGTACAGTCCTGCTACAGAGAAGCGCCCCACTATAGCAAACCCTGTGGACATCATCTCAAGGTCTATTCCTGAATCTGAAGAACAAAACCTTACCTGTCAACATTGTATGCAATTAAACTGTGGTAATGAAAACTGAATTCATTAAAATTATATTTAAGAAACATAGTTTTGTTTAATCAAGCAGGGACTCTCTAAATGTATAGCTATAGAGTACCTGAATTAAGGGATGATATTCATAATATAAGTCCTTTGTTGAATGGAAGCCTAAGTTGCTGCTGAGCTACAAGATGTAAAGATGTGTGACACCTCGATCTCTTAAACTCTCTTAAAATGTTTCAGGTTGAAGGGGAAATGGTGTGTCAAGCTAAGGTTGAGAAGAAACAATAAAACTAATGGTGTAATATATAAACGACACTATTAAACCTGATATTTCCGCTACATGCATGGCGTACGTAGCAATAGATTACAGTTGTGACAACAATAATACTGCATTGATAGGCTATATTGAATAGCAAAACCTGTAAAATTTCATAACACTTCTATATTTCGTTTTGTTGAAGTGGGTGAGTAATAAACAGAATACTAAACTCCCTTCAATATAATATATTTTTAATATTATTAAACTCTTGAATGATGTGATATCAAGTTCTTTTTCTCACATTTGATACCAAATCCTTTATATATATATATATATATATATATATATATATATATATATATATTTCTTTTAACTAATAAACTTGGCGGTTTTTCTAAAACTGTATAACATGGATTTCTCCATTTATAGTATTTAGGCGCTTTCTAGAGATTTGGCATAAAACCGGTTATCTTATTAGTAGAATTATAAAAAAAAAAAGCAAAATACGTATTCGGAGCTGAAAGTATATGAAATACATAAACTTTATCATTCAGGCTTAATTGAAGTGCAAGGGATAATTGAAATTCTGCAATATTTTCGTCTGGATACACCACAGCTGTGGTGATTGTTTTATTGTGTTATAACTCAATAGAACATCAATATATGAATAAATTTTGTAATACAATCCCGAGCTATCTCACCAGTACCGCCCGACGGGAGAGATCCGGCCACTATACAGGACACGGCTGCCAGCACAGAGTAACTGATGAAAATAATTCGACGATGCATTCTGAAAAAAAACCAATAAAGTTTTAGCTCATCTGGCATGAAAACCCCGAAGGGCGCATGGCATGGCATGGTGTCCGGCGTCCGTCCATCCGTCTGTACACTTTTCGCTTTTTCGACTTCTTCTCCAGAACCAGTAACTCTAGAGAGCTGATATTTTATGTGCAGACTCCTTGGCCAATGGGGATTCTAAATTGTAGATTTCGTGACCCCGTGACCCCAAATAAGGTAACAGGGGTCACGACCTTAAAAACCTATTTTCATCTTCTTCTCCAGTTCAAAAAGGTCAAGTGAGCTGAAAAGTTGTGTGCAGTCTCCTTGGCCGATGTGGATTTTAAATTGTAGATTTAGTGACCCTGCGACCCCAAATATATGTCACAGAGGTCATGACCTGAACAGGTTTAAGATTAAAATGGGATTTTATGTGCACTTGAAAGGGAGGTAATTTTAAGGAAACAACAGTGATGAATTACATCTTCAAGTGTGTCTTTATTTGTAGGGGATTTTATCTCTTGCCTCAAAGATAGGTCAGAGGGGCAAGGACCTTAAGACCTATCTTTTCTTCTCCATTTGTTGTACCTCTCATCTAGAAGTTGACATTTGGAAACTAAATTAATTTATGTATATAAAGTATATTAGCTACAGAGCCAATGGCTCTATTTTTTTAATAAGAGCAGAAGAGAATAATGTACACGTGGACTCAAAAGAGTTTGGTTGATGTGATATAGAGGTTATTACGCATGGAACTGTGTCACTTGATGTACGAAACGAGTGTGGCTTTTTGTATTGTCGAAGCGAGGAATATATACAAATTTGCACGGGTTTGGTAAACTAGGTCATACAACAAACTTTCAAGAGAAATACATTATTTATTACCAATTACATTCGATCTGTACGATTTGATTCGCGTAAACATAGCAAGAAAACGTATTAATTCTATTATGACGGCAAGTCACTATGACGTTTTGAAGAAATGTTTCATGACGTCAGAGAAGTCACTATACGGGAAATCGCACTGAAAGATGGTTGCTTGACAAATGTGATATGTACACAGGGTTATTTTCAACAATATAGGTATTATGGTGGATGTAATGTGGGTATACTTACTTTTTTAAAAGAAAAACATTCATTAGGTGTGATGCCATCTCTACACAAGCACCTATGAAGAAGTTGAGGTATTTGTTTCCTGCTAGAGAGGTGATCTTGTATGTCAGGCCATAGTAGCACGCTGCCTCGGCGAACCTAAGAAGAATTCATCAAATATACGCTGTACATACACACTGTTTGATTACGTCTGGCTTTAACCACGTTCACTTATTTCAAATACTGGCTTGTTTCCACGTTCGCTTACTACAAATACTGGCTTTTACCACGTTCACTTATTACAAATACTGGCTTTTTCACGTTCGCTTATTACAAATACTGACTTTTACCACGTTCACTTATTACAAATACTGGCTTTTTCACGTTCGCTTATTACAAATACTGGCTTTTACCACGTTCACTTATTACAAATAATGGCTTTTTTTCCACGTTCGCTTATTACAAATACTGGCTTTTAACACGTTCACTTATTACAAATACTGGCTTTTTACCACGTTCGTTTATTCCAAATACTGCCTTTTTGCCACGTTCGCTTATTACAAATACTGGCTTTTAACACGTTCACTTATTACAAATACTGGCTTTTTATACCACGTTCGTTTATTCCAAATACTGCCTTTTTGCCACGTTCGCTTATTACAAATACTGGCTTTTAACACGTTCACTTATTACAAATAATGGCTTTTTACCACGTTCGTTTATTCCAAATACTGCCTTTTTGCCAAGTTCGCTTATTACAAATACTGGTTTTTACCAAGTTCGCTTTTTCCAAAATACTAGCTTTTACCGAGTTCGCTTATTACCAATACTAATGGCACAACTACTTCCATTTCTTATATGTTAAAGGCACATCAATCAACGTTTCTTTTCCCATTTGATTAACGAGCCTTTGAGTGTGTAAGTGTTTCTAATCTTATACCAAAACAATCAAAACATACAAATAGTATCAACTGCTAGAGGAATGTTTCGCCTACAACAAGACATGTTGAATTCTGTTGTATTTGAGAGATTATACTATGTACAATAACTTACCATATATAAAATAGTATCAGACTTCGCTTCAGGACCACCCTATGTCGGACAAGGTCCGCAATACTTCCTTTACTTTTACTTATTGCCGAGGTCGACTCTCGGGACTTTATTTTGTCCCAACTTTTTTCAGGGAACTTAACGTTGTTGAACAAGGATATTTTCTTGATGAGATTTTCTGCAGCTTCAAACTTGGTGTTCATTATCATCCAGCGGATAGATTCGGGTAGAACACTGTAAGGTTAGATGAGAAAATATACAGCATATTAAATGTTTATACGAATTATCAGGTATTTCATTTGATCGAATAATTGAATACCGAATACTAATACAGAATTTTCGTATCTGCGATAGAGCCTTCATCAAACCCGTGTATCAGCCTCGCGCGCCTGATAACCTGTACCATAGGCAAAAACCCGTATTAACCATAACTATATATCGACTCTCGGCTAACTATGCAACCGAATTGACATGAACATTGGTATTCTTTCTTTTTTCTTCGTAGTATCCATTTCAAAACAATTATACCGATTATTTAGTATGTCACGTAGATACAAAAGTTGCATGTTTAGCGGTGATTAATGTGTTTCTTCATCTATGTATTCACAGCATTTCAGGACAAAGCTTACTGCAATTTAAATATAATTTCCTTCAGATATAACGCCAAATGTAACCTAAAGTGTTACCATATGTAGAAGAGCGCGAGTATCCTGGGCAGTGTGATGGCGAGCTGGATGTAGCGCCAGTCTCTGATGATATAGGCAACCCCACCCAGGACGATGATGCTGAAGCCCCACATGCACTCCAGTAGGGCCCCCACTATCGGTCTGTGCTGGGGGAGGAACAACTCTACAGCAATGATGTAGCTCGTCATCTGTAGACTCTGTGGAGAGACATGTACAAATCTGTACACTCTGTAGGGAGACATGTACAAATCTGTACACTCTGTAGGGAGACATGTACAAATCTGTACACTCTGTAGGGAGACATGTACAAATCTGTACACTCTGTAGGGAGACATGTACAAATCTGTACACTCTGTAGGAGGACATATACAAATATTTACACTCTGTAGGGAGACTTGTACAAATCTGTACACTCTGTAGGGAGACATGTACAAATATGTACACTCTGTGGAGAGACATGTACAAATCTGTACACTCTGTAGGAGGACATATACAAATATTTACACTCTGTAGGGAGACTTGTACAAATCTGTACACTCTGTAGGGAGACATGTACAAATATGTACACTCTGTAGGGAGACATGTACAATTATGTACACTCTGTAGGGAGACATGTACAAATATGTACACTCTGTAGGGAGACTTGTACAAATCTGTACACTCTGTAGGGAGACTTATACAAATATTTACACTCTGTAGGGAGACATGTACAAATATGTACACCCTGTAGGGAGACATGTACAAATCTGTACACTCTGTAGGGAGACATGTACAAATCTGAACACTCTGTAGGGAGACTTATAAAAAAATTTACACTCTGTATGGAGACATGTACAAATCTGTAGACTCTGCAGTGAGACATGTACACATCTGTACACTATGTAGGGAGACTTATACAAATATTTACACTCTGTAGGGAGACATGTACAAATCTGTAGACTCTGCAGTGAGACATGTACAAATATGTACACCCTGTAGGGAGAAATGTACAAATCTGTACACTCTGTAGGGAGACATGTACAAATATGCACACTCTGTAGGGAGACATGTACAATTCTGTACGCTCTGTAGGGAGACATGTACAAATATGTACACCCTGTAGGGAGACATGTACAAATATGCACACTCTGTAGGGAGACGTATACAAATATTTACACTCTGTATAGAGATATGTACAAATCTGTAGACTCTGCAGTGAGACATGTACACATCTGTACACTCTGTAGGGAGACTTATACAAATATTTACACTCTGTAGGGAGACATGTACACATCTGTAGACTCTGCAGTGAGACATGTACAAATCTGTACACTCTGTAGGGAGACATATACAATTATGTACACTCTGTAGGGAGACATGTACAATTCTGTACGCTCTGTAGGGAGACATGTACAATTATGTACACTCTGTAGGGAGACATGTACAATTTTGTACACTCTGTAGGGAGACATGTACAATTCTGTACACTCTGTAGGGAGACATGTACAAATATGTACACCCTGTAGGGAGACATGTACAAATATGTACACCCTGTAGGGAGACATGTACAAATCTGTACACCCTGTAGGGAGACATGTACAAATATGTACACCCTGTAGGGAGACATGTACAAATATGTACGCTCTGTAGGGAGACATGTACAAATATGTACGCTCTGTAGGGAGACATGTACAAATATGTACACTCTGTAGGGAGACATGTACAAATATGTACACTGTGTAAGGAGACGTGTACAAATGTGTACACTCTGTAGGGAGACGTGTACAAATATGTACACCCTGTAGGGAGACATGTACAAATATGTACACTCTGTAGGGAGACATGTACAAATATGTACACTCTGTAGGGAGACATGTACAATTATGTACACCCTGTAGGGAGACATGTACAATTATGTACACTCTGTAGGGAGACATGTACAAATATGTACACTCTGTAGGGAGACATGTACAAATATGAAAACTCTGTAGGGAGACATATACAAATATGAAAACTCTGTAGGGAGACATGTACAATTATGTACACTCTGTAGGGAGACATGTACAATTATGTACACTCTGTAGGGAGACATGTACAATTATGTACACTCTGTATGGAGACTTGTACAAATATGTACACTCTGTAGGGAGACATGTACAATTATGTACACTCTGTAGGGAGACGTGTACAAATATGTACACTCTGTAGGGAGACATGTACAATTCTGTAGACTCTGTAGGGAGACATGTACACATATGTACACCCTGTAGGGGGACATGTACAATTATGTACACTCTGTAGGGAGACATGTACACTTATGTACACTCTGTAGGGAGACATGTACAATTATGTACACTCTGTAGGGAGACATGTACAATTCTGTACGCTCTGTAGGGAGACATGTACAATTATGTACACTCTGTAGGGAGACATGTACAATTCTGTACACTCTGTAGGGAGACATGTACAATTCTGTACACTCTGTAGGGAGACATGTACAAATATGTACACCCTGTAGGGAGACATGTACAAATATGTACACCCTGTAGGGAGACATGTACAAATCTGTACACTCTGTAGGGAGACATGTACAAATATGTACGCTCTGTAGGGAGACATGTACAAATATGTACACTCTGTAGGGAGACATGAACAATTATTAAACTCTGTACGGAGACATGTACAAATATGTACACTCTGTAGGGAGACGTGTACAAATATGTACACTCTGTAGGGAGACGTGTACAAATATGTACACCCTGTAGGGAGACATGTACAATTATGTACACTCTGTAGGGAGACATGTACAATTCTGTACGCTCTGTAGGGAGACATGTACAAATATGTACACTCTGTAGGGAGACATGTACAAATATGTACACTCTGTAGGGAGACATGTACAATTATGTACACCCTGTAGGGAGACATGTACAAATATGTACACTCTGTAGAGAGACTTGTACAAATATGTACACTCTGTAGGGAGACGTGTACAATTATGTACACTCTGTAGGGAGACATGTACAAATATGTACACTCTGTAGGGAGACGTGTACACTTATGAACACTCTGTAGGGAGACATGTACAAATATGTACACCCTGTAGGGAGACATGTACAAATCTGTACACTCTGTAGGGAGACATGTACAAATATGTACACTCTGTAGGGAGACATGTACAATTATGTACACTTTGTAGGGAGACATGTACAAATATGTACACTCTGTAGGGAGACATGTAAACTAGTGTCCAAAAGAAACGATACCACGTCTTTGAGCGACCATTACAGGAAAACTTAACGACACAGAAATCTAGAATTGGTATTATTCTTTTGAGATTTCGTTCATTTAACATGTGTACACAATTCATTTCAATCAGTACTTTGCATTCATTTGTACAGGTCTTTATTGACGTGAGGGGTCTGAAAAAGAAAATTTCATTCACAAAAATAACTGAGACAAATGTTGAAAATGTCAAAAGAGGCGTCACTAAGTCACATTTGTATTCGGTATGTCCATTCCGAGCGTCAGAACGGGCAAGTAATAATAATAATAATAATAATACTTTATTGCCTTTTCAGGAATTTGTTTTACATCAACACAGAGCTTGAACAATAATATGCAATATTTATGTACACGCATTTAATTCTTTTCACATTTATTTAATAGACATATTGTGTTTGGAACAAAAGATGTACGGGCTCTCTTAGTTTTCAAAACTGGAACTTTGTAGCGGCGGCCTGAAGGGAGAAGGTGATATTCTGAATGAAGGTAATGTGTCGGGTCAGATATGATTTTGACAGCTTGATTTACGATTTGCCGCTCATATATATCAGTTAAACACTCGAACTTGACACCGGCAATCTTACTCGCAACGTTCACAATTTTGTTAACTTTACATTTAAGATGAACTGAGAGAGACCCGTACCAACAATGGAATGAAAATGTTAATATGCTTTGAATAAAAGCTGTATAAAAGGTTGACATGACGGAGGGGTTAACATCGAAAGATCTGAGTTTTCGCATTAGATGAAGACGTTGCTGACATTTTTATACAGGGCTTCAATGTTGGAATTCCAGTTCAATTTAGAATCAATGTAGGTTCCCAAATATTTATATTCCGACACAGTCTCAACACATTCACCATTTATCATGACTGGAAGCATTTGTGATGGTTTACTTCGAAAGTCAATAACCAGTTCCTTCGTTTTTTTGACATTTAAAATTAGATGATTGTCTGCACACCAAGTTGTAAATTTTGTAATTTCATCTTTATACAGTTGTTCAGATATATCATTATTTATTTTTCCAACAATTGCGGCGTCATCCGCAAACTTGATCATTGAGCAGGTTGAGCTATAACTAACGCAATCGTTAGTGTAGAGGGTGAACAGGACAGGCGAGATGACACAACCTTGCGGCGCTCCAGTATTTAAGGATCTTGTGCTCGATACTGCCCCGTTAACTTTGACGAATTGCCTTCTGTCCACAAGAAAATTTCCAATCCATTTGATGAGATTATAATTCACGCCCATGTTCAACAGTTTGTCAATCATGATGTGAGGCTGTATAGTGTTGAACGCAGATGAAAAGTCCACAAACATGATCCTGATATAAGACTTTGGTGTCTCAAGATGGTTGTAGACATTATTGAGGAGTGACAATGTAGCATCAACAACTCCTCTCCTAGATCTGTAGGCGAACTGAAGTGGGTCCATTATATCGGAAACTGCCTGTCGGAGATGTCTCAGCACGATGCGTTCCATGGACTTCATTGCAATAGATGTTAGCGCAACTGGTCGGTAGTCATTTAATTCTTTAGGCTGCGTCTTCTTTGGAACAGGTATTATTTCTGAAGTTTTCCAAACGGAAGGAATGACATGCGTATCAACTGAGAGTTGGAACAATCTTGAAAACACTTTACACAGTTGAACACGTCTATGTTTACACAGTTGAACAGTTGAAGTACACGTCTATGCGTTGAAGACGTCAGACGTCGGATGACGTCAGAAGATAAGCTTTGTCATTCACCAGAAGGCAATGGGCTGACTTGATGGACGCAAGTCAGAGCATAAAGGTCACTAATTCTTCGGTACACACGCTGTCTACCATTGTTCTTTAAGATGCAAAATCTGCTCCCATATGAGAGCATGACCATTGCTCAGTCTCTCTGTTGCCAACGTTGAATTCGTCTGTTTGTTAACTCGTTGTTGACGCCTCAGGAACGTTTTGTTGTATGGACGACGTGTTCAGATACCATGAATCTTCAATCTCTTTTACCAAGTTTGTCTGCTAATCACGTGTCTCAGTGACGTCTTTGACGTTAACGTCGTAATGATAAATGGGTTTCAGAGATGAAATACCAGAATCGGGCGGTCTTCAATAAGCGTAATCACCTTCTTCTCGACCTGCATGTTGTCCGATCTCTATCACGTAACCGTTGCGTTAACCTGGTGACTGCTATGCGCGCGCAACCGAACCTTCTGGCGTCGTCGGCGTGTGAGACTCGCTATGTGACAATTCCAAAGGTGAACGGACAAAATCCCCAATGGACAAAATCCCCAAGGACAAAAACTCCAAGGACATAATCCCCAGTGGACATAATCCCCAGCCCTATAACAACAAAATGGACAAAATCCCCAAGGTGATTAAAAATGAAATTATTGTTTTGACAAATGGCTGTCTTTAATCACTGGTAGTAAATGTTGTTTTGATAAATGTTTTCTTTGATCACAAGTATTAGTTTACTGAGAATGAACTTTTGTAAATTGTTGTTTTTATAACCTAATCAACTTTGTCTTTGATCACAAGTAGTAGTTTATTGAGAATTATTGTTTTGATAACATTATAATTTTTTTCTTTGATCAGTAAAAGTAAGCCACTCATCAATCACTGAAACTATACTGTTTGAAAGTGCTATGTAGAATGCGAGACCGGGATTGTTACTGCTTGCTTGTATGAATAAAATTACTTGTTATTACTTCCTTGCTCTGTTGTATTTTTCATCTTGGGGATTTTGTCCTACCCTTTTGGGGATTATGTCCACTGGGGATTTTGTCCTTGGGGATTATGTCCTTGGGGATTTTGTCCATTGGGGATTTTGTCCTACGACCATTCCAAAGGCTCTCTCACTCTCAATGGCTGTCAAACCCGATATTTTCTTGTGTGCTTTTTGTAGCTTTGATACCAACGTGTATGGTCAGCCGTTTTATACAAATCTGTACACTCTGTAAGGAGACTTGTACAAATATGTACACTCTGTAGGGAGACATGTACAAATCTGTACACTCTGTAAGGAGACTTGTACAAATCTGTACACTCTGTAGGGAGACATGTACAAATCTGTACACTCTGTAAGGAGACATGTACACATCTGAACACTCTGTAGGGAGACATGTACAAATCTAATACAAATATTTGCCGACTATAGGACCTTTACATGTGAACATCAGTGTTTCAAAGGCACGTGCGATATGCAAGTGTGCAGATATTTATGAATCAATGCATCATCATCATTTTAGCCAAATAAGGAAAATACAATACACGAGACACTGAACATATATTTGGTATATATAGGTCTGAAAATGGATGCGTTTAAAAAAACGGAATATTTTTAGAATTGATTTAATTGATATTTACCTGTACAAAGAATCCCTCGACAAACCTGGCTGCGACGTAGCAGAGGTAGGAAGGAGCGAAGAAGATGCCGACTCCGAACGGAACCGGAACAAAGAGAGCGAGGAGGAGGATGATGCGTCTCCCGAACCTGTCGGACAGATAGCCCAGCAGCATCCCGCCTATCATCACCCCGCAGAAGTACAGCGTTGTGGAGAGAGGGCGGAGGTATGCGTCTTCACACACGAGGTCCCACTGCGGAGGACAATGCAGTTTATCTTCAATGATTTACATTCTCGAACTGTCACCATTCATAGAAAAAGGCTTGTGTACAGAACATCACGTCATAAGTAAGTTAGCCATTGTGTGAGTTAGAACTTCTACCGAGCTTCAATATATGAACATAAGTCGATTAATGTTTAACATAAAATAAAGCACAAACGCGTATCATATTTTTACCTATCAAGCATACTGGTCATGGAATTTGCATTCGGAGTTGGAGTATTAAAAAGAACCTGTTGCTTTAATTAATGCTTAATTTATTATTACCTAAATGAGAGCACTCAAACAATGTAACAATCTACCAATGCCAAGATCTCAAGAGACAAGGAATGAACTCTTTTTAAGTTTTCTGAAATTTCCCTTTCTTTGGTATTTTAAAGTACAAGTGAAGAAATAGCAAATGCTCAAGGACACTCATCCTCGGTTACCCATGGTTTTATATATGCTCCGTTACTCTTCATTATATCACCCATGTGAAACCTTAACAGAGAAATCTGTACTCAAATTACCCGCCCTAGGCAGGCGTGAGACTCTTTTTTGTCACTCTTACCTCCGTAACAATTGATGTCTCCCTTTCCTCGGTGTGATACGTCCAGTCTCCATGGCGGCACTGAACACTGGTATTCGTCCCATCTCCCAGTCTGAGATAGGTGTCACACTCGCTTGTCACTTTGTCTACGACGGTAACATTACGCCCATCAAAAGTAAAGGTAGCTCTTCCCTTCGTGACGTCACAATAGTGCCCGACGTCCGCACTATAGAACGCCCCGACCACTTGGTTGAAGACGACAGGAAAGTAGTTGAGGGAGAGAAGAACGAATACAAACAGTTGGTAGCGCCCGGGGTTCCCAAGTTGAGACAGAAGTTGGTCAATAAGGAACGATATGCTCTCATCTTTCTCTGGGTTTGAGCTCAAACTCGCTTTCTCCACTTTCATTTTGACAGGACTGCACTAGATCGCCACAGCCATCCTGCAGGGTAGAAGAAAACTGGTTACGGTTAACTAAATTGGATAAATAAACTGATGATAGCTTTCCACTAGTTTAACCTGTAACATCATCAGGGGCATGACTTCAATAGAAAAAACATGATATCCTATGCCATCGTCGAGTAGCCAACACCACATACATTCTATAATAAATGACGTAAGCTAGAGGAAAGTATACTATTAATTACATACCCGGTATTTTGAAAGGATGCACGGGACTGTAAGACCCTTGTAGATTTAGTTTTTCCTGACCTAAACACACACTCGCATGGTCACGACTATTAATTTCTATTCATTACACCGGTCGTTAAGTTGAGGACAATACATCAACGTCTTATAGTACAGTCTGACTGTTGTCAGTCCACGCCTTTAGAATGAAATACCATACAATGAGCATGACGACGCAACATTGTCCATGACGTCACGTCACCACGAAAAAGTGATAAATTATTTTATTATATGATTGCAGGTGAAATACCGGGATCTATCAATGAAAATAAACCGTGTTATCAGTCACTAGTGAAATACAATGGAACGTGTTATCAGTCACTAGTGACTGATATAACAATGACCTGACGTCATAAAACAATGCTCCGACGTCATGCAACGTTCATGACGTCACATTGTTTCTGAGGCGACAGGCTCATTCTGGAGCCGACTTAACGTAAATGAAAGTCGATTTCGGTGAATATCAAAAAAAATTGTCATATAATAAATAGAAAATTTGTCTTTTCTTGAAAATACCATGTTTATCTCATCTCGTGAGAATATAACCTTTCTACCTCACTCGATGAGATAAACATGGTATTAGTCAAGAAAAGTCAAATATCCTCTAAATATAACTCAGAGTGTACATTCGATGTAATGATAATTTTTTAAAAATATTTTTGTTTCATGGTTAGTTCTTGTGAACTTTATTTTCTGTGTTGTACTGGAGCGGCATTTACAAAAGCAAGACTTTGCTTGTTTGTCAAACCAGATTCTTTATTATAAAAATATGTTTAAACCATACCAACATAATTCTTGTCTTTACAACGTCGCCATTGTTATATCCTACCGGGGCATATATAGAGGATATTTGGCTTTTCTTGAAAAATACCATGTTTATCTCATCGAGTGATGTAGGCTCCACGAGTGATAATATTTAAAGTTTCTCACAAAGTTTCTATTTATTATATGAACGTGTCACTAGTGACTGATAACACGGTTTATTTTCATTGATATATTCCGGTATTTCACCTGCAATCATATAATAAGTTATATAATCAGCATCGAAATGTGGGATTCAAAATATTAGAGGACTTCGCAGTCCATTAAACGTTTAAATTTGCTTCTTCAAGTCACACGGAGGAAATTTCTTCTGAAAACAGTTTACACTTCGTTAACGTTTTATTGTCATTTTAGTATCGCGCAAGGGTTATATCTATTTCACGCACCTGCTCATGTATTCAAGAGCATATGGTTTATGGACGCTCTTCATTACGTTGACTTTCATTTGACTGTAATAAATCCAGTGAGTTTTTTTCCCTTTCATGCAGAAAATCGTGCAACAAAGAACTTGTCTATTTAAAGCATTCATCACATTCACAGCCTGTTATTATTACACTATATGGATAAGCACTTAGCCAACCTTGTTCAAGACTGTATCAAGGCGCTCATTATGAAATGTATATGTTCTTTAGTTACATCAGACAAGAGGTAACAAGATGATACAAGTTGGTCGTGTCAGTCTAGCGTAATGGAGATGACAAAAAGAGAAGTGAAGTTTTTAGACACGGACATAAAAACGTTGACTTGACCTCGTTATCTTTAAAGGGGCAGAAGCACGTTTTTTGCAAATTTAATTTTTTCAATTTTCCCATTTATAATGATAGTTTACGTCATTTATATTTACTTTAGAGGGTAAAACATCTTATTACACAAACGAATTATCCGTAGTGGTAATAACAAAGTTGCGTTTAAAGCAAACATTGCATGGCGGCCATTTTATTGTGAACACATTTTATTATTTCGAATGACAAAAACGATTCCCATGGCTTTACGGAACCATGTAAACACATTTTTAACTTGATTTTCAGTAGAGAGAAGGGTGTTTTACTGTTGGTGACATTATTTTTCAAATACATTTCATCGACTTATTTCAACAAAAAAACGTGCTACTGCCCCTTTAAATATAACTTATCTAGGTTCTCAACCGAAACGGCGGAAGCAAATTTAGAGGAAGTGACTTTATATGGTAATGAGAATATAATAAGAGTTTCGAAGAGTAAAGTGATAAGGCACAAGCAATTGAACATTTTGCTGAAAAAAGGCATGACTGGGATATAACGGTAAATGGTATTTGGTGAGGATTTCGACCAGTCCTGGGGAACATGTGCCGACAGTTCGAGAAGACATACTTTCAAGATGTATTGCAAGAACAAGTAGAGCCATTAGTGATCGACACATAACATAAGAACAAATAACCAGGAACACGACAGTTCTAGTTCGTTTGACGGGAAATCTTGTCAAACCTAAAAAAAAGAGCATGGCCACAAAATAAGAGCCGGACCTCCAATAAGCGCCGGGGTGAGACCCCTTATTTGTTAATGAGCGCGGTTCCTATTAGAAGAAATACGGTACGTCAAATTAATTGATTGCACGAAAAAGCAAAATAAAAGTCGTCCGTTAAATATCGCCAAAAAGCACAATTTATAATGCAAGGGCGTAGGTTTAATAAAACATACGAAGCCCACCTCAATCAGCTCATGGAAATCTCCTCCCGCGGGAATCGAGCATACTTTCAATAACGCCCGCGAGTCACGTTTTATCCATCATGTAAATAATAAAACGATTACTCTTAATTGATAACGACAGCGAGAGCTTTGAATACAGGGATTTACGCATGAGCGAATGCGTAAACAATACCTGATACGGCATAAAGCATTTCTCAAGTCATGGTAGCCCAGGCCCGAGTTAGTTTTTAAATCATATTTCAATTCAAAGTTTAAACAACGCTCAGTCAATTATTAGTATTTTTTATGAAGGAGCTTCAAATTCCTTGGATAAAATGAAAAGCATGAACTTTTTTTAATGGACTAGGTCACGTATCGATAGAATGTATCACATGCTAGTGCACACTTTTTCATATTGAAAAATAAACTTAATTTACAGCTACACATTATTCAATCGATAACAAACTTAAATGTGACACATTCCACGACAGACGTATATCTGACCAGACAACCAAAGGGGCACGGTAGTTTGAGACATATGCAAGATTGTAGAAAAAAAGAAAAAGTAAGAAAAACTATCAAATTATACATTGTCGTTTAAATATAAATAACTAAGTGATGTCCCCTCATTCGGCCAGTCTATGGCAGTGTACGAAAATGAATATCTCCATTCTGAATAAAAAAAATCCCACTTTATTGACTCCATCTGATCGCATGATACCCATCCTCGGTTATCCAGGGTTTTATATATGCTCCGTTACTCTCCACTACGGAGCATATATAAAACCCTGGGTAACCTAGGATGCCTGATACCAAACTAGTTGCCACCCATTCGCTGATCAAACCATTGATGCATGATGTTAATTTAACCTATATAGGGATAATATATGCGCGAAATAAATCATAATACTTTCTTTTACTGATAACTCACCTTATGTTATATCAGACATGCGCACAGTCGGACACATCCAGTTGGAATATTCCGAGTGATATCGTATCTGTTAACTGGTTTAAACCGGACGATATAGCAACAATGCACACGTAAACACACGCACGTTCCTCGCGCACTCCAAGAACTGGGTCAACAGGGCAGGACTCCAGAGAACTCCTTTGAATCTGCCCAATGACTACTTGTCTGTAGATTGAAGGGTAAGTGTGCGATCAATAGAAGAAACCCCTGCTATACAAAGATCCGGGGCTGTATGTGAGTGTTTTGATGAATGTGTAAGTATAGAACACTGTTGTGGTATGTTATTGAGACTCGACATGCGTCGATGCATAAACCAAGATGTGGGCCAAACGTAGCTGCAGAACTGTAGCTATATAACCTCTTCCCCCAGTATCATCAGACGACGTCAGGGTGTCAAAGAGCCTATTTTGGCGAAGCAACTGCAGCTGGGCCAAACGTTGCTGCAACTTCGTTTTAGTGCAAAGTTTAAGTACTAATGTACTGTACATGTGGATCTTACCTGACAATGTTCATAAGTAAACCTTAGTTTTAACTACAGGTAAGCGATCCTGTTTTGTTCAGAATTTCAGTTGAATCAAACTGCATATGACTTTTTATCGTGTCACGTATGCAAGACATGTTACCATATTTATGTTGAGTTAGACAAGCAAGTTTATATCACAATAAAAGGACATTTCTTTTATATAAAAAAGCTTGTTTGTTGATGGTTTCTGAACATGTCTTCACATGTACATAGAGCGAACAGCATGCATTGGTTTAGACCGAAACCTCTGTCATCCGAATGCTCTACCTCACACAGCGAGCCGCATGCTATCCAGCGGGGTTGCAGATAGAGCCTCTCGACCTAGCATCGGTTGTGTGGTATGTACATGTATATGATTCAATTGTGTTATATTTACCGTAAATCAGCATGACGTTGAGTCTGCTAAAAAAGCGTCTATATATCGCTAAACCAACAGCATGACGTCATAAACTGGAACATTCCGTTTCATTACGTCATAAAGCTTTACGGTTACATGACGTCAAAGCATTGTTATCAGTCAGCACACAATGATGTCGAGTCAGAAACCTGGGGTGCGTTGCTTATAAGCACCCGAAAATAATTTTGTAACAAGTTTAGCTGGTATAATTATGCCCAAAAACAAGATATACGAATAAATTTCACTAAAAAATGTTGGTACGATATATTGCAATAATTGTTTTGCACAATCTGTATTGCAATATATTGGTATTGCGACAGTACTGCTCAGCAATATCTTTTTGGCAGTAGATTTTGCACAATGCCCTGTTAAAGTCAACTACATGACATACAATGACAACACAATGCTATGACGTCACCACATGGAAGTCAAGTTGTGCTCAGATATGTACTTATTTCAATGAAACGGAATGAATAATGATTTTGGATGATAAACAGAATCTCACCCTCGTGTCGATATGTTTGATATCAGAAGACACTATGGGTGAGATTCTCTATTTATCGTCGCCTGGAAAATATTGCAACCATTAACGGCGAGCACTTTAAGTTAATTGCCTAATGTAATTAAACATAATTGTAATTTGAAAAGCAAACACGCGCACGAAATAATCACAAATTTAATAAAAAGCTGATTTAGAAAAGTTATGATTTATAATTTATCATAAAGAATTATTGCTTTTATAAAGTCTAAAATCTTTAATTTAATAAATAGAACACTGGACATCTCATCTCGTAAAGTAATAGTAGTAGAAATGAAATATTTACACTCGTGGCTGCGCTTCACCTGGAAATTTCTACTTCACGCGATGAAATATACATGGTATTCGACGAGAAATTTAAAATATTCTCTATTCATCATAATACAGTTTAAACACCTGACTCATTAAATGGAATTAAATCAAAGATAAAACAAACATTACCCCACGTTTTCCTGATACTGCCGTACGAGTGCCCGTGTGCTGCGCGTACTATATGTAATGGTTAGTTTTAATGTTTTATATAAATCGAAACTATAGTTTGCATTGACTCAGACGCCTATAGATACGTGGTATGAATCATTATATGTAAATGCGTGTTATGAATCTATAATTAATAAGCATAAATAATAAATGGATGTGTACAAAAATCGAATTGACGGTATAATAAAGACCGAATATGTGTCTAACCAACCGTGACGATTAGCCTTTCTGTCTTTTGCTACTTATTTCTATTCAAAGGTCATTCACTCTTGAGCCAGGGATTAGCAGCCAAGCACATGTGTACCTTTGTGTTGCTGCAGTCTTCACATGGGTATCTTTGTGTTGCTGCAGTCTTCACATGGGAATCTTAGTGTTGCTGCAGTCTTCACATGGGTATCTTTGTGTTGCTGCAGTCTTCACATGGGTAGCTTTGTGTTGCTGCAGTCTTCACATGGGAATCTTAGTGTTGCTGCAGTCTTCACATGGGTATCTTTGTGTTGCTGCAGTCTTCACATGGGTATCTTTGTGTTGCTGCAGTCTTCACATGGGTATCTTTGTGTTGCTGCAGTCTTCACATGGGTATATTTGTGTTGCTGCAGTCTTCACATGGGTATCGTTGTGTTGCTGCAGTCTTCACATGGGTATCGTTGTGTTGCTGCAGTCTTCACATGGGTATCTTTGTGTTGCTGCAGTCTTCACATGGGTAGCTTTGTGTTGCTGCAGTCTTCACATGGGTAGCTTTGTGTTGCTGCAGTCTTCACACGGGTATCTTTGTGTTGCTGCAGTCTTCACATGGGAATCTTAGTGTTGCTGCAGTCTTCACATGGGTATCTTTGTGTTGCTGCAGTCTTCACATGGGAATCTTAGTGTTGCTGCAGTCTTCACATGGGTATCGTTGTGTTGCTGCAGTCTTCACATGGGTATCGTTGTGTTGCTGCAGTCTTCACATGGGTGTCTTTGTGTTGCTGCAGTCTTCACGTAGGTATCATTGTGTTGCTGCAGTCTTCACGTAGGTATATTTGTGTTGCTGCAGTCTTCACATGGGTGTCTTTGTGTTGCTGCAGTCTTCACGTAGGTATATTTGTGTTGCTGCAGTCTTCACATGGGTATCTTTGTGTTGCTGCAGTCTTCACGTAGGTATATTTGTGTTGCTGCAGTCTTCACATGGGTATCGTTGTGTTGCTGCAGTCTTCACATGGGTGTCTTTGTGTTGCTGCAGTCTTCACGTAGGTATCATTGTGTTGCTGCAGTCTTCACGTAGGTATCATTGTGTTGCTGCAGTCTTCACATGGGTATCTTTGTGTTGCTGCAGTCTTCACGTAGGTATATTTGTGTTGCTGCAGTCTTCACATGGGTATCGTTGTGTTGCTGCAGTCTTCACATGGGTGTCTTTGTGTTGCTGCAGTCTTCACGTAGGTATCATTGTGTTGCTGCAGTCTTCACGTAGGTATATTTGTGTTGCTGCAGTCTTCACATGGGTGTCTTTGTGTTGCTGCAGTCTTCACGTAGGTATCATTGTGTTGCTGCAGTCTTCACATGGGTATCGTTGTGTTGCTGCAGTCTTCACATGGGTATCGTTGTGTTGCTGCAGTCTTCACGTAGGTATCATTGTGTTGCTGCAGTCTTCACGTAGGTATATTTGTGTTGCTGCAGTCTTCACATGGGTGTCTTTGTGTTGCTGCAGTCTTCACGTAGGTATATTTGTGTTGCTGCAGTCTTCACATGGGTATCTTTGTGTTGCTGCAGTCTTCACGTAGGTATATTTGTGTTGCTGCAGTCTTCACATGGGTGTCTTTGTGTTGCTGCAGTCTTCACGTAGGTATATTTGTGTTGCTGCAGTCTTCACATGGGTATCTTTGTGTTGCTGCAGTCTTCACATGGGTATCGTTGTGTTGCTGCAGTCTTCACATGGGTATCTTTCGTGCTGCAGTCTTCACATGGGTATCTTTGTGTTGCTGCAGTCTTCACATGGGTATCGTTGTGTTGCTGCAGTCTTCACATGGGTATCGTTGTGTTGCTGCAGTCTTCACGTAGGTATATTTGTGTTGCTGCAGTCTTCACATGGGTGTCTTTGTGTTGCTGCAGTCTTCACATGGGTATCGTTGTGTTGCTGCAGTCTTCACATGGGTATCGTTGTGTTGCTGCAGTCTTCACGTAGGTATCATTGTGTTGCTGCAGTCTTCACGTAGGTATATTTGTGTTGCTGCAGTCTTCACATGGGTGTCTTTGTGTTGCTGCAGTCTTCACATGGGTATCTTTGTGTTGCTGCAGTCTTCACATGGGTATCTTTCGTGCTGCAGTCTTCACATGGGTATCTTTGTGTTGCTGCAGTCTTCACATGGGTATATTTGTGTTGCTGCAGTCTTCACATGGGTGTCTTTGTGTTGCTGCAGTCTTCACGTAGGTATCATTGTGTTGCTGCAGTCTTCACGTAGGTATATTTGTGTTGCTGCAGTCTTCACATGGGTGTCTTTGTGTTGCTGCAGTCTTCACATGGGTATCTTTGTGTTGCTGCAGTCTTCACATGGGTATCTTTGTGTTGCTGCAGTCTTCACATGGGTATCTTTGTGTTGCTGCAGTCTTCACGTAGGTATATTTGTGTTGCTGCAGTCTTCACATGGGTATCGTTGTGTTGCTGCAGTCTTCACATGGGTGTCTTTGTGTTGCTGCAGTCTTCACGTAGGTATAATTGTGTTGCTGCAGTCTTCACGTAGGTATATTTGTGTTGCTGCAGTCTTCACATGGGTATCCTTCGTGCTGCAGTCTTCACATGGGTATATCTTTGTGTTGCTGCAGTCTTCACATGGGTATATCTGTGTTGCTGCAGTCTTCGCCCATACATTCGTTATAAATCTTTATATTTGTATACTTGCTATATTTACATTTTACTTGTTAATGCCTCAACAATGTTTACAGTTAATTTTAATGCAAGTTTAGTGTATATTAACACTTGATTTGTGTATGTCATAATTCCTATGGAATGAGTAGTGATATTGTTTTATTATATAATTATGTACAGTATATGTTATGTATACGCTAGGTGAGACGTTAATACAATATTATCTGTCTGTCTGGAACACATCTAAGTTAAAACTAATCTTTTTCAGTAATCCAGAAGTAACTAAATGGATTGTTTTTATGTAAACCTCATCTACAATATTAAAGGTGAAAAGGGAATCAAGTACAAAATCCCGTCCGCTGGGATTTTGTCCGATTACGTGAAAGGGGATGACATTGAGCTAAAATTGAAAATGAAATAGGCTTAAGTTCATGTGCTTAGCAGCATGGACGTTTACAAAGGATGACTTGACCTGTCGTGAAAACAACGTTCAACAACAAATTCCAAATTATTTAAGTTTACAAGCAAAAAGAGTGAGGTCAAGCTATGTTTAAACTGTTAATGTATATAGCTTGCAAGCTGCAACTCGCAATTTAAATTGGATTCTATGTACATCAATATATGTTGAGCGAATGCATGGTGTAACGAGGTCACCAAACTAAATGTATCCACGTGATCGGTATTGAAATAGTTTTGGTATAAGGTATGAGCATCGCATTAACTGTAGTCAGGTGCACAGGGGAATGTGTTGTTGGAAACTAGAGACCATTTAACGATCAAAACGTTTTTTGATAAGTTTAAAGCGATTGTTGTGCTTTTCCAGTCACTTGTTTCCCCTATGGACGGGTCAATACAACATTATATGCTGATCGTCCATCGTTTATAACAATATTTCATGTCTAAGCAGTCAAATTCCAAACTAAAGAAACGAAACTTCTTTACAAAATGGTGAAGCACTCACAGGGGGATGTAGTGTCGAAACTAGCGATTAGAAAGAATATGAAGTCGACGATCCAGCCCCATATTCTATAAAAAAAAGTATATGGGGCTGGATCGTCGATTTCATATTATTTCTAATCGCTAGTTTCGACAATACAAGCCCCTGTGGACGCACTATCATTGACCAAAGACAGATGCTCTTCTCTGCATCCCGAGTGTTGATTGATATCTTACGAGTACCTGCACACAGAAGTCTTCATCGTCGTACAGCTTGAATATATTTCCTAAAATAATCCGCTTCTAGTCTAAGTTCAAATCACTGAGCGCGTTCGTCTGATTGTTCCGGACTGTTTTGTGATCACATTCCACCACCTCTCACTAGAGGCGATAGCATATAGTTATTAAGTAACGAAAGGTTTCTATCACCACTTGCTTATGTGACAATCCCGAATTTAGTTTATGTTGATGCATCTCAAGCTTATAATGAGTTGTCACGGTGTCCAGTGCCATGATCACTTTTTCATTCAGCCAGTGACCAATTGCCAGGTGCTCGTAGACTCCACTATAGTCCAATAAGGATCTCATGTACCCCCCTTAAGTAATGTTACTCCTTTGAGCCGACGATTGAGCAGTGTCATGCAACATCGCTACCATAAATAGACAATAAACAGACCGAGATGAAGTTAGCTTTGAGGACTGCATTCAGTGCGTGACCTGGACGAAAACTTACCTGCGCGAGACACCTCAGAGACACCTCCTTTGTTCTGAAGGGCCAGTCACACAGCCCAAAAGTCTCGAAAACGTATGAATCACGCACACGATTCTAGTCTTACGCGATACATGCGCGATTTGAGCATTTCATCAGTTTGTCTGACGTGGAACCTCCGTAGGTGTCCGTCGATGTTTGCCGGATCGGCGCTTTACGCGATTCCGAGTTTTGAGCAGCTCAAAACTCGGCTTCGCGTAAGAGTTTACGCAGTACTGCGCTGTTTTACGTAAGTTTTGCGTAGTGTGCGTAGTTCTTACGTGGACAGTGCGCGAAATATGCGTGGAATGTCAGTGATCGTTCGCGAACATGTTGCCGCTATCGCGTTCATCGACGACTTTCCACTGACGATTAGCAGACATACGACGCATGGTTCGCGCATGTACGCAGTTCATTAGTGCAAGTGCGCAGATTTTGCGTGTTTTTTCAGCGGACCTTTCGTCGCTCACCACCACGTATTCGCCCTGTTTGCGTGTCTATGCCCTGAAGTGCGTGGTTTGTTAGTGATTTGTGAGTGCTCTTCCCGTAGTTTTTGCGCAATTCATCGGTGATTTTTAATCGCGTAAATCAGTGAAAATGGTCAATTTCTCGACGTACAGGCACGCACAAACAAACTTTGTGCGGAATTCGTGCGTTTACGCGACTTTTGGGCTGTGTGACCGGCCCTTTAATTAGGGTTGACTTCTAGTGGCTAGATCGGCTGTAAACATAATCCTAATTCAATTATAATATCCATTTTGTTGTCTGGCCATGTTTGGAACGTGTCTTTGTTTTTAGGTTTAACATTGACATTCATGTGGAGCATATTTTTACTACTGGCTTTCCTATCAAATATCCAATACACGTGTAATATTACCGACAGGTGGATACAGGTGAATGCAGGTGTAAATTGATACCTGCCGAATGCAGTTATTTTTAACGCCTCTTTTGTGTACATCATTGATATTATAGTTTCAACAGAGTTTAATGAGGATTTCAACTTCTGTTTTACTTACAGTATGTACAATGTATTTGGGGCGGGATAGCGCAGTGGTTAGCGCGTTCGGCTACAGATCAAGAGGTCCGGGGTTCGAATCCCGCCAGGGGCACGACAACTGTGTCTGCAGTAGAGAACTGTTCTACACACAGTAAGGTTTGGGTGCAATGCTACACTGAATTTCAGCGTAGTACTACCCATGGTTCGCTACTTCCAGCCGATGCTCGCAGGTTTCACAGCAAAGCATAGCCACATGGCGTTGCGGGTTTTCTCCCTGGTAATGTATTTATTTATGTGTTGTGAATAATAAAGAAGTTGCTATCCATATCACAGGTTGTTTGATCACTTACTTCAAAAACTTATAAATGGCCATTACGCAATTAACAGTATTGGTAAAACCTTTGCAATTAAAGTACATTTAAATTGTATACAACCAATCGCACAGCTGGACGGGACTAACTAAAACTTTAAACTAAAAAGTTAAATCTAAAACTATACATTGTTATACAACGTTTAAGACTCAATGATAGAAAATATCCCTTCGGGTAAATAAAATGTCATTTCTGATCCCAATTGGAATATGCGGAAGCATCCAATATCGAGCCTGTAGGCCTACCCTGTCGCCAGCAAATCTACATTTAGTAACCCCTTTTGGTTATGGAGCCTGTAAACAAGATTGCATATTTCTAGGGCTGAAGATTACGATAGTGTTTAAGGTCATGGCTTCTTCGGCGCCACATAGCAACCAAATCCAATTATAAACCCAATTGGCTAAGCAGTATAAATTCAAGCTTTCAGCTCTAGCTGTGGGGTTCTTGAAAAGAAGATGAAATACACAAACTGGTACAGTTTTAAGCAAAGGTACGCAAGTGAAATAATTCATTGGTGTTAAAGCTGGGGAAGGAGGGTTGGGATATTTTTCCCCAAATGGGTTGTTTTCAAGCATACCAGTTGTCATCACAAGCATTGGTTGTCTCAGAAAGGTGGCATTAGATTTGAAGCATACTACAGTATAATAGGTTGTAGGGTAGTATGGTGTCTGCAAAGACAAAGTACCTTGTGATCAATTATGTAATTGATGTATAGATTCATAACGTGGATGCTGAAATCAGAGTCCTATTTTGCTTAACACTAGCTGCATATCTTAATAATATCAATAGACAGAATTGGTAGAACGGAGCCACAATTTCAAGGAATTTAAAAGTGGCAATATGTACTCTAATCACTAATCGGTATGCCGTGAACGAACCACTGACTAATAACATATATTACACCGGATCACACCAGTATGTCAGATCGCGTTATGCGTTTTGCTTATCTTTGTACAAAATGTTCAATGCAGTCTGTGCAAATTAAAAAGTTTCAGTTTCAACTGCAGCCGTGAGGGTATTATTTATTCTTTTACGAGCACTTCACTCACTTTTGCCCTGTTTAGTATTTTAGAGCGATGTATATACACTTTGCCGGAGGTTTGCTCTCTCCAATTCAAAAGGGGGCGGCATCAAGTCTTAATCTTTGTTTAAAAGAGGTGCATGGTTTTTGTTAGTATTATATTAATGCAAATGAGGTGTTTTCGTTACTGTTTTACTTCATATTTTATAAATATTCATTCATGTTATTATCAGTAATTATGATGTAAATTACGGAATTTGTTTATTCAAACAAAACAGTATCTATTATTTTCCTTCTTTTTTTATATACCTGTCTCTGTAATATCAAGATAAACATGTCGAAAACAAGATAAAATGGAAAACAGATAGAGACAGTGATTGCAACATTATTATCGCATATCTTCTACACTAGTGCAAAAACAACTGTACTCTCAAAAGGAAACCAACAGATCGAAATCCAATGAACTCATGGACGCCCTAGGTCATACGATATCATTTAAGATGCGTTGTCAAAATTAAACCGTGCACATGAGAAGGCAGCAATTCAAGGTGCATTTACAAAGCAGAAACGTAGATACTAACTATAGAGATCCATGTGAGAACAGACCACAGGAATTGTATTTTATATATGGTACGTGTAGTTTTTTTACCTACGTTTTATCTACGTTTTAATTACTATATCAAGTTCCTGTGGAATAGACAGTTCATATTTCAGGATCGACAGTACACTAGTATAGAGCTATACAATATCAGTAACCAGCACTATCAAACATGTCGACAACAGGGCGAGTGACATTCATGAGATGTTGTCAGGCGGTGACTGGCGGTATGTTGATAGGGACACCTGAGGTTTGATTGGTGAGTTCACAAACCCGCTTTCATTTTGGCGTGACAAACCCATCTGATTGAAATCGACCGTTTTCCGAAGGAATAACAACTTCCAAACGCAAGGCATAACTCTTTCCAGTCTCCATTACTGGTAGACTTAAGCCTTGTAGTATTTCCCTCGCTTTGTTGTGCCAATATAGTGGATCGCTGCAATTGAAATGCATGGTGAGCCCGGATATCCAAGCATGCACAGCGATCTTAAGGAAATGCTGCAAGGCCTTAATCAGCCAGTAATGAAGACTGGCAAGAGTTATGCCTTGCATTGGGAAGTTGGAGGAATTAAGGTTGCAAAACAGTGCATCTACTGGGATAATAACTTAAAATGTTCAGAGGTTTCCTCGCAAAACCGTCTGATTACAGCCTGTAGCCTCGCATGTTCTGCCGAAGAAGGTATATATAGCCATTCACAGAACGTCCAACAAAACTTTTCGGTACAAAAATCTAAGGGCAAGTAACTCCCAACAGTCATACTTACGTCTGTTTCCGTAACATGAGGAACGTGTTAACGAATTAGAAATACATGCCACGTGTTAACGAATGATTCCGAATGATTTCAAAACGTTAGCCTACCGTTAAACCGATGATGCGATCATAAATACTAATACATATGACTTGTTCTAAAGTTTCAAAATTATTGGTTTTTGACAGTTAAGCGAGTCTAATATGTAAGGTATTTCCCTTTGCATTTTAAAACAGTATGCACAGCTAGTGTCAGTTATCAACTACAAGCTGACCATGATAAGAAGGCATGAAGGGTAACCTAGAACAGACAGGAAGTCGACTGTAGACACGGTGCAAACAAGGCCACGTGTAAATATGATCTTCAAGAATGTCAGACGATTAGTCATAACCATCTCCATTTCCGGTTTGTCTACTTCCGGTCCCTTTTCCTTCTTTCGGTCAATCCACAGTTTTGGTCCGCTGCCAGGCATCAACACCTCGGTCTTCACCAGAACCTGGTGATGAGCAAGAATATGTTAGGCCCACTTGTCTTTAATTCAAATAAAAGTTAATTCATGCCATAAAATGAACTGCTTTTCTAAATCGTCAAAAGGACACTGCTGTCAAATTGATAAATCATATGCAGTTATGAAATAAATGAGAATAGAGCAAGTTGATATTATGGCAACAAAATAAAAAAAGAGAGAAGAAAAAGTTGATTAAGAAAGCTTCCTCACTCAATTTATAATTCTTTAAACTAACAAAGACAGTATTAAACAGAACCACAAGGTAACAATAACATCTAGTCACCTCTCACTGTGTTATCTAGGACTATAGCGATCATTCCACCAAGCAGTAAAGGGGTACCAAACAGCAGCTTCAGAATGTTGTTCCCCTCTCGGCTACCTGGATTAGGGTCATCATATTTAAAACGAGTCTTAATGGTTGTTGATGTATATGTACTTGTATTCTAGGAAATAATTGAAGTGTTTGGATAACAATATGAACACCGTGCACCGTGTCCTCGGTAACCTACAGCGGGAGAAAATACCATAATGATCCAGATACTTCAGTTTGAGAAGGAATCGTACCATAAGACTGTTCAGTGAGTGAGATTGTGACTGTAGGCCTACCGTTGACATCTCCGTTGTGTTTATGAGATCAGGAACTACCTTTCGAACAATGACTCGGGGAACCATGAGTTTTAGCAAATATAGGTATGTTGTACGAAAGCGGATAAGCAGATGGCTGCTTAAACAAGGCCAACAAAGTTGTCACATACCGATTTTCTCTAAATAAACGAACACGAATTAATTGTCCAGCCACCATTCACTCCGTTTTTTTGTTTCTAATAGGAAATACGATATCCATGACTTCAGCGTCTACAGTACACACATTACAGTACCTGTGTTGATAAGGTTCGGGTCCGTCTGAATCCACTGGGGAAAGAGCCAGCCAGCAAAGAAAGCCGTCCCGACGATGAGAAGGTTCCGTTCTGAGTTGAGGTCCACGTACTGGAGTGTGGAGAGACCGAGAGCCATCAACATGCCAAGCATGACGGCCACAGCGTCTGCAAGAACTGGATCAGGAATACTGGCGAGAGCAGCTCCAAACTTGCCCAGGACGGACACCAGAACCAGGATCAGACCGGCGCAGTACATCACGTATGTGGTATGGAATGCAATTCCCTTTATCAACAAACATGACATACATGGTTTTACTACATCGGCAAACACTAAGATTAATAAGCAGTTTATACACTCGAGGGCAAAAGAAAGTGTAAGTAGAACAACGCAAGAATCACACGAACATCCTTACGCAATGTCTCTACAAGTAACTTTGTAATATTTGAATGAAACATCATCGGCTTATATTTCTAAAAAGAATATGGCTTTTGCAAATTGTCATTTTGGAATCCAATTAACAAGGCGATGTAGGAGGGTAAAATATGACTTTAACGTTCAAAAAGGTATATTAAACACACGGGCAAAAGAAACGCTACCAGGTATTTTAATCTAGATTGAAGAATCAATATTTCAGCAGATATGTAATATGTGGAAATATATTAAGAAATTATTTAAAAAAAAAGGTTTTTCCATAGCTAAGACCTTTTGCGAAACTGCTGATTCGTCACTTTAATACGCCAAAATGTCATAATAAACAAGTATCCTGGTCAAACATTGCATTTTTGGAAGCAGTAAGCATTCAAGATTAGTTTGACATATTGTTTCTGCCCTCACCCAAAACTTGGAACTTAAGTTACTTTAGAGAGAAGCTACAGCTTTCGACTAATGACCAAAGTAAAATGTCATTTTGCAGCAGCCTAATGGGAGGACGACGCTACCGCCACCACAAAGGGGGGTAACTGAGAGCGTCGTGAATCACTGCTCCGTGGGGAGGTCTATAATCCCCATGGTAAAATAATACAACATAGTTATGACTACTTTAAAAATACATCCTTCTAATTCTAAACCTGAATTTACCAGTCCTAGAAAAGAAATACACCTTTCGGCATGTTTCAAGTTTAATGCAAGTACAATTACCACAGGATACACGACAAGCATGGGTTACCAATAATAACTCCTATAATGTCAGAGTATATGAAAGAATTTGTAATGAATTTGGTGTGGATCCTAAGACTGATGGGCATTCACATGGGAAAAATAAAAGAATGGGGCAAATAAATACCCGCATTCTGATAAACAACATTTTGTATTGATAAAACAAATCCATTAACACTGGCAATCCTTTATTCTGGATACTTCGCATGGATTCACTAAACCAGGTGTTCATAGATTGAATGATTCTATTAGAACCAATTTCCGGGCAGTATTAGCAGCTACAGCTCAATCAAAGCTATGCCTCGTTCGTTCGATGCTGAGAAACAATTCATAGCAAATGTTGAAGCTGCTATTTCGATATTCCCACTTCTATTAAAAGATACCAAGAGTATTACAATAAAGCTCAAAATTGCATTTATGTTTTTGGTATAGGTTTGTATATGGCACCTAGTGATATGAAACTTAAGGTAGTTAAAGGCTACCACAATAAGATTATCACTGCGACAGCTGGACATAAATATTGAACTATATTTTTAAAATCCTCCCAAGGATTTTCAGCTGCGCAATAAAAATCCCCCTATGGATTTTAATCAAAGTATTAAAATATTACCTCACCCTATCAATACCATGGTAAAACCACAAAATCCAATCCAGCTGCGCAACCAACAGCATATGAATATAACAAATTTAATAGATTTCAGTGGTATATATAATTATATATATTATTTATTGAAGATGTACAACAGCAAAACATGAATCAAAACATATAATTTAAATAGGTATGAATAAGCACAGACTGTACAGCATTACGAGAGTAAGATAGAAATAGTCAGCATCGAGGATGAATGAACACTGGTTGCCTTCAGAATGTCAGATTTTGTTACATGTTACTTCAATCAAATAACATTCTGCTTTGATTGGATATGTCGAGGTACTTCCGACACATGGCAGTCAAAAACTGGACAGCGATCAATGAGAACTGTCTTTTTCCTCTGCACACAGTACGTTTTCTCTTGTAGCTAGAAGTGAGCATGTGATGTCTTAATCGGATTTGTTGTGCATGTACAAGCTGAATTCTAGACTACCAATATTTGAGAGTTCTATCCAGAGATTGTCATGGAGTGACAGCGTGAAATCACAGATTGTTAGTGCATGCAAAATTACATTATTGTAGAAAAGTCCACACCTGTGACACAGAAGAGTTGATGTTAAGGTTCTCATATGTGTACAGAGTAGGACGTGAAGTTGAACATTGACTGCAGTGTCCGGGTATATAGCTTACACATTTTCCAAGCGACATGTGTCTTAACTTTGGGATGGATTTGTCTGAATGTGTCGCAGTCGCTGTCATTAACTATTTTGCTAGACCATAGCCTAGTTTGCAAATTATGGATCGTCACAGCTGTCAGTTTCTTCCATAATGAATGGCTGGGGAAATCGTTAGTGTCAAGGAATTTTTCTAAAAGTATCAAGAGATCGTATTTGTGCAGTATCCTAACGACATCGGGAACAAATCCATAATGCTTTGGAGAACATTGCTGCCTGTATTCCATGAGTCTAGTGAGGAGGATTTGTTTGGGAAGAGCTCTTGGATGAGGATGAAGAATTTGACTGAGAAATAGGAGCTTCTTTCTGTCGATATAGGATTCTATTGGATGCCATCCAAGAAGACTCTGACATATATCGGAACGTGTTCCTTGTATCGTTTTGATGCAGTGATGTTGTGCTCTCTCTAGCATCTTCATCCGTGTAGCTGGGATCGAGTTCCAGAGTTCACATCCATATAGTGCTTTCGGGAGACAGCACAGTTTAAGGAGCTTAGCACTTGTCATTGGGTTGAGAACCCCCTTCTGAACACCTAATTCGATAGACGTCTGACGCTTGTTTTAATAGACCTACATGCTGCAACTGTTCTTTCCATGCTATTAAAGTTCATGTCGAGGAGAATGCCAATGTGTTTGACACTTTGGGATACAGGAAGCAGTTTTATACACAATGTAAGGATTGCTGTAAGTAATCTATCGCTGGGGTTGTTCTTGCCAGTTCACAGACAGGGAATCCTTGGACAGATCACAGCGATATCGTCTGCTTGTGTTGGGCATCCAGGATTTATATTGAGGACAGCAGCTGCTTTATTAGATGAACTGAGTTTGTCTAGAAGGCCATTTATGTAAAGAAGATACAGCTTGGCTGATAAAACTCCTCCTTGGCGAACTCCACGATGCAATGTGAAGTAATGGGAGTTTTCAGAGCCCAGTTTAACACAACTCTTCATATCTGTGCAGAGCGAGTCAATTAGTGACCACCTTCTATCAGATACACCAATCTCGAATAACTTTAGCTTCAGCCCGTCATGCCATACAGAATCAAATGCGAATCTAGGAATGCAACGTGTACAGAGTCATTACGTTCCCGATAGTGATGTATAGTTTCTTGAAGGTTGAATGAGCCATGGATTGATGATAGTCCTTTTTGTTGTTTGTTAGGAAAATGACAACCAGTCTGTTATTTGGGTAGTCTATCTTCAAACATCTTTTCGAAGGTCTTGGCAATAACAGGAGTGAAAGATATGCCTCTGTACGAATTGTTTCCTCCTTTATGAATTGGTACTATAGTTCTGCATTTCCAACTTGCCGGGATGTGCCCTGTTTACATTACTAGATTGAATAGGTTAGAGAGGTGTGTTGATATAAGTTTTCACCGCCGTATTTCAGATGTTCATTAACAAGATTATCGTCACCGCCTGCTTTGTTATTCCTGACCGCCAGACAAATCGTTGACACTTCATCACAGGTAGTTAGTGGTATGTCGTTTGAAGAACCATCAGCACCAGAACAATCGGAAATCGCCTCAAATGGGCAGAACTAAAGGCAAGAAGGGTAATTAAACGTCCCTTGTTTAGAGACCATCATAAACGTGCACTTTTGGCATGGTGTTTGGACAGACACTTGAATCTGAGGACCTGGCGGAAAATCCATTGGTCTGACGAGAGTTGATTCTTGCTCCATGTTACGGCGTGCACGTGTTTGGAGACAGAAGAATACAACTTATACCCCAAGGAACATCCAGCCAACTGTTGCGTATGGCGGTGGCTCTGTTATGGTATGGGGATGCCTGTCTCATGACTGCAAGCTGGATTTGGTCACCATGAGGGGCAACTTAACGGGAGCTCAATACATCCGGCACGTGCTACAGCCGGTCGTTGTTCCTCATTTCGATAACCAAGCACTTGCTACACGACCAGTCCATGGACGACAACGACCACTCGATTACATGCGAGCCAAAACAGTGACAACTTTACCCTGGCCAGCAATAAGCCCAGATCTGAACCCTCTGGAGCATGTGTGGGATATTCTTGGGCGGCGACTCAAGGCTCGGAACCCTCCAGTACAGAATTTACATGAGTTGGAGGCAGCTCTGCACGCTGAGTGGATTTTTTTGACAAAAGGACAGATCCGACGTCTGACTGGAGGGATGAGGCATAGGTAGCAGTGTGTCATTCGGGTACGTTGCGGTCCTACCAGATACTGATCATTCTTATTGAACATGTACACTAGGGTCTACAAAGAACATTTAGTGACAATACCAATGCCAAAGTGTTTTGTTTCACTTGTAGCTCCATACTTTTATGGACATTGTTTCACGGTAAAAACAGTACCTGAGTAAACATGACGTCATTGCTATTAAATAATGATAACAGCTACATATTGTTGCGTTTCTATCTTGCCAGATGGCTGTTCTATCTAAAAAGAATAATCTCAGACAAATTTAGGGTCATAGCAGAGCTGAATTGTTTCTGACATTCAACTATATGAACATATCAGGGGGTGCTTAACCTTCTTTCTTTGTGTATATTTTATGTGGCAAGGTAGGTCACTCTAAGCTAAACATGTCCTTCAAGTCAATTCAGACTCAAGCGTGCGAGTGCCTAAAACGTCGGTATTTATACATTTGATTGATTAACCAGCTCACTTTTCGAATATTATTTGATTCCTCACACATTGAGTTTAAGATGGCATTATTGTAATTAACATCATTCATTCATTCATTCTTTCATTGCAAGAACAATAAGTTTTCGATTTGTTTCATTGTTTGTCAAACTCCTCACAGTGATGCTACGTCACTCCTGCGTCAAGCATTTATCATGATAGATGATCAGCCCTGGGGACGAGGTTGGGCAAATGTAGGGCAAATGTACCATACATATAAGCAAGTCAATAATATAGCATCAAGATCAAGAAGATATTTGTGCTTATATCTGCATTGACGAAGTTAGCTACCAGTAGAAGAAGGACATGAGTTTGTCGAACTACTTGATGAAGTAGCACATTATGGTATGTTCCGGACAGGCAAAACTGAACAACCACTCATATAAATATGAGCAGTGTTTTTAAGTTGGTGAAATATGATTTGGTAATCAGAAATACAAGACATTCAAATGGTGTAATATTTGAGTACTCTTCTCCATTCTCTTCTAGGTTTTTTCTCAAGCCTTTCAAAATGGGTTTTCAGTGCGGGACGTACCATTTATACCCAAATTGTTGTAGATGTCTAAGATTGACATGTGAATGATCCGAAAACCAATCTTTTTCCCTTTTACCCCCCAGAATGTTAAGACTGGAGAGCTGTTCATGTACATTGATTTCGTATCGCAAGATCTTATCCATGAGTTGTGCATCATGATTTGCAGGATCTTCTTGCATCAAAAACAACTTCTATGGCATGACATTTTTAAATCAACTTTTTCATACCATGATATGTGACCCTGCAATTGTATAATTTCTGCCCATTTCATTCTGCTGTTCCTGAGGATGGCAATCCAGGGTCTTTCACTAAAAGATGAATATTTTCGATTCAACATATTAACTGCATCATTCGTTGAAATGAAAGTTTTTTCAGTATCTTTATAAATTTTATTAACTTCATAATGGATTAAATAATGTATATATTTCATTCAAAAGCACTTTCAGCGTAGAAGAAATATGCAATGTTTATGTTTCTGATGTAAAAAAAGGAATAACCTCATCGAGACGGACTGTTGATACCTGTAGTATTCATCTATGTAACTCTATCACTAATTTCAAAACAATCAGAATCTAACTTAATATTTACATTGTATCAATAATTTTCAAACTTCAATTGCATTAAAAATGATTTGACTACCAAATTATGAAGAGAAAAGAACATGTTTATAAGTTATTTTGGAAAAGAATGAAACAAATGTTACGTGTGTTGCCATTATAACACACTCTTGTTCAGCAGCTGTATGTTTTTCTGTTTCCGTTGCAACAATTTAGAATTGATAATTATCGTATTAAGAATGGATTGAGTGGAAAAGCTTACTGACACATCAAAACTTGGTTCGGTTATGTCAACAAGGTGTTACAAATGCAGCTGGTGTATTTGTAATTCGATACAGTAGTCATGATCATAATTTCATATTAATCTAAGAGTCATTGTGAAAATGCAGGAAACTATCACTTACACAAGGCAGAGTTGGTTCATTCTAGGATAACAAACTGATGTGAAACAAGATAGATATGACTATGACTGACAAGAGATCATGAGAGGCCTAACATTGAAACCAGATAGATATGATACCGACTTGAGATGATACTGAAATTGGACCCTCTCAGACATCAGAGGGATACGGAACACGAGACGGAGGAGGTGATGAACCTCTTTGAACGAATCTGGACTATGATGTGCACTGTTTTGCTTCCACGAAACAATGCTGTGACCAGCTGACGTTTAATGTAGGTGAGTGAAATTAATCCTGCATAGCTGAATAAACAGACAGATCGTTTGACCAAATATTAATGAAGGTGAAATTAATCATGCATAGCTGAATAAACAGACAGATTGTTTGACCAAATAGTTGGTCAAACGAATCTTATCCAAGTAAAGTAAAAAACCTAAATTTACCAAATTGTTTTGAATTCCCTACATTACCTTTGCGCATTTTTAAAATCAAATTCATATTAAATGAAGCTATTTTTATTTTAGAACACGGACAATCAATGTCTCATGAAGTAATCATACCTGTAAAGCCGCTCCTAAAATAACCAAGGCTGGAGGCCACTCGTTGAGCGTGTATTCTCAGTAGTGTTTCTGGTCTTTATCCTTTGTGACGTCATTACATTTCAATGCAAGTATCTCTGTGACATCATGAATGCGTACTTATGTGACATCTCAATTCCTCCCTTCGTTTTCTTCCTCCATCAGTTTCAGAATAACTTGGTGAGCGTTGCGACTGAGTGTCTTATTTTAAGCCCCTGAAGTGTTCTAAAATCAAATCGAGATAATATGATATGTAGTTTTAATTGAACAGTTTATTCCATGAGTGCAGTGGTAACAAGTTTTCATTCAATGCATGGATAATTGCTCCTAATGCAGTTCCACACATGATGACAGGAAAAGCTGTATCCACCTCCTTGTGGACACAGCACTCAATGCACTCCTTGTAGGACAGGCTTTTGGATATCCTTGGATTTGCAAGAATGACGAAGAGGTTGATTCAGAACATACTCATCAGAACAGATGGTACAGCACAAGGTAACAAATGAAGATCTCAAACATGCAGTTGATCTATTTGAACAATTACTTGGAGGACAATTATCAATTGAAGATAGTTGTCAAGACAGTACACTTATGAAAGTGAAGTCGTGCCTGGATGACTACAAGATTCAGTTGAAAGACAGAAGGTCTTCAAAATTATGGTTGCAATACACTGAGATGATAGACATTTTGCGAAGATTCATGAAGGCTGAAAGAACTGGTAATTTGGATATTCATCTCTCATCTCTCAGGGAAATGATTCCTTACTTTGCAGCTTCTGGACATGCCCTCTATGCCAAATCAAGTCGATTGTATCTCCAAAAGATGTTGGTTTTGGAGAAAACAAATGAAGAAGTCCACAGAAATTTCAAGAACGGATTGCATGTAGTGCGTCATAGCGATCGTTTGTCGGCTGGCTTGCCTACAGATCTTGTCATAGAGCAGATGCTCATGCGCAGCATAAAGACCAATGGAGGCTTGACTCGGGGTAAAGGCATTGGAGAAATTCAACGTCTTACATGGGTGTTGTCAATGCCAGTATGTGCCAGCATTAACGTTGCAATGCAGACATTCACTGGAATCTCATACAACACTAGCGAACAGCACAAGGATGCTTCCAAGACTCGAATGGACAGGGACAACAAGGACATACTGACAGCGTTCGAAACATTGCTACAGGAGAAACAGCTGACAAAACTGTGAATGTTGAGAATGCAAATTCCGTTGGACTGAAGATAATTGACAAAATGACTGGAGTGTCCGTTCAAGATTATGTCTTCAAAAAAAAGGACCAGGCTTTGACACTTGCCTCTAAGTCAGTTGTACAGTTTGATGATGATGCAGTTCATGTTGATCCGAAACTTTTGTTCCAAAGACTTGTAACCAGTGCAAGAAACATGGGCGAGAACCTAGCATCAGTCTTTGAATTTGAACTGTTCAACAGTCCTCCGGCACTCTTTGAACCATCTGGTCTTCCTCTTCCAACAAAGCTACACTAGCTGACTCATTGTGGACTTTGCTAAAGAATCCTGATTGGCAACCTCCAGTTGACGCAGCCCAGCCTGAATATGTTATTGATGGTGGAGCCCTGCTTCATCGTGTGGTCTGGCCTAGAGGTTGTACTTATGACACCATCCTTCAGCTATACACAGAATATGTCCACGAGAGGTATGGACCAGTGACCATTGTCTTCGATGGATATGAGGCTGGACCAACAACGAAAGATATAGCTCACCTTAGACGAGGAGATATTGGTGTAGAGGTCAAGTGTGAAAAGAACCTGTTACTAGACACAGTAAAAAAGTTAAGAACCCCCTTCTTTTTTTTGATAGGGGTATGTTTCAGAGACCCATTATAGCAAAACTAAAGATCCCACAGGGGTAAAACGAATTTCAGGAGCAAGTGTAATTTCAAATGACCAAAAACAGGAAACAAAAATTGACTGGAAAATGGTGAAAAACACAGACTCGTAAATGTATTGTCATTTCAAGTTTGACGGCTGAACATGATGAAGAAATCATACTGAATAATCCGTGCCATTGTCTTAGGAACGATTTAGTGTCAATATCGTGTGCTGCCACCGCGTGCCTGAAGTACTGCTGCCAGTCTTCTGGGCATACCCCTGACAAGGTTCTTTAATTCTTCCATGGGGATTTGCTGCCACTCATCGTGAAGTGCGGCCTCCAGTTGTCTTAGATTGTGTGGAGCAGGGTTCCTTCTCTGTAGACGTCGACCAATCATGTCCCAGACATGCTCGATGGGATTCAAATCTGGAGACAATGCTGGCCAGGGGATACGAGAAACAGCATTGTTATCCAGATGTTGAGTCACAGCTTGTGAACGGTGAGGCCGAGCATTATCATCCATGAACAGGGGTCGAGTTGCAAGTCTGTGATCATCAAAATGGTCAATCACAACACTGGATCCAACACTTCTGCAATGTAGCGGTAAGTGTGCCCTGTAGTGTCACCAAATCCAACTTGCAATCAAAAGAAAAGCAACCCCACACCATAACGGATCCTCCACCATATGGAACACTTGGAAGAATGTTCTTTGGTGTGTATCGACTGTTCTTGACTCTCCAAACTCTGATTCGCCCGTCAACGGTATGGAGGAGGAAGCGACTTACGTCTGACCAGTGGATACGTCTCCATGACCTCAGGTTCCAACGCTTCCGGTCACCACACCACATCCTACGGTCCGGTTTATGACGATTAGTAAGGTTTGGACGTCTGATGACACGTCGAGACCTTAAACCTGCTGCTTTGAGATGGTTCCTCACCGTCTGATTGATGATACGTCTATAGGGTAGCCAGGCTTGTTTCAAGAAGGTACTTGACGCAAACGTTTGACGTCGTTGATGACGCAATAGGTTCCTGTCCTCTTGCAATGTGGTAGCTCTGGGTCTTCCGGAACGTGGTCGATCGAGAACATGGTTAGTTTGGGCATGTTTCCTCACTAAACGACTGATGACCGAATAGTGGTAACCAGTTCTTCTCCCAATTTCCTTGTACGAGAAACCTGCTAAATGCTGTCCAATAATTTGCCATCTCGTAGCCTCGGACAATCTCCTTCGTGGCATTGTTCATGAATTTTGTGTATTGTATTGAAGCCGTAAAAGGCGTTTATTTAGCCATGGTAAGTCGAAGGGTGAAACTGCATTTTGTTGAAATCATGGGTTGCATGATATGTATGACAATTGCTCCGTTCGTGAGAACCGTTCAATAACAGAAACCACACCAGTTCCCATCCAGAATACCATATTTAGCCTGTCTATCGAATTGAATAACATGATCATAAAATCCAAAATAGTATACAACTTTTAATTTGGGGGTGCTTAACTTTTTTTACTGTGTATATATATAACTTTAATGCGTGCATCATTTTCCAACTCAAACCGTAACTTGATAACAAGCTCCACAACTTAAATCTGTCTATTGAATCAAATGCCTTTTTAAAATCAATGAATTCAACGAACAATGTTTTTCTCTTTTTACATAACTATTTTTCAATAAGTGTGTAAAGCGTAAAAATATGGTCAGTAGTAGAATATCCTTCTCTGAAACCAGCCTGTGTTTCTGAAATCGTATCCAATAAAAGTGGCTTCAGATTCGGACTGGACTTACTTGTGTGATCAAGTCTGGGTGATTGATCTGTCTCACCGCCACTGGAAGGTGAGGTCATTTGGGGTTTTACGCCGTTTTCAAGAGTATTTCACTTATATCGCGGCTGCTAGTACTCGTATTATGGCAGGGAGAAAGCCCGCATGGTGCCCGAAAGCCCGGGTGGTACTACGCTGAAATTCAGTGTAGCATTGCACCCAAATCTTACTGCGTGTAGTTCTCTATTGCAGACAAAGTTGCCGTGCCTCTGGCGGGATTCGAACCTCTTGATCCGAAGCCGAACGCACTATCCCGCCCCACCCGCCACAAGGAGTAGATATCGTTGTGCTCGTGAAAGTAAACACGTCTGACATAGTCAGGTGTATGAATGGCCGCCGCAACGACTTAGGATATTAGGATATTAGGGTATGTATGTATGTATGTATGTATGTATGTATGTACTTGTATGTATGTATGTATGTATGTATATATGTATGTATGCATGCATGTATGTATGTATGTACACACATTAAACGGACTACTTTAACTGTCCTTTTGGTCTTAAACAATGATGTATGCTGAGTCCAATCCTTAGGCATTTTTCATTTATTTTGATTATTTAAGTCTCATTGAATTGTGATAATAAATTTCTAAATGAGGCTTTCGTCCGGATGAGCGAAATTAACAAGGGGATTTTGTCTTAGGGCGTTTTTGTCCAAAGGGCTTCTGTCCTAGGGGGCTTTTGTCCGGACACCTTTTTGAAGAAACTAATGGACAGGAGCAGATATTAGTGGGCAGTGGCAGACATTGGTTTGCAGTAACAGACATAAGTGTTCAGGAGCAGACATTAGTCGATCAGACATTATTGGACAGGAACATCAGTTATAGAGGGCAGTAGCAGAAATTCGTTTGCAGGGGCAGACATTAGTTCGCAGGGGCAGACATTAGTTCGCAGGGGCAGACATTAGTTGGTAGGGTCAGACATTAGTTGGTAGGAGCAGACATTAGTTGGTAGGAGCAGACATTAGTTGGTAGGAGCAGACATTGGTTCGCAGGGGCAGACATTCGTTCAAAGGGGCAGACAGTAGTTGGTAGGGGCAGACATTGGTTTGCAGTAACATACATTAGTCTTCTTCTTGGAAGGGGCAGACATTAGTTGTTAGGGGCAGACATTAGTTGGTAGGAGCAGACATTAGTTGGTAGGAGCAGACATTAGTTGGTAGGAGCAGACAGAAGTTAATAGGGGCAGTAGAAATCACGAAAAACCCGGACATTTTCGATAACAGACTTTGTTTTTTTTGTTTGAATTTTGTTTTTAAATGGTCCCTATAACAGTGCTGATGAACCATGAAGAAAACAACCAAAATCAACCGTTGGCTAAATGCATTTTGGGGCAAAAACCTTAAAAAATGAAAAAAAATTGGAATAATTTATTTAAAAATACAACTATTGCATAATACACTTTTATAGTGACTTGTATCATAGATCATGCACTATTGCATACTTCTAATTGTCATTGATACTCTTTGCTGAACAACGTGTCTGTTTTTGGGTAAAAAACCTTGAAAAATTAAAGAAAATTTAATATTTTCTTTAAAAATATATGTGCTGCATAATACACTGTTGTGGTGATTAGAATGGAATGTTTAGGATAACAAGCCAATTTTTTTTTATTTTGGGGTAAAGTCCTGTAAAAAAAAGAGGAGAAAATAGCAAAATATTTTGTGAAAATAATTTCATGTAGTACAACAAGACATTTTTATCACTAAATGAACCTCAATTAGATACCTTTTCACTGAAGAAAATTCAACCAAAATCAATCTTAGGAAACGTCTCAGTTGGGGTAAAATCCCGAAAAATGATGAGAATATCGTAAAATATTTTGTGAACAGAAAGATTTTTAGCACATGAAGAATATTTTGGGATATATGAACATACATGGGGCACTTATTCACCATTGAAACCTAACAAAATAAACTCAAAAGTGAGAGAATTGTTAAATATTTTGTTGAAGAATTATTAGAATAAGTGAACACCAGAAGGGTACTTATTAACGGTGGATTACCAAGCCAAAACCTGAAGAAACTTATAATATTTGAGTGAAAGTCCTCACAAAAGATCAGAAAATAGTGAAGTGTTTATGATGAATTTATTTCGTTACAATTATAATTTAGGCCTAATTGACATTATAAACTCAGAGTATTCAGATTCATACACGATTTTTAAAGTCAATAACTTGGTTATAAAATGCACAAATCCGAGAGAGGGACATTAATAAAAACTCTTGAATTGATAAGATGCTGTATCGCCTGTCAGAGCATCATACCTGTTCTGAAGACGCTTGATATAGGGGACAAATAAAAAATCTCTTGAAATTGGTAGGAAAATGTTGTCTGATCTACAGTTGTATCGGTCACTCTCCTCTGTAGATATTTTATCAAAAGTGGTTCAATTTGTGGTGAAAGATAGGACGGAAGAGATTCATATGCACATACTGCATGGAGAGTGAGTTGCTGACAAATGTGATTATTGTTTTAAGCCGTTAGAACAATTTTCCTGTTCAGTGTTCTAGGGATTGTCCCGAAGAAATTATTTATAGTATCTGACTGCAACTGCTTGTATTATCTTCACCAGGCTAAAAACCCTTGACGGTGGATTTGTCGAAGTGTGTTTCTTCAAGTACACAGATTATTTATTATTTCAAGGTTAGTATCATTATGGTGGGGAAATGTTTTTCAAGTTCGAAATTGTGTAACTTCTTTCCCGGGATCCATCAAAACCTTATAGGCCTCGGATCAAGAGGTCCCGAGTTCGAATCCCGCCAGGTGCACGGCAGCTGTGTCTGCAGTAGAGAACTGTTCTACAGGCAGTAAGGTTTGTGTGCAATGCTCCACTGAATTTCAGCGTAGTACCACCCAGGGTTCGCTAGTTCCAACCGATGCCCGCAGGTTTCACCGCAAGGCATAGCCACATGACGTTGCGGGCTTTCTCCCTGCCATAATACTAGCAGATAGTGATAAAAGTGAAATACTCTTGAAAGCGGCGTTAAACACAACTCACCTCACCACACCTCAAAACCTTATACAATGTTTAAAACTATGATAATTGTTCAAGAGCTCTCTAAGATCCGACAAACTCAGCACAGCACTAAGCCCCTTTGGTGGCGTGTATCGCTTAGAAACAGCGTTTGAAAGACATATATATACCAATATAGACCCTACCCTATTATATAGTAATAGGGTAGGGTCTATAGTAATAGGCTAGGGTCTATATACATGTAGGTATATCTCTTTCAAACGCTGTTTCTAAGCGATACACGCCTCTGTGGTTAGATTCACAAATGACACAGAGCTGGCTGTAGAATTGAAAAACAAATTGATTAATGATACACATCATCAGTTTGTTTCATTTATGATACCTTCTGCATCAAATTCAATAAACATTCCAAATATACTTTCATAGGTATATAATCCACTAGGTAATATTATTGTTGGCTTTTGTTTTCTGTTTCTTTTCTTATAAGGGTGGCAACTCATTTTTGGAGACTTTTGAGACTCATGTTTCTGTTTCAGTATGATTGCATGCCCAGCTGATTAAATCATGTTTTTCCATTTTATATACACAATGTTTCACTTGACATTTAATTTAATTCATCTCCTAAAACCTTCTACTCATCAGTTACATTATATAACAAATCATAGTTGAAAAGGCATATTTTGCGAGTTTCTGAATTACTTTGGAGTCAAAATAATAAATTTACCATGTTAAAATTTGTATTGATCAAACATTGAAAATCAGAAAATTTTAAGGAATCATGTAAAGTCTAATACTTTTATATGAATGTCTTCATGTATTTCACTATCGAATACTCACTGTTTTTATCTTTAATATCATATTTCACCGCTTTCAAACTTCTGTTGTCAACAACAATGTCAGCTATTTTAGCAGTTGCTACGAAGGGAGATAACTCAGACAGTATTTGTCATACAACTGATCTTACATCAGGAAATCTCAGCACACCTTTCTGTGACATTTTCAAGTGGTCATAAGTTTTTCTACCAAGGGTTGATTTTGGTTGGGTTTTTTTTTGAGAGTAAGGGACATGAAATTTTTCATTTTTACAGTTATTTGTCTGTTATTTGGCCTACAGGTAAATCGTTTGTGTATGCACCATTTTAATCCAACTTTAGTCATATGTGAATTTACTATTTTGTATGACCTATGTTGGAAGCGGAGTTACACGATTTCTGCTTACTGCCAACCTGATTTTCATCATCACTAAATATGAACACCAAATACTTCCACAACACCATTATCAAGTGATTTAGAAATGCATTAACTTAAATTTTAGCATTCTGTATTATTGCCTGTCTATAATTTATTACAGAATATTATTATTATTATTATAACAGGGTATTATCCACAACAAACGCAATCGCACCAGCAGCTGGTGAGAAGTACCAGCCGCCAGACACAGGGAAGGTCTCAGCTGTCTCTCTGAAGATGGGCGAACTCATAGCGGAACTGGGCAACCCTGGGCGCTACCAGGTTGTCATCATCTTCCTCATATGTCTCAACTACTTCCCTCTCGCCTTCAACTGCATCATCATGGCATTCTTTGGTGCCTTAACTCCCCATTCCTGTGATCCTCTACATGGAAGCGATTATTACATGATGGAAGGTTTAAATGTCTCTGTGGTTTCCAAGGAGGTGGGCAAATGTGACATGAAGGTTTCCTTGGCAACGGGTGAAAACAAGACATTGACGTGTGGTTCGGGAGACTGGGTGTATACAACAGCAGAGAGGGAAAGCAATATTGTTACTGAGGTGAGATAATAAGCATTATAATCAACTAGTTTACTTTATATCAATAGCGGGGATATTTATCTCAAATCTTTACTTCTTATTCGATTTCGCTCCAATTTGGAATGTAAGCTCACCATATCGTATATAAACAGTATATGATTGCAAAAAGATTTTGAATTTTGAAAATATTGTCAAAACAGCGTTTCGAACCCCTGTGTGTGATGCGAATAAGGCGGCTAAACTATTGCACAAAAACTATTATTATAATACTCTATTCTACTAAAAAATACTCCTCTTGATGCAATAAAGATTTATATAATATTCAATGGCAAAATTACATCATCACCGCAAATTTCTCGCATTTTTTAGCACCTCTATTAAAAGAACTTCCAATTCAGATTACTTTTTCAGTAAATATTTTATAGAACGCAACGTAATGTAATGTAATGTAATGATGTTATATTTGGCAGAGGTTCTAAAAACAGGACACATAGTTGATGGATATTTTTCGCAACTTACACTTTACAATCACCATTATTCTTATTTAAGTGTTAAGCTTATTACAAAATAACTATTTTTTTTCATTGTAAATAGTGTTGCAGAGCGAGAGAAATTGAATAGAGCATTAAAGTCAGTGACACTAATATACGTCATGTTTAATGGCGGCAGTTCAGAGAGCGAGTTTTGCATACTCTGCCTTTCAGATTTTGTACTGTAAATGTGGTTTCGAAAACATCAATTGAACATGCTTATCTTTTCCTATGTTTTACGTATGTCACCACGAATTTCTACGAAAATACCCCGATAGAACCACACCTTTAACAAAGATTACACCACTTAACGTTGATGGAACGTTACATGAGTGAAAAGTCACTAAAATTATGCTCCGGCGGACTGCCACAACACCTTTCATTGATTATTTTTCTTGTAACGGATTATGCGATGTTAGGTCTCCAATTTCAATTTAGTTAGGTTTTGCATAATATGTATCATATCAAAAGATTGCATGCTGAAACTTTTAATTGTAAATCACCAAAATATCAACCTCCATTTACATTAAGTAAGTACATTGACATGTTATTGTTATTAGGAGATTAACCTTGTTAGTTATAACAACGGAGGCATGTTAAATTGAAAAGGATCGCGAGTTCAACCTCTCTCTGACTGATTCAAGAGAGGATAAGATAAGATAAGATAAGATAAGATAAGATAAGATAAGATAAGATAAGATAATTCTTTATTGCCCATTAGGGAATTTGTTTCACGACTGAGTGAGCGTAAATACAAAATTATACACATTCACTTATAATAAATACATGGAATACATACATTGATATATAACATGGACAAAGAGTATGATGATGGGAACATCAACGCTTATTCAATAGAGAAATTGACTTTGGTACAAAAGACTTTTTATAACATTTGGTTTTGACGTCGGTACATTATACCGACGGCCGGAGGGTAACAATTCAAAACAGTCATGCAAAACATGTGAAGGGTCACAGATAATTTTTGAAGCCAAAGTTTGAGCCTGTCCTTCATGAAGTTCATCTAATGTCTGAAAGATACTATTAGAAATGTTCTCTCCTGGTTTAATTATCTTATTTAATTTGTTTCTATTTGTTAGTGACAGGGAGCCGAACCAACATTGGATAGAGAACATGAGAATAGACTGAACACAGGTTTTATAGAAAAGAGCCAAAATAGCTGAGTCAATGTGATAAGATCGGAGCTTCCTGATGAAATGAAGGCGATATTGACACTTGCTATAAATACGATCGGTATTTTCAGAGAAATGTAACTTATTATTTATTTGAGTTCCAAGATATTTGTAACTACTAACTACTTCAACAACATCTCCATTTATAATGACTGGACTACCTGCTGGCTTATTCCTTCGAACATCTATAACAAGTTCCTTTGTTTTTGATACATTTAGTTCCAAAAAGTTGTCACGACACCACTTAACAAAATCGTTTATTTCATCTTTATATGTATTCTCACTGTCAAAGAGTAGACTGCTAATAGCTGTATCATCGGCGAACTTGAACCTAGAACAGTTTGTTTGAGAACTTACACAGTCATTAGTATACAATGTGAAAAGTATTGAAGAAAATACACATCCTTGAGGAGCACAGGTGTAAATAGACACAGTCCGGGAACAAGAACTTTTCATTTTGACATATTGGGACCTGTCAGTCAAGAATGAGGCTATCCATTTAACCAGAGAAGGACATATATCTAAATCAATTAATTTCTTAATCAAAATGTGAGGCTGAAAGGTGTTAAAGGCCGAGGAGAAGTAGTCAAACAGTATTCTGACATAGGCAGCAGGTTTCTCAAGATGTTGATAAACAGAGTTTAACAGAGACACAGTAGCATCTTCTACGCCTCGCCTCGCTCTGTTAGCGAATTGCAAAGGATCTAAATGCGGATTAACATGATTGAGGAGCATACAAAGCACAATGCGTTCAAAACACTTCATAGCAATTGAAGTTAAAGCAACTAGTCTAAAGTCATTATTAACAGTGGGTTTACTTTTCTTGGGAACAGGTATCACTTCGGATAATTTCCAGGATCGGGGTATAACACGAGTGTCCAAAGAGAGTTGATAGATTTTACAAAAGATCGATGACAGCTGATCTCTACATTCTTTCAATATAACACCACTCAAACAGTCCGGGCCTGATGATTTCCTGACGTTTATTTTTGAGAATCTAAACAAAACGTCTTCTTCGGATATGCAGGGTTTGTAATTGTCAATTGGCATATTATTTAAGTCCTTTAATTCCTTTGAAAAATGTTTATCGTCAAATCTTGTATAGAATTAATTAAGTTTGTTAAAAAAAAAAGGTTCACCAACTTCTTCCCGTGGCTTTTCACATCCAATCATAGTCTTCACCCCTTGCCATGCTTTCCTGCTGTTATTCCGTCTGAATTCCTCTTCCACTTTATTCTTGAATTCTTCTTTGCACTGTCTAATTTTTGGATTGATTTCCTTTTGAATATTAGATAAATGAACATAGTCTTTAGACATAAACGCACGCTTCTTTTCATTCAAAAGTAGTTTTAATTCTTTCGAGACCCAGGGTTTATTATGAGGATATATTTTAATGGTATCAGAGCAAAATGCAACATAACTTGTGACAATGTCATTTAAATTATCAGGATCATCACAACCTGCGCACATCGCATCCCAGTCTGTATATTCGAAGCATCCTCTCAGGCGATCAAGAGAATCAGCATTCCACGATTCTGTTCCATTGAATACAAACTATCACATTGGCAACTAAAACTATCAATTAGAACTGCTTATTTCAGATGGAAATTTGTTGTAACATATACATATATTATACAATAGTTATGGTAATTTAAAGAGCAATTGTATATATTACCTCAGAGAGTATGTGCTCTAAAGAATAAATTGAAAACGTCGATTCTATGGTCCAAACAATCTACCCTCAGCCCTGCTGCGGGGATACATTGAATCTGATTGTTTGCATCATAATATTTATGCAAAGTTGTTTGGATTTTTCAAGGTAACGTGAGGCATGATGGATGCCATGTGTCACCACTGCCTGAATGATAACACTGTGTGTGCAGATTCCTCTTTGAAATTAGGAATTAGTTTGAATATTCTCATTTATATCAGGGCCAACTATGATGTTTGTCAATGTAGATATCAAATTTGCATTCATAATAAACTGACGGGCAAAAAAAAGTATAACACTCACTTGTGTTAGATTAATTCAATATTTTAAAGGAATGAAATGCATTTGATTATGGCACGATACAATAAAACCTTTCGGCAGTAATATGATTGTCTTAATTGGTGACTGTTTAATGAAAATATTATTTAAAGTAGACAGCGGTTAGAAATGAACTTTACACCAACCAGACCCCTACCATGTTCAAAATGTTTTAAATGTGTACAGAACGAGGCACATTTATTGATTTTCACACAGAGTATGTGTTATACATGTATGTCGATGAACAGTTATGTTTTATGAAACTTAATTTGGGGGAATTTTAAAATTTGAATTTTAAATTAAATTTTTTCTTTTTAAAAACCACGTAGATTTATTCTTTGACTGATTTAATGTTTTGGAGTAAATTTCCCAAACTAGTCAGTTTTTGAAAACTCGAGATAAATGACTTTGAAAATTATAATATGATGAATACAACTGAGTGATATACTTTCTTTTGCCCGTCAGTGTAGAAAGCACTCTGTCGTGCGTTTGCCTGATTTAACAAATGTGTTAATGTGAAAGTTGGTGAACCTTGCTACTAACCATGTCACACAACGACCAACCCTAGATATCAATAGGAGACAATGTATCTCCCGACCCCCTTCCCTCCCTCCCCTACCCCCTCAATGCAATGAATTTGCATATATGTGTTGAAACTATCACTTGCTGGAATCCACAATTCGGTTTTAGTTGCACAAAGGCAGCCTGAAATCGTGATGTATATTTGTTTTTTTTTCTGTGGAAGTAGTGAGCTTCGTCAAATAAATGCTTATGTCTTCAATTAAAAAATACCATTTCCAAGTCACTATTTTCCTTTATTGCAATCATTCTTCATATGGTGAAGCTCCTTGTTTGTCATGGCAGCAATCAATATGAAATCTGCAGTCAAGATAGGTATCTGAACGTGTACCCCTGTTTATATCTTTCAGTGGGACCTGGTATGTGACGATGCTTCTCTCCGTCCTCTGGCCACCACCATCTACTTCTGTGGGGTCATGCTCGGTGGTCTTGTGTTTGGTCACCTCTCAGACAAGTTCGGCCGACGCCCTATTATGCTGATGACTTTATATATTTCGATAGCTCTTGGAGTTGCGATATACTTCGTTCCTTCATATTGTGGATTCGTCATCATCCGTTTTGTGGAGGGTCTATTTATACAGGTATAAAACACTTTCATGTAAAACACGTCAACTTTTACAGTGAAATTTTTTATTTCATATAAAAAGTATTAAATAATTGCAAAAACTATATCTCATTGAAGATAATAGACATAACGCTACCTCATGTAAGAATCTTAATCTCCGATTAATCCACGTGACCTTGAACAAATGTCTATATACACCGTCAACCCGGTGGATAAAGTTTGATAGAGGAATCATAAAAGCCTTAAGTCCCGCCAGTGACGTCATATGTCATTGAGAAACTCAACACAAATAATGACAAATAATTGCAGTATCCGAAAGATAGTTTCACAATAAATGATACTATATGGTTCACGAATAAACCTATCAGCCCAAAAAATCGCTATTGCGGTTTTTGACTGTTTTGCCGCAGAACTGTTGATAGTGTACACAAACAACTGTGAGTCAATAGACGCAATAATCGGGTCAATATATGGAAAATACCCACTCAGCCCCCAAAAGATTGCTACAAAAGTTTTCTCAACTGATTCCAGGAGGATTTAGTGTACTTTATAACATACTAAAAGTTTACCAAAGTTGGACCCGCCGAAAGGTGTTCGGTTTTAAGATGGCGTCCAAGATGGCCGCCGAAACCTCTTAATGATCATAACTCTGTAACCCTCAACTCAAAAATAATGATCTTGGTAACTCCTTTATCAAATAACTTGGCTCATGGCATCCATTTTTCTCTCTTATTATTCTTGAGCAATACTATTCTTCACTTTCAAAATGTTTTAATTATTTTTCATTTATCCTTATTTGCTGACAGGACTTTCGAAGTTTAGGTCGTTTAGTTACTCCTGTTATCGCACATCGGCGAAACGATGTTTGGAATTTTGAGAAAGCTCAAGCGAGATGAGGCCTCTTTATTAATTGGCTTAGCGGCGAAATTCAAAGTTCAACGGGACATCCCTATAGACCCCTTTTCGCGGGAAACGTCACGCGACGGCTAGCTCATGAATATTCAGTGGAGGCAGAAAGACCGGAAGCTCCATAGCGTGCCTCCACTCGCTTCAACATTTGCAGCCGGTAGTTTTAAAATATTGTATTTATTATTTTATTCAGCCACACAAATATCATTATTTGTGAGTATTGGTCGTAGATAAACCATGTTCGAAGGAATCTGCACCCGACTGATGTGTAAAAGTATATTTAGACGAGATGTGGATTGACATGTGACGCGACCCTCATGTCTTGTTTACAAAAAATGAAACATCGTTTGACATGAAGAATAAATGCGCAGCTTGTATAATTCAATCCTTCTTAATGAAATATAAATTATTCATGTTAATACACAATCTTCTGGCATGAAGAGATATCTTTTGAATATAAAATCCAACTGGCATCGGCCCTTTGATCAGGATAGATTTCTACAACACTGAGTTCAATATTTAATATTACATAGATCATGTGGACTAGCAATATTGTCATTTATCAAAGAATCACTGTGTTTTTTCAATGAAAACTCAAAATCGACTGATAGTTACTACTGTAGTTTCCACCTTACTTAAATTTATTTCATCAACAGCATTGATTTTGAATATTGTCATGACATAATTTGAATACACTGAGAAATAGCCAAATCATTATTAAAAATTAATGAATATTTGGGGGGAAATATAAAGGGAAAATACACACAAGAAGTCAGATTATAATTATTGAAAGGCAGTACAAAGGAAAGGTTGATACAAATTTTATTTTACTAAAATTAATGCAATTTTAAAGCCAACTCATAATTTATTAAAAACAACTATTAATATTTATATAGGGGGAAAGAAGAAAAGAAAAAACATGCTAGGAGATAGCTAATACAAATTTAAGTTAATACCATCGCCAATTTGATTTGTACTTAATGTAATAAAATTTAATTAATAATAACTATTCCAATGGTAAGATTTTTCTCATATGGCATTAAGAAAGCCTCGGATATTGATGTGATTATAATAACAAATGAGTTTTAAAGGCATCACCCTGGAGCAAATATTCTTAAAATTTAGTCTCTGAAAAGAAAATATTGAAATTTAAAGGAGCCTCAGCAAAATTCCAGTTTTCATGTATCCTTTTCAATATTAAATGAAATGGTGTTATTTTAAAAATATATAATTTGTCTGAGTGTTAGTTTGTCAGTTTGCCTTACATAATAAGCTTTTAAGAGAAAATAATGAGGGCCATTATAAAATAATAAAGACATTTTTTTAATAACTGTCCAATTGACACATTTTTATTCTCCTCCCATGGAAATATTTGGATGGAATATTAAGATATAATAATGGGTAAATATCCATCAAAATCATGCCTTGGATGATCCATATATTGATCCATATATTTGATAAATGAATATGTTTTCATTTTCTGTAATTAACAAAAAATGCCTATTATGAACAAATGTTGAATTTATTACCAGTTGTGTATGTAGGGAGCCCTTTGAAATGTAAGATAAAACAAAAATAAATAATTACTTTGGACATGTGTTTCACTCCTTATATTTTAATCAACCAAGATCAAATAGATCATGTATTGTATGCAAAAAAACATTATTGAAAATAAATTTTATTCCATGTTTTTAGGTTAATGTTTAAATATTAAATGATTGTATTTACAATACAAATGCAATTCACAAATTTAAACCCCACTATTTATAAATATAAATATAATACAAATGTTGTCCAAAACACAACAATTGTTAAAACTACACATACACAATGCAATGAATTTATGATATTTACTCCTACATCAATAACAAATTATGTTCCTATTTATTATTATAATAAATTATTGTACATTACTTATGTGTCGTTTATTCTGTCAAAAACATGTGGGCCTTCTGCCTTATTTGATTGGTTGATTGACATGGATTTGGGATTATGTAATCAAATGATATATCTATATATATCTTGTCATATCTCATTAAGGCTACTATCATCAGTAAACTTGAAACCTGTATACATATATATGAATGAATGGTAAAGCTTTGCATAGTTAGATAATTTTGTTATTTTGATTTCTGAATGGTTTTGACAGTAAATGTTGTCTAATCAATCTGTTTCAAATTAAATCTAACCTTTTTGGATGTTATGATTTCATTAATGTATTGCTGGCAAAAATGTGATTTTATTCTGCTGGTGTCCTTTTCTTTGTCTCTTTCGTGTTTCTATCCCTCATTATTTGCTTCAATTGTTTTCGACACCTGCTGTATGAGATACCAGTACCCTAAACACTATTTTAAACAATCCCTGATTTTTTAATTGTATATGCAAAATAATCATGTCTGCAAACATGATGTAGGCCTGACAGTCAATTGACAACAAGTTCATGAAAAGTAAACGAAAACGTGATAGTTTACCGTGAATAGTATGTTTATGTTCATTTAATTTAGGAGACTAGTGTTATTAAGATAAAATAAAAAGACCAATTTGACATACACCCGGCCAATAATGGGTGTGAAATAACAGAGCTAGAACGATCTGAAGTCTGTAGAACATAACATTGTGAAACTGATACTCTGATATATAATTTACATACATCTATTATCTCAAGAATGATCTGAAGTCTGTAGAACATAACATTGTGAAACTGATACTCTGATATATAATTTACATACAACTATTATCTCAAGAATGATCGCTGTGAATATGTATGCATCTTCATCTCTTCAACACTAGAGTGACACGACTCTCAAAGACAACCACAACCGTTTTGATGTTTATGTGGTTTTGCAGACTGAAAATCTGCTTGCAAAGGATTCTACTGATTGACAGCCTTCAACCTCAAGTTTTTATTGTTCTTTAATCACAGAGGATATCATTCACTTGTATGAAAAACATATTAACTGTTGATATTACCGCTCAATTGTAACAAGATACTCACGAGTTAATAATAATAATAATAATAAATGCATATTTATATTGCGCTAAATCCATGCTTAGCATGCTCTAAGCGCTACACATATTATTACCCTGAAGGAATTGTACTTTCAGGCTGCTACTAAGCGCTCCGCGCGACCGGATAGGTCCGTACTTTCGTGTTCAGGTACCCATTTAAACAGCTGGATAGACTGAGTGCAATGTGGATGAAGTGCCTTGCCCAAGGGCACAACACAGTGTGAGACCCAGGTCACAAATGTTTGGTGTCTCCACCGGGATTCGAACCCGGGTCTCTGGCGTGAGAGGCCAGCACGCTAACCACTACACCGCTTCGCTCGTCGTCATGTTTTGCCTCCACTACGATAAGCTTTTATGCTAATGAGGTCAAGGTCGTATGTAAATGAATGCGCGAAAAGGGGTCTAAGCATTGGTGGACTCTTATTTAGGATACACGAAAACGTGATAGTTTAGCTATTTCTGAAACTTTTCCACAGTTTGAAGTCATATCATACAGTTGCTATCATAACGTAGCAACAAGTAGACCTAAGTCAAAAGGCAGAAACACAAGTCGTCTGTCAATCTGTCACACGAAGTCAATACAGCACAGGAAAAATGCTATAAAATGGCAAGCAATAGGCCAGATCAAACCCAGACTTTGGAGCCTCTAACTTCAGACGAAGATGAGATGAGAAAGATGAGATCTGGTCGCGGTCAAAACCACCCTTAGAAAAGATCACCAGATAAAAATGATTACTATGTGACAGATTCCAATCATCATTCAAGATTAACATTAGGTTCCGTTAGATTATTCATATTCGGGGTTTCGAATTGTCAGAAATCGACGAAAAGCTACAGGTCTGAAATAAAGTCGTCAATCTGTTGGTGTGAAGATAACAACTCAACAGAAACGTCTGTGAATAGTGTGGGCTGTAGTTGATCATGTTCGTCTGCTGTGACATTGATGCTACCAGATGTTTAGCTTGAATCTCACTTTAACCTGGACTCCACAGATGGACGTGTTTGCAATATCTGGAGACGATCGAATGAACGTTACACTGCATGTACCGTCAAACAGCATGGTCGTAATGCGGATGGTTCTGTTATGGTGTAGGAAGGGATAACATACGGCGGTAGAAATCTAATCTTACGTGTTTAAGGCAGATGCAGTTTTACCTCCCATTGTTGTTGTATACAATCAATGAGTCGAAAGTAACTTTTAGTTCCAACAAGATAACGTCCGGTCCAACAGTGCTCGAGTTCTATTCCAATGTCTGCAGACTAATGACCCGAGGATGCTGCTTTGCCCAGTCGTGACATTAATCCAATAGAGCATCACTGGTATATCCTGGGTCACAGAGTTCGAGAACGTACAGCACCAGAACCTCAACCAAACGTATGATGCTCTGGTAAGTTAATGGCGTACTATTCCTAAAGCAGTGATAAGGAAACTCATACAGAGTCTACAGGCAGGTTTGTTGCAGAAATCTAAACATGGTGAACACACACCATACTGACGTTGGACAATTTCGAGCCCTCTGTTTCTGTTACAAAGCGTTCAAACTTCATACAGGATCATTAAACATCAGAAGCTAACCAAGGGTTCCTTTATTCGTTTCCATCAATATATATTACAGTATCCCTATGGTCAGATATTATTATATTAGTGATGTTTTAACATACCAACAATATTTTGCAACGATTTCCGCCACCATTTTACAAGGGTCTCTGGTTAACAAAAGGAATAACATTAGATTCGTCACTGGTAAGTAAAGGGTAAAATATGGGATTTTGGAAATGGTTAAATCTATCCGTCAATATTTCTGGTACAGGTTGTAGCTTGACTGCTGTAGTCTCTGAACATGGTTCAGGCCATCTCTCAGTCAACGTACGCGTGTGACAATATTTCAAGGCAATTATTGTCATCATTCAGGGTCTGCAGATCTCCAGCTATGTTTTGCTTGTGGAGATTCTTCTTCCTAAGTACCGACCCCTTGCGGGAGGGTTGATCGAGTGTTTCTGGGGCATGAGTGTCATGACGTTGGCGGCTGTTGTCTACCTGATCCGAGACTGGAGATACATTCAACTTGCTATTTGTCTACCGAGTTGCCTCGCTCTCTTCTATATATGGTGGGTACTTAACTGAGGATACAGAGATTATATCAAGTAACTATACTATTACTTATGAAATTGAGTATGAATATGAATCATACATTTGCCACGATAACGTTGCACTCAAAAATGAAGTCACCAACATTTATAAGAAATTCAAATACTTTACAAATACGTAAATATGGCATACAAGTATACTCCTGAGTCTCTGCACCTGAGTGGGAATGTTATTATTTTCCTTTACGAAAAGAACTCTTGACTATTCACTTGAAGAAGAAGAAGAGATAGATTATTAAATGAAGATTGAGGCAAAAGGTGTGTTGTGTGGAAGTTTGATACAGAAGTGCTTAGATTTTACTTTCGAATTCAACAATGAGGGAGTCGTGTTGAATCATAACAATAAGTATCCGAAATCATTTTGAATAATACATACAAATTAATTCATATGACGACGTTTGTAATGGTAAAATCAGTATTCTTAAAATGTATTTCCTTCTCTTCAGTGTGATCCCCGAGTCTCTTCGGTGGATGATCATGTCCGGCAAACTAGATCGTGCAGAGAAACTCATAGAGACGATGTGTTCCTATAACAAGCTGGAGTTCCCAAGAGAGAAGTGGATGGCGGTGCGGGTGGTGGCCGAGGGGAGACAACAGGCTCAGCAGGGTCACACCAAACAGTACAGTCTCCTCGACCTCCTCCGGACACCCAGGCTTAGGAAGAGGAGTCTCATCCTCTGTTTCTTGTGGTCGGTGTATTGAAACCTCCTACATAATGTTGACAGTGCCTGTCCATCCACATTCTAATAGTCTTCTTCTTGTGGTGGGTTTATTGATATATTCCTTCATATGTTGGATGTGTCTGTCCATCCAAGTTCTTATCCTCTTCTTTTGGTGGGTGTATTGTCAATATCTTACTTCGTAATGTTAAAGGAGTGAGTCCTTCCAAGTCCTCGTCTTCTCTTCTTTTTGTGATCGGTATATTGATATACTCCTTCATTGTAAAGACAGTTTCTGTTCTCTTCTTCTTGTGGGTGAGCTTTTGCTATCCTCCTTCATATCGTTGACAGTGCTTGCAAATAAATAACCTTAATGGACTTACATTTGTTGACTCGCCATCACTGTGGAACATCATAAAACAAGCCAAGAAAGCCGTTTTGATACGCCCTTATCTCGCCCAGTTATTGAGATTCAAAACGATGATTTCTTAAAACGTGGGTTTCCCAGAAAAATGAACAAATATGTTTTGAAATTTTAAATCTAGTTTAGTTGGCTTCTGGAGACATGATGTATCTATGTTTCAATAACCTTTATTATGCGCGGATTGAATTATCTTGTATTTTGTATGGTGACGTTCTTTTGCGGTTGAGTGTAAAAGTGTAAATATGTCGATTCATATGACAAGTTAAAGAAAAATCCGTAAAAGCTTTCAAGACCAGACTAAAGCTTTCCAGGATGGGGCTTCTTTTACACGCTAGAGCTAGAGAGAGCTTTTTTTCAAGGTACTGATTTATTAATAAAGGAACAACTTTGTGTTGGATATCCCTACAGGTTTGCTGTATCAACTGGGTACTATGGTCTGACTCTTAAGATCACTTCACTTGCTGGAAACAAGTACCTGAACTTCTTCATCGGAGCCTGTGTAGAGATGTTAGCTTATATCTTAGATATCTACATTATGATGAGGTACGTGTTTTATCTACGTTTTGATGAGATTAAACCTTATCTACATCATAATAAGGTGAGAGCTTTATCTACATCATGATGAGGTGAGAGCTTTATCTACATCATGATGTGGTGAGAGCTTTATCTACATCATGAGAAGAGAGCTTTATCTAGATCATGATGAGGTGAGAGATGTATCTACATCATAATTAGGTGAGAGCTTTATCTACATCATGACGAGGTGAGAGCTTTATCTACATCATGAGAAGAGAGCTTTGTCTACATCATGATGAGGTGAGAGCTTTATCTACATCATGAGAAGAGAGCTTTATCTACATCATGACGAGGTGAGAGCTTTGTCTACATCATGATGAGGTGAGAGCTTTATATACATCATGATGAGGTGAGAGCTTTATCTACATCATGATGAGGAGAGAGCTTTATCTACATCATGAGAAGAGAGCTTTATCTACATCATGACGAGGTAAGCACTTTATCTACATCATGACGAGGAGAGAGCTTTATCTAGATCATGATGAGGTGAGAGCTTTATCTACATCATAATGAGGAGAGAACTTTATCTACATCATGAGGTGAGAGCTTTATCTACATCATAATGAGGTGAGAGCTTTATCTACATCATGATGAGGTGAGAGCTTTATCTACATCACGATGAGGAGAGAGCTTTATCCACATCATAATGAGGTGAGAGTTTTATCTACATCATAATGAGGAGAGAACTTTATCTACATCAGTATTTGGTAAATCATGAAAATCAACTTAAGATATAAAGCTTAAGATCATAGCCAGGCCATGTGAGTGAAAAATTAGTATCACGGCAGAGGTAATATTTTGTACATGTTGCAAATTGCAATGCTATTTTAGTCATGATCAGTCACAGGCCTTCCTGCCATGAATGCTATTCAAAACATCCATGGCCAAGTAATTCCTGAGTCGTTTAGTTTGTTTCACTATCACCCATCACGAACAAACAACGAATTTGAATGCGTTCAAAATGGTGATTCATCCTTCTAAAACTTTCTCATATTTGCACAACCAACTTATAGAACATGACTTTCAACAACTCACCAACACTACCATTCAGCAGTTAATGAGATGCTGTGTTCTGTATGTTTCAGACTCAGACGTAAGGTCGCTGTGATAACACTAGCTCTTCTAGCTGCTGTCACTCTCATCATTGCTGGAGCTCTTCCTTCACAGGTCACAGGTAGGATGAAACAGATAGTTAACTCAATATCACATCTGCCTGGCCGTTATATTGTTAATTGGTAATCTGCCCGTCCAATACTATTTCTTTCCAAGGTCTACATTTGTTCATCAAAGATGCTCGGTTTTATGGGATTAACAATGAGTGTGTGTCTGTTCCCTCAGTCGACGGTGTTGATCTGAAGCTGGTATCCACTGGGTTTGCTATTGTCGGTCGGTTTGCTGTAGCTGCCCTCTTCAGCCTCTACTTCATGTACACTTCAGAACTGTACCCAACAGTCATCAGGTCTAGTCTTCATTGATACCTCAATAGATTAGCATATATTCTTTAACAATGGCCATTTATTGAATAAGAGTCATTATCAAATATAAAGTGTGCAATTCTGTTGATATAAACTAAAATGTATGCAAATGTATGGATTCTGTGAAGCAAACTCAGTCTTCTGACACTAGCACATTCTACTTGATGCAAATATACAGCTTTTTTTCCTAACAGATGTAAATCAATTCATTTACAAATAGTGTCATTGTTATTATAGAAGTATTATTATTTCTTCCCATGTAAATCCTGTTACAAGTTGGCCATATCTTAATAGGTTACATGGGAAGAAGACTTGAGTGGCCTCTGCTGGGACAGAATGAATATTCAAGTCTATACATGGATTCCCGAACGTTGGTCGGTTGAAAGCACGGTGACGTGATTGAAATTTCAAGCTTCATTTCCAATGAACTCTTGGAAAATCGTTCATATCGTTTCAGGTCGCGTGAACGAACGATGGTTCCTGATTGAGCGTGATTTCGTTCACGGGCGTTTGAATCCCGCTTTAACATCGTTCATTTTCCAGTTCAAACACACAGCCGAACAATGTAAATAGTTATGTCGGTAATGAAGGGCTGACTTTGATTGCAACATTGAAAGCTCTTTGAGACAACCAAATGTAACTCCAAGTCTTACGAAATCAGTGGTAAGACAGAACAACTACATTTCGGGAGAGAGGTATAACCCTTGTAGAAAAGCATTTGCTTTAGTAGTCCCAGACTAGACACCAGAAAATATTTAGTTCATAGTTCACCCAGTGCTTTTTTTCACCCTCCTATGTCTTTATTACTCAACAATACACCACTGTTCTTGAGCTGTTTTCTTGCTATATGTGCTACACATGTCAGATGTGGAGTGAAATGTCCATGTGTGTGATAGGTTGTTATTATATTCCTCAGAAATATTGCTATGGGAGGCTGCATGTTCTGGACTAGACTGGGTGGTACTCTTGCTCCACAGATCAACAGTTTGGTAAGATTATTAAACTGCTTCACATTTGTTCCAACTGATGAACATAAGACCGTCAATGTATTCCTATCTTCACTTTAAGCGCCCATTTTGATTATTGTTAGCTTTACATCCGGAATACTTATAATGCCGATGATGATGATATTATGATTACGTATTTACACATATGTGTTCAAGGGTCCTCTGACGTACGATGCTGTTCCTGTGATTGTGTTTGGAGTGATGTATTGATAACCATCACTGTTCTAGGGTCCTCTGACGTACGATGCTGTTACAGTGATTGTGTTTGGAGTGATGTATTGATACACATCTCTGTTCTAGGGTCCTCTGACGTACGATGCTGTTCCTGTGATTATGTTTGGAACGATGATGCTGATCTCTGCACTTCTAGCAGTGTTCCTTACAGAGACACACAGACAGAAACTCCCGGACACAATCGACGATGTGGAAGGAGATATGTTGATAGTTGAAACAGAACTAGTCCCAAATGAGAAAGAACCTCTTAAAGAACACAGAATCATAGGGATTTAGTACCAAGCTGTAATGCCTGATTTTGTCCAGCCCAACAAGAGACTGTACTCATAGAACAGCAGAAACAGGGAAGTTAGTACCAAGTTGTAGTAGATGATTCAAATCACCAGAAGGAAAGCAAAGCAGCATAAAGGGTAATTTAGCAGCAAGTTAAAGTCAGTTTATGTGGGCACCAATCTCTACAACGTCAAGGCCGTAACGAAAATATGTTCTACTCTACTCGCTCTGCCCTTGACTTCATGGCTCATATATTCTGTGCTAAAATTTGAGAGTATTACAGACTAGTCGAATAGTCTAATCAGAAGACAGTTTGTAAAACTTGCGATATCAACAACAAAGGTAGTGGCAGTGAAATTTCACGTTTGCAGCAATGCGTTGCCATCTAGAAAACAAAGTCAGCTTGTTTTCAAGATTTTTTCAAGTATTTAGAAAATGACACAATGACATCCTTCAAGTACTGTAAACAATGTGTTACACTTGAAAATAACCTAATAGACTTGTTCTATATTTAGACTGGAAAACACCCTTTCTAATAAGTTCGAAAATTGGTTCGAAGTAATCTGAGAAATATTTAGTGAATATATTTCAATGAGATTCGTTTAGGCAATTTTCCTGCATGCTTATCAACATATTCGATGGTTCTTTAACAAAATGTGTAAAATTAACTTCGATTTTCAGATCAACTCGATCAGCTGCTACAGTTATGTTTGATTGCAGCATTTAGTATCATAAAACGGTTAGTCATTTGTAAGTTTGATAGCCTTCCAATGTAAAATTACACATATATTTTGTCAATTTATCGGAACAGGCATGTAATAGGTGAAATTAGAATCAATTTGTGAATGTGAAACATCATCGCTACTTTTCAGTGCTGTTGTACCGAATGAAAACGGCGATTTCATTGGCTGTTAGCCGTTGGTAAGGGGCGTAATTCGTTCTGATCATAATAGATGTCGTAATCATATAAACAGAATAAAAGAGAAGTCCTAAGTTGAAGTCAGTTACAGGTGTCCAATAAATAAACATACCCCGTATCTAGAAAGTTTCTAGTGCGTATCTAGAAACTTTCTAGAACGTTTCTAGAAACTTTCTAGTGCGTATCTAGAACTTTCTAGAAATTTCGAGAAATTTCGAGTTGTTTTTTTTATGAGATATTCAAATATTTCATTCATATTCCGAAACTACATGTTGACTTTGCTATAATTTGTAAATTTCAACAATGTCACTCAACTAGAATAGCAGGAAATTGATGTTTAGTTTCGTGGACTCCTCGTTATAACGCGCCCCGCTGAACTGCTCAGGGGCAGTCTAATTACACCAGCCCCTGTTTTAAGCTTCAAACTGTACTGCCGGTGCAGGGATCATTTGTAGCTGGCAAGTTAACCAATGAAGGATATTCAGCGACGATAAAAGTAAGTATGTGTTTGTGTAGAAGAATTATAATTGTAGACAATGTAAGTGGGTTTAAGTGAGACCTCAGCGATATCGACTAGCGACTCAAACTGATCCTGTACACATTTCAATGAATACATTGTGACAAATTTACTACATTCTTTATCATGAGCCATTTTACAAAAAAATTACTAGTTTCATTGCTTTGACATCGTCCAAACATGTTAGTAAAAAAACAATCTATTATAGAATATTTTAAAATATGTAATACCATAGCTCATGTCTGATTTTGATATATTAATAAAATTCGAAATACAACATGTACATGTTTTTTGATGAAACGGCCATCAGTATTTTCCAAAATATCATGCGTCGATGCAGCAATTATTAGGGAATTAGAAAAGGATTAAAACGTCATATTCATACCTTCTCTCGTTATCATCGTAATTATTGCTTCCTTTATGTCACATTTGTAATTTTTATCGAAGCGTTGACATAAGCTCTCAGCTTGCTTGCCAATCCATTTTAATGAATAAAAATGTTTTAACCAATTTCAAAACTATTCTTTATAGCAACAGTGAATTATTTCATAATACTAACTTCAATATTGTTGATTTAGTTTCTTATTGACTAAAGTAAACGATCCCAATACTTCAGAAAACACATTCACCGAACATACTCTGTAACTGTTATCTGAATTTGGTTTTTTTTTGGTTATAATGTATGTTATGTGTAATAAAGTATAAATACAGTCCACGTCACGGGGAGCGATATGTATATGATCATTCATATAGGGAAAATAGCAATGTTTATCAATCACTGTAACATCTGGACATATTTTGTTTAAATCACTAATGTATGAACGGGACAATGTCAACTTGACATGACCATCATCATTGGAACTTGACACCGTAAAAACAACTCTCTACTCCAATGTTCTTTACAATTACTAGTAACACTCATGCAACCCAATGTCCTCGTGCAATCAACTGAGCGACACATGTGGCATGTACAACCGAACTTCTTTTCAAGGTCAAAGGGGCATAACTCAAATATCCCCTTTCACAACTCTTTCTCTCTATAAAGTTGAAATCCGCCTAGACTTAATAAATTACACATTTAAATTTTGGACATAAGGGACTTCATATATAAAGAAAGATATTAGACCCCCAAAGCAAAACATTGACATCTATGATATTGAATATATGAGTGTCAATTGTACATTCACTATTTATTACAAAAGCAACTTTAAAACAATGGTCCCAAATGTACACTTAAAATTATACTTATACGGCTTGTACATGTTGTCTTTATAATGATACCTAACGTGTGAAGATGCGTCGAACAAAACAAAAGTAATTAGACATGCAAGAAATAGACGTTGAAATGTATCACCAGTTGACAGTTGTATGAACAAGGCTGTGCACAGCGGGACTAATAGTTGGGTATGATCAAATATTTTTTTCATCAACCCCAGGGGCAACAGTAAAACTCCGGTGTTGCATCAACTGTTTTAGTACATTTAATCATGAGTAAAATATGGTGACACCTGAATGAAATAAAACATGTGTCATTTATAACTTCAGAAAGTTCGTCACCAAAACGTGAAATACTCTCAGTATTGATAACAAAAACATTATAATAGGCTGTGTTTGTTGTAGGTTCATGCACAACACGTCACTATATAAAAAAAATAGAGCCATGGGCTCTGTAGCTCATCAGGCTTTATATACTAATTCACATTTTAAACACATTTTAAATGCACTTTATATGGAGACCTTACCCGTCTGACCTATCTTTGAGGCCAGAGATAAAATCCCCTACAAATAAAGACACACTTGAAGATTTAATTCATTACCTTTGTTTCCTTTAAATTACCTCCCTTTAAAGAGCACATACAATCTCAAGATGAATAGCTTTTCAGATCATGACGTCTGTGGCCTATATTTGGGGTCGCAGGATCACAAAATCTACAATTTAGAATCCTCATTGGCCAACGAGTCTGCACACGACTTTTCAGTTCTCTAGACCTTTTGGAACTGGAGAAGAAAATAAAAATTGGTTTTTAAGGTTGTGATCCTTGTGACCCAACTTGGGGTCAGGGGGTCACGAAATCTACAATTTAGAATTCACATTAGCCAAGGAGTCTGCACACAAAATTTCAGCTCTCTAGACCTTTTGGAACTGGAGGAGAAGATGAAAATATGTTTTTAGGGTTGTGACCCCTGTGACCCCATTTGAGGTCACGGGTTCATGAAATCTACAATTGAGAATCCCCATTAGCCAAGGAGTCTGCACACACAATTTCAGCTCCCTAGACCAAGTGGTTCGGAGAAGAAGATGAAAATGCGAAAAGTTTACAGACGGACGGACGCCGGACACCATGCCATGCCATAAGCCCATCGGGAACTGGAGAAGAAGATGAAAATAGTTTTTTTGGATTGTGACCCCTGTGAACCCATTTGTGGTCACGGGGTCACGAAATCTACAATTTAGTATCTCCATTAGCCAAGGAGTCTGCTCACAACGTTTCAGCTCTCCAAACAATTTTGAACTGGAGAAGAAGATGAAAATAGGTGTTGGGGTTGTGACCCCTGTGACCCAATTTGAGGTCACGAGGTCATGAAATCTACAATTTAGAATCCCCATTAGCCAAGGAGTCTGCACACAAAATTTCAGCTCTCTAGACCTTTTGGAACTGGAGAAGAAGATTAAAATAGGTTTTGGGGATTGTGACCCCTGTGACCCCATTTGAGGTCACGGGGTCATGAAATCTACGATTTAGAATCCCCATTAGCCAAGGAGTCTGCACACACAATTTCAGCTCCCCAGACCAAGTGGTTCTGGAGAAGAAGATGAAAATGCGAAAAGTTTACCAACGGACGGACGCCGGACACCATGCCATGCCATAAGCCCATCGGGCCTTTCAGGCCAGATGAGCTAATGATATGTTATATCAATATCAGGTATAAAATGGCGTAATTACTAAATCCTGCGTACCAATGTTCTTGGCGGTTAAAATGTATAAAACACTCACTCACTGCCTTGTTTGTGGTAAGGCTATCCTTTTAATAATCCGTATTGCACTAAAGAAGTCTCTGGGATTAATGTTATCTGCTTAGCTGAATTCGAGAAATATATTGACTTGACCATATTTTGATAAACGTGTTACTTGAATAATTTTCAGTAAGATGTCATCTTGCTTATTAGTTAACGCGCATGAACAGCAATGTTGCAATGTATTTCATGTATACGTGTATATCTCTAATTAAACAGTCATGGCTGATGTACATGACCAAACAGTTTCCTGTCATCCCAGGTATTGAGGACACCTGTTCAGCAACTCAAACGTGGTTAGCAGGGGACCCGCCGCTGTGTCATTCATTCAATGGCTCGATTACATCATGGAGTATACAAGCCGATTGAAAGAAGGAAATATATATGTATATTTGAAAGAGGGTGTTCTGACTGGACTAACGTCATAAAAACAGAATCCCCCTTTTTGCGTAATATGTACTACACAAACAGTTAGCGCTACCGAAGCGTGAAGGCTCGTTTCTAGCGCAAGTCGCCATAACAACCCATGTGTTGCACGTGCTGCACGTGTCGCTCTTGAAAGTTACCCTTGTCACACATTACTGAAAGTGACGATTGCTTTACAAACAATGTTTCTAAATGTCCTGAGAATACACAAATTATGTCCTGTTTAATGTACTTTTTATTGAGATAAGACCAGCAAATTATGAATGTTTTTACTCTCATTAATTATTAAATCCAAGAAAAATACCTAGTTGAGTAAAACAATTATTCCATTATCTGTAGCAAATACATAATTAAATGAAATGGTAAATAAATAACCGCCAACAAATTATATAATTCGATTTCTTTCATTACTCATATTTTTTGTAATTCTTTCGTGTGTTTGTTTACTGTGTGTGAGCTAGACCATAATGCTTTGCGCTTGAAAATAATAGACTGGATCTATATTTAGACTGGAAAACACCTTTACTAATTAATGCAATTTCTCGACTTATTTTAAGTTGAAAAAATTTGGGAAAAATTAAGTGTATTTATTTCACGGAGATAGATTTTTGGAAAATTTTCGATATTTTCATCAACATCCTTGATGGCTCTTTAAAGATATTCTAACCTCAGGGGGTAGGTTTCGTGGAAATGATTCTGACAGCAGTAAAGAATAAAGACAGACAAGTCTACCAGCTTATTAGGGATGGGTTAATGCTTTGACACCTTCACCTTCTTTTAGATCTAACGCACAATTATTATATAACATGTGGCATTAGGAAGGCAGTAATGAAACTTCAATTGTCATGTACAGTAACAGATTGTGAATTGTAAACACTCAGTCGATAATCGTATCGAATTTTAAACGCATCATAAACTAATAATATTATTTTGTTTCTGTATGAATCAACATAGAAAACACATGCATTCGCTGTCAGAAAAAAACTTATTTATTAGCTGTACATTTAAGTTGTAATGTTTGATATCATTAAAACCGTTGCCGTTTAAATCCGTCTATTTCAACATGAAACACAGACATATTGATATAATAAATAATATAATATGATATAAGAATATCTGTCATTTCGTGACAAATACCACGTTTATCTCATGTCGTGAGGAACAGATCTTTAATGACTAGGAACATATATTTCATAAGTTCCACACTTAAACTTACTCAATAACAGTATTTTTCATCGTTATGGGGTTATGATGTAAAGCATACAACCTTTTTGTCTAGTCACAAAAGTCAAAGTTTACTTTCAACTTCTCCTGGACATCTAAATCACATTTATTGGTTACTACCAGCCTGGTCGAAACCGGACAATTTAAAACTTCTTAGGCAAGCTGCATTTTGCCACAATATGAATCCATCAGGAATTTTAAACGTGTTATAAGCATACAGTTATTCAGCTTTCTTTTGAATCATTCATTTCGAAAATATCTTTAATACTTAAAAAGTTATTAAAAAAAGAAGTGTGGTAACGTTTCTTTTGGCGTTTAGTGTATTTAACAAAGTAATTAATTAAAAAACATCAACTCAAATTAAGTAAATTTAAGTAAGAATCATTAAAAATAGAGCAATGGGCTCTGTAGCTCATCAGAGTTTGTATTGTTTGACATTAAAGACCGACATTTTTCTCCAGATAAAGTACAATCACCTGACATGATCCCGACCTTGTTATGTCCTTGTTACCAACATTGTCCATTGTAAGTACATGTGCATAACTCCTACACAATGTATGCAGTGATCTTGAAGAGAGGGTTACTCTTCCAAGTGAAATATTAATGGTGTAGACATAATCTCCATATCATGACAAATTTTCCTCTTTTGTGACATATCAACACATGACATATCATTTTGCAGAAAGAAGGTCCGTGGCGTGTACTTTTTGTTTTTGAATCTTAAAGAATATACATTCTCGCAAATTACAGACATTTTTCATTTATTTTGATTATTGGTGGGAACGTATTTAAGTCTGATTTACTTTTGATCATTAATTTCTAAATGGGGCTTTTGTCCGGGTGAGCAAAACATATTCTCAACAGACATTAGTTGGCAGGAGCAGACAGTAGTTGGCAGGGTCAAACAATAGTTGGCAGGAGCTTACCCGTCTGACCTATCTTTGAGGCCAGAGATAAAATCCCCTACAAATAAAGACACACTTGAAGATTTAATTCATTACCTTTGTTTCCTTTAAATTACCTCCCTTTAAAGAGCACATAAAATCTCAAGATGAATAGCTTTTCAGATCATGACGTCTGTGGCCTATATTTGGGGTCGCAGGATCACAAAATCTACAATTTAGAATCCTCATTGGCCAACGAGTCTGCACACGACTTTTCAGTTCTCTAGACCTTTTGGAACTGGAGAAGAAAATAAAAATTGGTTTTTAAGGTTGTGATCCTTGTGACCCAACTTGGGGTCAGGGGGTCACGAAATCTACAATTTAGAATTCACATTAGCCAAGGAGTCTGCACACAAAATTTCAGCTCTCTAGACCTTTTTGAACTGGAGAAGAAGATGAAAATAGGTGTTGGGGTTGTGACCCTTGTGGCCCCATTTGAGGTCACGGGTTCATGAAATCTACAATTGAGAATCCCCATTAGCCAAGGAGTCTGCACACACAATTTCAGCTCCCTAGACCAAGTGGTTCGGAGAAGAAGATGAAAATGCGAAAAGTTTACAGACGGACGGACGCCGGACACCATGCCATGCCATAAGCCCATTGGGAACTGGAGAAGAAGATGAAAATAGGTTTTTTGGATTGTGACCCCTGTGAACCCATTTGTGGTCACGGGGTCACGAAATCTACAATTTAGTATCTCCATTAGCCAAGGAGTCTGCTCACAACGTTTCAGCTCTCCAAACAATTTTGAACTGGAGAAGAAGATGAAAATAGGTGTTGGGGTTGTGACCCCTGTGACCCAATTTGAGGTCACGAGGTCATGAAATCTACAATTTAGAATCCCCATTAGCCAAGGAGTCTGCACACAAAATTTCAGCTCTCTAGACCTTTTGGAACTGGAGAAGAAGATGAAAATAGGTTTTGGGGATTGTGACCCCTGTGACCCCATTTGAGGTCACGGGGTCATGAAATCTACGATTTAGAATCCCCATTAGCCAAGGAGTCTGCACACACAATTTCAGCTCCCCAGACCAAGTGGTTCTGGAAAAGAAGATGAAAATGCGAAAAGTTTACCAACGGACGGATGGACGGACGGACGCCGGACACCATGCCATGCCATAAGCCCATCGGGCCTTTCAGGCCAGATGAGCTAATGATATGTTATATCAATATCAGGTATAAAATGGCGTAATTACTAAATCCTGCGTACCAATGTTCTTGGCGGTTAAAATGTATAAAACACTCACTCACTGCCTTGTTTGTGGTAAGGCTATCTTTTTAATAATCCGTATTGCACTAAAGAAGTCTCTGGGATTAATGTTATCTGCTTAGCTGAATTCGAGAAATATATTGACTTGACCATATTTTGATAAACGTGTTACTTGAATAATTTTCAGTAAGATGTCATCTTGCTTATTAGTTAACGCGCATGAACAGCAATGTTGCAATGTATTTCATGTATACGTGTATATCTCTAATTAAACAGTCATGGCTGATGTACATGACCAAACAGTTTCCTGTCATCCCAGGTATTGAGGACACCTGTTCAGCAACTCAAACGTGGTTAGCAGGGGACCCGCCGCTGTGTCATTCATTCAATGGCTCGATTACATCATGGAGTATACAAGCCGATTGAAAGAAGGAAATATATATGTATATTTGAAAGAGGGTGTTCTGACTGGACTAACGTCATAAAAACAGAATCCCCCTTTTTGCGTAATATGTACTACACAAACAGTTAGCGCTACCGAAGCGTGAAGGCTCGTCTCTAGCGCAAGTCGCCATAACAACCCATGTGTTGCACGTGCTGCATGTGTCGCTCTTGAAAGTTACCCTTGTCACACATTACTGAAAGTGACGATTGCTTTACAAACAATGTTTCTAAATGTCCTGAGAATACACAAATTATGTCCTGTTTAATGTACTTTTTATTGAGATAAGACCAGCAAATTATGAATGTTTTTACTCTCATTAATTATTAAATTCAAGAAAAATACCTAGTTGAGTAAAACAATTATTCCAATATCTGTAGCAAATACATAATTAAATGAAATGGTAAATAAATAACCGCCAACAAATTATATAATTCGATTTCTTTCATTACTCATATTTTTTGTAATTCTTTCGTGTGTTTGTTTACTGTGTGTGAGCTAGACCATAATGCTTTGCGCTTGAAAATAATAGACTGGATCTATATTTAGACTGGAAAACACCTTTACTAATTAATGCAATTTCTCGACTTATTTTAAGTTGAAAAAATTTGGGAAAAATTAAGTGTATTTATTTCACGGAGATAGATTTTTGGAAAATTTTCGATATTTTCATCAACATCCTTGATGGCTCTTTAAAGATATTCTAACCTCAGGGGGTAGGTTTCGTGGAAATGATTCTGACAGCAGTAAAGAATAAAGACAGACAAGTCTACCAGCTTATTAGGGATGGGTTAATGCTTTGACACCTTCACCTTCTTTTAGATCTAACGCACAATTATTATATAACATGTGGCATTAGGAAGGCAGTAATGAAACTTCAATTGTCATGTACAGTAACAGATTGTGAATTGTAAACACTCAGTCGATAATCGTATCGAATTTTAAACGCATCATAAACTAATAATATTATTTTGTTTCTGTATGAATCAACATAGAAAACACATGCATTCGCTGTCAGAAAAAAACTTATTTATTAGCTGTGCATTTAAGTTGTAATGTTTGATATCATTAAAACCGTTGCCGTTTAAATCCGTCTATTTCAACATGAAACACAGACATATTGATATAATAAATAATATAATATGATATAAGAATATCTGTCATTTCGTGACAAATACCACGTTTATCTCATGTCGTGAGAAACAGATCTTTAATGACTAGGAACATATATTTCATAAGTTCCACACTTAAACTTACTCAATAACAGTATTTTTCATCGTTATGGGGTTATGATGTAAAGCATACAACCTTTTTGTCTAGTCACAAAAGTCAAAGTTTACTTTCAACTTCTCCTGGACATCTAAATCACATTTATTGGTTACTACCAGCCTGGTCGAAACCGGACAATTTTAAACTTCTTAGGCAAGCTGCATTTTGCCACAATATGAATCCATCAGGAATTTTAAACGTGTTATAAGCATACAGTTATTCAGCTTTCTTTTGAATCATTCATTTCGAAAATATCTTTAATACTTAAAAAGTTATTAAAAAAAGAAGTGGGGTAACGTTTCTTTTGGCGTTTAGTGTATTTAACAAAGTAATTAATTAAAAAACATCAACTCAAATTAAGTAAATTTAAGTAAGAATCATTAAAAATAGAGCAATGGGCTCTGTAGCTCATCAGAGTTTGTATTGTTTGACATTAAAGACCGACATTTTTCTCCAGATAAAGTACAATCACCTGACATGATCCCGACCTTGTTATGTCCTTGTTACCAACATTGTCCATTGTAAGTACATGTGCATAACTCCTACACAATGTATGCAGTGATCTTGAAGAGAGGGTTACTCTTCCAAGTGAAATATTAATGGTGTAGACATAATCTCCATATCATGACAAATTTTCCTCTTTTGTGACATATCAACACATGACATATCATTTTGCAGAAAGAAGGTCCGTGGCGTGTACTTTTTGTTTTTGAATCTTAAAGAATATACATTCTCGCAAATTACAGACATTTTTCATTTATTTTGATTATTGGTGGGAACGTATTTAAGTCTGATTTACTTTTGATCATTAATTTCTAAATGGGGCTTTTGTCCGGGTGAGCAAAACATATTCTCAACAGACATTAGTTGGCAGGAGCAGACAGTAGTTGGCAGGGTCAAACAAAAGTTGGCAGGAGCTTACCCGTCTGACCTATCTTTGAGGCCAGAGATAAAATCCCCTACAAATAAAGACACACTTGAAGATTTAATTCATTACCTTTGTTTCCTTTAAATTACCTCCCTTTAAAGAGCACATAAAATCTCAAGATGAATAGCTTTTCAGATCATGACGTCTGTGGCCTATATTTGGGGTCGCAGGATCACAAAATCTACAATTTAGAATCCTCATTGGCCAACGAGTCTGCACACGACTTTTCAGTTCTCTAGACCTTTTTGAACTGGAGAAGAAAATAAAAATTGGTTTTTAAGGTTGTGATCCTTGTGACCCAACTTGGGGTCAGGGGGTCACGAAATCTACAATTTAGAATTCACATTAGCCAAGGAGTCTGCACACAAAATTTCAGCTCTCTAGACCTTTTGGAACTGGAGGAGAAGATGAAAATATGTTTTTAGGGTTGTGACCCCTGTGACCCCATTTGAGGTCACGGGTTCATGAAATCTAAAATTGAGAATCCCCATTAGCCAAGGAGTCTGCACACACAATTTCAGCTCCCTAGACCAAGTGGTTCGGAGAAGAAGATGAAAATGCGAAAAGTTTACAGACGGACGGACGCCGGACACCATGCCATGCCATAAGCCCATCGGGAACTGGAGAAGAAGATGAAAATAGTTTTTTTGGATTGTGACCCCTGTGAACCCATTTGTGGTCACGGGGTCACGGGGTCACGAAATCTTCAATTTAGTATCTCCATTAGCCAAGGAGTCTGCTCACAACGTTTCAGCTCTCCAAACAATTTTGAACTGGAGAAGAAGATGAAAATAGGTGTTGGGGTTGTGACCCCTGTGACCCAATTTGAGGTCACGAGGTCATGAAATCTACAATTTAGAATCCCCATTAGCCAAGGAGTCTGCACACAAAATTTCAGCTCTCTAGACCTTTTGGAACTGGAGAAGAAGATTAAAATAGGTTTTGGGGATTGTGACCCCTGTGACCCCATTTGAGGTCACGGGGTCATGAAATCTACGATTTAGAATCCCCATTAGCCAAGGAGTCTGCACACACAATTTCAGCTCCCCAGACCAAGTGGTTCTGGAGAAGAAGATGAAAATGCGAAAAGTTTACCAACGGACGGACGCCGGACACCATGCCATGCCATAAGCCCATCGGGCCTTTCAGGCCAGATGAGCTAATGATATGTTATATCAATATCAGGTATAAAATGGCGTAATTACTAAATCCTGCGTACCAATGTTCTTGGCGGTTAAAATGTATAAAACACTCACTCACTGCGTTGTTTGTGGTAAGGCTATCTTTTTAATAATCCGTATTGCACTAAAGAAGTCTCTGGGATTAATGTTATCTGCTTAGCTGAATTCGAGAAATATATTGACTTGACCATATTTTGATAAACGTGTTACTTGAATAATTTTCAGTAAGATGTCATTTTGCTTATTAGTTAACGCGCATGAACAGCAATGTTGCAATGTATTTCATGTATACGTGTATATCTCTAATTAAACAGTCATGGCTGATGTACATGACCAAACAGTTTCCTGTCATCCCAGGTATTGAGGACACCTGTTCAGCAACTCAAACGTGGTTAGCAGGGGACCCGCCGCTGTGTCATTCATTCAATGGCTCGATTACATCATGGAGTATACAAGCCGATTGAAAGAAGGAAATATATATGTATATTTGAAAGAGGGTGTTCTGACTGGACTAACGTCATAAAAACAGAATCCCCCTTTTTGCGTAATATGTACTACACAAACAGTTAGCGCTACCGAAGCGTGAAGGCTCGTCTCTAGCGCAAGTCGCCATAACAACCCATGTGTTGCACGTGCTGCACGTGTCGCTCTTGAAAGTTACCCTTTTCACACATTACTGAAAGTGACGATTGCTTTACAAACAATGTTTCTAAATGTCCTGAGAATACACAAATTATGTCCTGTTTAATGTACTTTTTATTGAGATAAGACCAGCAAATTATGAATGTTTTTACTCTCATTAATTATTAAATTCAAGAAAAATACCTAGTTGAGTAAAACAATTATTCCAATATCTGTAGCAAATACATAATTAAATGAAATGGTAAATAAATAACCGCCAACAAATTATATAATTCGATTTCTTTCATTACTCATATTTTTTGTAATTCTTTCGTGTGTTTGTTTACTGTGTGTGAGCTAGACCATAATGCTTTGCGCTTGAAAATAATAGACTGGATCTATATTTAGACTGGAAAACACCTTTACTAATTAATGCAATTTCTCGACTTATTTTAAGTTGAAAAAATTTGGGAAAAATTAAGTGTATTTATTTCACGGAGATAGATTTTTGGAAAATTTTCGATATTTTCATCAACATCCTTGATGGCTCTTTAAAGATATTCTAACCTCAGGGGGTAGGTTTCGTGGAAATGATTCTGACAGCAGTAAAGAATAAAGACAGACAAGTCTACCAGCTTATTAGGGATGGGTTAATGCTTTGACACCTTCACCTTCTTTTAGATCTAACGCACAATTATTATATAACATGTGGCATTAGGAAGGCAGTAATGAAACTTCAATTGTCATGTACAGTAACAGATTGTGAATTGTAAACACTCAGTCGATAATCGTATCGAATTTTAAACGCATCATAAACTAATAATATTATTTTGTTTCTGTATGAATCAACATAGAAAACACATGCATTCGCTGTCAGAAAAAAACTTATTTATTAGCTTTACATTTAAGTTGTAATGTTTGATATCATTAAAACCGTTGCCGTTTAAATCCGTCTATTTCAACATGAAACACAGACATATTGATATAATAAATAATATAATATGATATAAGAATATCTGTCATTTCGTGACAAATACCACGTTTATCTCATGTCGTGAGGAACAGATCTTTAATGACTAGGAACATATATTTCATAAGTTCCACACTTAAACTTACTCAATAACAGTATTTTTCATCGTAATGGGGTTATGATGTAAAGCATACAACCTTTTTGTCTACTCACAAAAGTCAAAGTTTACTTTCAACTTCTCCTGGACATCTAAATCACATTTATTGGTTACTACCAGCCTGGTCGAAACCGGACAACTTAAAACTTCTTAGGCAAGCTGCATTTTGCCATAATATGAATCCATCAGGAATTTTAAACGTGTTATAAGCATACAGTTATTCAGCTTTCTTTTGAATCATTCATTTCGAAAATATCTTTAATACTTAAAAAGTTATTAAAAAAAGAAGTGGGGTAACGTTTCTTTTGGCGTTTAGTGTATTTAACAGAGTAATTAATTAAAAAACTTCAACTCAAATTAAGTAAATTTAAGTAAGAATCATTAAAAATAGAGCAATGGGCTCTGTAGCTCATCAGAGTTTGTATTGTTTGACATTAAAGACCGACATTTTTCTCCAGATAAAGTACAATCACCTGACATGATCCCGACCTTGTTATGTCCTTGTTACCAACATTGTCCATTGTAAGTACATGTGCATAACTCCTACACAATGTATGCAGTGATCTTGAAGAGAGGGTTACTCTTCCAAGTGAAATATTAATGGTGTAGACATAATCTCCATATCATGACAAATTTTCCTCTTTTGTGACATATCAACACATGACATATCATTTTGCAGAAAGAAGGTCCGTGGCGTGTACTTTTTGTTTTTGAATCTTAAAGAATATACATTCTCGCAAATTACAGACATTTTTCATTTATTTTGATTATTGGTGGGAACGCATTTAAGTCTGATTTACTTTTGATCATTAATTTCTAAATGGGGCTTTTGTCCGGGTGAGCAAAACATATTCTCAACAGACATTAGTTGGCAGGAGCAGACAGTAGTTGGCAGGGTCAAACAATAGTTGGCAGGAGCAGACATTAGTTGGCAGGAGCACACATTAGTTGGAAGGAGCAGATATTATTTGGCAGGAGCAGGCATTTGTGGGCAGGGTCAAACATTAGTTGGTAGGAGCAGACATTAGTTGGTAGGGGCAGACATTAGTTGGCAGGGTCAAACATTAGTTGGTAGGGGCAGACATTAGTTGGTAGGAGCAGACATTAGTTGGTAGGAGCAGACATTAGTTGGTAGGAGCAGACATTAGTTGGCAGGGGTAGGCATTAGTTGGCAGGAGCAGGCATTTGTGACCAGGGTCAAACATTAGTTGGTAGGGGCAGACATTAGTTGGTAGGAGCAGACATTAGTTGGTAGGATCAGACATTAGTTGGCAGGAGCAGGCTTTTGTGACCAGGGTCAAACATTAGTTGGTAGGAGCAGACATGAGTTTGTAGATGACAGTAGTTGGCAGGGGCAAACATAAGTTGGCAGGAGCACACATTAGTTGGAAGGAGCATACATTATTTGGCAGGAGCAGGAATTTGTGACCAGGGTCAAACATAAGTTGGTAGGAGCAGACATTAGGTGTTAGGGGCAAACATTAGTTGGCAGGAGCAGACTTTAGTTGGCAGGGTCAAAGATTAGTGAACAGGGGCAGACATTAGTTGGTAGGGGCAGACATTAGTTGGTAGGGGCAAACATTTATTGGTAGGGGCATACATTAGTTGGTAGGTACAGACATTAGTTGGTAGGAGCAGACATTAGTTGGTAGGGTCAAAGATTAGTGAGCAGGGGCAGACATTAGTTGGTAGGGGCAAACATTTATTGGTAGGGGCATACATTAGCTGGTAGGTACAGACAGTAGTTGGCAGGAGCAGACATTAGTTGGCAGGGTCAAAGATTAGTGAGCAGGGGCAGACATTAGTCGATAGGGGCAAACATTTATTGGTAGGGGCATACATTAGTTGGTAGGTACAGACATTAGTTGGTAGGAGCAGACATTAGTTGGCAGGAACAAACATAAGTGGGCAGGAGAAACATGATTTTGATATGGTCGATTTTGATCTTTTAAATTTTGTTTAGCATTAGTTTTGATGAAGAATAACATTGGTTGGTTCTGAAAAATAAGTGGGCAGGATCTAGGAAGAAATATTGTGGTTAGACTTTCAGCTTTTATGGACATCGATATTGTTTTTGTATACACCATGTTAATCTAACTTTACTCAAATGTTAATCTACTCTTTTGTATGACCTATGTTGGAAGCGGAGTGACACGATTTCTGCTTACTGCCAACCTGATTTTCATCATCACTAATATGAACACCAAATACTTCCACAACACCATTATCAAGTGATTTAGAAAGTAATGAACTTCAATTTGAGCATTCTGTATTATTGCCTGTCTATATATAATTAATTACAGAAGGGGTATTATCCACAACAAACGCAATCGCACAAGTAGTTTGTGGGAAGTACCAGCTGCCAGACACAGGGAAGGTCTCCACTATCTCTCTGAAGATGGACGAACTCATAGCGGAACTGGGCAACCCTGGGCGCTACCAGGTCGTCATCATCTTCCTCATATGTCTCAACTACTTCCCTCTCGCCTTCAACCACATCATCATGGCATTCTTTGGCTCCTTAACCCCCCATTCCTGCGACCCTCTACATGGAAGCGATTATTACATGATGGAAGGTTCAAATGTCTCTGTGGTTTCCAAGGAGATGGGCAAATGTGACATGAAGGTTTTCTTGGCAACGGGTGTAAACAAGACGTTGACGTGTGGTTCGGGGGACTGGGTGTATACAACAGCAGAGAGGGAAAGCAATATTGTTACTGAGGTGAGATTATAAGCATTATCAACTATAGTTTGTAAGGAAAGTAAGTGACACCCCTTTTTCGTACAATAAATACAAAACCAGGCAAACAAGCAAACTCATCTTTTGCCAATCTTAATGTTATGTTTGTACCTTTGAAAATTTTGTGAAACGAAATAAAAAATATGTCTATATAACCATCATATGAAATCTGATGTAAACACGCGAGTCTTGCGGAGGGTGGTGTCCAGAGTTTGAAACAGTCGCAGGTTGCTATTTTAGGATGTGCTACGTCACAGCAACTAGGACAGAGGACGGTTTTGTTTGACACCTCTGGGTAGCAGTCTGGGTTCCATCAGTTTACCGGACGATTTTCAACTGTAACCAAATCATGCGGATAAACTGGGTCTCACTGTATATGTTAATTATCCTTCACAATGACAAATGTGAACATTGTATAAATATACATGCACTGTTCCTGCCAAACTATATAGTATCGTGTCAATAAATGAGACAAATTTCTGAAGCACTTTTTGCGTTGTTGCTCAGTGTTTTCAAACATGGACGACGATGTAGCAGACGGCTTCCTAGTTACCGACGTGAAGTTGAAAACGGAAGCAAAATATTGACATTTTATGAAAGAATTTGCAGAAAACATCGGCGTAACTAGGAGTATCATTATAAAGACTTATTGCCAGATTTCAAGTTGCAGTGAGTTTACAGCCAGAATCAACCTTCTTCGCCGATGGAGTGGTTGAGGTTCGAAAATTAAGTTTAACGCCGTTCTTAAATATTACAGGTCGCATTGATTAGAGGAAGCACTTTAAACTTGAACAAGAGGGTGTTATGGATTGAAATACTGGATAAAGTGGACATGTGTTTGATATACAGCAAAACTATGACATGAATTATTTTAAATGACATGCAAAATATAATTTTTTTGCCGTTTCACCAGACTTTAACCCATTTGAAAATGTTTGGCAAATCATCATGGACCCATTTGAATATTAAGAACCCGAATATATTGCAGATTAGAAACCAGCGAGTCATGAAAAAGGGTTCATGCTATTCCGTGTCTCGGCAGATAACACAGTGTTTTGAGCAAAACAGTGACCTGCACTTAATGTCCTATTTTTAAACTATTTATTAATATATTATCTACATATGTGCCATTTTTCATAAATCTATGTCAAAATTTCAATTTAGGAGTGGTATAGAATTTTCTTTCCCCGAGTTAAAAATTGTGATAAACTGCGAGCTCTGATGATATTAAGGAAGATTTAATTGGATAATTGATTCTGGTTTATACAAGAGTTATGAATATATATGTTTGATGCTTATAAGACTATTACAAAATACTTTATTATTCGACTATTATATCTAAATTCTCTATTCTACTCAAAGTTCTTCTCTTGGTGCAATAAAGATTTATATTTCATTCAATGGCAAAATTACATTATCACCGCCACTTTCTCGCATTGTGTGAGCCCCTCTATTAAACGAATTTAAAATTCAGAGATTCCTTTTTCAGTCAGAGGTTCTAACAACAGGAATTGTCCCTTGAAAATTTAGCTTCCTCTGCCCACAGAGTTGATGGATATGATTTGCTACTTGCACTCTACCTTCACCTTATTTAAGCGTTGAGCTTATTCCAAATAATTGATATAGAAACCTTTTCATTTTAAATAGTGTTGCAGAGAGAGAAATTGAGTAAATCATGAACTGCCATCGCCAATGCAAGTCACTAATTAACGTCATGTTAAATAGCGGCAGTTCAGAGACAAACTCTAATGTTGTTAGCAAAGCAAAAGCGAGCACAGCTCACATACCCCCGCCTGTAGTTTGATCGCCCTTCATTTAGTATAAATAAAATGGAAAACATAATCTAGTCAATCATGTAATGAATAACAATGATTGTTTTTAATGAAAATATTTTTGTAATTATTTGAACCTTGAATTTTAAAAGGGCAGTAGCACGTTTTTTTGATGAAATATGTCGATGAAATGTATTTGAAAAATAATGTCATCAACAGTAAAATACCCTTCTCTCTTCAGAAAATCAAGTTAAAAATGAGTTTACATGGTTCTGTAAAGCCATTGGAATGTTTTTGGCATTCGAAATAATAAAATGTGTTCACAATAAAATGGCCGCCATGCAATATTTGCTTTAAACGCAACACCTTTATTACCACTATGGATAATTGGTTTGTGTAATAAAATGTAAAGTAAATGTAAGTGGCATAAACTATCATTTTAAATGGGAAATTTGAAAAAAATAAATTTGGCAAAAAACGTGCTACTGCCCCTTTAAACCAATGAAAGGCACAGCAATACCAAATAGGCAATATCCAAATTAAAGTTTTCAAGTTATATTATAGTTTTTTAGTTATGCCCCAGAAATGACACAAAATGAGTTAAACCGTTTTGGGTCAAATTTCAGCAATTATTTGGACCTTGAGACCCTTTAAGGGCACAACAGCACCATACAGGTTACTCCGATACCAATACCAAGTTGTTGAGATATGCCTTTGAAACGAGACAAAGTTAAAAAATCGGACCGTTTTTTGGTCAAAATTCCAAAAATTATTTGGACTTTGGAGTTGAAACCCCTAATAGACACAGCAGCACTATATGGGTTACTTCCATACCAAATTTGAAGTTTCCAAGTCTTTAAGATATGCTCCGGAAACGATTTCGGACGGATGAACTCACGCACGCACGCACGCACGGAGGGACACGCGCTATATACCACCGACTACGTCGTAGCGGGGGTATAATTAATTAATTACATAATTAATTTATATGGTCTAAATACTCTCCCCTCAGCCCTGCTGTGGTGTTAAATTGTTTGCATCATAATATTTATGCAAAGTTGTTTGAATTCTTCCAAGTAACGTGAGGCATGATGGATGCCATGTGTCACCACTGCCTGAATGATAACACTGTGTGTGCAGATTCCTCTTTGAAATTGGGAATTAGTTTGAGTATTCTAATTTATATCAGGGCCAACTAGGATGTTTGTCAATGTAAATTTCAACTAATGTTCATTCATAATTGAAAGCAGTCTTTCGTGTGTAATGTATTTTCCCAAAGAATGACATAACATTACCTCTAGTACATTATATATCGCAATCAATTGAGCATAAAATCGAAACAAAATACACTTGCAATTCATTATTAAGACGATTTTAATTAACCCACTTCCCAAGTCCGCAAATCAGCGTGGGGATCCGCTTTGGAGACAATCCTTGAGGCGTGACTGTGATTAACCAGAGACGACGGTCGTCTGCCACGACAAATATATGGCTTCACCATATGAAGAATGATTGCAATAAAGGAAAATAGTGACTTGGAAATGTTATTTTGTAATGGAAGACATAATCTCTGCATTTAGTTGACGAAGCCACTGCTGCCAGAGAAAAAAACCAACAGTACATAACGATTTTAGGCTGCCTTGGTGTTGTGGATTCCCGCAAGTGATAGTTCCCACCCGGTATGTACATTCATTGCATTGAGGGGGATGGGGAGAAAGGTACATTGTCTTGTATTGATCTCTAGGGGTGGTCTCTGTGTGACATAATTAGTAGCGGGTACACCAACTTTCGCATATACAGTCAATAAAGTAATCTGAATGTGTACCCCGGTTTATATCTTTCAGTGGGACTTGGTGTGTGGCGATGCTTCCCTCCGTCCTCTGGCCACCACCATCTACTTCTGTGGGGTCATGCTCGGGGGTCTCGTGTTCGGTCACCTCTCTGACAAGTTCGGCCGACGCCCTATTATGCTGATGACTCTGTATATTCCAATAGCTCTTGGAGTTGGGATATACTTCGTTCCTTCATATCTTGGATTTGTCATCATCCGTTTTGTGGAGGGTCTATTTATACAGGTACATGTATGAAACACGTTCATGTTAATTATGTCAACTTTTAAAGTGCAATTAAGTATTTAATGAAAGAATATATAAACATTTGCAAAGAAAGATATCTCATTGAAGATAACTAACATTCACCTATCTCATATAAGTATCTTGATCTCCGATTGGTCCACATGATCTTGAACAAATGTCCATGTACATCGTCGACCCGTGGATAAATTTTGATTTGAGGAAGAATAAATGCCTTATACCCCGCCAGTGACGTCATATGTCAAATACATTAAGAAACTCAACACAAAGAATGACAGAAGTGAGATTGTGGCAGTGTCCAAAAGTTAGCTTCACGAGAGGTGATAATATGGTTCATGCATAAATCAATAGAAACATTCACTCTTGCGGTTTTTGTCTGTTGAATGGTAATGCCGAACTATCGATGGTGTACACAAAACACTGTATGAGTGCAACAGGCGCAACGATCTTGTCAAGACATAATTTTGCAAGCGCACAAATTATGAGTCTTACCTGGCATAAAAGTGTAATTTCCCTTTACCGTATACCGTTCGTATCCAACCAGAAGATATCTTCATCCGAAAGGTTTATATCAAACATGTCCACTGCAAACATTCAGCCAAAGCCATGATCTGCAGGTACCTATAGAGACTTCGACCAATGTCAATAACACGCACACGTTCAATAATCATCAATTGCATTCAGAGTTGGAGGGAATACATTTTGAGATGTTATTTGATACCTTTCCTTTGCCTGACAACTACCTATTCGCCAACAATGTATGGACCAGTTTTTAAAAATCTGTAACATTCAGAACGTAAATATTGTCTTAGAAAATGACTTCTTCTGAACTGTGACCTAACCCTTGACCCATAATCCCTAAACGACTGTGACCCAGATTAGTTTTTGCTTTGAATAACACATATTTGTTGATTTCTGTATGTTTTTGCAATATTGATTTGAGACATTTGAGGGGATAAAGCGCCATGACATTCAGTGTCGATTACATAGTGAATTATTAGACCCTTAATTATTCAGTTTTATCCAACTCGCCTTTGGATAAGAGCGAACGGAGGTCTAATATTTCCCTATGTTAACCTCCACTGAATGTTATAATTGTTTTGATCACGTTTTAAAGGTAGTTACCATTTTCTCAGTGTAGACCAGGTTTTGCACTGCTAATGTTCATGCATCATGGCCAGTTGTCAAGAAATCGTATAACGACTTGGTGCATGGTGTCATTATATACTTTAACACACTAATTAATGGCATAATAATAAAACACTTATTTGTTCATTCAGAAGATTATTATGTCCCTGAAACACTTAATAACATTCAATAATATTATGTGGCATTAATTATAAGATAAATAGTAGCGTTTGTAATATTTCTCTAATTCATTGTAAAATCGACGACGATAGCCGGAGGTTTCAAACGCTGAAATTTGGGGGTGTTGAATAACAATTAATGTATCCTGAAATTTTAAGAAACGCAACAATTTATAGATATTGTAACATGACAATCAAGTATCAGAGGTTTTGGAGCGAATTTCCCTTTTTGCGTACCTATCTTTGAGTGGAAAGGACTTTGCGACTGTTCCATTATTATGATGTGGTCAGGTCAAAGCAAATGTGACAATTCTGCGTAATATGTTTAACAGGTAACCCCGAACAGTATCACTCATAACCATGGACACTCAGAATATTCAGAGTATCCTTTTAGATGATGCTAAACATTCATCTACGGCATCAATGAACACAGTAAAACTCCACGAACAAAACTCTTAAACTTGTCTTATGCCATTGTGACAGTGACGCTAACATTGTGACGTCATACCATAAGCACAGAAAAACGTTCGCATAACTGAACATAACGTGAACATAAGCGGCGAACGTAATTTGTGATATCTATACAGGTTTGCAAATGTTTAAAAATTGTCAATTTTGATTAAGGCACGAATGATACGAGTAAAGCGTCGTTTACACTTGCACGATTTTCGAATCCGTATTGGCACGCATTAATTGGTGGCAATGCGTATCTTCATCGCAAACCGGCGTAATAATTCGTTAACTGTTCGTGAGTGCGTACCAAAGCGTAAAGAAATAACCAAATGCGCAATATATTCGTGAACTTGTGGTGTCGTGTAATGCGTGCAAAGTTTTCTTGTGTCACGATAAGGGTTGAGCATTTCAAGCAATTGGCACGCAATTCAGGCAATTGACAACATTCGTGAGTATTCTTCACTGCACTTCAATGGTCTTTCACGCATTTCCAGTACTCAGTCTCGCACTTGGCACACTGCGAAAGTCTATTTCAATCACATGGCCAAACCAATCAGCAATGAGCACGCATCGTCCACCCCCGTATAAATAGGTGTCCCAGGAATGGACAACCGTGTCATCCCAACACCCTACACATAAGAATAACAAGATTATACAATATATTTCTATTATAAATCATGTAAAAAATCATCAAAGTAAAGTCACTAACAGTAGGCCTACTTTCAGAGAGATAAATATGAGATGGTTTAGAATGATCTGCCTATATAGCATTATTTAAAGTAATTTTATTCTATTAAGGGTTAAATTCAATATTTCTTTCTGATTCACCATTCCTTCAAACAAGGACTCGAACAGGAATCTTGACCTCGTTATATCATCATTTCTATTGGACTCTGCCAAGCTCCTCGTCCCGGTTCAACACACACCTGAATTGTTGCAGGCGTGAGCCTTAAATTGTTAGCGCAGTGCTATTATTGTGACCAATTGTGTTTCTGAGCCTTACCGACTCTCAATTGCATCCATCGCCAAACCCCTTGTGAGACTTTGGGACATGATGGATGGACTCGCAATTTCCAATACAATCAAATACCTGCAAAGTAATGCCTCGAGGATGCTGGCTACGTCCAAACATTATATCTATATTTATATATCTGGGATGTTCTTGGTCTCACTGGATGTTCTTGGTCTCACTGGTATGCTCTTGGTTTCACTGGGATGCTCTTGGTCTCACTGGGATGCTCTAGGTCTCACTGGTATGCTCTAGGTCTCACTGGGATGATATTGGTCTGACTGGGATGATCTAGGTCTCACTGGGATGCTCTAGGTCTCATTGGGATGCTCTTGGTCTCACTGGGATGATCTTGGTCTCACTGGGATGCTCTAGGTCTTACTGGGATGCTCTAGGTCTCACTGGGATGATCTTGGTCTCACTGGGATGTTCTTGGTCTCACTGGTATGCTCTTGGTCTCATTGGGATGCTCTTGGTCTCACTGGGATGCTCTAGGTCTCACTGGGATGATCTTGGTCTCACTGGGATGATCTAGGTCTCACTGGGATGCTCTAGGTCTCACTGGGATGCGCTATGTCTCACTGGGATGCTCTAGGTCTCACTGGGATGATCTTGGTCTTACTGGGATGATCTAGGTTTCACTGGGATGCTCTAGGTCACACTGGGATGATCTTGGTCTCAAAGGGATGCTCATGGTCTCAATGGGATGCTCTTGGTCTCACTGGGATGCTCTTGGTCTCAATGGGATGCTCTTGATCTCAAAGGGATGCTCATGGTCTCAATGGGATGCTCTTGGTCTCAATGGGATGCTATTGGTCTCACTGGGATGCTCTAGATCTCAATGGGGTGCACTAGGTCTCACTTGGATGCTCTAGATCTCACTGGGATGCTTTAGGTCTCACTGGGATGCTCTAGGTCTCACTGGGATGCGCTATGTCTCACTGGGATGCTCTTGGTCTAACTGGGATGCTCTAGGTCTCACTGGGATGCGCTAGGTCTCACTGGGATGCTCTAGATCTCAATGGGGTGCGCTAGGTCTCACTGGGATGCTCTAGATCTCACTGGGATGCTCTAGGTCTCACTGGGATGCTCTAGGTCTCACTGGGATGCGCTATGTCTCACTGGGATGCTCTAGGTCTCACTGGGATGATCTAGGTCTCACTGGGATGATCTTGGTCTCACTGGGATGATCTTGGTCTCACTTGGATGCTCAAGGTCTCACTGGGATGCTCTAGGTCTCACTGGGATGTTCTTGGTCTCACTGGGATGTTCTTGGTCTCACTGGTATGCTCTTGGTCTCATTGGGATGTTCTTGGTCTCACTGGGATGCTCTAGGTCTCACTGGGATGCTCAAGGTCTCACTGGGATTATCTAGGTCTCACTGGGATGCTCTAGGTCTCACTGGGATGCTCTAGGTCTCATTGGGATGATATTGGTCTTACTGGGATGATCTAGGTTTCACTGGGATGCTCTAGGTCTCACTGGGATGATCTTGGTCTCAAAGGGATGCTCATGGTCTCAATGGGATGCTCTTGGTCTCACTGGGATGCTCTAGATCTCACTGGGATGCTCTAGGTCTCACTGGGATGCTCTTGGTCTCACTGGGATGCTCTTGGTCTCACTGGGATGCTCATGGTCTCAAAGGGATGCTCATGGTCTCAATGGGATGCTCTTGGTCTCAATGGGATGCTCTTGGTCTCACTGGGATGCTCTAGATCTCAATGGGGTGCGCTAGGTCTCACTGGGATGCTCTAGATCTCACTGGGATGCTCTAGGTCTCACTGGGATGCTCTAGGTCTCACTGGGATGCGCTATGTCTCACTGGGATGCTCTTGGTCTAACTTGGATGCTCTAGGTCTCACTGGGATGCGCTAGATCTCACTGGGATGATCTTGATCTCACTGGGATGCTCTTGGTCTCAATGGGATGCTCTTGGTCTCACTGGAATGCTCTAGATATCACTGGGATGCTCTTGGTCACATCGGGATGCTCCTGGTCTCACTTGGGATGCTCTCACTCTTGCTCTTGGGATGCTCTTGGGATGCTCTTGGTCTCACTGGGATGCTCATGGTCTTACTTGGATGCTCTTGGTCTCTCTAATTTTTTTTATATAGGTCGGTATCTAAGCTGACCTTCCTTTCGAAAATCTTGGAAAAGGCGGTGACGAACAGACTCCTTAAATTTCTAACTAGTCATAACCTGTTAGATATATATTTTCAATCAACTTATAGGTCTGGTTTCAGTACGGAAACTGCATTAAAGTGTGTTGTCAATAACCTGCGACACAGTGTTGATGATTGAAATTTTGCAGTTTTAGTGCTGTTATACGTGTCATCGGCTTTCGACACCATCGACCATGATAAGCTTGTTGAGCCTGTTCATGGTTTAATTCATACCTCAAACAGAGGTATCAGTTTATATGTGTGAACGAGATGAATTTAACCCATATACACCTGACAAACAGAGTTTCACAAGGTTCTGTTCTTGGACAAATTCTTTTTACACTTTATTGCAACCCTGTTGCAAAAGTAATTGAATCTACAGGTGTTTCTCATCATTTTTACGCTGATTACTCTCGAAGAGTTTTGCTCTTGACAACGCCTCTCAAAATACAGGATTATGTGCTATGGAGAAATGTATCTAGGGCGTACCATCATGGATGATGCACAACATGCTTAAAATCAACAAGACGAGACCAAGGCTATTTTGATGGCACCAAAACAGAGGTAACATAAGATCGTAAGGATCTACATCGACGCAGCTACATCACAGATATCTTTTGCACCAGATGTTAAGAACCTAGGTGTCATACTAGATTCTACCCTCAACATGGAACGGCATGTTATAGCCTTGGTGAAGAAATGTTACTTCCACCTGCTTAACATCAGTGTCATTCAACACTTGTTGACACAGGAAGCGGCCGCTACACTTGCCACTTTACTTCTGTCTCGCATAGATTACTGCAATAGTCTACTTGGTGGAACAACATACAACTCATAAGTCGTCTGCAGAGAGTGATGAATAGTGCGGTCAGAATGGTTACTCTATCGAAAAGGGAATGCCATATCACAAGTCCCTCCACTGGCTACCTGTCAAACGGAGGATCATCTTCAAACTACTCTCCTTGACCTACCAGTGGCATCGTCCAACCTTTTCTCTGTGACCTTGTGCAAAAATACAACTTGCCCAATGTCCCAAGGACAATATATAGCAACACAACAGTTGAACTCTTTTTCAAACGAACTCAAAGAGCTGGACTCATCAAAGCAGTTCAAGAAACATCTCATCTGTTAGCCCAAGTTCAACTTTAAAAGAGCATGTGTTTCTAACGACTTTGTTAGCCCTTTTAGCATACCTCCGTGCTGTAGTTGGCGCTATATAAGCACGATTTATTAAGTATTCAAGGCTTTTCCGTCGCAAACCACTTAAGATACCATTATGTTAATAAACAGACACTTGTTCGAGTATAGAGAGAGGAATGAATGAATACATGCATGTTTATTCATCCTCGTGCACAAAATGAAAACCCTCTTTTAACATAAATTTGAACGATTTTCCTGTTGAATTAATTAGTGCAAAACCATTTATGCCATCATTTTACAAGGGTCTCTGGTTAACAGAAGAAATAATATTTGATTTGTAGCTAGTAAGGAAGGGGGAAATATAGGATTTTGATATGGTTAAATCTATCTGCCAATATTTCTGGTACAGGGTTAACTTGATTGCTGTAGTCTCTACACATGGTTCAGGACATCTCTCAGTCTAATTGCAATTTGACAACATTTCAAGGCCATTATTGTCATCATTCAGGGTCTGCAGATCTCCAGCTATGTTTTGGTTGCGGAGATGCTCCTCCCTAAATACCGACCCCTTGCAGGAGGGTTGACCGAGTGTTTCTGGGGCATGGGTATCATGACGTTGGCGGCCGTAGTCTACCTCATCCGGGACTGGAGATACATCCAACTTGCTATCTGTCTACCGAGTTGCCTCGCACTCTTCTATATATGGTGGGTTCTCAGCAGACTACACAAAGATTAAAACAAGCAATACTAGTCACCCACTATTACTTGTGACACTTATGAATATCAATGTAACCTTTGCCATGATTACGTTGTGCTCAACAATCTGCTTCTCGTGTCAAAGCCGTTGTATAAGATGACCACTCGGTGATCATTCGGTAGTTAAGTGTACTTAAAGAGGGCATAAACGAATACTCCAGAATCTCTGTATCTGCATGAGAAAGTTATTATTTTCTGATATAAATAGACTTGAACTCCTGATTATTCACTTGTACAATAAGAAGAGATGGATTATTAAATCAAGATTGAAGAAAGAAACGTGTCTTGTGTGGAATTTTGATACAGACGTGCTTAGATTTTACTTTCAAGTTTGACAATGGTGGCGTGGGAGGGAGCCATGTTGAATCATAACAATTAGTATCAGAAACTTTTTGAAAAATACATGGATACAAATAATTTATATGATGAAGTTTGTAATTCAAAAATCAGAATATCTAAAATTCTAATAAATCCTTCCATTCAGTGTGATCCCTGAGTCCCTGCGGTGGATGATCATGTGCGGCAAGTTAGAAGCTGCAGAGAAGCTCATAGAGAAGATCTGTTCCTTCAACAAGCTGGAGTTCCCGAGAGAGAAATGGATGGCGGTGCGGGCAGTGGCCGAGGGGAGACAAGAAGCTCAACATGGTCCCCCCAAACAATACAGTCTCCTCGACCTCCTCCAGACACCAAGGCTTAGGAAGAGGAGTCTCATCCTCTTCTTCTTGTGGTGGTTGCATTATCAATACCGCTCTCTTCCTTCATAATAATGAAAGTGCCCTTCCAAGTCCTTGTGCTCTCTTATTCTTGTGATGGGTATATGTATATACTCCTTCATAGTACAGACAGTTATTGTCCGTTAATGTGTTATCCTCTTCTTCTTGTGGCTGATGTATTGATATCCTCCTTCATAACGTTTACAGTACGTGCCAATCCATGTTCTCATCCTCTTCTTCTTGTAGTGGGTGTATTGATGTCCTCCTTCATAGTGTTAGTTTATCTTCTCAACTAAATTAAACTAGGTCAACAAGACAATGCACATCAGATTTGGTCAAAACAACTAATTGGGCAAAACATATTTCTCGTTTCAGTACTGAGATCAATTAAATGATCACATTTATTATGTTATTTTTCGGACATTTTGGAATTGTTAACCATGTCTTCGAATCTCTCTCCTTGTTTTAAATTCAAAATCATTTTCATGTTGACAGTGTATAAATATGCTTGGCAACTAGCCAATGTAAGTTTGTAAATGCATATGACAAATTAAAGAAAAACCGCAAAAGCTTACCAGACCAGACCACAGCTTTCCACTGAGCTAGAGAGAGCTTTTTCCAAGGTACTTTTTTGTTATTAAAGGAATAACTTCTTCTTCTGTTTCTTCAGGTTTGCTGTATCAACTGGGTACTATGGTCTGACTCTGAAGATCACTTCACTTGCTGGAAACAAGTACCTGAACTTTTTCATCGGAGCCTGTGTAGAGATGTTAGCTTATATCTTAGATATCTACATTATGATGAGGTAAGTGCTTTATCTACGTTTTGATGAGATTTAAAGCTTTCCCTACATCATGATTAGGTGAGTGATTTATATACATCATGATGAGGTAAGTGCTTTATCTACGTTATGACGTCAGACCCTTTGAATGAGAATTCCCTTGAGAAAATTAGTATTAGAGGTTATATTTGGTACATGTTGCAAATTGTAATACTAGTTTAGTCAGTCGCGGGCCTTCCTGCAATGATATGTTATTTAAAACATCTTCTGAGTATTATTTAGTATGTTTCCCTAACATCCAAAAAGAACAAACGAAGGATTTGAAGTCGTTAAAAACGCTGATTAATCCTTCACCCACATTACCATTCAGTAGTTAGTGAGATCATGGTGTATTCTCTACATTACAGACTCAGACGTAAGGTCGCTGTGATAACACTAGCTCTTTCAGCTGCTGTCACTCTCATCATTGCTGGGACTCTTCCTTCTCAGGTCACAGGTAGGATGAAATAGATATAGTTAAACTCCGTATCATATCTGCTTGGCAGTACTAGTTATATGATTATTAACCCTCCATACAAGAATAATTCGATGCAAAACCAATATAAGTTCAATCAGAGATTTTCGCTATCAAAGGGCTAACAATGAGTGTGTGTCTGTTCCTTCAGCCGACGGTGTTGATCTGAAGCTGGTATCCACTGGGTTTGCTATTGTCGGTCGGTTTGCTGTAGCTGCCCTCTTCAGCCTCTACTTCATGTACACTTCAGAGCTGTACCCGACAGTCATCAGGTAACCCTAGTCTTCATTGATACCTCAATAGATTCTATGGATGGTTTACAATGGCCAGTTATTGTATAAGAGTCATTATCATGTGTGAAATCCAATGGGTATATGAACTTTCATATATGTATGACCATGTATGAAACATTTGAATGTCAGCCAAACTAATTGTTAGCAAATCAGTGCTTGTTTTTATCTTGGGAAAACATTCTCTTTGATGTTCGAGAAATTTGACATTGTCTATATCTAAACACAGTAAAGCGCTATTTAGGTTTGGCATACCATGTGATAATGATCCATCACTCTACAAACTTCGTGACACATAATTTCTGTCTATATTTACATAGCAAATAGTTATTTGCATGTCTGATTGGCTGGCTTTGAACGATTAATAGCTCTACAAACCTCTTAAACCAATGCTCAACACAAGGGGAGAATCACAGTTGATGCTCATGAGGGCCGGGTTAAGAGAGGCAACATGTCCAGAACTTTAACAGAGAACTTTAACCCCATGTAGAGATTCCATGTGGAATTTCAGTCCAGGAAGGCACGCCATAATTCAATAGTTAATCCTGAGTTCACCCGTAGGTTTATTGATTTTCACATTTTTACTTTAGTCCTGGGTGTTCGACAATACATGGTAGTTCCAGGGACATCGCCTCATAGTGTGGTACAAATATGTTAGAAGTGGAGCTACATGTTCAGTTTATTTTTTTTATTCTTCAGAAACATTGCTATGGGATTCTGCATGTTCTGGACTAGACTGGGTGGTACTCTTGCTCCACAGATCAACAGTTTGGTGAGAATACTTTACATGTCATGACATTTGTAATATCTGATGAATTTCAGACTGCCTATTTTTAGCTCTTCAGACTGGGGGTCGTCTATAAACTTTTGCCATTTCCGACCATTTACTCCGGAACCGTTACACCGTCAAAGCTAAAGTGTTATATCATGCTGGTTTCATTAATTGACATTGAACAGTTTTGAGGTTTATGTTTCAAAATTTATGGCAATTAATAAACTTTTTATTTCACTTATAACTGATCAATCTCTTAATTCCTGATTTAAGGAGTTGTTTAACACTCACTATAGCTACAGAAACAATGGCCCATTTTTTTGTAGATCTTCAATCTCGGATAATAATGTCCTGATCTTCAGACCCCATGACGATATATTTCATTGCTGTTCGTCTCATCTACACTTTAAGTAGTTCGTCTCATCTACACTTTAAGTAGCTCTTTTGAAGTTTGTTATCTTAACACCCGGATGTCGATTATTTACCATTTTACTTACACATCTCTGTTCAAGGTTCCTCTGACGTACGATGCTGTTCCTGTGATGTGTTTGGAGTGATGTATTGATACACATCTCTGTTCCAGGGTCCTTTGACGTACGATGCTGTTCCTGTGATTGTTTTGATTGATGTATTGATACACATCTCTGTTCCAGGGTCCTCTGACGTACGATGCTGTTCCTGTGATTGTGTTTAGAGTGATGTATTGATACACATTTCTGTTCCAGGGTCCTCTGACGTTCGATGCTGTTCCTGTGATTGTGTTTGGAGTGATGTATTGATACACATCTCTGTTCCAGGGTCCTCTGACGTACGATGCTGTTCCTGTGATGTGTTTGGAGTGATGTATTGATACACATCTCTGTTCTAGGGTCTTCTGACGTATGACGCTGTTCCTGTGATTGTGTTTGGAGTGATGTATTGATTCACATCTCTGTTCCAGGGTCCTCTGATGTACGATGCTGTTCCTGTGATTGTGTTTGGAGTGATGTATTGATACACATCTCTGTTCCAGGGTCCTCTGACGTACGATGCTGTTCCTGTGATTGTGTTTGGAGTGATGTATTGATACACATCTCTGTTCCAGGGTCCTCTGACGTACGATGATGTTCCTGTGATTGTGTTTGGAGTGATGTATTGATACACATCTGTGGTCCAGGGTCCTCTCACGTACGATGCTGTTCCTGTGATTATGTTTGGAGTGATGTATTGATACACATCTCTGTTCCAGGGTCCTCTGACGTACGATGCTGTTCCTGTAATTGTGTTTGGAGTGATGTATTGATACACATCTCTGTTCTAGGGTCCTCTGACGTACGATGCTGTTCCTGTGATTGTGTTTGGAGTGATGTATTGATACACATCTCTGTTCCAGGGTCCTCTGACGTACGATGCTGTTCCTGTGATTGTGTTTGGAGTGATGATGTTGATCTCTGCACTTCTAGCGGTGTTCCTTACAGAGACACTCAGACAGAAACTCCCGGACACAATCGACGACGTGGAAGGAGACATGTTGATAGTTGAAACAGAACTTGTCCCAAATGAGAAGGAACCTCTTAAAGAGCAGCAGAATAATGGGGAATTTAGTCGTAGCTTTAGTGCTTGATTTTATGATCATCTAATGTTTCAAATACGTTAAACCACTTGATATTGACATGCCTGCTTGCCTTTATTTCTGTACGCCATTATCAGTTATTTTACAATACCTATTTTTGTGTGGCTTGTCCATCACCATTGACGAGCCTGTCATGCTATAAACAGGGGGAATTGTTTAAGTCCACTTCTTGTGATTTGTAAAATATGAGTTATGCAAAGATCTTACAAAAGTATCTTTTGATTTCAAATAGTTTGATATTCCATCAGCATATTTGTTATTCTATTTTCTAAAAGAGTTCATTATTTCTGTATATCCGAGTTTTTGTCTCGATTCTAAAAGATTCCATTCCATCCGTATATCTGGGTTTTTCTATTCTAGAAGGGTTCATTCTATCTGACTCAGACTAGTGTTCTTGACAAATTTCGGGGAGAACAATTGTTGGTTAGGTTAACTTATTAGCATAATCAAGACTTTAAGTAACCTATGTGTTATCACATTATGACTTGTTTATCCTCCGCCGCACGTACGTCCGTACGAAATGGAATAACTAAAATACTATTCTCTGTATTTTGCATATTGGTTCATCATAGGGAGAGTAATGTTCCTGTAGTGTTTTGTGACCTTGGCCTTTATTTCAAGGTCACAAAGACACTTTTTTATTTTACCTTTGTTAGTGGGATATCTCAAGAACCATTCATCCTGAACTTTCATCATATCATACACACCGCACCTCAAGGAAACACAAAGGGCTGATAAGATTTTGGTGACCTTGACATTATTATCAAGATCACAGCGGAACTTTGAATTTTTCGTCATGTTGATGTACACGTCATGTAAAGCTTGTCAGCGGGATATATCTCAAGAACCATTCACCTGGGGAAGACCACAGGGGCTTGTATTGTCAAAACAAGCGATTACAAAGAATATGAAGTCGACGATCCAGCCCCATTTTAAGGGATGTACCCAAATGGCTCACATGAGCAATGTGCTAATATTTTAGACTTTGAAAAAGTATATCCTTGTTATTATCCGTTCGATTTTTACGTTTGATGGCTTGTTTTAAAGACAAATGTATTGGCTTTTACGTGGTATATAACATTGAATGTTAATCTGATGACAACATTCTGAAATATAATTTCAAACGGACATGGGGTGTTGACCCCGTTACATCCCTTTACTTTTTTTATAGTATATATATAGCAGGGGCTGGATCATCGACTTCATATTCTTTGTAATCGCTAGTTGCGACAAAACAAGCCCCTGTGGGGGAGACGAAGGGCTGATTAGATTTTTCTCAAGGTCACAGCGGAACTTTGATTTTTTTGTCAACATGTTAAACTTGTCAGCCATGGGAATCGATATCACAAGAACTGTTCATTGGATTCTCATCATTATCTTACACCAATGGTTCTTTTATGGAAAATCAGGGCCCAGTTGATTTTGCTGATCTTATTGTTGATATTATTTTTCAATTTTGAAGTATACATTTGCGGCGGGGGTCAAGTCACCTTAATGAAAACTACTTGTTCTATTCAAGATAATAAAGTTACATAGTAACTTTTTTGTTAGCTTTTGTGTTACACTGTGAGCGAGCGTTACTACGTCTGTTAACATCGTATGGACATAGAATACACTGTTTGTCTGCCGTCTTTTTCCACATTTCATGCCGCGCATTGAGCCTGAAACGAGAAATATAGCATCCGTCCATCTGACCGTACGTTTGAAATGGAAGAACTTAACTGAGTATAAGGAAACCATGCAGCTTGTAGCCTTATACAAGTGGCATATAAACATCTAAACTGAATATCTTCAAATATTTAAGAACATACACCTAAATGAAAAAGGATTTCCTTTGTACAAGTCAGCATTTTCCACGTCATATATACTAGCAAGCTAGCTATAAGTGTGTGGTATTATTACATAAACAGCAGTGATAGATGAATGATAAACTATGAGAGAAAATGTCAAAATATATTTAAAACATATACGCATTGTTCACATACAGGTGTAGATGCATTGTAATACACTCAAAATAGTTCACATGAATATATTATTATTATATTATAATATTTTTATATAAACTGCAATACAAAAGAAAGTTTACACCTGAGTTTCGATTAATTCAATGTTTTAAAAGATGAGATGCCTTCGATTATGGCACGATACAGTAACACTTTTCAGTAGTCGTTTTAATGAATTACATTGGCGATTGGTTACTTTTTAGTAAGAATATTTTTGTTTAATGTAGACAGAGGCAAGAAATGAAATTTACACCAACATGACCCCTACCATGTTTATAATATTGTAAATGTGTGCACAATGAGGCACAGTTATTGATTTTCACACAGAAGATGTCTTATACGCGATGAACAGTTTTTTATTTTATTTTATCAACATTAATTTGGAAGAATTAATAAATTTAAAATTGTATTTTTTCCAAAAAACATAAAAACAGGTAGAAGTATTCATTGGCGGATATCTAAACTCCTGCACATTTCAGTGTTAGAGTACGACGTCGAAAACAAAAAGATATTTGTCATTAAAAATCAAACATATAGAAAAAACTGGGTTGTAAATTTTCTTTTGTACTTCAGTTTATTTGACGCATGTGTATACACAAAATTTAAATACACACAAATTACATCGAACATGCAAACATACAAAAACATAGGCACAAATCAAGTGTATGTGAGCATGTATGATTATTTGAATACAATGCTTTGTATATCATGTGGATTTGTACTTGTGATATATATAATTTATATATGTATGTTTACTAAACTGTTGTACAAAGGCATTGTCCAACAAGGAGGGTCGCTTTACAAAATCGAACAAAACCTTTGGCTTCATCCGTGTATGCATCACCGGACTGTTACAACTTCAACAAAAAAGAGGCCACACAGCAGACTGCGAGGGGGTGGGAGTGGGAGACCCCAGTTGACCACGCCCAACGTCTACAGTCTACAGAAATGATCACGTCGACTGCAGGAGCCGGGAATTAGAGCACGTCGTCCTTCTCCCATGGTTGTGCCGACGCAGCTCTACGTCGACGTAAGAGGTTCCAGTGTGAAGGATCGACGTTTGCGAGTCAGAGACAGAACGTGTATATCCTCTTTTCAGATGAGAGATCGTCAACGATTTTTTTACGGCCGTGTTGGGAAACGTTTAGCTCCCAACAGCGTCCAGGAACTTCCTGCTTATGGCGGATGTGATGTTATGTTTGTCGTATGCAATAAACGCGACATTACGGTGTAGATGCTAGAACCATTATGAAGCAAGATATCGGTGTTAGCATCTACACCGTAACGTCGAATTCATTCAAACCTCGTATACGTGACATAAATGGTATTTACGTTGAAACAAATCCACTGTGATATCTGAACATCAGCGTAATTCAAACGTGATTTTATTCTCAGGGAGGTGATGAATACAGAGACATTTGAAAAATAAGATGGCCCGATAATGGGACCGTAAACATGTTTAATACTTTGTATATTAAAGAAAACAGCCCAAAATAAATTGTCATCATAGTATATGTGTTAAGTGTTCGCAAAACCAATTTACTTCTGAGTAAACAATTTACGTCTACTTTTGCACGACTCAACATTGGATGATGTGGAGAAGCGTTAGTAAAATATCTACATTGAACCGTTCAGCGAATGCGTTCCTCTCCTAGTAATATGTAGTAAGCGCTGTCGATCGGCTCCGAGTATTAGCAATATTTCCTGTCATAGTTTACGAGTTACATTGACGTATATGGACAAGTTTGTCCTTAAAGGCGCTGTAGCACGTTTTTCTTACTGAAATAAAGTGATCTCACGAAAAGGTAATTTAAAATAAGTGTTAACAGTGGATACATAATACTCCTGAATAAATACAAATAATTTTAAAACGAATTTACATTGTCCAGTTAAGCCATGCGAGTCTATTTCCCTTCGAGCGGCCATTTTAATGTGTTCAGCCAGGGACAGCATTTGCTTATTTTATTTCGAGTTTAGTGTCCATGAATAATTAAGGATGTATACATAAACATGTATACGCTGTTATTTGTGTCACATATTTAAGTGCCACTATCTGCAACAGTATAAATGTTAGTACTTTTACTTGCGGAATTCGATTGCACACCCTTAGAATCAGCGCCGACACATCGACAAAAACGAGATCCGTAAAGGGATAGTTACGCTACTTTTACAATCAGTAGCCGTCTGATAGACGTAAAGTGGTACAGTGTCCTGGGCACAATCGATCAGAAAAATACGTGACATATAGATACTGAAGAAATGACTGGCACCAGACCATTAATATACACATGTAATATAAGTATACACGGCCATCTATTCACATCATAAATATGTATGTATACATATTGTACATATAGGTATGGAGCCTGTGACTTATTTATATACAGATTTATATTGAGGGTCTTGCATTTCCGGAACAAATGTAACCTTGTTACCTTTGGATCACACTATCTTAAATAGTTCTAATTTTAATACTCTCTTCTTGACATGTACCTTTGGAGGTTCGAACCCACACCCTCCGAGTCGGACACCAATTGTAGCACTGACTGTTACAATAGCTTATCCACTCGGCCAACGACACCTCAGACCAAGGCTCATTCGTGGCACACGCTGTTGGGACACAGGATGTCTGTTGAATTTCGATGGTGAATCCTTAACGACACTCTGCTGGCAAGGCTGTCCATATGAAGCTGTGCAGTACATGCTTTTTAATCAATTGTTGTATACAAGTTGTTATAATATATATAAACTGCCAGCTAAAAGAGAGTACTCACTTCTGTTGATTTTATCATAAGTATGATTTTCAATTGCAAATATCTCAAGTTTTCGATGTCATAATCTAAAACTGAAAAGTACAGCTGTCCAGTCAGCAGTAAAAGAATACTGCTTTGTGTTTTTGTTTTTGGTTTTTGAAAATGAAAATTAAATTTTAAATTTCTGCAAATTATAATTTTGATGATACACAACTGTTCATCTACATATAAGACATATTCTATGTGAAAGTTGATACATGTGTCTGATTCTGCACACATTTACAACATTTTAAACATGGTTGGGGTCATGTTGGTGTAAATTTCTTTTCTTACCCCTGTTTTCATGAAACAAAGATACTTTAACTAAACTTTTACCACAGTCACCAATTAATTCATTCAAGCTAATGCAGATACATTTTATTTTATCGTGCCATAGTCAAATGCATTTGATTTCTTTTAAATAGTTAATTAATCGAAACCAACAGAGGTGAGTACTTTATTTTGCCCGGTAGTTAAGATAAACGTCAACTGCAAGTTTTAAAACATAAGTGGTGTACATTGTATTGTTTAACGAACGTTTTTATTTGTTCCTTAAGTATGAATTGATAATGTTTCAGTGTTTTGTACTCAGATCTAAACGAGATCTTACTAACGAAAAACATAACTTCGTTTGTTGTGAATTAGAGTTGATGCAGGATAAGAACATTGTTTATGGACAAACAACCTCTGTATTATGTGTAGGCGACGTTTCGACATTCTTCTAATTTCGTTGATTATAATGTTACAGCACCTGCTTGAAAACGACACTAACGTCTATGCGTTAACGTCCTCATTCTTAAACAAACACTTCAGGACCACCACATTTTGACACTTGAAAGCATTTTTTTAAAACTCGAGTGAGCAATAAACAAAACTAATAACAATCTCGTCACACAGTGATACAATGGTTATTTGAAAGTAGCAGCGCGGACAGATACGATGTTATGTAAACAAAGTGCACACTCTTATACAGCCTGAGAATACCTATCGTTTCTAAAGATGCGAACATAAAATATATCACGGCACTGAAATATACATGTAGCTTTCATACTGTTCAACCTACTCACGTTGGCCTATTGGTTTTATCAGCACATAACGAACTTCCCTGCTCCAGCTTTAATCGGTGTCTCGCTACCGGTTACACTGGTGTTATCTGACAGTTCATTTGAGAGAACTTATATTATGCTTTCAGCTGGGAAGTAAAATGTAAAGCGCTTTAAACAATTTATTTGTTTCTTCAAATGAATTGTGAAGGATAAACCATATTGCAATTTAGTCTGTCTGTGCCAATGCAGTGACAATGTCGACCATTGTTGTATGGTTGTTTTGGAGTCTGTTCATCTTACAGACGGTTCCAACTTCAGGGACGCTTTCTCCGTTTGGGTGAGGATTTCAGTTTTCATTCTGTCGATTTGCATTTGCTTTTTAAAAATACTTTCATTTTTCATTTATTTTCTTGTCTGGCTTGAACATGTACAGGCCTTATAAACAATCCCTTATGATGAAATACGGCTCGGTTGCTATCAATACACAGTGTATGTCGGAATGCCTTTTTAGTAAATAATCAATACGTTTGAAATGAACTCTCAGTTTAGACATAGAGACGATTCTTTAGCCAATCAGTTAATTGTTTGTATCTAATGGAAAACTTGAATGCATCAAATGTTTTTTTTGTTGTTTTTTTGTATTCAACATTTTAGGGGTACAATAAGATCACATCAGTTATCAACAAAATATGAATCAAATGTCTACATCGTGACAATTATGATATTAAGCATAATCTACCTACATTGGCCAAATCATGATATAGTCCCACAATAAATTAAGATGCTTTCAGTGAAATTAATGATGACAATCAGAGCAGAATCCAGATGTCATGTGTTTTCTCGACGTTGTATACTTTACTTATTTCATTCCTGATCATGTCATAACTAGGCGTACTTGTACATTACCTTATTTTGAAAAATGTAAACTTGACAACCGTTAAAAGGAGGTTGAGGACATAGTTCCCTTGTTTTCGGAAAATCTAAACATGATTTTTTCTTATAAACATTTAATGTGATATCTGTTCTTATTTTAATCCATTTGGAACATTTGTTACATATGTTTTTTTTTTATTACTTCGGACAGTCATAAAAGAGATGAATAAGGATTTTTGTTGTATTTTTACAAATGAACATACTTGACCCTCGATATATCGCATCTTAAAACAAAGGTAGGGTTGTTGTAAAGTTTCTATGAACTGGAGACTATTGGAACTATCTCAAGTCAGAATTTTTATGTGCTCGAAATATATACTCCTCTGGAATATTTCCATTCGTTTTCACATATAATGGTTTTAAAGTCAGTTTGTTATTTTAGTTTATAAATTAGTTAAATATAACAGGGCCGTGTTCAAGAAAGGTTTCAAAGTAATCGCTCAATTAGCGATTACTTTTAAACCTCTCTTGAACGCGATTGCTCAATGTAGCGCTACGTAGCAAGGCGAGAAAACTTCGAGGAATTTGCACTGTGTCGTTCAAGTGAGAATAAGCGCTACCTGAGCGCTACTTGAGCGCTACATTGAGCGATCAATGAGCAATTTAAGCGCTCGCTGTTATGGGACGGAGCCCAAGTGCACAGGTCCGACTAAGTAGTCGCAGTATGTCCTACAGCCGTTTTTGTTTGTTAGAGTGTCTTGTATGTAGTAAGGAATAAATGACCGTTCTAGCTTTTCTCCCAAAATAATGTGGTACGTTTTAAAAAAAAACTGTTTTACTAATTTTAATACTCTTGCATGTTCTGAGAAGTTGCTTTTTAAGCGATTTCTAGGTTTTTCTTCATATATTTGTATATGTTGTTCCATCATTATCTACATTTCTATCTAATCATTAACAAAGGTTATACCAATTTCGACGTTATGTGGGTGAAAACAATAATTTTTGGTCAAAGAGTGTTTGTTCATTATATCATAAACACTGTGATTTGCACTTTGCCACCTTTATTTTTTATTTTTATGCGTTGTATACGAGCCCATGCTAAAAACGTCTTTCCAAAACGGGTAATTTGAGAACAGATTCTCCTGATACGGTTTCCCATGGGTGATATATTGGAGAGAAACGGAGCATATATAAAACCATGGGTAACCGAGGATGAATTTTGTTTTATGATATAAGTTTTATCTTATCCATTGTTTTTCTTGGTCATCAATGATATCCTCTGGTGAGTTAGGTAGGGAGGAAAATAAGTGATTTATTGAAGGCAAGATCAGCGGTTTAAACATTGAATAATATGTTTCGTTTCAGTGCCAATGTCTGCAGTACCAACGACCGGTATCAGACCTCAGTGAGGGTCACTTACTATACGTCAAAAGGCTGGTGGACCGGAAACCACCGAGAGACTCGCTATAAATATGAGTAAGTGTCTACAAGAGAAATATATTATGTTTTTTGGAAGCTTTATAGAGCAATCCTGAAAACGTGATATCTTGCAAACCCAATCGTTTTTGTTGTAACAGTGTATACGTAATTCAATCTGATTAAAATCGACCTTTTTTCGAGTAGTAGAATCTGTAAAATAGTTAACATCGGGGTACGAACTGGTTCTGTGGATTCCTATGGATTCCACAAGGTCTGACTACATCTCGTATAGGTTCGTGTTCCGTACAGCGTACCGTAGACAAAACCCAGTCAAATAACTGACCATGCAATAACATCTTAGATTTTAAACGGTCACCGTTTTTAAAGCATTCGGACTCATTCGGTATCACGTTCCTCATGATACGGAAACAAACGAAAATAATTCTGTTTGGAATTACCTGCCCCTAGCTTCTCGCATTGAAAGCTTTTGTCAAAGGTTTTGTGATTGGGTAGCCTAACTGAATTACGTCAAAACATGAGAGCATACGGGCCTTCGTCTGACGGTTTCCCGAGGAACCTTGAACTTGAGTTCGTATCCCGGTAGATGTACTATTTTGTCTACTTTAATCAGACTGATATGTAATTTGACTGATTACAAGTGCTTTGTTATGCCGCAGCAAAGCTGACACACTTATGATAGAGTGCACATGCGCCTCAGCCTGCTCGCGTATTAATTGAGGAAAAAATCTGAAACGTCCGGACCATTATTCCAAAACTCAAACAAAATTGATTAATTCATCTGTCTGTAGCATTTAACCAATTCTACATTCACATGCCTTTTTTCAAAACCAACACCAAATGTTTCTAAAAACTTCTCAATTTACATATATGTCTAAGACTAAATATAGAGAGAATTTGTTATTATGAAAACCTACTTCAGTAATCTTATGCTGCAGTATAGGTATGGGAACCTTGTCTGCAGAAATTGCAATGTAAAAACACACAGAGATATTAACAGGTACTTGATTTAAATCATCAACGAATAACTTAACAGTTGCTTATTAGTTATTTTAATAACCAATAACTAATAACTTTTAAGTTTCAACCTGTCCTATAATTCGACGTGTTATATTTGTTAGATTACAATACCGGACAAGAAAAATATACAGTTGCTGTACCGGATGGACCCAGTCATCTTCAGGGGCGACAAGCTGCTCACTCCGTAAGAAATACCATTCGCACATTTTGAAAATATTAAATATTTAAATCTCTTGCATAATAATCAAACCTTGTTATATCAATGTATGTAATTAAAGACTTAGTACACTTGCCAATTAGCAGCGCAATCATGTAGAAATAGAGTGTGTTCTCTCATGCATAAGTGCACGGAGAAGAGATCAGCCATGTATGATGTATTCAAATGAAAAATTATACTTTAATCAACGTACCAAAACGCATGTAATAATTAGTTATCAAGGAACAAAGGTAGGGAATTAGAAGATAACCCTACTGTGTTTTAAAGGTACATCCATCGTGTTATTGGGGGTCAAATATGCCTAACGTTATAAATGGCTTATTTTATCGAGAAGTACCAACTCTTACCGAAAACTACCTTTTTGATGATAATCGACTTAATATATTGACGATATAAAGGTAAAAGTGTCGATTTCTGATCGAAAACCGGACAATCCACCGCGTGTGGCCCGCGCTACTGGGTCAAATGGAAATTTGGGATCTTATTTAACCCAGACAAAATAACAAATTTGGGTTGATAATGTACAATAGGTCATATAACTACTGCCCATGTAAATAGGACGTGCACATGCACAGGTTTCTGCACATGCATAATGTTACTCGATTTTAATTGGAAACTAGTAATTATGATATGTTTGGCGATTGGGGATGAATATGCAAGCTGAATGAATTTGTTTGTATTATAAACAGCACACATGGTGTGTTGGAACGCATTGAAGCCAAATAAAATGTTATGAAACACAATGGATGCACCTTTGACTATTTGTGAGTCTAGATTCGATATCATTTTTTATCAATCGGAGCCGAACGCGTCAGTTTGGCTTTGAGTATTACGTCATCATGTATTCCAACGCGGTAAATCGCCCATTATAGGTGACTAGGTGATTCAACAGGCTCTTTCAAATGAAACTATACATTAACTTTCTTAAAACATCGATTATTGCATTTAAATGAAGTACAATTATTATAATACTATTGGTCTAATGGCCAATTTATATACGCAATAAACTCTGTTCTGTTCTAAAATTATGAATAATGCTTTTCAGCATAAATGAATATCTGATAGAATATGTTTTGTATCTTTTGCTTATTTTTTACAATGAATCTTAACTATACACCAGACTTGGAAAGTATTAACGAACCTCTCAAATACGTTAAATGTTCCGCATCTTCATCAAAGTGGTCTTGCTTTAATTCTCAGCGATCTGTTACGGTAAAACCATCCAAACCGGGGCTTGCAACCAACGAGGAACTTGTGTCAGTCCCAACCATTGTAACTGTCACACAGGGTACACGCGATCTCAGTGTGGTGAGTACATCAGGAACCATATTTGTTTTTTCGTTAATTGTTTACTTATTCTTACACAGCTAAATCTATGTATATATTACATGAGCATCGCATATGAGCTCATTTTGACCAGTTTACCGGTTTGAAATATGAAACTGGTCAAAATGAGCTCATTGTATATAGAAGATTGACCCAGTAAAAACATCGACTGTCTACTAATTTTTATATAGAACCTTACTTCTCATTAAAAAAACTAAGGGTGTTTACAGCCTGTAAATACGTCCGTATCACAAAATGCCTACCTCGCTTGACAGACTCGCACAGACGATACATAATAGATACAGATATATTATTTTATTACGTTATACTCTTGATTGGTGGTTTGGTATTTTAAGCGTGACAGCTCAAACTGACTGTCTGCATCTGAAACGAAAGTGCCTATATCAGACGGACATGGTCCATGATTCTCCATCTTTATTTGCAATTGTCAATTTAACCTCAATTTACTTAAACCAAATCATTCTGTAATTCAATAGATGCATGCTACGGTGCTGGAGGAAATCCAGAAAACTCCCTCTACTGGCACACTACAGATCACCCGGACTGTGAATGTGAGTAGACAATATGTTAGGATATTGAAATTGGCAATATAAAGTAGGTGCAAAAACAGGTATTGGTTCCTTTAACTCAATAATGACATACAAAAGTTTGAAGTATGCTTCAGTGACAGGGCCACTCTGAGTACACAAATGAAGTTATAGTATGTCTTTCAGCATTTATCTATACATTCCCACCCCTGGCAGCTATTAGACTACCTATAAAACAAATAGCCCAATAAAACGGTAGTTTACATTTTTGTTTTATTTACAAAAATAATGACACGAATCAGACATTTAATAAAAGTGTAATAACTAAAACATTAATTAGTGTATGAGTGGCTGGACCTTATATGTAAATATAGTTTTAAAACCATTTCTTAATTTGTTTTATATTTTATAAACACTCAGGAAATATCAGAATTAATCCGTGCACAAGCAATTATTTTTCGAAGGTTGACGTAATGCCTTTAAGCATCAAAGCTGTTATTGGCCAGATTTGAATTCCTCCAGTTCGATATAAGAGTCACATATGCTAAACGTTAGTATATTGAGCACTGACTGTTGCCGACAATTAACATGTCAGTGCTGGTCGACTTATTAATAAAGTTGAAAGTAGTGATTGCTGTTTGACAATGCACAGCGGCTGGCGCGCGTCAATTTCGCTAACGTGGTTTTGAAAGTTATCTTCAATAAACAAAATATAAATTCGGTTTTGTTAATATGTTTAATAGGTCATCTAACGCCTGTGCTTGTAAATGTGTAGTTTCGGTTGCTGTCATGTTTTTGGCTGTCGTTAGATTTTCATTGGAAAGTAATATTATATATTTGGCGATTGGGAACTAATATGTAAGTTTAGTGAAATAATATGAACTGAAAAAAAAACAAATATGGCATTTTGGCACGTATTAAAGAAAATGATGAATACGTAATCGATGTCATGGAACTAAAATACCCTATGCCAATAGTATTCACAAACCTCAATAAGCTTAATCACTTCAATTTGTATATTGAGGTCATTACACCAGGAGGTAATAGCGTTTTGAAAACTACGTAAAATGGTAAAATGGGTTGGAGGCATTGTCACACTGTATTCATGATTATGCTAGTAAACCAGACTATGTTCCCAATTGCGGTGACGTAGGAGCGTTATGAATGCATGAGAAATCAATGTTTCTGGTTAAAATTTTGTCCACAGTAACCTGTTCCTGGAAGAATCTGTGGTGTTGGCCTGGAGACTGTCCAGACAGAAGACTGAGAAGCTCCTGCACGTGTAGAGCCGGGTTTGTGAAGGTGGACCACGGGGCGGCACTCACTAAGTGTGAATGTGAGTTGTGCCAGTTTTAGCAATACCATAATAGTTCTGATAGATGCTGGTATTTTGTTAACGATGGGGTTCGGTGATCCGATGATGGGTTCAAGTTACATACAATGAAATCAAGAAACGCGTTTCTGTAGTGAAGCCCGGACTCCAAAAGATACAGGACTAAAAGTAGAGATCAAATATAAAACCAGGCGTCTATTTGAGCAATTGTGGTACTCCATACATGTTTCTCAAAATGTACGCTTGTATGGATCAAATTGATTTTGACTTCAGTTTTTCACGAACCATTCCTTATACATATATACATTATTATATATCATTTGGGGTCTCCACTGGAATTCAGATTTATGAACATCCTCATCATTGTAAATATGTTTATAATAATAGTATGTTCTTCCCCCTTTACAAGATGAACGCATAACTTAAATACCTATCTAAATAAAAAATTTCTTTCTTCTTGATGTCTTTTTATCTTCCAACATATTATGGAATTTTGACAACACATTCTTGACATATACGTCATCTGTAATCTTACCTTATCAGACACATAAACAAGAGTCAAATTCATCACTTTTGGATCACAACAATATGAATATGATATAGTTTCAAAACAGGCAGTTATGTATGTTTAAAAGCATTGCAGTGGACTTAAACTTACACAATCTTTGTAAACATCTGCCTTACAAACTTTTCTACAAGTAACGGAGAAACCGGAGATGCCCACGTGTCACATCAAGATGGCGGACGAAAACGGCAGTACCCGGATGTCTACGTCAGGGGCGAACAGCACTGCATGCAATGAGGAGACGGACACATATGTTAATCTGAAACCGACATCATTGGATTTCACATTGAGGTCGATTTTTCAATCACCGAACATTACGGCTCCTCCAAACTACATCCATGAACAAGGATTTGGAATAGTTCAAGGGAAAACAACGATAGTAAAGCGAGATGTATCAGGTATTAGAAAGTACTTTTACAAACTATACATGTAATTATCTGCGTACCATTCAAAACGATTTTAAAGTAAAGCTATAACCTAGATAGTTACGGATTTGTACCTGTAATAAATAACAAGGTACATATAACCTTTGTAGGTTTCGACAATGCATTCATCGAGCTATGGTCAATCTTATGAGGAATCGCAGAAACGCAGCCAGACCTGAACAACAGTCATTTGACCTGTACAAACCAATGCAAATGTAGCACTTACTTACAAGGTTTCACATGTAACCTCCAGGACACGAGAGGATACTGAGAGAGGACCCACTATACGGAGGAAACAGCTGTAACCAGGCTCTCAGCGATATCTCGCCTTCTGATGGCCTCACCTGTGCAAAATCGTTCCCAAATACAACTGATGTCAAGGATGGTGAAAGGTGGGTCATTTATTTGATATAAAAGAATTCAAATCACCATGTTAATTAAACGATAGTGTGGATGTGTGCAGAGAAAGATGTTCATTACTGTGACATGGGATGCGGGAATTACGACCATCTAATCCATTAGAGAACTTTTGAGAAGTTGTGGTTCAGGGAACGAATGAAGTCTTAACTCTAACTTCATATCTACCAAATCCTTTTCTCTAACAACACTGGTATTTCTTTGCCTTGCAAATCAACCAAATACATTCATGAATTTTAAATATTTTTTTCACTTGTCCACCATACGAAACACCATACATATAAAATATATACAATGTAGAGTAGTAGAGGAGAGGGGTTTTAGATTCATCATTATACTAAACGTGTTATTGCAGCACTGTTGTTGCATTACAAAATGTTGACACAATCTATTACCATTATGATTACAATAGATGTGGGTTCATTTCCTTCTATACGTCTACGTCATACCATCAGTTATATTATAGTTAGCGAATTGTAAAATGGCATATAGTAAATCAACTTCCCAATGCAAGGCATAACTCTTGCCATTCTCCATTACTGGCTGATTTAGGCCTTGCAGTATTTCCTTAAGAAATCTGTGTTTAGAAATCCAGGCCCGCTATGCATTTCTGGTGCAGCTATTCACTGTCTTGACACAACAAAGCGAGGGAAATACCGCAATGGTTAAATCAGCCAGTAATGCAGACTGGCAAGAGTTATGCCTTGCGTTTGGAAGTTGATAGTAAATATTCATCTCTGATGTATATCAACCAACTCTTACAGATTGTGCATCAAGTTCAAAACAACAAGCGGAGGATTTTTCAAATACACAGACTTTGGCCGTATTCATATAAAAGGAACTGAAATATTTCGTCACAACGATGTCTCCAAGCAACTGTGTTTCCGCTACGATTTCAGCAAACCTATCCACTGTTCCAAGTCTTCTAAGTGTGCATCCAATGCATTAGATTTGTCATCGAGAGTCTCAAGGGAAGGTTGGTCTATTCTTGTTTTCTTATTAATAAAATGGGTCTAATACTGAATTAATAAATCTTAACAATCAATGGTATTTGTAGAGAATTACTAAAGATTGTGTTGTTCCAAGAAAGCAGTCGTATTACCTTTGAAAGATGAATAAATTTCCCATGTTAAGACCGTTAATGGAAATAAAAACTGGGCTGAGTGAACATACGTTAATGTCACCAATAGTAAAACATCCTTCTCTCTTCGGAAAATTAAGTTAAAAATGAGTGTACATGGTTCCGTAAAGTCATGGGAATCGTTTTTGTCATTCGAAATAATAAATTGTGTTCACAATAAAATGGCCGCCATGTAATTGTTGGTTTATACGCAACACCGTTTTTACAACTACGGCTAATTGATTTGTTTAATACAATGTTTTACCCTCTAAGGTAAATATAAATGACATAAACTATCATTATAAATGGGAAATTTGCAAAAATTAAATTTGCGAAAAACGTCCTACTGTCCCTTTAAACAGACATATCAATATTCAGATGCCTTCCTGAAGCTTTAAAGTAATCATCAACCTTTTATAGAATATGGTATACATAAGATAAGATAAGATAAGATGAACTTTATTATCCCAGATGAGAAATTCGTCTTACATTCAAAGAGTCTTTGGTAGTATACAATACAAAATAACAATACATGAATACAATATAAACAAAAACAAACAATAATAACATACATTGTGTTGATGGGTACTAAATATGACATTTATATATATATGCCATATATTAATCAGACATGTCGTGTTTCAAGAGTTACATAATTGCCATTTGGTGTGGAGGTTTAGAATTTGTATACTGTATGGGACAAACGATTTTGATGCTCTGTTGTCCCCCGCCGAACGCAGAACGGGGGACTATGTATTCAGCTATGTTTACGCGATATCTTATGAAGCGTTGCATCCAAAGTCTTCAAATTTGGTGTCAGCCTACATTGGGGGTTGGCACACAAACCAGTACATTTTGGTGACCTTGACCTTATTTTCAAGGTCTCCACAACACTTTGACCACTTTTAGAACTCTTATTAACACGATATATCATGAACCCAATCACCCAAAGTCTTAAAATTTGCTGATCATCATGGCAGTAATGCAATATAAAACGTAGCTCCAATGATGTGTCTTACTAACTCAATGTCACCGGCGGGGGACATTGCCATGTTAGTGGCATACACTTGTTAGTTTTTAAATGCCATATTTTGAAACGACGTCAAGATGGTAGAAATTCATAATATTCATTAGGGGTATATGGAGACTCTCAACAAGTATCTTCTAATACCAAATATATAATCATGAGTGGATAAAAGTAACACATACCCGAGGCTTACTGATGAGACATAAACATCTTTGAAAACATAAGACTACCAATGCGGTGATGTCATCCGATTTTAGACGTCATAGCTTTGTAAGTAATTACTTGCATATTGTTATGTCGTGTGGTTAACGATGGCAAGGCGACAGTGCAAAATCTCCTGTCAAAATGATATCTCAAAAAAAAAATGTAAGTAAACTTTATAACGGGACACTTGAAAGCAAAATTGAAACATCTGTTCTGAATTTGTTGTGTCTGATCACTCCCGTCTGGAGAAGCAAATTTCGACTACGAAAGTTTTTTTTATTCATTTCAGTCATTTAATCTATATATATATTAGGCATCATCACTTAGTTCACGCATGGGTTTGTCTATGGCAAGGTACGTGTCCCTTCCTCGATTAAATGGAAACTCCTACGCCTAGAATGAATAGTTAATATTTAACACTGTTGTTTGTTGTGCTATCCTTTATACTAGACATTACAATGCTTTAAAACGATGACTGTTTCCTTAGAAAACATCAGAGTCAGCAGTTCAGGATGGTCAGATCCGGTTCCTCATGGAGGTCACAGTGACACTGCTTCTGGTCTCGCATATTCCAAACTTTACATTAACAAAATGGCAGCGAGAGGAGTTAATCTCTACAACGACCACAAGGACGTGAAACCGCCCATCAGATTGGATGATAAATTTGACATCAATATGAACATAACACTCCCTGACTCGCCTGGCCTTTATGCTGTACTCTTGGAAGTTGTTGACAAGGCTGGGAACAGAGAGACGGTCCGAAGGTTCGTCCTGTATGATAAGACGTCTGTAATAAAGTCAGATCCTCAGAAACATCTCCAGATTTCTTCAGCAACATCAGCTACCAACTTTAAGTGGCAAACCAACCATGGTCAGATCTGTGCCAGCTGGAAAGGGAAATACTACAATGACCAGTTCAGGTTCAACAACCCGCTGAAGCCCATCGAGAGTCAACCGGAGGTACAGTCAGGATATGACCAAACTTCAGGACTACTTCCGGTTACTGGTACAACAAACGTCGATGGATTGACTGATTTTTTTTACTCGTTCTCCATAGACAGGGGTGTCAACTCAACATGGCAACACGTTCCAGCTTTTACAAAAGAGTCACTGTGTCTTTCACCTAAGCTTCATGATGGTCAAGAAATCTCGCTACATCTCAAAATGCAAGATATAATGAAGAACTCTCTAAGTGACTCTGTGACAGTGTACATTGACTCCACAGTGCCTGACATTTCTCACATGTGGTTAGTGAAAGACGGACATAAGCAGGTATACGTACATGACAGCACTGACATATCCACCATGGTCCTGCAGTTTGATGTCAAGGATCCTCACAGCGGAGTCCAAGTTGTAGAATGGTACTTGGGAACTCAGGACCATTCACAGGACCTCGGCCACGGCAATGTTCTTATTCAGCGACTGGACGGGACGGTAGGTTTTAAAAGAAATTTGTTTCAATTACTCTGTCCACGAACCAAATATGGATATTTATATCTTTAAAACGTGACAAGTGCTGATTAATAAAACTGACATAATATTAAGAATGTCGGAAATGATTTACATATTAAGAACTAGCTCATGCTTTATTTAGTTCTAAGAGAGCTTCAAAATCAAGGTGAGACCTGTCTCAGTTTGTTGGACTAAGTGTATGAGACACCCAGCTTATGATAATAAGTGACCTGTTTTCAGTCTAGAAATTGTGCCTCAGTTACATTTATACACAGTACATAAAACTACATACATACACTACAGTGAGTACGTGAGTACATGGGAGAAGCTTAAGAACAAGTAAACTGACATTTGAAGAAGTATTGTCAAAACTATTCACAATGTTAACTCAGACTGATGCCATGTGGTAACTAAAATGTTTGTTTGATCAAAATAAAATACATCTAAAACCAATACATATAGATAGCTATAGTATAAAAATAATGCATTTGATTGCAAAACAAACATAGAACTTAGCACATTATTTTAACATTATGAAATATCTCGGGTACTCAAGACTCGTACTCCGACTATCCTTGAGAACCAAACCTAAAGCCTCTATCACTTGTATCACATTTTGAGAGATTGCCAAGAAAAATTCACTACTAGTGATTCTCTTCTATTTACAGTCATGTCCACCCGCCAGTCCGTGCTACTGTCCGTCCATAGGAAAATGTCAGTTCTCAAACTACACCATTAATCTGAACAAGTTAAACTCTGAAGGAAAGAGTAATGGACAACACAATCAACCCTTCTACTTCACTGTTGTTGCAACAAACGAAGCTGGTCTACGGAACATTGATCACCTAGACATACTTGTGGACACATCCCCGCCGGAAGTGGGAACTGTAAAGGAGGGATCCATCGATGGCTCTGATGTAGACTATACAAGTGAAGACACTGTTCTAGTTAACTGGGACGGGTTTATCGACCATGAGAGTGGCATCAATCACTATTTAGTTGCTCTTTCCAGTTCATGTCTTAGTCTTGCTGAAATGGAAAATTCAACACTCTCAGGAGCTATTTCTCTTTCCTACGGGTCTAAAGAATACAAATTTGCTGTCCAACAAGCTGGGAAATATTTTGCATCTGTGATAGCCTATAATGAAGCTCTCAGTCCGTCAAAGGTTGCCTGTTCGGATGGAATAGTGAAAGATGACTCGCCGCCACTTCTCTACAATGTTTCACTGAGCAATGGGAAGATCTCAGAACACGTGGTCTGTCATGAGAACTCGGCGTGGCATGTAAGAGAGAATCTCACGATGATCAGACTGAAATCAACAACTGAATGTCGGAAAATCTGTGAACACTCAGCAGCAGTACCACTGGCAGAACTTTTACCTCTGGTCTCCATCTCCAGAAACGACACTGAATGGACTGACAACACTTGTCGGTTTTTACCTCGTCTAGATACAGATACCATCATATATCTGCCGTCAGATAAGATGTTCCTGACTTGGAATTCAACTGAACAGGATAGTCAAATGAGAGATTTTTACGTAGGATACGGAAGTGATCTTTCATCTAAGAATGATCCTGATCTCATAGCGTACAAGTCAACCAAGGGACATCATTTCTTCAAAGTAAACCATGCTGGTGTGGCTGGAAAGACTGTGTTCTATATATTCATCAAAGCGGTCAACAAGGCTGGTCTCACAACCACTGTGAGTTATGGGCCTGTAATAATAGACAATACTCCACCGATTGTAAATGAGCTGCTGATACCAGAGACAATTGGTCCCTATGTTTATGTCAGCTGGAAGAACACAACATTTGCCGACCCTGAAGAACGTTCCAGGGATTTCATGGTTCTCTATAGGATAAGTGAGTATTTCAAATATACATTATTTTAAACCTTTATCGTCTTCATCTGTACAGGTTTAGTTTAATTCTAGAAATATAGACCATAATGGAGTTCTTGTATCTCGCATTTGTTGGTATTTGTATTTGTATGATTTTCAAATGTTTCTCTGTTACAATTGCAGGCCATAACAACAATCATGTGACGCCAATCCTCCAATCTCCGGAGTCAGTCTCCACAGAATGTAAATCAAACGGTTTTGCTGGATGTATTCGCTTTCCACTGGAAAGATTGCAGCACATGGACTCAGAACTCAACAACCCTTTCACCTTTGAGCTGTATGTCTACAATTCAGCCGGTCATTTCTCAATTGTCAACACAAAGAGTATCCATGTTCCCTCGAAGCTTCCACCGGGTCACGGCATTGTGATGGATGTTGACCCTGATTCAACAACATCTGCAACTGATGTGGACTTCCATACAGCAGTGGACAAAGCTTGTGTCTTCTGGACAGGCTTCCTGCATCATAATCATGTTTCATTTGAAGTTGCTCTTGGAACCGCCCCCAATAAAAGTGATGTGAACCAGTACATCCCAGCAACATCCTTGAACTCCACATGTGTCACAAGTTCAAATCTCAAGCCAAGGATCAAGTACTATGCAACGATTAGAGCCAAATGTCCAGGTGGTTCCTCTTTTGTGTCTTCAGACGGTTTCGTTATTATTGATCCTCGACGCCATGGTAAGAATGATCTGCAGGTGTACGATGGTTATGGATGTCAGTCACAAGTTGAAAGTAATCTCACCATTCCTCAAATCCTTGGTGAAGCAACACTGACTTACGAAGCGAACAGCCGTCTTCACATTGGGCAACACTATACATTGAAGTCACCAGTAAAAATTAGGAACATATTTTCAAAAGATATGCATGTCCTAACTACTTCTCCAAATGTCATCGAATTCGTTCCCTATATCTATCATCCTGTGTTTGATATGTCCTTTGACGAACACAGCAATCACTCCGAGCAGATGACGCTACACATGTGCACCGAAGACTCAGAGTTTCAGGTTTCTGACAGCAGGATTGCATTTCACTGGGTATTCAATTGCTCGCTGAAGGACGACGTTACTCATTATGAGGTTGCTCTCAAGAAACAAGAACTGTGTAAAGGGGAAACTGATAATTGCTTCATAACGATTGGAACTAAAAGAGTGAAGACACCATTAGTAGAGTTTACCAATATACAGCTTCACGACCAGGAACTGTACAGAGGAAGTGTCCGACCATGCTTTGATAGCGTCTGCCTTGAATGGGTATCTTCAGACGGGGTAACTGTGGTCTCTGGTAAGGTTTCACTAACAATATCGACTCAATTGGAGATGAATATCGGGAATTATTCTTGTGAACATCTGAAGATCAAGCTTGAAGATGTTGATTGCGGGGGACAACTCACAGATACACAAGCTGCTATATATCAATGGGCGCCAGCAGACAGACATGGGACACTCTTGAGTGGGTGGACGACTCAGCAGAATTTGACACAGGTAATGTACTAACGTCAGGTACACATTTACCTGTAGATTTTTAAGACTGTGGCGTCTGTAAGGTTCAATCTCATAAAGATATATATTCACAGTAGTTTTATCTTACAGACTGAGTCAATATCATAGTCATTGATGATATGTATCTGGTTAACGTCAATGTACAGGAATAGTGTTCCGGTTTACATCGCTTCTAGTATATTTTTAAACTGGACCTTGGGTAGATATTTGATGTTTTTGATCTCGATCTATTAAAGAAGTATAGAATGTTTTTGAACATGTGTTGCAGGCGGAACTGTGTTTAGAACGAGCCCACCTGAAGGTTTCTGGTTTACATGTATGTGTGCGGATGACGTGTCCATCTGGACTGTCTGCCAAAGCGTGTGACCCAATTCACGTACAATACATGCCTATTTCCAGACTGGATCTTGTAGAAGCCAACATTAAAAATACTCCTGACATATTGTCCAAGTTAAGCGGCCGACCTGAAACCATACAGCAATATGAACTAGATTTTGTTGAATCAAGCACGACTGTACTTGGTATCGAAACAAGACTTCAAGGCAGGACAAGCACATGGTACATAATGACTCAACCATCTCCTCCATCTACAGACTGCTCCACGGACAAGAAGTGCATAGCTTCTATTCAAAGCGAAGGACCCATTGGATCTTTCCCCAGCGTAAAGCTTGAGAACAACAATCGCTACTACATCTGTGTCGACTCTGGGGTATTTCGCAGTTCAGGTGGTTCTATGCTTGGTCAAGTGAGAGGCTGTGGAGATGGATTCATCGTGGACGACGACCCTCCCACCTCAGGAACTGTGGAGATTGTGAACCAGAGGAGAGGCTTCTCCACTGATAGAAACGTCTTGATACTTACATGGAAGGGATTTGCAGATCATGAGACGAAAGTCCTTAATGCTGACGTCAGCGGAATAGCTAATTTCTCATATGCAGTTGGCAAGTATCGCATTGAAGTATTTTATACCAACGGAGTAGGCATTATGGTGTTATAAACCATAACAGTTGGCATTATCGTGGTATATACCATTGTAGAAGGCATTATGATAGTATGTTACTTAGTAGTAGGCATTATGGTGGTATATGCCATTGTAGTAGGCATTATTGTTGTTTATACCATTGTAGTAGGCATTACGATATTATGTACCATTGTAGTAGGCACTATGGTGGTATGTACCATTGTAGTAGGCATTACGATATTATGTACCATTGTAGTAGGCATTACGATATTATGTACCATTGTAGTAGACATTTTGGTGGTATATACTATTGTAGAAGGCATAATGGTGGCGAATACCATTGCATTAGGCATTACGATATTATGTACCATTGTAGTAGGCGGTATAGTGGTATATACTATTGTTGTAGGCATTATGATAGTATGTTACTTTGTAGCAGGCATTATGGTGGTATATACCATCGTAGTAGGCATAACGATATAATGTACCATTGTAGTAGGCATTTTGGTGGTATATACTATTGTAGCAGGCATTATGATATTATGTACCATTGTAGTAGGCATTATGGTGGTATATACTATTGTAGTAAGTATTTTAATAGTATGTAACTTTGTAGTATGCATTTTGATAGTATATACCATTGTAGTAGGCATTGTGGTGGTATGTAATATTGTAGTAGGTATTTTGTTTGTTATATTACTTTGTAGTAGGCATTATGATAGTATATTCCATTGTAGTAGGCATTGTGGTGGTATGTAATATTGAAGTAGGCATTATGATAGTATGTTACTTTGTAGTAGGCATTATAATTGTATAAACCATTGTAGTAGGCATTATGATAGTATGTATAATTGTAGTAGGCATTATGATAGTAGTTTTTTTCACTTATGTATCTTTATCACAAACACGATGCTAATGAAATATTATAAACTTTAGAATGTCATATGGAACGGATCTGTGATACCCATAATATTACTTTTTGTGTTTCAATCAGATGTTGTAAAAGTGATTTTGTTTTATTTAATGAAGGCACATACCCTGAAGGCCATGATGTTAGAGCTTTCACTGATGTGGGGTTCGTGCACAATGTCCACATTACAGAACTAAACCTTCAGGGAGGAGAGACATACTATGTCACTATTAGAGGTAAGCAACCTGACAATTTCCTGCAGGGCTATACACACCTCGATGTGCTTTGCTCACGATACATACTATACAAATGGTCACTTATACTGGGTAATGCAGTGGATAGTGGTAATGTTCGATTTTTTTTATCATGACAGTAACCCTTGCATTAATAAAACATTCAACAAGCAATCAGTTTTCGGTGTAAAGCTTGTTTAAAATGATTTTGCATTACCATCAAGTGACTTTGAAGTGCCACAGTGACATTACAGGTTTTGTTACTGCAATCAATAGCACAAGCGGTCAACGGCGTTAATATCCATCACCTCACTTCACATGGCCAACAATTAATTCTGAGGCACATTTATCATATCAACATATTCAATGTATATTTAAATGAAGAATTGTATGGATCTTAGTATAAACTAGTTAACATTTTCTATTTACAATTTAGGTGTTTTTTAACTTCCTATTCCGTAACATGTAATTTTCAGCAATGCCTGCAATCAACCTATAAAGCTTTTGAGGAAATGAGGAGCAATTTGATATTCTTTTCATTTCAGCAACTGATCACGTAGGCCACACAACCACCTCAGTCTCTGAAGGTGTCACATTGGACACAACGCCTCCAGTACCAGGGAAGATACACATTGCTGGACTCCTCGAGAGCCAATCAACGGTGACCTCAGACGAGCTCGTGGTTCATTTGGAAGGGTTTGAGGACAGAGAGTCTGGAATATCTTCATTTGAAATATCAGTTGCTTCCAAGGACACTTCTGAAGTAATACCTTACACAGAGACGACGGGTTCATTCGCACATCTTGACACTGAGGGAAAACTTCTGGATGGACATCAGTATTTTGTGAAAGTGCTTGTGAGTACTTCTATCAATTGGTTGAACTGACCTGCCTTAGAATGTGCGACACTGATATATACAACAAGATTTGGGGAATATTTCAGAGGACATTTTGTTAAAGATAAGAATATTTTCAATTTAATAATGTTAATCATTGAGGTTAATCAAAACGTTGATTAAATCATTTTGGATCGAAACAAGCACTATTACATCAATTATCAGAATTTGGCAGCAAATAGCTCAGAAATATACTGATAGCCTAAATATATCCAAGTGTTACAAATATTTTCTTGACAGGCAACCAACAGGGCAGGTTTGACCACTCTAACACAATCAAGAACCTTTGTGTACGACAAGTCGGCACCTATAGTTGGAGTTGTTCGAGATGGAGAGAGGGAAGGACAGGTACCACGATATCAATTCTGCACTCTTACATACAAAATGACTAGGGATACAGGGATAACGATATGTTGACCAAACCATACATATATTAACAGAATATAAAAGCAGTGACTGTTAATCGTTAAAGGACTTAAATTATTATCATCGGCAGTCTTCTTGTGTGGTATTTAGGAAATTTGGTGTTAGACTAGGCGTTATAAACTGCCATCGTAAGGGTCAAAATTAATCATTAAAATTCTAGCTGAAATGCTTGCATCTTGCTCTCTAGCGGGAAAATTTTGACTGATCTTTTACAATCAATCCAATTATTATATTATTATCATTATTTCATTGGTGGGTAGCAGCTCAATGACAATTTCACAAGACCATGCTGAAGAAAAAGTTTCATCAAAACATTATTTCTTTGGTTTTGTTCAATTATGTTTCGTATCACTTTCGCATGTAATTGACCTCTAAAACGCCATTTTTTTGTAAATCCGTAGGCAGTGAATAAAATTGTAGGTCCAGGAATCTAGGGAGGGGAGAGGACAGGGGGAGGGCTGGGGATATATAGCGCAGTGGGGGCAGGATATTCTCCCTCCTTGAGTGATACCCCAGCGCTCCTCTCCCTGGATCCACCACCAGAATTATACCAACGTTTTATTACAGACGGAGGAAGATTATCAGATACATTCTGACAACTTGACCTGTCACTGGAGTGGCTTCCATGACCCTCATGCTGGAGCCGTGTACTTCCGGGTCGGGCTGGGAACTGAGCCAAACACTGATGATGTAGAAACAATGTCTAACATGGGACTCAGAACAGGTATTTTATTGTGCACATTATACCTGTATTATGCTGTTAAATGTTGTGAGGCTTCAAAATTCTTTGCTTTTCATGCAACTGATTCCCGTTAAACACAATTTTACAATATTTTTATATTGGCAATTTGCACACATTAAGCCCATGTATATCGCTAGCACATACATGTAATTATGTTTTAGTCCAAAATGCATGAAAATATGGAACCACATCGTTTGTTAGACAGTATTGCTCAAATGCCCAGTTCATGTTTGAATACAGAGGAGAAAGACATGTCTATTTTTCTATGCAATATTTATTTTGTTAATTTGTTTAGCATTAGCAATTCAATATCATACTTTGTATCCAATGTTGAATTAACCAAGGACGTTGGAAAAGCAAAATATAAAATGATGAAGTGACAATGCAAGTCGTTTCTCTATGCATCCTCCGTGGTATTTGTTATAAGTCCTCTCCTATAAGGTCAATCTTCACAAATTTCACTTTCTAAATATTTGTTCCTTTTAGATATCACATGGACAAGTAGTCTCCCCCTGGGAGTGAAGCTGTACTGTAAGGTGGAGGCGTGTAACACTGGAAGTCTGTGCTCACACTCAACATCTGACGGCATCACCCTGGATAACTCACCCCCAGTTCCGGGTGTGGTCACTGTGGGGCCTGATGGACATCATCACAAATATCACGGACACGCGTATGTTGATCTCTGCCCTTGTTACATTGTATGATTGACGTTTTTATACCTATTCTAGCAATGATTTTTCATCTTTACTAGTAACTCGACAAGCCCTGAGAAAATTAGAAAATAATGATTCCAATGAGAGTCAAAGTCGTCCTTAAAGTAGAAATAGTTCGCTGTTATAATTCAATACAAAGTAAGTGAGACATTAATATAATAAAAAAAAACTCCTATTTAAATGACAAATAAAAGTCAAAGTATATTTGAAATGTTTTTAAATTCTGTCAAAATTGACATAATATTTTTTATGATAGTGATAAACATAGATTCGAAATTGTTGTTGTTGTCCAATTCAGGTCGACATTGACTGTTCGCTGGTTCGGATTCGAAGATCCTCAGACAGGTATAAACCATTTTGAATGGTGCGTTGGATCATCACCGGGAAACTGTGATGTCCTTTCGAAGACCAACAATTTGCTCTCAGACTCTGCTATAAAAACCGGCCTATCTCTCCCTCGTGGTCAAACCCTGTATACAACCGTGTGGGCAGTAAACTCTGCTGGACTTGCCACATCCTCCACATCAGACTCCTTCTCCGTAGACGTGTCAGCACCAACCGTTGTCATCAAACCGAAGTTTATGTCCCCCTACTCAGATACAGACCAGGAAATATCTGTACAATGGGAGAACTCTATCCTGAAGTTGAGCTGGAAATTTGAAGACAAGGAGAGTCCCCTTGAACGACACTTCATATCCCTGTCCACTCATCATGACAGCACGGCAGCTGTGGAGAGTATCCACCTTGGCGCCCAAGACTCGACGACAATTCTATTTGAAGCTGGAAACCTCATGAGAAGTGGAGACTCCTATACTGCAACCGTTACAGCCTGCAATACAGCAGGGCTGTGTACTTCAGCAACTAGCTTGCAGATCCTCATTGATAGATCCCCGCCTGAGTTGGGAGGTTTTGAGTACCCACTGACATGGGATAGAGTCGACGTGAACGGCATCAGAAAAACCAGACTTCATCTCAGATGGTATGGCTTCTCGGACCCAGAATCATCCATCGATTCATACAGTGTCTCTGTTAGTAGATCGTTTGATGGAGAGGAACTGAGTGATGGCTCAAATATGCTGAAGCATGATGAATCACAGGTCGATCAAGTTCTTGATCTTATTCTGACTGATGATCTGCTGAATGGAGAGAACATTACCATAACAATATCTGCATTGAACAATGCTGGGATATCCAGTGAGGTTGGTAAGGTAACAGTAAGTGTGATGTCTTCTGATCAACAGCATTCCCATGGAACCCTTGAGATTGAGCGTCACTCGTGCACTGTCCAATATTGCGAAGGTCAATGCTCCTGTGCTGTTGTTGGCAAGATGTGTGATGTTCCTGATGACATGAGCAACTGCACAGAGTCTAATGCACATGTACTGAAGAATGCCATTCAATTTGAACCTGGGCTTATCACAAAATCACAATTTTCAAAATCAGCGTCATGTCTATCAGCACATTGGAAACTGACCGATCAAAATCTTTATAACCAAATCAAAAGAGTTGAGTGGACAATGGGCAAGAGTGGACAGGAGATAGGATTCCCAATATTTGACAAGCATCTGGAGTCTATTTGGCAGACATCTGGTAAACATCAACAGATCATCTATTGTCTTCCTCAAGGGAAATCTCTAGAACACGGCGTCAAGTATGTTATTTATCTACGAGTGTGGCTCAGTTTCAGCGAATATATGATAGTGAAGAGCTCTCCCGTCCTGGTCGACCACACGCCTCCGACTGTGAAGAGAGCACAGTCAGTCCTGGATTCAGATGAGCACTGCAAGCATGACAAGGAGTTCTTCAAAGCTGGAGACACTATCACAACCTGTTGGAATAATGTATTAGAGGACATTCAGAGTGGAATAAGCAGATATGAATTCTGGCTCGGGACGTCTCCAGAAGGTAAGAGTTGCACATCCATTTCTTCATCGTTTGTGTTTATCATAAAAGTTCTGTCGAATTCACCAATAGGGTTAAGTTACCCTCAATTAATTGTACCATTTTTGTTTACTTTTAGGTGATGATGTCATCGATGTTTTGGCCATGGGAAATCTAACTTCACATCATTTGCCTCTTGCCAAGCTGAAAACAGGAACACAGTATTTTGCGTCCATTCGGGCAACCAATGCAGCAGGTCTAGCTACGACGGTGGTCTCTGACGGGTTCGTTATAGATGACTTGAAACCTGTTGCTGGGGTTGTGTTCAACACTGATCGACATAGAAACATCCGAGTCCAAACTTCAAAAGAATCCTTCGGCCTATCATGGCATGGATTTGAAGATTTCAGCTCTTATATCGAACGTTTTGAAGCAGCGTTACTCGAACATGACATATCGGCTGACAGTAATTCATTCAAGTACAAAGGAATTAATAACAATATTGTGCTGAGAAATCTGACACTAGCAGAAGGGCAGAGCTACAGAGTCGCAGTAAGGGCAGTAGACGCAGCAGGGTTGATAAGTGACGTTGTTTACTCACCGCCAGTGAAGATTGACACATCACCACCTCACGCCATTACATGTTCTGAATATCTCCCAGCTCTGTCATTGAACTATGAATCTGAGACGAAAGGGGATGCATCAGAACTCAAGTCAACGTACACTGTGACTGAAGGTTCCCTTTATGAGGTTGCAGTTCATGGAGACACGTCACTGTCTGATTCCCATGTCACATTTAATATTGGTCAACTGAACGTATATGGCCGGTTTGAATACAAGAGAGGTGAATTTGTAGCTTCCCATCGATTCATCTCTGCAGAAGATGGAACGATCAACATCACCATAGCAATGCAAAACAAAGTGTCACACATTTCAAGAATCTATGTCCATACCTGCAAGACGACTGTTAGAGCTTCTCCAGAAACTGCTATCCACGTCCGTCAGATCCGCCCATCTATTGTGGCGGTATGCACCAATATAGTCGACCCAGAGAGTGATATCAGGAGTATCTGGATTGGCGCTGGAACTAGTCAGGGTGGGTATCAGATCCGGGCCCTCTCTCCCACCACCGTTAGCAACCACGAGATGATCCTTGTGAGGGAACCACATGGGAGTCCGGTGTACGTCACAGTAATGTCGGAAAACCAAGCAGGACTGAAAGATGTCTTCACATCAGCTCCAGTGATCATTGATCACACACCGCCAGAGGTGACAGTCACAAAAGCTGAAATTCTCTACGGATCTTCTTCACCTGTTGACGTAACTGTGGACATGAGCTGGCACACAATGGATGTCGAGAGTGATGTGGACAGATGCTTCTGTGGAGCAGGTGGGTTATTAAAGTATCCGTTTGAAATGTCAGATTCATAAGAAACCAATTAGAAAATTAACCCAGAAACTAAATCTGTGTATTGAAATTGATCTCTTGGATGCTAATCTCAGTGTAACATCCTTAATGTATTTTTGTAAGTGTTGAAAGTCGAACAAGTGGTGATGGCAGTTTTAATTCCTCACGTGACATACAAATATGTTGTTTTATTTTATTTTAGCCACTGTCATAAGACTTTTGTGATAATAAGAAATATTACAATGGTATTTGATATTATCACATTCAATGAATTATAATGTTATGTAAAGTTACAAATATGAACATGGGATTCCAGGAACGTCTCATCACGAAGTAGACCAATGGCAAGAAGCTCCACATGACAACTGCATCGTATACAACATTTCTGCTTCACACAACACTTTTATCTACGCCAGCGTCAAATGCATCAACAACGTCAACTTGGAGACGCTGAACACGTCGGAGCCTCTTCTTGTCCTCCATCACGGTCCCGAGTTCAACCGGAAGTCCATGTCCTTCCTTGTAGACAACCGGATATCAACAGGTGCCCCTCAGTCTCACACGCAGACCTACACAGACCATATCGAGCTGACCTGGGAGGAATGTGACTCACCAGCAAACTACGAGTGCAGGCTGTTGGAGGGGAGTATGGTCGTCAAGAATTGGACATCCACTGGACATCGCAACTATCTAAGGATTGACGGACTGTCTTTGTTGGACGGCCATCTGTATGAGGCGCAGGTCCGGGCAGTGGACACGGAACATCAGCTCAGTCAGCCAATCACAGCGTCCATCCTGGTAGAGAGCAGAGCACCCGCTACAACAGGTAAAGTAGTTAGTAGAGTATAGTGTATTATAGTATTTATAGTACAATCAAGTATAATGTAGTATAATAACTGATGTTATTCTCCATATGTCTAAGATATTCATCATTCCGGAAAGCACACATCACTTTCGTGTAGGATACTGTAGATGATTATACTATATATTATTATCATGACGAAAATAACAAAGGACCCCCCACAGTGTGTAATGGCCATGTCTTGTGATGATATAACCAAACCACGACATGAAATATTGTACAGCTGAATGATTTTCATAAATTAATAATTTTTCATAATATATTAGCAAGTTGATAGCAACCGAGTCTGGCATCACTCATATCAGCCAATCCAAATGCATTCTGGCTCGTATATTCTAATATAACTTTACATATTGAATGCATCATTTTAGAATTTAATTGATTTTGCTACCAAGAGCTACAATCGTTATTTTATGTTCTGGCAATGATAATACCTCGCAGGAACAATTAAACCAACTTTTTTGTAAAGCCTTAAACGTAATTAACTCAGCAGAAAACATATATCCTCTTTAAGGATGTTCGCTCCTCAAATTTATAGTATTAAACTTTTTTCTAACTTATATTTTTTAAAAGATCAAAGTATATGATTGGAAAATCAGCATTAAAAAATAGGGGGTAGTGTGGGTTTTTTCGAGATATGACGCCTGTAAGATAGTGGGGTGAAGTACAATTTTAACATGGGAGTCTATGGGAAAATGAAAGAAAAACTGCTAAAAACTTTAAAATACTACATTTCTAGTAATTAAACTTTTTTTCCTTTTTTGATATGTAACAAAGTTCATTTTACCCTACCGAAATCGATGAAAAAATATATATGGTAGTGTGGGTTTTTTTAAGCTTTGACACAAAATGTACCTGAAAACCCCCTTTCTAGTCAAATTTAGACCATTTATGCTGTTTATTCTCTTTTTAGAGGTTCTAAAGTCACATTTTCTTTATTTCATATGTTTTTTAAAAGTATGTAGATGATGTAGAATATCATGAAATAAATAAAGATGAGAAAAAATCTTTACTTAATCATATTTCATTTTTGAAGTTCAACCGGAAAGAGCGGACATCCTTAACTCTATCGTAATGTTCAGTTCATTTCTATCATATCACTTACAGGTACCAAACCGGAAGTCAAACTTGTCGGCGCCACACTCAAAATTAATTGGAGTAGCGTGTTCGACGTTGTCAGCGATGACGTCACTTACATCGTTTCAATGGGAACAAGAAAGGGCTACACTGACATCATCAACCAGATGACGACAACCAACATGACTGCAACGATTCACACCGGACACAAGATGACCGGAGTCTATCTGACTCTGCTTGCCAAACTAAAGACTGGGCAGTTCGGTCACTTTTCCGAGTTTACTGACGTTACAGCTGGTTAAAGGAACTGAACCGGATCATTAGTACCTTGAAAGAACCTTTGCATGTAATATGTACCACTTATTCTTTTTATGTATCTAGTTGTGGTGTTCGTTGCAATGTGCTATAATCATTAATTTCTTTTGAGCATCTGCAAATGTAGATTCTAATCTCAAATCGTGCTGTAATCTAGACACAATGTAAATAGAGACATTTCATTCCATAAAATATATAGATCAATCGAGATATATATCCCGCATATTCAGCTTCTAAATTTGAAATGAAGGTCTGTGTGAGTGAATTACAAAGTAAAATGTGTGTTTCCTTTCAATAAAATCTTTGCATCATATTGAATCGTCATGTTTAGCATCCAGCCCAAAAAGATTATGACAAGCCATCAACACGCTGCTCTCAGTGGAATATTCTGTTCTGACGTATTTGCATTTGAAGACAAAACTGGCATTCTCTCCCGACTGAGTGACTACAATTTAGTCTATTCAAATGAAAAATCATAGTTGACTGTCACATTTGTAACAAATTCCTGAGTCAATATTAGGCTATCTACACGACACACAATCCAATCTAAGCGAGTTTATAGCTAATAGTCTTTTCACGTTTCACACCATATAAAGATTAAACTATTGATTTCTGATATTTAAAAGATAGGACAATGCACCGCCGCTGGCCTATGTCAATTAGTCAAACCTAATCTTCAAAAGATAAAAAAGACAAACTTTGGGCTGGCAATGTTTAATAGGTCATACATCAAATTTGCATGTACATGGTATTTTGGGTGTTTGCCAATGCAATTTTAGTCCTTAAAGCCGGAAATAGGACACTTCTGGCTTTCCAAGAACCGCTACATCCCAAAAAAAAAGTGACATTTATAGGGAGGGACCTTGCAAAAGGTTTTCTCTCTATATTTGATCTTAAATATCTGGATTTGCGTTTACATCTCGAAAATTTACAGCATATTCAAAAGGATCATATATCCACAAGTAACTCAATCATTCTCAAACGTATTCTGTGATTTGGCATGATGAAAAAGACAGAAGTGGTCAAATTTTGAAAATTCAAATTTAATTAATTTTCGATTAAGTTTTCGTTTTGACAAAATGAGAACAATTTCATCACAGTTACATTGATTGAGTATGAGAGGAAATTTATGACATATGTTAGACCCGGTTGATCACTTACTGAATATTTCACAGACGAAACAAAAACTGTAGTTTTGGAAAGATTGACCCCTGGTCACTTCAAAGAACTGCCAAAACGGTAACTGTTGACTATGATATATCAAATCAGATTATGTTATTGAACACTCACCTGTCTTTTATAAAAAGGAACATTTTGAAACAAAAAGATTACAGATTATAGATTAAAGAGCGTCTAGGTCAACTAATGCTGAAAACGTTTTGGAAGGTATAAGAGTGATACTCGTCTCCTTTAAAGATCTCTAATGACCTAACAGAATTTAAAGCGACTTCCTGGTCCGTCGTGACTTTCACACGGGTCAAGGTGGCCCGACTGAAAATTTCGGCTGTTGGATTTGAACACTAATCTGTGAAAAGGACTGTTGCCGGGACGTAGTGATAAACCAATGGGTTACCTCTGTTGTAGGTAATGTTATCGGTACAGTTTGTTTCAAGGACATATGGCTTACGTACAAATTAAACATTTTTCCTGACTAACATAAGGTGATACGATTACTAAATTAAGTGATGCAGATAGTGTAAATCAAATGTAGAAACGTGACAAAAAGTCATATACTTGTGACTGCAAGAAGTACATTACAATATTACAAATCGAATCTTACAGGAAGAGCTTGTGCCTACAGGTGGTAACCTCCTACAACAGCCACAATAGCCCAATGCAAGTCATAACTCTTGCCAGTCTCCATTACTGGCTAATTTAGGTCTTGCAGTAATTTCCTCGCTTTGTTGTGCCAAATAGTGAATCACTGCACCTGAAATGCATAGTGGGCCTGGATTTCCTAGTACAGAGATCTTCTTAAGGAAATACTGTAGGGCCTAAATCAGACAGTAATGGAAACTGGCAAGATTTATGCCTTGCATTGGGAAGTTACAATAGCGTTTGCTGAATATTCATAAATGTATTGCAGACAGACGCTTCACTAATTTGGAACTGCAAGAAACACAACTTAGCCAGATATGATTTCATAGTATCAGGACAAACTGACCAATGTTCGGACAGGGATTCGATTAAAATATTATAAAAAAAACTGTAAAATAATGTATAATTATCTGTGAAAAGTCAATTTCGGGAAACCATGATATTGAAGTATTTTATAGATATGCATTTATTTTCAGCTTCCTCCGTAGCGTAGAGAAATAAATAAAATAATACAGTAGTAGTAGTAGTAGTAGTAGTAGTAAATTGTACTACATTTTCAAACTCGAATTATTTTGTCAATAATTAGTTATGCAGCCAAATTTTACACCATTTTGTTCAGAAATAAATTTCATACCAGACAAATAAATTATGATGATATGTGTTTTTCTTTCAGAAAACAAGAGCCTGTCATAAGCGATCTCCGTTGTATTTATAAAATTTCGACGGAATTTGTAACAATGTATTTTCTTCAAAATACATTTACTTCCGTGTCAAATATTTGTAAAATAATGCATCAATCGTTAGAAAATTTACACAAAAGGTTAAAATATCTGTTCACATTTCTGTGTTCCAAACATAAGCATCTTGCATTACAGTTTTTATTTCAACGCCAATCATTCACGAAACATGACAGTCAACAAACACTCGTTGCTCGCCGTTGTGATGCATTTCCTTCGCTGATTACAGATTCTTTCAAATCAACAAATCTAATAATCTAAATCACATTGTAAATATTCCGTTTAAAACCAAAGTTAGAACACATTTTTCCAATTGTCTGTTGAAGACTTTATGTAAATATGGTCTTGAAAAGTTGTAAAATACAATCAAAATTTCGGTCCAGTAGTGTTGTCGTATTTGTCAACAATGACGCGTAATGAGCTAGACTGTACAAACTAGATCATGTGACCTTGATGTTTCGTTTGTCACTACACTTTAAATTCGCCGATACAAACACTAGTTATTCCCATTTATTCTTTGAAATGAATGTGTTTGTCATTCTTGTTGATTTCATGAATGTAGTAACATGTGCATTCAGTTAATTTATATCAGACCAAAATATTGTGTGACGAAGCCGAGACGACACCGTTGGCATCCATGTGCGATGAATTCGAACTGACATGTCTCTCTATGATTTCATTTGAAAACGGGTGTAATTTCTATCAAATTCTAAATGAAAAACATCGTTACATCCGGGGGCTTGGTGAACTTATGCAAATTTATCGGGTCATGAACAGAGACTCTACGAAGAAGTGAAATATATAATTATAACAACCACATTATTTCGTTTTTGGTCGATATTTATAAAACTACATCTTTTAGTGTCAATTTGTTTAATTTTAACAATTAATAACACCCTATGGTTAGATCGACGATCATTTCTAAAAATAGATACAGCTAGCGCAGGCTTGGCATTCGGATTCGCGTAACATGAGAAATAATGGGAAGTTTTCCATGGGCTGACTTGAAAAAAATGGCCAAAATGGCACTGCTGTTGACGACACGTTGGATATATTACTATATTTGAAAACAAGAATTGACAAACAATGAACTGATACATTTTTATTTATTTGTGGAAGATTGTGAGATTCTAAAAAGTGTAAGTGAAATTCTTTGTTTATTTTCACGAATTTTTCAAAAAGTAATCGGTTGATGTTTTCATTTGCCGACATTTTCGCATATCTCCGATTATTTTCTAATAGAAATAAATTCAATGTCCAACTTTGTAAAAAAGCTAGATTAGGATATTCTGAACATAATGATGTAAAAGTTATGCATTTTACATGCACTTACTATATAATTTCAACCCATTGAATCGATCAAGTAGTTTATTATGACGTCAAACACGCACCTGCAGGCAATTTTGTGATTGAAAATACGTTCAATATTTTTAATTCATTATTTCTCCATAAATTAAAATTGTATATAGATACTAATTACACCATGTGAAAGCCCATTGTTTTCTCATTCGGAAAATGTGAACTTTTTCATGAATCCAGGAACTTCGTCACAGACTTTTGTCGTATGGATGTCAAAGGGCCAGAAGTCACTGACGTATCAATACATAAATACCACCAGGTTGCATATGCTGCCCGCAGCAGCGAGCATCTTAAAGAGCCATCACGGATGTTAGTGTTTCAAATTTTTGGAAAATATACTTAAAACGTCATTCGCCAGAGAATTTTTTTATCTACAACATGGCATATGTTAAATAATGTTCATATCACGACAATGTATTGCAATTTGGTTTCAAAGAGAAGTATCACTTCGACTAGCGCGCGCTACGGGTATCTGACGTATATAAACAGAGTCCCCTTTTTTGCGTAATACGTACTACACAAACAGCAAGCGCTTCCGAAGCGTGAAGGCTCGTCTCTAGCGCAAGTCGCCATAACAACCCTAGTCTTACATTCAGACTATGAAAAAAGTATTTATTCTGAAAATATCACCATTTCATTAAATATTGAAAAGGAGACTGAAAAAAGTCTCCTTTTCATTTTTTTTTTTTTTTTTTTTTTTACAGTCTAAGTGTTAGACTATATCAACCCATGTGCTGCACGTGCTTCACGCGTCGCATTTGCAAAGTACCCTTGTCAAACATTACTGAATGTGACGGTTGCTTTACAAACTATGTTTCTAAATGTCCTGAGAATATACAAATTATTTCCTGTTTAATGTTCTTTTTATTGAGATAAGACCAGCAAATTATGACAAATTTTTACTCTCATTAATTATAAAATTCAAGCAAAATACCTAGTTGGGTAAAACAATTATTCCAATATCTGTAGCAAATACATAATTAAATGAAATGGTAAATAAATAACCATCATAAAATATATGTTCGATTTCTTTCATTGCTCATATTTTTGTTTATTCTTTCGTGTCTTTGTTTACTGTGTGTGAGCTAGACCATAATGCTTTGCGCTTGAAAATAATAGACTGGATCTATATTTAGACTGGAAAACACCTTTACTAATTAATGCAATTTCTCGGCTTATTTTAAGTTGGAAAAATTAGGGAAAAATTAAGTGTATTTATTTCACGGAGATAGGGTTTTGGAAACATTTTGATATTTTCATCAACATCCGTGATTGCTCTTTAAAAGAACCCACGAATCCGTTGGTAAATGACCATGCAGATGGTGGTCACATGAATACGCGGAGACGTATAGTTGTATATACAGCAACGTGTAGTATCCTTGTACTAAATACTGTGACTATGTGTCCTTGTCTACCCAGATATGAATGGCTACCCGTAAGGATAATCATAAGCATATTTGGTGCGCCAAATGGCTGCAAAAGAGCAAAAGAGCATAGACCAAATGGATCTGAGATCGACAACAAGTGTCGTTAACAGTGACAATCAATGACGGAGGGCAGTCAAAACGCCTTTGAGCAGCTTAGGTAAGCTGAAAATCGGCGCTATCCAAATGTGTATGTGAATGAATGAATTAATATCTTTTGTAAGGCGCCTGTGACTTATATTTACATTTAGGGCACGACGCTTGTGGATCAAATGTTATTTTAGGATCACACAATCCGCAACAATTCTAATCTAAGTACATTTTCATGACATATCAATTACGGGATTCAAACCACAACCCCGTGTCTGGCATCATAGCTAGGACCGACTGTCCCAGTAACGTCGACCGCAGGCAAATATATCAGACTTGTTCGTGCCACACGCTTTAGGTGCTATATTAAATCAATGATTTTTATTAACTATTAAACACTAGTTATAATCAATATTCAATAATCAACAAAGTGTGAAACATGGTGTGTGTTGCATTGCTTAAAGGAACGTTTATATTTATTATTTAAATGTGAATAATGTATATAAAGTGTGAGTATGTTTCGGTGTTTTAACTCTTATTAAATTGTATCACTTATATTACACAGTCATATTACTTCACTTCTTTGTTTGTGAAGTTGAGGGAAAGCAGATGAGGACCTATTCATGGATGAACAACCTTTTATTGGGTGCTGTTTCGACATACTTATAATGTTATTGAATCTAATGCTATAGCACTTGCTTGAAAACGACATGTCAGATATAACAGATAGTTTATACTTTATTCTTAAACATAAACTTCAATTTCACCATATATCGACACTTGAAAGTATTTATGAAATAATCGAGTGAGAAATTACCCAAATAACAATCTCATCAAACAGTGTTACAATGCACATATGACATGTCTGAAAGTATTATCACACACAGATAACAGTGGAAGGGGTAAATGATGTACATAGTCTTTGTCATTATTGAAGATGCGCACATAAAATAATGAAAGACAATATAAAAAAGGGAGCTTTCCCACAGTTCAACCAACTCACATAGGCCGGTTGAGTTTTATCAGCACATTAACTAACTTTTTTACTTTTTGTTTCGAACAGTCACGAACTTATCTTGTCCAGACTAAAACATCAGTATCTCGCTGCCAACAGTCGGCTTATCTGACAGTTTGTATGAGTGAACTTACATTGTACTTTCAGGGAAGAAAACTTCCAAGCGCTTTAGAACATAATTTGTTTCTTCAATTAAATTGTGAGCTGTATTCTGAATTTTAACATTGTTTCCATTGTGCACGGAGTGAGGACCAATGCAGTGAAGATGTCGACCAGGGCTGTATGGGTATTGTGGATTCTGTTCATATTACAGGCGGCTCCAGCGTCATCAGGGACTCTTTCTCGATATGGGTGAGAACACCTTCAACCTTGATTCTGCCGAATTACATTTGCTATTGAAAAACTCCTTTCAGTTTCCCGTCCATTTCGTTGCTGACTTAAAACGATACATTCAATTAAAATCGAATTCTGTGTTGTTTAATATCAATATAACTTCATCTTAGTTTAAAAATAATAGCGTTTCCTTTGTCATTAAGGTAATGTTTGATATAGAAATAAATATATATATATATATATATATATATACTTTACTTGTCATTAAGGTAATGTTTGATATAGAAATAAATATATATATATATATATATATACTTTACAGTACCAACGTCTGTCGGTATAATCAGGAGTACCAGACCCAAATTAAAGTCAGTTATTCAACTTCATCAGGCTGGTGGTGGGGGAATGAAGCTGTGACAAAATACAAACTCAAGTAAGTGCCTTACAGAGATTTAATGTCCTATCGACGACCGAGTGAAAACAATGTTTTAGAATTTTACCTCCTGTTGTGAATAATTGTGAACCGTTATAATATGCTAATTGTTAATTTCGTGCAGTTTGTTGTTAAAAAGAAGGCTATTGTGTTTAAATAAAAACAGTAAAATGAACACGTTGACCAAAGCACAAAAACCAAGAAACGTTCAAAATTTCATGAACAATCATGCATGACACAGTCGAACAGTTTTTAATTCTGGCATTATAACATACATTAACATTGGCCTACGACTATCTTAGCGCTAAAAGAGCTTCGAAAATCTAGGCCCTGGACTGTCCAAAATACTGTCCAAAGGTGTGCTACAATGCCTTTAATCTCACTGTCTGTTTTTCTTATTTGACGAGTGTACCATGGCCAGTTCCATAACCGATCTTAGCCCTAAGTTTAGTTGCTAACCTTCTTCTTGTATCTGTCTTGTTCAACTGTCTTAATTCTCCGCATTCTCAATTCAATACTATCAATGTTATTCTCGGTTTGTCAAAAAGCATTCCAAACCAGGAAGCTAATTAATTTGTACTGCTGGATTCACGGATTATTATTATTAAATGTATAATTGTATTTGTCAGAATGACAACCCGTACAAGAACAAAGTACTACTGTTGTACCGGATGGACCCAGTCATCTCAACAGGCGACAGACTGCTCACTCCGTAAGATGCAGTTCGTACTCACTCTTTAATAATACTCATGTTTAAGTAATATTGAAACCTTTCCTTCCTCATAGTATACTCACGTGCAAAAGAAACGTTCTCACAGTTTAAAAGAGTATAAAATGAAATATTGATGTCGGAGAAAGTAGATTTTGAATGTATTTGATAGACACAATTTCATATATCAGAGTATGATACTTATATTTTTATGTATGTTGAAATACACAAGGGATGTTAAAATCAATTTTTCAAGATGGTATTTTGGCCACAATGTTTGGTATTTAAGTTTTTAAAGATAAACAAGTAGAAATTTAATAATAATAACAATAATAATAATAATAATAATAATAATAATAATAATAATAATCATAATAATCATAATCATAATAATAATAAAAGATGCCGTCGACATAAATAACCTTCCTTGATTTAAATTTGTTGACGCATCATTGCTGTAGGACGTCACAAAACCAGCCCAAAATAGCTTTTACTTTCCAAAACGACGATTTCTTAAAACGTGTGTTTCTCAGAGATAAGAACAGATATTGTTTTGAACATTTGCAGTGTTATTTATCGCCCGTGGATTGAAATATATTGTATTGTGTATGAGGACGTTTCTTTTGCATGTGATTTTATGTTAATCAACACGGCAAATGTAAAAATATTTTCTTTTAATGTATTTTTGTAATTTGAAATATATCAATATATCAATATATCAACCATGTATGCCCTATATGAAATCCTTAAGTTTGATGAAACGCCTCGAATACTAGTTGTCAACGAACGCAGCGAATGTTAATTCTGACTATAAGACCATAAGAAAGATCGTTCATATTCAATGCATTAAATTCCTAAAATATTTGGAAATAGTTAAATGAAGTAAGATAATGTTGTTTGTCATTATCAGACAATTGCTAGAATGAATATGTGTATCTTACTTGAATGTTTTATAGTTTTTATTTTATCTACTCAGTTTACATATAAATATTACCGAATTGTTCACACCGCTTACAAATGTTAATTGTTCTGCATATACATCAAGAAGACCTTACTTTAATTCTCAGCGATCTGTTACGGTAAAACCAACCAGACAGGAGCATGTAATCAACGAGGACATTGCGCCGGTCCCGACAATTGTGTTTGCAACACAGGGTATAACGGCTCTAAATGTGGTGAGTACATTAGTAGTCTCTCCATTGTCATTTTTCACATCTAACTATTCTTACTAAGTCATCCTTATGGTCAAATATGACATTTTTTTTTTAATTTGTGTTTCCATCTTTTGTAATATTCCGCACAGTGTGAAACCTGCTTTCTCGATATGCACCTTGGTTAAATATTTTATTATTCTTACCAAGTCACACTATAAGGTGACATATCTATAAGGGGAGTGATATGTTTTTACATTTTGCTCCCTTCCCTTTACAGACATCCATGGAAGTTAGAAAATCGATATCTTATATATACAAGCTCATGTCTATATAATAATGGATCCGTTAAATGCCCTAAAGCCTAAAGGAATAAAGCACAACGACGAAGTATCTTAGCAATGTTAGGCGATAACTATATCAGAATGCGTTGATTAGAGTTATGGGCGTGTTCAGGTGTTGATCGGTTACCTATATATAAACTGCAAAAAAATGTTAACCAACCCAACAATGGTTATCATGGGACTGAATTTCAAAGACACAGTACTGGCTATTAAAACACCAAAACGTCTACAGAAGAACGTTTTTAATCGTTGAATAAGTGATGTTTATTTAAGGTGAGACCTTAAGAAAACGTGCAATGTGAACAAGATAACATAATCATTTGTGTACGGCAAGAAGAAGTTGTAGGACTGAGCCATCCATAAAACCATATTGAATAAAATCAGTCAGTGGAAACAACAAAATGACTTGTGTTGCCTCCGCGTGCCTCAATGCCTGCAGCCACTCTTCCGGCGATACTCATCACAAACCTCCTGAATTGTTCCGTGAGGATTTGCTGCCGCTCCTCGTGTAAGGCTACTTCCGTTTCCCTCAGAAGAAGGGTATCAATCATTCATCTAGAGTGGCCCAGTGGCAAGTCAGCGGTCATCAAAATGATCGATAACCACTAGATCCAGCTCCTCTTGAATATAGCGAGCGCCTGAAAGTGTCCCTTGTAGTGTCACCAAATACAGCTTACAAGCTTATATGAGAAATACTCCCACACCATAACTGACCCTTCACCATATCGTACGATTGGTATGATGTGCTAGGCGTGTAACGCGTGTTTGTAGCCCTCCATACTTAACTCGCCCGTCAGTGTTTGAACATGTTTCATCACTTGACGGCTGATGGCTGACTAAAATGCAGTGTACATGTGTATATCAAGTTCTTATACCATTTTTCTTGCAGGACAAACCAGTTGGAAATTGCCTATCAAAACCGTCATCTCTAATCCTCTGAAAATCGCTTCGTGTCATTGTCGACATTAAAGTCCAGAAGATTGAAGATTACACAATAATACCAAATTGTGAAACTGCATCCTGCAAGAAACGAGGGAGGCATGATTCATGTGCCTACTGTTGAGTTCGTGACAGTTCAATGACAAACGTACCTCGAGTACATGTACATAACCAGAATAACACCTTTGTCTATTCATAACAGGAAATGTATATGGCCATCAAACTACAGAAGATATACGTTTCGGAATTTGGGGTGCTTAACATTTTTCAATATCAAACGAGTTTGCATTCTCTTTCCACAGAGGTTACTCCCTTCAGATTTCCGTAGGATCGAAAGTCTGAAGGGAGTAACCTCTGTGGGATGAGAATGGCGGGTTTGATGTGTGATCAGAAAGAGCTGTTGTCAGTTGTCAATTAACGTCACACTCATTCTGTAATTCGACAGATGCATGCTACGGTTCTGGAGGAGACGCTGAACACTCCCTCTACTGGAACACTACAGATCACCCGGACTGTGAATGTAAGTAGCCAATGTTACACAATTTGAAATTAAGATTTTCCATATCAGTGTCAGAAGTGTTCTTTAGTTAAACATTAAACGTATAATCTAGATATGAGTTAATAATTTTTTTTTAAATTCCCGATAGGGGGACTGCGACCAAATTAACAAAATCATAGTATGCTTGTACCTTCACTTTTGCGTCCATAGCTCAATAAAATGTTAGTTTATATTTTGTAATCAATATTAAAACAGGTCGCTTAAGAAATTTAGAAAGTAAAAATATAAGAACGACAACATTCATTAGTTTATTAGTAGCTAGACATTATATGAAATGTCATTTTAAAAATTATTAAGACTTTATATTCTAAAAAAAGGAATGTGGATCCTTACATGAACTTTATATCAGAGGATAGTTTATGCTGCGCGTTCCCCACAACTCCTACTGTAAGCTTAATCGACATTTATATGTATTATCTAGATTTTAATCTTTCCTGTGGGTGTGTTCATTACAGTGGATGCAATGTACTTGAAGGGGCACATGTTTGGAGGCGTAGCCGCGTTACGGTCTGTAGACATGATGGGCATGAACAATACAGGATGTTCCCCATTGAGGTTTCTGTGTTCTGACATTATTCCGCTTTAAATGAATGTGTCGGGTAACAGTGTTTCAAATTCTTGTGTTCATAGTAACATGTTCCTGGAATAATCTGTGGTGTTGGCCCGGAGACTGTCCTGACAGAAGACTGAGAAGCTCCTGCACGTGTAGAGCCGGGTTCCAGAAGATGAACCAGGGGGCGGCACTCACTAAGTGTGAATGTGAGTTATGCCAGTTTTAGGAATACCGACTTCAACATTCCTGTAAAAGACATGACGTGTATATATTTCTCAGAGTATAAATGCTTAGTACCTAATCGCAAGATAAAGTCAATACGTAAATACCTCTTGTACCTCAACTCTATTTTAAACACATTTCATTTTATCTCTAAATAATCAATGGAGTTGTAATAAACTATTCCTAACATAACGGTTAATTTAGTTACCGCGACAAAACACTTATCGTCACTTTATCTTTTCGATCTCAAATATCGCATAGAACCATATCACTGATGGATATGTGTGAAGCGGACCCACATGCTAAATCTGAAACAAGTGGTAATTCTATCATACTATTAGTGCTACTAAATACATTGAGATAGACAGTTTTATAGTATCATCCCCCACCATATACCCTGCATATAAATAGAGGATATCATATGAGTGTCTATGTCACATTATGTTTACGACACGAGTGCCTGAATATTGGTATTTCCAGAGCGAGAGCGAGGGATATACTGATATTCAGGCACGAGTGTCGTAAATATAGTAAGACATGGACACGAATATAATATTCTGTGTATTAACGAAGGCGTGAAATTAATGAACATACGCTAAAATCCACTTCATCCGCCGTCACCGCCTTTAGAACGCAACGTCATAGACGAAGCGTGACATCAAAGCATTAAATTTGTTTATTGCAAATAACAAATTTGTTTCTGGAGCAGAACTCGAAAACCGTTAGGTCTAGCTGAACGATATTTGGTATATTGTTATATCACCACATGTAGTTGTGCCTTTTTGGTTTTTCAAAGTTTCCACGGAAAACAACTGTTTACGGAGCAGACCTCGAAAACCAATGGGCTTAGTTTAACGATGCATGTTTAATAACTTATCATCACATGTAGTTGTTTAGAAATTGATATCTCCAAGATCTAGCTTAACAAACTCCACGTGTTACTTATTCCTACACGAGTCAAGACTATGTCACAATCAAACGACTATTGATAATGGTACTTGATAATATTATGTTTACTTACAGGGATGTTTACACCAATTACGTAAGTGTTCAATTACCTGTACAACACGCCTGACAAATATAATCATTTACTAATAAAAACGGCTGCCTAGATACGTCATCTGCTCTTAGTTTTATCATGGTTATAAGCAGTCATAAACAATTCACTTCATGCATATGACATTACTCACAGAATCATTTTGAATTATATACTTCTAAAACTGTTTATTCTACTTTTTATTATGATATAGAACTGTCGATCTAATTTTAGATTGGTTGGATGTGTACTTTGCTGTCACGTCTTAACTTGGGTTATTGCTTAAACTTATTAGCTTGATACATGTCTTTCGAAATTTGATACTCAATCATAAAACATTGAAGTAGATTGATTTTACTTCAATTTCAACAAAAGCATAATGTTGGACTTCACTTCTGTTAACATAATTGTCTTACAAACGTTTTCTCCAGTAACGCTGAGACCTGAGATGCCCACATGTCATATCAAGATGGCGGACGTACACGGCAGTACCAATATGTCTACTTCCGGGGCGAAGAGCTCTGCATGCGACGAGGAGAGGGACACATATGTTAATCTCAAACCGACATCATTGAATTTCACCTTCAATTCTATTTTCAAATCACCGAACATTACGGCTCCTCAAAACTACATCCACGAACAAGGATTTGGTATAGTTCAAGGGAAAACGACGATAGTAAAGCGAGATGTATCAGGTATTAATAAGTACATCACATGTAATTATCTGCGTAAAATTAGCATTACCAAAACGATTTTAAGTAAACTGAAGCCTAGTTAGTTACGGATTTGAACCTATGGTAAATTACGAGGGACTTAATACTTTGTAGGGTTCAACATTGCATTCATCGAGCTATGATCAATCCTATTAGGACTTCACATTGCAGAAGCGCAGCCAGACCAGAACAACGGACATGAAACCTTACAAACCAATGCATTTATAACACTTACTTACAACGTTTCATGTGCCACCTGCAGGACACGAGACGTCACTGAGAGAGGACCCACTACACGGAGGAAGCAGCTGTAACCAGGCTCTCAGTGATACCTCGCCTTCTGATGGCCTTACCTGTGCAAAGTCGTTCCCAATCACAACTGATGTCAAGGATGGAGAAAGGTAGCTCATTTATTTTATAGAAATATTGTTCAAGTCATGTAAATTAAACGATTGATATTGTGAATATGTGCAGAGGAAAATCTCCAAAACATTGACATGCAAGACGGGAGCATAATTTTCGCTTGGTTGGGTTACACCCTATAAGACCCATCTTTTATAAGCAAAAACAATTTGTTACAAGCGGTTGGGTGGCGACATTCGGTTAGGCACCTTTGCATTCCCGTCTGTAGCAAAGTGTTGTTCAGGGCATATATTTCCGAAATTCTTTTAGTACCAAGACAGCCGCTAGGCAATACATGATTGATATTCAGAAACTAGAATTCTTACGACCATCTAATCGATTAGAGAACCTTAAAGTCTTCGTTCAGGGAACGAATGAAATCTTGACTCTAACTCCATATGTACCAAATCCTTTTCTCTAACCACACTGGTATTTTTTTACCTGGATATGCAAATCAACCAAATACATTTTAATGAATTTTGAATATGTTTTTCACATGTCCACCATACAAAACACCATAAAGTCAGTGGGGTTTTAGAGTAATCATTATACTAAAAGTGTAATTGCAGCACCGTTGTTGCATTCCAAAATGTTGACACAATCTCTATTACCATTGTAATTACTATAGATGTGGATTTAATTCCTTCTATACGCCTTCGTCATACCATCAGCAAATATTACAATGGGCCGATTGTAAAATGGCAGAAAGTAAATATTCATTTCTGATGTATATAAACCCACTCTTACAGATTGTGCATCAAGTTCACAACAACAAGCGGGGGATATTTCAAATACACAGACTTTGACGGTCTTCAGATTAAAGGAACTGAAATATTTCGTCACAACGATGTCACCAAGCAACTGTGTTTCCGCTACGATTTCAGCAACCCTATCCACTGTTCCAAGTCTTCTAAGTGTGCATCCAATGCTTTAGATTTGTCATCGAGAGTCTCAAGGGAAGGTTGGTCTATTCTTGTTTTCTTATTAATAAAATGGGTCTAATAAATCATAAATCTTAACAATCAATGGTATTTGTAGAGCATTGCTATAGATTGTATTGTTCCAAGAAAGCAGTCGTATTACCTTTGAAAGATGAATAAATTTCCCATGTTGAGACCGTTCATTGAAATTAAAACTAGGCTATGTGAACATACGTTCATATTTTCCACCGTGTTGTTTTAAAGGGGCAGTAGCACGTTTTTTGATGAAATAAGTCGATGAAATGAATTTGAACAATAATGTCACCCACCAATAGTAAAACATCCTTCTCTCTTAGGAAGTTTAAGTTAAAAATGAGTGTACATGGTTCTGTAAAGCCATGGGAATCTTTTTTGTCATTCGAAATAATAAATTGTGTTCACAATTAAATGGTCGCCATGTAATTTTTGCTTCATACGCAATACCGTTTTTACAACTACAGCTAGTTGATTTGTTTAATACAATGTTTTACCCTCTAAGGTAAATATAAATGACATAAACTATCATTTAAATGAGAAATTTGCAAAAATTAAATTTGCAAAAAACGTGCTACTGCCCCTTTAAACAGACATATCAATATTCAGGTGCCTTCTTGAACCTTTGAAATAATCATAAACCTTTTATATAATATGGTATACATAAGTTAAGATAAGATAAAGTTTATTATCCCAGATTGGAAATTCGTCTTACATTCAAAGAGTCTTTGGTAGTAAACAATACAAAATAACAATACATGAATACAATATAAACAAAAACAAACAATAATAACATACATTGTGTTGATGGGTACTAAATATGACATTTATATATGCCATATTTTAATCAGCCATGTCGTGTTTCAAGACTTACATAATTGCTATTTGTTGTGGAGGTTTAGAATTTTTATACTATATGGGACAAACGATTTTGATGCTCTGTTAATTTTTCAATGCCAGATTTTGAAACGACGTCCAGATGGTAGAAATTCATTATATTCATAAGGGGTATATGGAGACTCTCACCCAAGTATCTTCTAATACCAAATAGATAATCATGAGTGGATAAAAGTAACAAAAACCCGAGGCTTACTGATGAGACATATACATCTTTGAAAACATAAGACTACCAATGCGGTGATGTCATCCGATTTCAGACGTCATAGCTTTGTAAGTAATTACTTGATGATGTAAAAAGGATGGCAAGGTGACAGTGCAAAATCTCCTGTCAAAATGATATCTCCAAAAAAAAGAGTGTAAGTAAACTTTATAACTGGGCACTTGAAAGCAAAATTGAAACATCTGTTCTGAATTTGTGGTGTCTGATCACTCCCGTGTCGGTCTGGAGAAACAAACTCCGACTCCGAAAGTTTTTTTTTTTCATTTAAGTCATTTATTCTGTATATATATTAGGCATCATCACTTAATTCACGCATGGGTTTGTCTATGACAAGGTACGTGTCCCTTAATGGAAACTCCTACGCTTAGAATGAATACTTAATATTTAAAACTGTTGTTTATACTAGACATTACAATGGTTTAAACCGATGACTGTTTCCTTAGAAAACATCAGAGTCCGCAGTTCAGGATGGTCAGATACGGTTCCTCATGGAGGTCACAGTGACACTGCTTCTGGTCTCGCATATTCCAAACTTTACATTAACAAAATGGCAGCGAAAGGAGATAATCTCTACAACGACCACAAGGATGTGAAACCGCCCATCAGATTGGATGGTAAATTTGACATCAATATGAACATAACACTCCCTGACTCGCCTGGCCTTTATGCTGTACTCTTTGAAGTTGTTGACAAGGCTGGGAACAGAGAGACGGTCCGAAGGTTCGTCCTGTATGATAAGACGTCTGTAATAAAGTCAGATCCTCAGAGACATCTCCAGATTTCTTCAGCAACATCAGCTACCAACTTTAAGTGGCAAACCAACCATGGTCAGATCTGTGCCAACTGGACAGGTAAATACTACAATGACCAGTTCAGGTTCAACAACCCGCTCAAGCCTATCGATGGTCAACCGGAAGTACAGTCAGGATATGACCAGACTTCAGGACCTCTTCCTGTCAGTGGTACACCAAACGTCGATGGATTGACTGAATTTATGTACTCATTCTCCATAGACAGGGGTGTCAACTCAACATGGCAGCACGTTCCAGCTTTTACAAAACAGTCACTGTGTCTTTCATCTAAGCTTCAAGATGGTCAAGAAATCTCGCTACATCTGAAAATGCAAGATATAATGAAGAACTCTCTTAGTGACTCTGTGACAGTGTACATTGACTCTACAGTGCCTGACATTTCTCACATGTGGCTAGTGAAAGACGGACATAAGCAGGTATACGTACATAACAGCACTGACATATCCACCATGGTCCTGCAGTTTGATGTCAAGGATCCTCACAGCGGAGTCCAAGTTGTAGAATGGTACTTGGGGACTCAGGACCATTCACAGGACCTCGGCCACGGCAATGTTCTTATTCAGCGACTGGACGGGACGGTAGGTTTTAAATTTGTTTTAATTAATCAGACAACGAACTGTATTTAGTAAGTAAAAATTGGACGTAGATAGTTTATACTCACTTAATGCTCAGAATATTGTACATGCAGATGAATTACACATGATTCAGTACTAATATTAAAAGAGCTTCAAAATCATGGGGAGGCCTATCTCAGTCTGTTAAACATTTTGTATGCTACCATTAGCAAATGAACCCAATATTAAGCTTTTGGACAATTAATCTCACTTCTATTAGCAAACTATTTGTGATGTTTACTTTGGCTGATGCCATGTGTTAACTGAATGGCCTGTTTGATAGAAATAAAATATGCTTAAACCGTATACTTATATGAATTTTCATTGTATTAGAAGAATGCATTCGAAAGAAAACAAACATAGCACTAACAACGAATTCGGTTATTTGAATGATATGACATATCTAAAACAGCTATTTGTCCTCCTCGAACTCGAGTACTCAACTAACCCGAGATCCCCACTATCTAAGTGTTCTCTTCTGTCTACAGTCCTGTCCACCCGAGACTCCGTGCTACTGTCCGTCCATAGGAAAATGCCAGTTTTCAAATTACACCATTGATCTTTACATGTTAAAAGCAAAAGGAAAGAGTAATGGACAACACAATCAACCCCTCTACTTCACTGTTGTTGCAACAAACGAAGCTGGTCTGCAGAACATTGATCACCTAGACATCCTTGTTGATACATCCCCGCCGGAAGTGGGAACTGTAAAGGAGGGATCCATCGATGGCTCTGATGTGGACTATACAAGTGAAGACACTGTTTTAGTTAACTGGGACGGGTTTATCGACCATGAAAGTGGCATCCATCACTATTTAGTTGCTCTTTCCAGTTCATGTCTTAGTCTTGCTGAAATGGAAAATTCAACACTCTCAGGAGCTATTTCTCTTTCCTACGGGTCTAAAGAATACAAATTTGCTGTCCAACAAGCTGGGAAATATTTTGCATCTGTGATAGCCTATAATGAAGCTCTCAGTCCGTCAAAAGTTGCCTGTTCGGACGGAGTAGTGAAAGATGACTCGCCGCCACTTCTCTACAATGTTTCACTGAGCAATGGGAAGATCTCAGAACACGTGGTCTGTCATGAGAACTCGGCGTGGCTTGTAAGAGAGAATCTCACGATGATCAGACTGAAATCAACAACTGAATGTCAGAAAATCTGTGAACACTCAGCAGCAGTACCACTGGCGGAACTTTTACCCCTGGTCTCCATCTCCAGAAACGACACTGAATGGACTGACAACACTTGTCGGCACTTACCTCGTCTAGATACAGATACCATCATATATCTGCCTTCAGACAAGATGTTCCTGACTTGGAATTCCACTGAACAGGATAGTCAAATGAGAGATTTTTACGTAGGATACGGAAGTGATCTTTCATCTCAGAATGACCCTGATCTCCTAGCATACAAGTCAAGCAAAGGACATCATTTTTTCAAAGTAAACCATGCTGGTGTGGCTGGAAAGACTGTGTTCTACATATTCATCAAAGCAGTCAACAAGGCTGGTCTCACAACCACTGTGAGTTATGGGCCTGTAATGATAGACAATACTCCACCGATTGTAAATGAGCTGCTGATACCAGAGACAATTGGTCCCTATGTTTATGTCAGCTGGAAGAACACAACATTTGCCGACCCTGAAGAACGTTCCAGGGATTTCATGGTTCTCTATAGGATAAGTGAGTATTTCAAATATACACTATTTTAAAGCATAATCGTCTTCATCTGTACAGGTTTAGTTTAATTCTAGCAATATAGATCATAATGTATCTCGCATTTGTTGGAATTTGTATTTGTATGATTTTCAAATGTTTCTGTGTCACAATTGCAGGCCATAACAACAAACATGTGACGCCAATCCTTCAAACTCCGGAGTCAGTCTCCACAAAATGCAGATCAAAAGGTTTTGCTGGATGTATTCGCTTTCCACTGGAAAGATTGCAGCACATGGACTCAGAACTCAACAAACCTTTCACCTTTGAGCTGTATGTCTACAATTCAGCTGGTCATTTCTCAATTGTCAACACTAAGAATATCCACGTTCCCTCGAAGCTTCCACCGGGTCACGGCATTGTGATGGATATTGACCCTGATTCAACAACATCTGCAACTGATGTGGACTTCCATACAGCACTGGACAAAGCTTGTGTCTTCTGGACAGGCTTCCTGCATCATAATCATGTTTCATTTGAGGTTTCTCTGGGAACCGCCCCCAATAAAAGTGATGTGAACCAGTACATCCCAGCAACATCCCTGAACTCCACATGTGTCACAAGTTCAAATCTCAATCCAAGGATCAAGTACTATGCAACGATTAGAGCCAAATGTCCAGGTGGTTCCTCTTTTGTGTCTTCAGACGGTTTCGTTATTATTGATCCTCGACGCCATGGTAAGAATGATCTGCAGGTGTACGATGGTTATGGATGTCAGTCACAAGTTGAAAGTAATCTCACAATTCCTCAAATCCTCGGTGAAGCAACACTGACTTACGCAGCGAACAGTCGTCTTCACATTGGGCAACACTATACATTGAAGTCGCCAGTAAAAATTAGAAAAATAGTTTCAAAAGATATGCATGTCCTAACTACTTCTCCAAATGTCATCGAATTCGTTCCCTATATCTATCATCCTGTGTTTGATATTTCCTTTGACGAACACAGCAATCACTCCAAGCAGATGACGCTACACATGTGCACCGAAGATTCAGAGTTTCAGGTTTCTGACAGCAGGATTGCATTTCATTGGGTATTCAATGGCTCGCTGAAGGACGACATTACTCATTATGAGGTTGCTCTCAAGAAACAAGAACTGTGTAAAGGTGAAACTGATAATTGTTTCATAACGATTGGAACTAAAAGAGTAAAGAAACCATTAGTAGAGTTTACCAATATACAGCTTCACGACCAGGAACTGTACAGAGGAAGTGTCCGACCATGCTTTGACAGCGTCTGCCTTGGCTGGGTATCTTCAGATGGAGTAACTGTGGTCTCTGGTAAGGTTTCACTAACAATATCGACTCAATTGGATTTGACTATCGGGAATTTGTCTAGTGAACATCTGAAGATCAAACTTGAAGATTGTTGATGGGGACAACTCACAGATACACAAGCTGCTATATATCAATGGGCGCCAGCAGACAGACATGGGACACTCTTGAGTGGGTGGACGACTCAACAGAATTTGACACAGGTAATGTACTAACGTCAGGAAAACATTTACTTGTAGATTTTTAAGTCTGTGGCGTCTGTTAGGTTCAATCTCATAAAGTACACACAGTAGTTTTATCTTACAGACTGAGTCAATATCATAGTCATAGATGATATGTAATTTATCTGGTTAACGTCACTGTACAGGAATAGTGTTCCTGTTTACATCACTTTTTTAAAAATGGACCTTTGGTAGATATTTGATGTTTTTGATCTCGATCTATTAAAGAAGTATAGAATGTTTTGATCATGTGTTGCAGGCGGAACTGTGTATAGAACGAGCCCACCTGAAGGTTTCTGGTTTACATGTTTGTTTGCGGATGACGTGTCCATCTGGACTGTCTGCCAAAGCGTGTGACCCAGTTCACGTACAAGACAAGCCTATTTTCAGCCTGGATCTTGTAGAAGCCAACATTAAAAATACTCCTGGCATATTGTCCAAGTTAAGCGGCCGCCCTGAAACCATACAGCAATATGAAATAGATTTTGTTGAATCAAGCACGACTGTACTTGGTATCGAAACAAGACTTCAAGGCAGGACAAGCACATGGTACATAATGACTCAACCATCTCCTCCATCTACAGACTGCTCCACAGACAAGAAGTGCATAGCTTCTATTCAAAGCGAAGGACCCATTGGATCTTTCCCCAGCGTAAAGCTTGAGAACAACAATCGCTACTACATCTGTGTCGACTCTGGGGTATTTCGCAGTTCAGGTGGTTCTATGCGTGGTCCAGTGAGAGGCTGTGGAGATGGGTTCATCGTGGACGACGACCCTCCCACCTCAGGAACTGTGGAGATTGTGAACCAGAGGAGAGGCTTCTCCACTGATAGAAACGTCTTGATACTTACATGGAAGGGATTTGCAGATCATGAGACGAAAGTCCTTAATGCTGACGTCAGCGGAATAGCTAATTTCTCATATGCAGTTGGCAAGTATCGCATTGAAGTATTTTATACCAATGGAGTAGGCATTATGGTGTTATAAACCATTACAGTTGGCATTATCGTGGTATATACCATTGTAGAAGGCATTATGATAGTATGTTACTTAGTAGTAGGCATTATGGTGGTATATGCCATTGTAGTAGGCATTATTGTTGTTTATACCATTGTAGTAGGCATTACGATATTATAATAATATAATAATAGTCAATTTATATAGCGCATTATCCATGCTCAATGCATGCTCTAAGCGCTGCAATTATGTACCATTGTAGTAGGCATTATGGTGGTATGTACCATTGTAGTAGGCATTACGATATTATGTACCATTGTAGTAGGCATTACGATATTATGTACCATTGTAGTAGACATTTTGGTGGTATATACTATTGTAGAAGGCATAATGGTGGCGAATACCATTGCTTTAGGCATTACGATATTATGTACCATTGTAGTAGGCGGTTTAGTGGTATATACTATTGTTGTAGGCATTATGATAGTATGTTACTTAGTAGCAGGCATTATGGTGGTATATACCATCGTAGTAGGCATAACGATATAATGTACCATTGTAGTAGGCATTTTGGTGGTATATACTATTGTAGCAGGCATTATGAAATTATGTACCATTGTAGTAGACATTGTGGTGTAAACTATTGTAGTAGGCATTTTAATAGTATGTAACTTTGTAGTAGGCATTATGGTGGTATATACTATTGTAGTAAGTATTTTAATAGTATGTAACTTTGTAGTATGCATTTTGATAGTATATACCATTGTAGTAGGCATTGTGGTGGTATGTAATACTGTAGTAGGTATTTTGTTTGTTATATTACTTTGTAGTAGGCATTATGATAGTATATTCCATTGTAGTAGGCATTGTATGTAATATTGAAGTAGGCATTATGATAGTATGTTACTTTGTAGTAGGCATTATAATAGTATAAACCATTGAAGTAGGCATTATGATAGTATGTATAATTGTAGTAGGCATTATGATAGTAGTTTTTTTCACTTATGTATCTTTATCACAAACACGATGCTAATGAAATATTATAAACTTTAAAATGTCATATGGAACGGATCTGTGATACCCATGATATTACTTTTTGTGTTTCAATCAAATGTTGTAAAAGTGTTTTTGTTTTATTTAATGAAGGCACATACCCTGAAGGCCATGATGTTAGAGCTTTCACTGATGTGGGGTTCGTGCACAATGTCCACATTACAGGACTAAACCTTCAGGGAGGAGAGACATACTATGTCACTATTAGAGGTAAGCAACCTGACAATTTCCTGCAGGGCTATACACACCTCGATGTGCTTTGCTCACGATACATACTATACAAAAGGTCACTAATACTGGGTAATGCAGTGGATAGTTTGTTCGATTTTTTTTATCATGGCAGTAACCCTTGCATTAATAAAACATTCAACAAGCAATCAGTTTTCGGTGTAAAGCTTGTTTAATATGATTTTGCATTATCATCAAGTGACTTTGAAGGGCCACAGTGACATTACAGGTTTTGTTACTGCAATTAATAGCACAAGCGGTCAACGGCGTTAATATCCATCACCTCACTTCACATGGCCAACAATTAATTCTGAGGCACATTTATCATATCAACATATTCAATGTATATTTAAATGAAGAATTGTATGGATCTTAGTATAAACTAGTAAACATTTTCTATTTACAATTTAGGTGTTTTTTAACTTCCTATTCAGTAACATGTAATTTTCAGCAATGCCTGCTATCAACCTATAAAGCTTTTGAGGAAATGAGGAGCAATTTGATATTCTTTTCATTTCAGCAACTGATCACGTAGGCCACACAACCACCTCAGTCTCTGAAGGTGTCACATTGGACAGAACGCCTCCAGTACCAGGGAAGATACACATTGCTGGACTCCTCGAGAGCCAATCAACAGTGACCTCAGACGAGCTCGTGGTTCACTTGGAAGGGTTTGAGGACAGAGAGTCTGGAATATCTTCATTTGAAACATCAGTTGCTTCCAAGGACACTTCTGAAGTAATACCTTACACAGAGACGACGGGTTCATTCGCACATCTTGACACTAAGGGACAACTTCTGGATGGACATCAGTATTTTGTGAAAGTGCTTGTGAGTACTTCTATCAATTGGTTGAACTGACCTGCCTTAGAATGTGCGACACTGATATATACAACAAGATTTGGAGAATATTTCAGATGGCATTTTGTTAAAGATAAGAATATTTTCATTTTAATAATGTTAAACATTGAGGTTAATCCAAGCACTATTACATTAATCATCAGAATGTGCCAGCACATAGCTCAGAAATATACTGATAGCCTAAAGATATCCAAGTGTTAAAATTATGTTCTTGACAGGCAACCAACAGGGCAGGTTTGACTACCCTAACACAATCAAGAACCTTTGTGTACGACAAGTCGGCACCTATAGTTGGAGTTGTTCGAGATGGAGAGAGGGAAGGACAGGTACCAAGATATCAATTCTGCACTCTTACATACAAAATGACTAGGGATACAGGGATAACGATATGTTGACCAAACCATATATATATTTACAGAATCTAAAAGCAGTGTCTGTTTACCAATCGTTAAAGGGCTTAAATGTTTATCATCGGCAGTCTTCTTGTGTGGTATTTAGGAATTTTGGTTAGACTAGGTGTTTAAAACTGCCATCGTTAGGTCAACATTAATCGTTAAAATTCTAGCTGAAATGCTTGCATCTTGCTCTCTAGCTGGAGAATGTTGACTGATCTTTTAAAATCCATCCAAATATTTTATTTTTATCATTATTTCATTGGTGGGTAGCAGCCCCAATGACAATTTCACAAGACCATGCTGAAGCAAATGTTTCATCAAAACATTATTTCTTTGGTTTTGTTCAATTACGTTTCGTATCATTTTCGCATGTAATTGACCTCTAAAACACCATTTATTTGTAAATCTGTAGGCAGTGAATAAATTGGCAGGTCCAGGAATCTAGGGAGGGGAGAGGGCTGGGGATATATATCGCAGTGGGGGCAGGATATTCTCCCTCCTTGAGTGATACCCCAGCGCTCCTCTCCCTGGATCCACCACCAGAATTATACCAACGTTTTATTACAGACGGAGGAAGATTATCAGATACATTCCGACAACTTGACCTGTCACTGGAGTGGCTTCCATGACCCTCATGCTGGAGCCGTGTACTTCCGGGTCGGGCTGGGAAGTGAGCCAAACACTGATGATGTAGAAACAATGTCTAACATGGGACTCAGAACAGGTATTTTATTGTGCACATTATACCTTTACTGTGCTGTTAAATGTTGTGAGGCTTCAAAATTCATTTATTGAAATTTTTCTTTTCTTGCAACTGATTCCCGTTAAACACAATTTTGCAATATATTTATACATTGCGTTTACATTTTAAGCCCATGTATATCGCTAGCACATACATTTAATTATGTTTTAGTCCAAAATGCATGAAAATGTGGAACCACATCGTTTGTTAGACAGTATTGCTCAAATGCCGAGTTCATGCTTGAATACAGAGGAGAAAGAAATGTGTATTTTTCTATGCAATATTTATGTTGTTAATTTGTTTAGCATTAGCAATTCAATATCATACTTCGTATCCAATGTTGAATTAACCAAGGACGTTGGAAGAGAAAAATATAAGATGATGAAGTGACAATGCAAGTCTTTTCTCTGTGCATCCTCCGTGGTATTTGTTATAAGTCCTCTCTTATCTTCAGAAATTTCACTTTTTCAATAATTGTTCCTTTTATAATTAGATATCACATGGACAAGTAGTCTCCCCCTGGGAGTGAAGCTGTACTGTAAGGTGGAGGCTTGTAACACTGGAGGTCTGTGCTCACACTCAACATCTGACGGTATCACCCTGGACAACTCACCCCCAGTTCCGGGTGTGGTCACTGTCGGGCCTGATGGACATCATCACAAGTATCACGGACACGCGTATGTTGATCTCTGCCCTTGATACATTGTATGATTGACGTTTTTATACCTATTCTAGCAATGATTTTTCATCTTTACTAGTAACTCGACACGCCCTGAGAAAATAAGAAATAATGATTCCAATGAGAGTCAAAGTCGTCCTTAAAGTAGAAATAGTTCGCTGTTATAATTCAAAACAAAGTAAGTGATAAATTAATAAATAAAAAAACTAAAAACAACCTCCTATTTAAATGACAAATAAAAGTCAAAGTCTGTGAAATGTTTTTAAATTCTGTCAAAATTGACATAATATTTGTTTATGGTAGTGATAAACATAGATTTGAAATTGTTGTTGTTGTTGTAAAGTCCTGGTTTACTTCTCTTATTACTACATCCAATTCAGGTCGACATTGACTGTTCGCTGGTTCGGATTCGAAGATCCTCAGACAGGTATAAACCATTTTGAATGGTGCGTTGGATCATCACCGGGAAACTGTGATGTCCTTTCGAAGACCAACAATTTGCTCTCAGACTCTGCTATAAAAACCGACCTATCTCTCCCTCATGGTCAAACCCTCTATACAACAGTGTGGGCAGTAAACTCTGCTGGACTTTCCACATCCTCCACTTCAGACTCCTTCTCCGTAGATGTGTCAGCACCAACTGTTGTCATCAAACCCAAGTTTATGTCCCCCTACTCAGACACAGACCAGGAAATATCTGTACAATGGGAGAACTCTATCCTGAAGTTGAGCTGGAAATTTGAGGACAAGGAGAGTCCCCTTGAACGACACTTCATATCCCTGTCCACTCATCATGACAGCACGGCAGCTGTGGAGAGTATCCACCTTGGCGCCCAGGACTCAACGACAATTCTCTTTGAAGCTGGCAACCTCATGAGAAGTGGAGACTCCTATACTGCAACCGTTACAGCCTGCAATACAGCAGGGCTGTGTACTTCAGCAACTAGCTTGCAGATCCTCATTGATAGATCCCCGCCTGAGTTGGGAGGTTTTGAGTACCCACTAACATGGGATAGAGTCGATGTCAAAGGCAACAGAAAAACCAGACTTCATCTTAGATGGTATGGCTTCTCGGACCCAGAATCATCCATCGATTCATACAGTGTCTCTGTTAGTAGATCGTTTGATGGAGAAGAACTGAGTGATGGCTCAAAGATGCTGAAGCATGATAAATCACAGGTCGATCAAGTTCTTGATCTTATTCTGACTGATAATCTGCTGAATGGAGAGAACATTACAATAACAATATCTGCATTGAACAATGCTGGGATATCCAGTGAGGTTGGTAAGGTAACAGTTAGTGTGATGTCTTCTGATCAACAGCATTCCCATGGAACCCTTGAGATTGAGCGTCACTCGTGCACTGTCCAATATTGCGAAGGTCAATGCTCCTGTGCTGTTGTTGGCAAGATGTGTGATGTTCCTGATGACATGAGCAACTGCACAGAGTCTAATGACCATGTACTGAAGAATGCCATACACATTGAACCTGGGCTTATCACAAAATCACAATTTTCAAAATCAGCGTCATGTCTATCAGCACATTGGAAACTGACCGATCACAATCTTTATAACCAAATCAAAAGAGTTGAGTGGACAATGGGCAAGAGTGGAGAGGAGGTAGGATTCCCAATATTTGACAAGCATCTGGAGTCTATTTGGCAGACATCTGGTAAACATCAACAGATCATCTATTGTCTTCCTCAAGGGAAATCTCTAGAACACGGCGTCAAGTATGTTATTTATCTACGAGTGTGGCTCAGTTTCAGCGAATATATAATAGTGAAGAGCTCTCCCGTCCTGGTCGACCACACGCCTCCGACTGTGAAGAGAGCACAGTCAGTCCTGGATTCAGATGAGCACTGCAAGCATGACAAGGAGTTCTTCAAAGCTGGAGACACTATCACAACATGTTGGAATAATGTATTAGAGGACATTCAGAGTGGAATAAGCAGATATGAATTCTGGCTCGGGACGTCTCCAGAAGGTAAGAGTTGCACATCCATTTCTTCATCGTTTGTGTTTATCATAAAAGTTCTGTCGAATTCACCAATAGGGTTAAGTTACCCTCAATTAATTGTACCATTTTTGTTTACTTTTAGGTGATGATGTCATCGATGTTTTGGCCATGGGAAATGTAACTTCACATCATTTGCCTCTTGCCAAGCTGAAAACAGGAACACAGTATTTTGCGTCCATTCGGGCAACCAATGCAGCAGGTCTAGCGACGACGGTGGTCTCTGACGGGTTCGGTATAGATGACTTGAAGCCTGTTGCTGGGGTTGTGTTCAACACTGATCGACATAGAAACATCCGAGTCCAAACTTCAAAAGAATCCTTCGGCCTATCATGGCATGGATTTGAAGATTTCAGCTCTTATATCGAACGTGTTGAAGCAGCGTTACTCGAACATGACATATCGGCTGACAGTAATTCATTCAAGTACAAAGGAATCAATAACAATATTGTGTTGAGAAATCTGACACTAGCAGAAGGGCAGAGCTACAGAGTCGCTGTAAGGGCAGTAGACGCAGCAGGGTTGATAAGTGACGTTGTTTACTCACCGCCAGTGAAGATTGACACATCACCACCTCACGCCATTACATGTTCTGAATATCTCCCAGCTCTGTCATTGAACTATGAATCTGAGACGAAAGGGGATGCATCAGAACTCAAGTCAATGTACACTGCGACTGAAGGTTCCCTTTATGAGGTTGCAGTTCGTGGAGACATGTCTCTATCTGATTCCCACGTCACATTTAATATTGGTCAACTGAACGTATATGGGCGGTTTGAATACAAGAGAGGTGAATTTGTAGCTTCCCATCGATTCATCTCTGCAGAAGATGGAACGATCAACATCACAATAGCAATGCAAGACAAAGTGTCACACATTTCAAGAATCGATGTCCATACCTGCAAGACGACTGTTAGAGCTTCTCCAGAAACTGCTGTGCACGTCCATCAAATCCGCCCATCTATTGTGGCGGTATGCACCAATATTGTCGACCCAGAGAGTGACATCAGGAGTATCTGGATGGGCGCTGGAACTAGTCAGGGTGGGTATCAGATCCGAGCCCTCTCTCCCACTACCATCAGTAACCATGAGATGATCATTGTGAGGGAACCACATGGGAGTCCAGTGTACGTCACAGTAATGGCGGAAAACCAAGCAGGACTGAGAGATGTCTTCACATCAGCTCCAGTGATCATTGATCACACACCGCCAGAGGTGACAGTCACAAAAGCTGAACTTCTCTACGGATCTTCTTCACCTGTTGACGTATCTGTGAACATGAGCTGGCACACAATGGATATCGAGAGTGATGTGGACAGGTGCTTTTGTGGGGCAGGTTGGTTATTAAAGTATCCGTTTGAAATGTTAGATTCATAAGAAACAAATTAGAAAATTAACCCAGAAACTAAATCTGTGTATTGAAATTGATCTCTTGGATGCTAATCTCAGTGTAACATCCTTAATGTATTTTTGTAAGTGTTGAAAGTCGAACAAGTGGTGATGGCAGTTTTAATTCCTCACATGACATACAAATATGTTTTGTTTTTATTTTATTTTAGCCACTATCATAAGACTTTTGTGATAATAATAAATATTACAATCGTATTTGATATTATCACATTCAATGAATTATAATGTTATGAGTAAAGTTACAAATATGAAACATGGGATTCCAGGTACGTCTCATCACGAAGTAGACCAATGGCAAGAAGCCCTACATGACCACTGCATCGTGTACAACATTTCCGCTCCACACAACACTTTTATCTACGCCAGCGTCAAATGCATCAACAACGTCAACTTGGAGACGCTCAACACGTCTGATCCTCTTCTTGTCCTACATCACGGTCCCGAGTTCCACCGGAAGTCCATGTCCTTCCTTGTAGACAACCGGATATCAACAGGTGCCCCTCAGTCTCACACGCAGACCTACACAGACCATATCGAGCTGACCTGGGAGGAATGTGACTCACCAGCAAACTACGAGTGCAGGCTGTTGGAGGGGAGTGTGGTCGTCAAGAATTGGACATCCACTGGACATCGCAACTATCTTAGGATGGACGGACTGTCTTTGTTGGACGGCCATCTGTATGAGGCGCAGGTCCGGGCAGTGGACGCGGAACATCAGCTCAGTCAGCCAATCACAGCGTCCATCCTGGTAGAGAGCAGAGCACCCACTGCCACAGGTAAAGTATTAGAGACATGGGTCTACAGAAACATAACTTGTAAAGCCTTTTAGTTTCATTACCTCAGATGATGATGTTATTAATTCTCTGTAGCTCATATCAATTCTTTTGGTCACTTTTAGGTACCAAACCGGAAGTCCATCTTGTCGGCGCCACACTCATGGTCAATTGGAGCAGCGTGTTCGACGTTGTCAGCGATGACGTCACTTACATCGTTTCCATGGGAACGAGAAAGGGTTACACTGACATCATCAACCAGATGACGACAACCAACACGACTGCAACGATTCACATCGGGCACAAGGTGACCGGAGTCTATCTGACTCTGCTGGCCAAACTGAAGACTGGGCAGTTCGGTCACTTTTCCGAATTTACTGACGTTACAGCTGGTTAAAGGAACTGAACCGGATCATTAGTACCTTAAAAGAAGCTTTGTGTGTAATATGTACCACTAATTGCCTTTATGTATATATATAGTTGTGCTGTTCTTATACTTTGCAATGTGCTGTAATCATTAATCAAAAAGAGCTTCTGCACGTGAAGATTCTAGTCTCAAATCGTGCTGTAACCTTGACATAATATAAATAGTGACATTTGTTCCCTTAAAACATATAGATCAATCGAGAAATATATCCCACATATTTAGCTTCTGAATTTGAAATGAAGTACATAATTGGAAATAAGGATTGTGTGAGTGAATTGCAATGTACACTGTTTGTTACAATAAAATCTTTGCATCTTATTGCATCGTCATATTTAGCTTTCAACCCAAAGAGTAATGACTAGCAATAAACAAGCTGCTGCAGTGGAATATTATGTTCTGACGTATTTATATTTGAAAATAAATCTATCCTAATGGTGTCCTCTTCCGGCTAGGCGATTATTCAAATAGAAAAATCATAATAGAGACTCTCTCGCATTATCCACACAATCCTCGGTCAATAGCCATCGGGCTATCGTCACGACACCCAGTCCAAAACAGTGTCCCGCCTGAGGACCATTAAAACATAAAATGTAAAATCCTCAACACAGTAGCTATATTTCATCAAGTGAAATATACACACAGGTTTCTGACAACATTATGTCATATAAACAACCCCCTTATTTACCTGTATTTGTTCATGAGATGAATAAAACTGATCTACAAACGAATTCAGTGATTTGAATATGTTCCCGTGAGCATTTATTTAAGGCAAAACATTTGTTTCCAGGAGTTCGTACACGTAGAAGCTCGAGGCAAAGGATTTCCGTATGAATATGGTAACATGCATAATTAGCATGCATATATCATCTACGTCGTGGACAGGTGGCTTTTAGGAGAAACCTATTATACATTTATATGATTAATTTACATAGAGAATAATCCCTTACAAGAACCAAGCACGAAATACCTATCGAACAGATACATCCAACGTTTATTTATAATTGGAGACACAGACCCTCCAACTGTCGGAATAGCACATGCAATTTTTAATATAGACTATGTTTGGCAGATATTTTCACCTGCTATCATGTCAATAGTAACTACCGGGAGAAAATTATTCACTGCATTCATACCCTGGTATTGCCACTGACGTTAGTCAGTAATGAAGAATGCATGAGGAGCTGTGGATTCGTTAAAAATAATCAACGAGTCCCGAATGCATTCTCCATCTTAATCCATGTATGACGTCTCGAAACATGCATATGAGATCATTTTACATTTGAAACAATAAATTTCAATTATGGGACACCAAAATCAATTATTTTGCAATGTCGGTGCTCATTCATCGGATATGGTACAAGTGGCTGCGACCCTCATGAAAAGGATTCTTCCACGCACATGCAGCGCAAAACTTCCACGCGAAGCGATGTGATTGACAGCTAAAAATCTGCCTTTTCATACCTTCCGTGCATTACAAGTCTTGAATAGAACGCGGGATTCTTACTGACAAATAGTCCTAAGGTTTCTAACAGCGTCTTGTGGCCTAGTGGTTAGAAGCGCTGACTACCAAGCTACCAAGCGAAGGGTTGCATGTTCGATTCCAGGTTCATGCATTACAATAATGTATTTGTCTATAGTTGTCTAGATATTTTAAGATGCTATCCTATACACCAAGACAAAATAGATCAGTCTCGAAAAATGTACCATTACTGAAAATGTCTAAACATAACATCCCTCCTGACTGGGACAGTCAATGACCAGTACCAGTGACCTAAATAATAATCAACTGATAACACAATAGAGTGACGTCATGACCATGGATTAATGTACGAGATGATACATGTACAATGAAGAATCATTTTTGCGAACTCTCAAAATCCAAGTAAAGTGACAAATTCGCAATGTGAAATTGTGATAAATGTCTATAATACGTCGCTGTTGTCTTAAACTAAAGTACATTCGGGTATCATTTGTTATGTGCCCAGTTGCTTGTGCATGACGGCCACAGTGATTGCATTGCGATGTTATCTATATAATGCCTAAAGCTAAGCAAGGAAGCCTTTAAAAGGAGGGTTCTATCGGGGTATTTTTTGTGGAAACGAAATTCGAGAGGATATGCCCGTTTACACATATGTGCTATTAATATATTGGCAACACACAGTCGAATTGAATTATGTTAATGAACTTAATATGTTGATGACTTAACCTTTCACAACTTGATAAAGACAAGCGCACATTTTTTGAAAAATGAAAACAATGAGAATTGAAGCCATTCATCGGGTCAACGAGTGGGGAAAACTTCGTTACTTTTAACCTCTCTTTAACGCGATTGCTCAATGTAGCGCTACGTAGCAAAGTGAGCAAACCTCGAGGAATCGCACCGTGTCGTTCAGGAGAGAATGCGCTACATTGAGCTATCAATGAGCGATTATAAGCGCTCGCTGTTATGGAACGGAGTCCTGGTTACCACAGTTACAATGTGACGACATAAGCCAATTCGCTACGTCAGACCATTGTTTTATGACGTCAAATTATATCAGTCACTGGTACAGTGAAAATATAAGTTTTTTCACTATAGCTTGATAGACAGTTTTTTTCACTGATAAATCCCAGTATTTAATTGCTCGCCATATATTAAATGGTGTTATTTTATTGTATTAGTTACTGTTGTCGGCAAATACTGTTTATCGGTAGTCTTTTCAATTTTCACACCATAAAAAGATTAAAGTATTGATTTCTTATATTTGAAAAATCGCACAACGCAACCCACGTCAATTAGTCAAACGTATTCTTCAAAAGTATAAAAAAAGAGAAACTTTGGGTTGGTAATGTTTAATAGGTCATATATCTAATGTGCATGTAAATGGTAATTTTGCTTCTGCACATGTATAAGGTAGTTAATCGACTTTTATTGGAGATACGTAATTATTATATATTAGGCGATTAATAAAGCAATTTGAGAGAAATTATTTGAACTGAAATCAGCACAGATGATATTTTGACTCGTATCAAAGCCAAATAAATAGTATTTAAAAAATACTGAATGGCCCTTTAAAGTGATTCATGACAGGAAACTTTTAGAAAGATCTGTATTACTGATTTAAAACGTTCTGTTTTATCTGTATTACTTAAACAATGTTAGTTTACTGCAAATAATCACTGCAAGAAAAACATGTGACTCTACATAACATTTAAAACCTTTAGAGTGTTCATTAATATTACGAATGTACAGTATGTGATTAAATATAAAATGACTAAACTTTGAATCTCCATGAGCATTACATTGAACGTAAACTTTGTCAATATCTTCATTCTGTTAAAACAGATAAAGCTGACACCGGTTTCTCGGGTCGGGGTACCTGTACATCTGATAGTTTGATATCCCTACAACCATGATATGCAGTATTCTTTTAGTTCAAACTCTAATCTTACAAATAAAAATCATGACATTTACTTTGAAGCTTCAAAAGACTTTGCCTGACCCATTAATACTACAGTATTAGTTGAATTTGTTTTAGCGCCTTAGCGTGTATTTACTTGTATAAAATATTCATTGCGATAAAAAAAATTAATCCAGGAAGGAGTATTTACATGAAATACGCCTTCAGACTGGATTAGATTGCATAAACAAAAGACACCAAACATCAGTCATGTTTTTCATTTTTAATTAGCTGTCTTGTTCTTCTGATTGTCTTTGTGATTGTGAAGGATTGAAATGAATGGCTTAAAGGGGCAGTAGCACGTTTTTTGCAAAATTTATTTCCCGTTTATAATGATAGTGAGTGCCATTTAAATTTACATTAGAGGGTAAAACATATTATTACACAAACCAAATTATCCTTAGTAGTAATAACGATGATGCGTATAAAGCAAAAACTGCATGGCGGCCATTTTATTGTGAACACATTTTATTATTTGGAATGACAAAAACGATTCCCACGGCTTTACTGAGCCATGCATACTCATTTTTCAATTGTTTTTCCGAAGGCAGAAGGGTGTTTTACGATTGGTGAAATTATTTTTCAAATACATTTCATCGACTTATTTCACCGAAAAAACGTGCTACTGCCCCTTCAAACATGCTTCCAATAGCTTCTTAACTGGCATATACAAATTTGATATTTCTCTATAATCATTATGTTTCGTTCACCAGTATCCCCATGGAAGAGCGTTCTTTGCGCATCTTTGGACAGAAACGTTAGTTTGTTTACAGATTCAGTTCGAATCGTCACCAAGATCATACTTAATTAACCAAATGAGACAATTTTAAAGATTCCCGACAATTAATTTTGTAATATTAATTATTGACAATAATAATTTAATAAGCATATGCAAGCTTTGAGATATTGTTATTCGATGTTTTCATGTATACTTTGGGTGAATGTTATGGGTCGCTTGGTTAAAGTGTGTCTAGGATAGTGATTTGTTACTTAACTAATCCTGGAAACGTTTTGGAAGGTATAAGTGTGCTCGCCTCTTCGAAGATCTCTGATAACCTTACCGAGGTCAAGGTGACTTCCTGGTCCTCGTGTCTTTCACGAGGGTCAAGGTGGCCCGACTGAAAATGGTGCCAGTTGGATTCGAACACGGACTGTGCTGAGAACTGTTGTCAGGGACGTAGTGATAAGACCAAGGGGCTGTCAGGTGGGGAGATTAAGTCCGACTCTAGATCAGTGATCACGCGTAGTTAGGACAATTTCGGTTTGCAAATCATGACTATCGATTATTTAAGAGATCATTTGTCCTACTTTTGGGATCATTCCTTTGTTGGAGGTATAGTTATCAGTACAGTTTGTTTCAAGGACACCTTGTGTACGTACAACATGAACATGTATGCTGACTAACTTGATTTGATATCAATACTACATGTAAACGGGACAGTAATAGTATTAATACAAATAGTACTAATCCAATTTAGAGCACACCACAATACTGTTTATAGAAAAACATTTATTATTTTTGTGTATCACTTTATTTATTTTTCACAGGGTACAGCATTTTTCATTTTCATTTCATAGTATTATCACAATAAATGGTACAAAACATTTGACATGCAAATTCTTCTACATGAATAGAATGTGGCAGGATGACCAGAATGAGACAAATGAGTCATATTTACACTGTGTATAGGCATTGGAATTATGTAAAATGTCTTAATTTCGGTTTCAGACCACTTATGGACGGTATTATGTTTGCCAATTTTCGATGGAAGATGTATTCTTTTGTTAACGTAATGATGAAATTTAGAACATTATTTCTCCTTTCTGTGAATCCCAGAATGACCGTATCTGCGTTTAGGTTTAGACAGATGTCAGTTTCTTTCTCAATCCATTCCGTTAGATCTTGCCACAATCTTTTGACACATCTGCATTCATATAGTAGATGGATAATTGATTCTATTTCAACGTTGCAATATGTACATAGTGGTGTTTCTATTAGTTTGTATTTGTATAAGTCTTTATTTGTCGTAAGGATTCTATGGAGAACACGGTATTGGAACCATCTATGCTTGATGCTATAAGATGCTTGGAAAGGTATAGAATTGTATGTCTTCCACATATCTGGTGAAATGTCTATTTTTAATTCCTTTTCCCATTTAATTTGGTAATTTTGCTTTTGAAATGCGGTCTCTTTGGTGAGTTGGGTATAAAATATGCTACATCCTTTTTTAGTTCTATATAGTATTTCCAATTAAGGAGGGATAAAGGGTAAATTTTCCTGTTTGCTAATTGTTTGCCAATAACGTTTGGAATAAGATTTCATTGAAGATATTAATCCTGCGTATTCTAGAAAGTTTGTTTTGACTCCGTACAATTGTACGAATTCATTATACGATAGAAATGTATTGTCATATTTTTTAAAGTCGTTTATAAACTTAATATTAAATTGTAGGTAGTGATCATATATTACTGGTTTAGTTTCAATGGTTATGTTATCATTTGCCCAAATAAATTGTCTACTAAGTTGGTCTTGATTATATTGAATTTTCTCTTGCAACTCTGACCAGGCTTCAAATACATCTTTCCAGAATGGGCTAATGAGTTTAGGAATATATTGCGTCCTAAGATAAGTTGGTCCCATTTCAACGGGAGTTAACATACTCGTTTCATTTGATGTATATATAAGATGTTTTAAGTTTGAATCCTGTACATATAATCTTCTGATCCATGATATTTTCTGGGACTTTATTGTTTCAAGTTTATAGAAAATTCATAGAAAATAGTAGAGCATAATCTGTGCAAGCCACCATATTTTTGTTAATCGATCTAGCATGAAGCATTTCCTTTAACCAGTGTTAATGTAAGTAAATAGGGAACAAAATAACAACATAAAGCATAAGTATCTAGAAATTTTCTGTTTATGAAACCACATTGTACCAGGGCCGTGTTCAAGAGAGGTTTCAAAGTAATTACTCAATTAGCGATTACTTTTAAACCTCTCTTGAACGCGATTGCTCAATGTAGCGCTACGTAGCAAGGCGAGCAAACTTCGAGGAATTTGCACTGTGTCGTTCAAGAGAGAATGAGCGCTACTTGAGCTCTACTTGAGCGCTTCTTGAGCGCTACATTGAGCGATCAATGAACAATTTAAGCGCTCGCTGTTATTGAACGGAGCCCTGATATAACAATGATGACGAAGAATGATTAAAATCATTGTGGATTTGTACAGTCTACCTAACATAAATTTATTTCATCTGGAAGGAGCTAGGATTGCATTTTCATATTTTCTTTAATATTTATCTTTGTTTTTAATTTTGCATATGCTGGATTAACTGAGACCGATCACTAAATGAGCTTATAAAAGAAATATCGTGTGTCTTTATTTGTTTTATTTTAGAATAGTATGCGTCGTTGATATTGAACGTAAATTGCTTATTAACTATACATGCAAGATATAGAGAGAATAGATGTCTGTTAAAGAATGGGATGTTGAATAATTCAAGCATACCGTGTTTTACCGACTCTAAAAATAAATGCTATAAATGTATTTTTTTTAATTTGATCAATATTTTACAAAACACAGGATAATTGTAGGATCAAACATTTGTTTACTCGTGAAATCAATTCGACTTTTAAAGTATGGTATTCTATATACTGTTTAAGAGGTAACCTCCCAAAACTTCTACATACCAAAACTTATACAGACTAAAACAACACAGTTCAGGGTCCACTGCACATGGTCATTACCTCAAGTAAGAATGGACTAGTCCGATTAAAGGTACATCCATTCTGTTTCATAAAATTGTATTTGTCTGAAATACGTGAAAACAAACGACATGTGCTGATTTCAGATCAAATTATTTCACTCAACTTGTATATTCATCCCCAATCGCCAAATACATCATAATTACTAGTTTCTAATTAAGCAACATCATTATACATGTGCAGAAAGCGAAACTACGCGTTCCATTTACATGCACGGTAGTTATAAGACCTATTAAACATTATCAACTTAAAGTTTTCTTTCAGTCTGTTGTAAATACGTTTCCAAAATTACGTTTGACTAATTGACGCGCGCCACACGCAGTGCATTGTCCGGTTTTCGATCATAAATCACTTCTTTTACCTTCATATCGTCAATATACTAAGTCAACTAAGATCAAAATGGCAATTTTCGGTAACAGTCGGACCTTCCCGATAAATTAACACATTTTATACCGTTTGGCAAATGTGACCCCAAACAACACAATGGATGTACCTTTAATATGCCAAAACTTCTACATTAGGCTACGAGTAAATATCACAGGAGGTTGTAGGTTGTATAACTGTTTATTCTCATTATAGATTTCATAACATATAATAATCACAATTTTCATATCTGTCACAAGCGCTGACTTCTTGACATCAATCTAGTAACTCTTTGTCGCTTAAAGGTACATTTATTGTGTTGTTGGGTCACATATTCCAAACGTTATAAGTGGTGTTACTTTATCGAGAAGTATTAAAGCCAATAACTGTTGTAACAATGACTTATCTGATGAGACTAGCTTAACAATTGTGGATTCTGTTTGCACAGTCATAGACTTTAGCAAACGTTTCCAGTAATTTAGAATGCACGTAACATTTGAAAAAATGTCTTATCTGTTAGCATACAACAGCATAAAGTTCGTATTTTACATTTTTGAATGTCCATGTTAATTTACGTATTCACTTATTTTTGGTATATGAATTGTTTCTTGCTTTAATGTATGTTACATGTTTTAATGTATACATCCTGTCAACGTAGCCCTGTTTATTAATTCCCCTTTCCATGTACTATATGGATATAAATTCACAAATCACAAGCTCATATAAACATAATTTCAGCACTGAATTCAATATTAATTGTCAAACACACCCGACAGCACTCAAGGAACTCCATTGGCGTTTTCTGCCTGGTGAACAGCTTTGTGGCAACGAAAAATCAAACAAACTTGAAAATTGTTACTTTTCGTATGTAACGAAATATTCATATATATTAATATACACAAAATAGTGTTTCCCCCAGGTTGCAAAAAGGGCAGGGCAACTACATTGAGGAAAGGGCACTTCTTCACTGGATAGGGTACATATGTAAAGATGAAATGTATTATTATATTACACTATTATTATGACAATTTTGTATTGGCAAATATAACTAATATTAACTTTGCGCATAGATTATTTGTTTATTTCCTTGAATGTTTGGAATAATTATCACACACTCATCAGATTTATATTACCTAATAAAATATAAAATAGTTTAAATACAATGCAATCATGAGATTATCCAGCCCTATAAGCCTGCAGACATCAGTCGTCAGTAATCCCCCTAATGTTCTTGCTCCAGCTAAACATGTGGTCAGCAGGTGTATCCTGTTGAATGAGGGATGCAACATACATTTTCTTGTTTTGTTTATATTCTTTTCTCTTTCAAAGATGACAATTTCACAAATAATGCAAATGATTTTTTGTCAAAATATAATGACAGCTTGGAATGTGTTTGTCAAGTGTTGAAATGGCCGATACAAAAGTTTGAACTAAGTTATGAAAAAGGCAGGGTGGTCAGGAAAAAGGGCGGGGCGGGACAGAGACAGGGCAGGGCGCATGTTAAAGAGGGCAGGGCGCTGCGCCCTGCTAAAAATGTCTATTGGAAACACTACAAAATACTCTGTTATCTTCCTTGGTTAGTAATAAGATGGACCTGTTTTAATCCTCTACCCTCTTCTTCAATCGGCTGTAGAAGTTTTGGCAAATTACATTAAATCATATCCTGGGCTGTTCCATTATAAAATAGGTAATTGCAAAATTCTGCCCTGACTTTTTGTAGGAGTTTTGGCATGTAGAAGTTTTGGGAGGTAATAATAATTCAACTTATTTATATGCGTCTCTAGTATTGTCAATAATAAGCTACATCGTAAACAACCCTATTCCATCCATCTTCAGCATGCATTGGCAAAGAACTTTAAGATAAACTAATCTGCTCCACAACCATAGTATGAGGATGTCACCAAGTCGCATGTGGGTATGAGGCGCCCAACAATATCAATATCTATACGGTCCTTAAGAGCATCTTTATAGGTGTAAAGGTAATTTTATTTTGATCGTTTTACCAAATGTGCAACATTATTTTAATAGTAATTAAACTTACAAATGTCTACATGTTTAGGTCAATGTGGCTGTGTCATGTAATTGATACTTAAAGATGAGTTTCTTCTTCTTGGTGTATCACATGACGTGTGTAGGCGGACAACGAGGTGTAATTAATATACATTAAATCCACAATAGTGGTCTGCATAGAGACGTTACCAGACACTAAGTGCCTGCAATCACCAGTGCAACATGCAAACATGAAGTGCGACGTCCTTATTTAAAGTGTTTCTATTTTGTATTTATTTTGCAATATCTTTAAGCAACCAAATGAAAAAAATAATTAAAAGGTTTCTTTAAAATATAATATTTGAAATAAAACACTAATCAGTTACCTCCAGAATGAAGCTAACTTCAGTGAAGGTTGATTTAGATATTTGCTGCTTGTCTTTAAAATATAAAGTTATTAGAAACCTTGTGCACATATCACTTGGATAAACGCGAACTAATGTCAATTTTGATGGACTATATGTTTCACTGATATTCCTTTCTCCTTGGTCAATATTGTTTTCTCGGGTCCATAATAACAGGTATTGACCTCATCACCAGTCTATAATTGTATAATATACAATCTAGAAGAATGGAGAACTATGTTATGGATATATACCTTTTTAATTCTATGTTGGTGACGTTTCGACATAGGCTCTAATGTCGTCGTCAAGCATGTGAATAGGCTAGCAACGACATTACTATCTAAAATTGTGACAATGATTTGTCTGTTATTTTACACAAAAGTGTGACTATCGATTTATTACTATTAGTGGTATCTTCTAGCGATAAGCGCATGGTTCACATTTTTTTAAATTCATAATTACACTCCTCCCCCCTCTAGAAATCACTGCATTTCTGTTAAGAATGGCAACAAACAAATTCAAGGAAGAATACATATGTCCTGGCGATAATTGCCTTACTCTAAGGGCGTGAGTTCGAATCCCACAAAGGACTCGGCCCGAAAAGGTACATTAATTTGTACTATTGAAGGTAGTGTTATCCCAAAATAATCATGTTAAACAAGAAGGTGTTTTTACTCGTAAAAAACAGATGTCTCCTCTTCCTCCAATTCAATTTAAGTTATTACACTTCTAAAAGACCAAGTCAAAATTATTGTACATGATGTCCGCTAGTAGTGTACCAAATTTGGTGAAGACTGGTCATGTAGTTTTAGAGGTATGCTCCAGGAACGCCAAAGCCGATGCCAACGCAAACGCCGACGCCGACGGAAACTCAACCAAAAACAGTATGTCTCCCGACCCTTCGGTAATATAGGTAATATTTAGATGGTGAAAACTACAAACAGAACAGACAAATGACGCATTTCAGAAAGGGATTTATTGCCCGTGTTATTTTTCATTAAACACGTCAGTATTTTATCATGGGATCATTTATTAACAGCAGAAAAATATCAAATATCAAAAAGATCAAATAAAACAATTGATCGTGTACTCTCGCCATTTCATCAACGAAACGAAATATAGGTACCTATGTCCGTTATCTTAGAATTTAGATTAAGATTATTATCATTGAAATATTAATGAAGTAGTGACTGTTGCATATTGTGATAAGATTGACAAATAGGTAAGTATTCCTTATTTCAATTTGAAAAATAGCATTTAACACGATTATTTGAACATGTCTTTATTGATTCAAAATCAAATCCTCACTGCATAATAGGATATCTCTTTCGTAAATATACAATATCAAAACAACTGTCCTAATTTCATGACTGATTTCAGAATCGCTGTTCGGTTAATCGACTACATCCTCTTTATCCAATCAATCTCCCAGTCTCGGATTGATCTCTTAACATCGTTCCTGTTTTTGCTTCTCTCCAAACTCCGTCTCTTGCGGTGGTGAGGGATCATGTGTACGCTGTAAGGAGCCACTGCGAACCTGCTCAACATGGGACACGTGCTTCCGGCCCAATACTCTAACTTCCGTTGTAAAGCGGAAATGACGTTGTCTGAGTCAATTTCTGCTGTTAGGTGAAACTCTACCTCGGTGACATCCCGGTTGTATATCATCAGAACCTGAAAGGGACCCAATTCATTTTAAATATAAATTTCAAGGCATGTTTATTTTAATGGTCCAGTATTATCGAATTCTTATGATTTATTAAATAATTGATACACACAGGACAAAAAGAGATGGAATCCGCTATGCCGGATTTGCCCAATTTGGGACGGACCCGGGAGGATCCGGCAAGCGGATTCCACCTTTGTTTGTCCTGTGACATTAAAACAATTTCAATGAGTATTGGATGAAAGACTGCTGGATGTTTTTCATTTATAAAATAAAATGTATTCATCGGTCCTCAGAACTGTCAACCGGAACTGAAGTAAGAACTAACTTTCGGTATAAGGTTAGTTGAAAATACAAGTTGCGCATGAACATGAATCTTAGAAGAATACGTTTGAGCATGTCTTCTCGCGTTTGGTAAATTGATTGGGCCTTCTCTTTGGTTCAGTTGGCAGAGCATTGAAGTGTCAAACGGATATTACAGGTTCAATTCGTCCTAAACGATTAAATCTTTAAACTTGAGGATTTTTTTTATGTCAGCACTTACTTTGATGACATCTCTGAGTATTGCCATGTCCGATTCCGACTCGATGTAGACTCTGACTATCCCGGTCACCTGTTTGGCAAACTCCTGCTCGAGTAGGGAGGGGATGGGGAATGGGTTGGCGTGTCCACTGTACAGGAGCTCCTCCTGACTGAGTTTGGGGTCCGGCTTGTACTTGGAGGTGAGCAAGGGCACTGGAACAGTCATTAAATGTGAAGTCATGTGAGATTAGAGGTTAGAATATGGCGCTTATTAAACACGGAACATTCTGCAATGTATGAGTTTGTAATCAATAAGCTTGTAACTAGTACTAACACAATGTGTTGAAACAACAGCAGCCTTAATTAAAGCTTCTTCTTGCACTCAGCCCTCGGTCAAAATAAACAAGAACATAATTGAATTGTTCCTTACAGTATTAATTACTGATTTGTCAACCGTTATATAAGTACTCCAAGCCATGCGGATATATCGCTATAAACAAAGCTGTTTATGTTCCATGTTGTGCTGTAATTAACGATTATTTGGCAAAATTGCAGTCGTTTCAAGATTTTAGTTAAACTTGTTGATGTTAACAAGCAAATGATCTTCGCTAAACCTAAAGCTTGACTCATTAATGGCAAATAGTTTACAGCGATACAGAAAGTGCCACCACCACCACACACACACCACACCACCTAGCGATTCAAAGCAAGCTGACTCGACCCAACTTACTGACAAGGGAGTATATCTGTGTGTCCTCCACACACTTGGCTCCGTCGTGACAGGCGAGTGAGTGTACACTGGACTCCGTGTTCTCCGTGTTGAAGAAGGCCGCCTGGTCTACCACATCTTGGAAGGGGTTCCTCGCTTTCTCAAGGTACAGATGCACGAGCTTCACACACCCCTCCACCTTCTTGTGCCATGTCGGACCTGTCCAGGAGTTGTAACATGTGTAACGTGGAGTTGTAGTGAATATAAGTACAGAGAATACAAGAATACAAGAATACAACAAGAAATACAACCCCATACTGAATTTAATTATTATGATTAAAATGCATTGTTTTCTAATTTAGAGGTTTGTGAACCTATCGACACGACCTTATTTCAGTGTCGTTTATATATGTCTCAATGGAAAATCAAGGTATTGCTGTAAAATGAACACACGCTATATTATTCGTAGTAGAAACCGCACCAGCTTGGTCCTAGGATTGACTTCCGACGCGCATATGTTTCGGGAAAATATACCTCAACGTTACGAAAATGAAGCACAAACAGAATTATATGCCTTTGCCATTTCATAATAACCGCTATTTGTGTGACATCCTGACGAGGCATATAATTGAAATCATGCCTGACAGTAGTCATAGTTTTAAATTCTATTTAGATAGCAAACTTATCTAACAATACAGTACAATTGCTATTAAAGTGTTTACCTTTTCCAGGGCATCCACCACAATTGTCATATACGCATGCGTGGAGGTTATGTTCAAGTTGACCCCGGGTCAAGGTCGTCCCTGCAACCTTGATGAACTGGTCCCTGAGTTTGTCAGTCTCGTGTTTTCTCTCCTCCTTCGTGGCCTTGCAGAACTTACTCTCATGGTCATGGAAACAGAATCTGAAATTCATTGAACAAAACAGTTTTTGTAACACTACACATTCCACATAAAGTCACTCATTTTGAAACTTGACCAAGTCATTGAACAGAATTTTAAAACTAAATACATCTCATAAAATCAGAAACTTAGCGCAGGGCCAAATTCCAAACAGCTGAGATTTAATTTATGTCTATTATTTTAAACAAACTGGACTGTACATACGTATACATGTATGTCAAATGCGCATCTCAGTCGATATTTCGAATATCTATAGCATTCCTTATATATCACAAACCCGATCCCTCTGCTGTTGAAGGAGTAGTAGGCGAAGTCATTCCCCAGTCGGGGCTCCTTACATGTCCGTTTCAGGTTCAGGGGGAAGATGGCCGGGCCACCTGGAAAGTTAAACAGTTGGACATAACTGAAATGGTAGTATACTTTATTTGCAGCAACGTTAATACAGCACCAAAGTGTGGGTGGGAATATCTGTTTGAGGCCATTCGTTGAAACCAGAACCGCCGGACCATAACATGACCGGAAATGGAAACCTGGATCACTCTACGAATTTTACAAAGCGTATTTGAACCAGGAAACCAGTTTAACCAATTCCAGTCACATGTCAGGATCAAAGATGGCCGATCTTCCTCGTGTGTTATAAAGATAGGTAGTTACATGTGTATTCAGGGTCTGGAGCCTGTGGTTGATACATAATTTGCTAATATCATGTAAACACGTATAGTGTCCCCTCGTTACTAAATTGATCTTGATATGTTTTAAGATGTTCTATCTAAAAAAAATAGATATTCCAATGACATCAAATATTCACCCTTTTTCAGTTCTGTAAGGGCCTTGTTGATGGAGTCACAAAGCGGTTGATTATCGACGGTCCACACATCAGCAATATGAGAAACATCCCCTGAAGTCATTGGTCGGATATCGACGTATATCCTATCGCTATGACAACCAATACCAAGACCACGTGACTGCAGTCGAAGGGCGGGTGTACAGAGTCTCAGGGTGTACTGGGCGAGGTCAACAAGTGCATCTGAGTGTTGAGATTTTGACTGGAGATAGACGGCTTGTCCTGACTCAACCCTCAGTCTCTCTTCGGGGTGGCGCTTGTCTTGGTCTCTCATGTTGATGGAGTGCGACCTAAAATGTCGACAGAGGATGAGTTGTTCAACCATAAGGAAACTTTCGATTTTTTTTGTTTCGCGCGTGTATGGTGCAGTTGATTTGCTGATGTTACCTACTGACTACCTTAAACACATGATGGTGACATACAGAACACACTCCCGCCAGTGTACAATACTATTAGCCAGTGTTACGACTTGCGTTGGAAGGTGTGCTGCATTTGTGATTGATTATTGGAAAGAAACACTAGAAATCCATTTGCAAACCGTAAAGTCAAACGACTTTCTAAATGACTTAAAGATGAAAGTGAAGCAATTACAATTTATTTTAAATTACGTTTTCATAAATATCATTAAAGTTCTAAAATATTAAGATACTCCAGGTGGGATTGTTAACAGTCAGTATCAATTCGTGTACTTTCATGTGGAACTTATTCACTATGTCTCTTTGCCACACATATTTACGTATAGCTAATGTTATCAACCTTTTAACACGTCACAAGGGGCACACATATTAGAGTCAACATTACGTCTTTATCTAAATGTACCATTTCCATTTCAGCTGAACACAAAAGTTTTACATGTTATTGGTATTTCTATAACTGAAGATAGAATTGGTCTTCACGTATATTATATGCCATGTCCCAATCAAAGAGAGCTCATATCTAAGAGGCAGTTGAGAGAATAAAGAGTTTTCCTTCACCTATAGGCTGTGTCAGGCATGATCGTGAACCCTTCTTCCAGATCCGTGGCCACGTGCTCCAAACAGTCCACCAGAGCCGGGTCCAGACGGAAGAATCTCTTCTCGGAATGTTTGAAGTGGGATATATGAAAGTGCTGAGAGAGTTGAATATCTTTGTTGAACCCGTCAAACAAAAAGGCATTTCTTGATTCGTTCTTCAGACCACTTGGATATTCAAAGTCGGCGTCCTTCACCTTCACCGGAAGTAAGGTCACGTGCTGAAATGGAACGACTGTCGTCTGGAAGCCATTTTGTAGCTTGACGTAAACATCGATTGAACCTGTCTCAGCAACCTCGATGAAGTCGAACCCTGCGCATAGTGCGAACTCCTGAATTTGTGATGGGGTAAGTGAGTGTGGATCTGATGGCGACAGTCGCAGTTTCCTGAAATAAATTGCTCATACCAAAATTAAGATTTAGAGTTTTAGAAGATGAGGGATTCGAAATTAAGTGAAACAATTGTTATAAGCTTTATCATACCATAGTTGCCATAAACTAATAAACAAAACTACTTTGCTACACAAATAGCATTCTGTGACAGATAAACATGTACATAAAGTAGACTATTTAAACTCTGTAGTCTTTAAAGACTGAAATTTTAAACTTAACAATATTGGGAAAGTTACTGCAGTTTGCAAATACGACCATATATTCAGATACTACAATAATTAAATTTCAGGTATAAATTACCTGCCATGAAGTTCATAGTCTTTGTTGCGTTGGATGTTCTTCACTGTTCCTCTATGGTTGTTGAATATCGGCTTCGTTGCTGTCACTCTTCCTCCTTGAACATCAACGACAACCCAAGTTTATCTATCTATCTTTGATATACAAAGCAATCGCTCTGGCTCTTACATCTTTTCATACATATGTATACACACGACACAAGGGGTTTATTTGGCACAACAATATTTACTGCTTTTCTTAAAAGTTACCGTGCAGGCTTATAATCCCCTTATACTCTGTGAAAGGTACACGTATCCAAAACAAACGACCTTTGGTGCCAACATTTACTAGAAATGCGCGTCATTCGTATGGTGTATACTTGATCTTTACAACGTTCCTATCTTCTAAACTGGCATATAACTTACTTTGCATTATATGAAAAAGTGCCTTGAAATGAGTGAAGATTTAGCGATACCTGTTGTTTTATCCTTCACAATGACTGCCAATCGTCGGAGTCGTATCGCCATGCGTGGGGTCATCACCCGGGTCTGGCAGCAATCCCAGAGTTCTGTGCTCTGTGACACTTCACATGTCGACTTGCACTTCCGGGTCGGCTGGTAACATGTCGAGTACGATAATCCTTCCGGTTCGAAATCCACGTCATTGAACATATACTGAACTAGACTGAAATAAGAAAAATAACAATCATATAGAATTGAATTAAGCGTAGGAAATGAAGTACTGAGTAAAAGAAATAAATTACTACGTCCGACTGTATTTAGGAACACCAAAGGATCTTTCGATTTTGCCATACAAATTCGGTATCACTCGGCCCTATACTATATCTGTACATGCCTATAATATAAGTTGACAGATAACATGATGTCCCTCCGATAATTCATAAATATGTCTGTAAGCTCACAGTCGCAGTAACTTGAATGATTTCATGCACTCACTCACCCCTTCTGATAGTCATGTTCTTCAAGAATTGGGTTGATGACGTCATCTCTTGGTTGCGCGGACATTGCCTCTCCGTGGTGAGATTTACATGTGATTGGTACCGAACTAGTTCCTAGAATTGAGGTACTTACATGGAATTGTAAATTTTCGTAAACAATAACAGAAGACACTTCTATAACAATTACGTAAACACTCACCAGGAAGATCATGTAACATTTAACGTCATCATCAAAAGCCACGTTGAAGGATGAAAACTTATGAAATAACTGATTCTGCAGAAAATGCTTGCACATTGTTTATTTATGTCATTCATAATACCTTCACTTATGGAACAATACGTAGATATACATCTTTCTTTAATATATTGTTCAATCCCTACCATAAATTAATGTATTTTAATGGATTGCTACGTCAAAAAAATAAGTGTCTCTTCTAAATGCATGATTTGTGCAATTTTCATCTTTGAACGAAACTAATGGTTAAATTTGTCAACGGAACTGTACACTATTCAGGAGTGCATTAACCGATTGCACGTTGTCGGTGTTATCAACAAATGGCATAATGAAAGCGTATAGTTTGATCAAGACCACAAGTTGTTTGAGTAAATTATTGAATCATTTTACTCTACCTAGCGTACCGATATTTTTAAGGGTGTTCATCAGTTCTTGTCTTGCAAACTCGTCTGATTCTTCATCTGCGATTGATCTTCTGACCCTTCTATGTTCAGCTTCCTCACTTCTGACACACATTTCCACATGACCGGAAGTGACATCAGCATATGGGAAACCGGCACAGGAGGCAAGATGGGCCAAACGATGAAAACGGGATTTTTCCGTGTCTAATATCAATGCTGAAGAATTGCTAGGATCTTCAGCTGACAATCCTACTTGCAGCGCCCTCCCCGAGTAATGAAGGGACGTAACTCCATGACTTCCGGTGACATCCTTCGAAGTTGGTTCATCCCACGATTCCAATACGACAAGTTTTCCTGAAATATAAAAACAAAATTCAGGATGTCGTAATACATGGTAGATGTAAAGGTGAAGGCATATTGAAGAACATAATATATGTCATCAATGTTGTACCTCGTCAACTGTGATACCAGGCGCGTATAGTGTTTAATCAACTGGCTGACATTCAGCGTCGATTCATTGTAAGAAACATTCTAACATGCAGTCAAATACAACTATTGGTATAACATCAAACGTATTATTCAAGTTAATAAACTAGCAGTTAGTCATAACGACTCACTTTTAGGCCATTCTTCATTTACGAATTGTCCCAAAGTCGTCAAACTCTCAGCAGCACTGGATGTCATTAATCTGTCTGCGCATGCGTCGTCTTCGCTGTCGTCATTATCAGACCAAACGCATTTATGGCAAGTTCGTCCTTTCGTCCCGCACCACGTTGACTGGTCTGCTTCTTCTGATAGGAACAGGATGAAGTCTCCTCCAATGGTGGTCAATCTTGAAGTTGAAGTATTGATAACAAATACAGAATAGAATTTCATTTAGATTGGACTTCAACCATCGATGTGGGCGTAATTTAATGCCATGAAAAATGCCTAAGACATTCAAAGATCGAACAGAAATAATGTCTTGTGTTATCGATCCAACGACCAATTGGCCTCCGTAGTCTACCATCTCAGGATAACATTGGACAGATGGGCATTTCTGAAGTTGTTACGATGAACTCAAAATTAGTTCTATATAGAATTACAACTTCTTTATTGCAAAATTATTACTTACTTTGTTATCAAGCGCTGTGAACGAAAAGTGCCCTGTTAGAGAATGTTAGTACCAACATAGGTTTGGTTTCAAATACATAAATTTAGAATAATTCTATATAACTTGTTTATGCATTAAGGAAAAACTCCTTTTTCTTTGAACAATTATTAAAGGGGAATGGTAGTAAGGCGCTGCTTAACAGAGAGGTCAGTGGTCATCATTCTTACTGCTTGAATTCCTTATCCCCTCGCACAATTTTCGTCTTTTCTGTTCCACAAATAGAGTCCAAGCTATCACTTGAGTGATCCACCTGATTGAAGCAGTTGGCTGTACATCGTTTGACAACCTCTGCCTTTCCAAGACTATTTACGACTGTAGTTTTATTTCTCAAAACGAGATCCCTGTAAGATAATGCATATGTTGTATGGTCGTAATATAAGGAACATCCTATGAACGAATTTGGACTCTTTTTATCTGGAAGTTTTAAGGCTTTCTGAACTTTTCACAGACAACCTCGCAGGTTGAAAGACCACATTTCTACCAATTGGTATTTGATGAATACCGTCAGCTACGTTTGAAATGATCAACACTAGCTTTAGACCTACGTAACGTAACTCGGGGAAGGTACAGAGCAGATACCATAATTGTTAGTCATGAGCGATTATCCTATTAAGACATTGCCGTCATACCAAATAGTTTTGTGGAAAGCTTTTGCCACGAAGTCTGCCTTGTCGTAACTGAAGACCCCGGTCACAGATAGTGTTGCTTCCTCGCAACGCCTGAACGGGTTCTCGGATGTCCGCGCATACAAGAGGGGAAGAAATCGTGATACTTCCGGTGGAGTGAACAGCAGAGCGACATCGTGGTGAGCCCACTTTATCGATGCCTGAAGAGTCACCTATCATAACAGACATCCATCGTTATTAAAATGATAGTACAATGCAATATGTTGAATATGTAACTAACACAAATATTCAAAGGGAATAGGGAATGTCTCTGTCAATGATAACTGTTGTGTTTGAGATCAACATTTCATTGTCGATGTTTGATGTCATGAGTATAACGGAAGTATCAAGGCGGTTATTTCACTATAAACAGTTAGTAACCCATGAAATGTACTTATAATTTACATAGAATTTATACAATTCAAGGATAAATCATAAACGTTCAAACATCAGAGATCAAACTTTAAGAGTGTGTTTGTAATGATTTTAGATATAACTCCTACAAGCTGCATCCATTACTAGTCTCTGAAGCTCTGAACTAAGCATTACAGTAAAGTAACTATCAACAATGATGAGAGAGAAATAGCCGTTCACCTCCTGGTAAAGCATGACGGATATATTGTAGGGACTGTCCGAGTGTCCGGTGAATGCACTGTCCCTCACTGTCCAGCCTGAAGTGGTCACGTCGGTCACAGGAGTTTCACCTTGGCTTTCATGTGAGGCTGAGGAGAGAATATAAACCTTGTTTAACGTCGTTTTACATATACGTCACACAACTAAGAAATGAACTTATAAATCAATGGGTGAGGTGAGGTGAGTTGGGGTTTAACGCCGCTTTCAAGAGTATTTCACTTATATCGCGACTGCTAGTATTACGGCAGGGAGAAAGCCCGCAACGCCATATGGCTATGCATTGCGGTGAAACCTGCGAGCAACGGCTGGAACTAGCGAACCATGGGTGGTACTACTCTGAAATTCAGTGTAGCATTGCACCCAAACCTTACTGCGTATAGAACAGTTCTCTACTGCAGACAAAGTTGCCGTGCCCCTGGCGGGATTCGAACAATCAAGAATTTTGAGGAAATCGAGCTTCCGCCCAAACTGTGACCTTATGATAGGGGCGCATGTCGAATAGATGTTGTCAAAATCGGGAGACCGAACAGCGCCTTGTTGGGAAAGTTTAGGAGTAAGGTTAATAATAATAGATAGTGGCGCACAGGTACTCGTTATTGTAGGTAAACGTATAAACACTACACCAATTGGCAAAATACGAATACAGTTTATGGGGTACAAGTATTTTGTTTAAATCGTTCGAAATGTTAGATGGAACTATAATTGCAATTAGTTACACATGAAACGCTTTTTCAGTAATCATTGGTGCTGCCATATTCGGTCTCAGGATTGGTTTAAAAACAACTTTTTAGTATTTAAGATTGCGTATTTTATCTTATTTTCATAAGAGATTCCCAATGTCATTCCTTGACCGAAAACTACTGATATGCAAAATTCTCTTACGAAAATTAGTTATTTTGTATGGGAGAATTCCAGTTTTAAAGAAAGGAGCTAGGGAGCAAACATATAGATATATAGATATACTTGCAACATACACGAAACATAGCTTCCATTAACGCTGTATCTCCCATTGTATTTCATCGGTCCATCTGAGGTGGCGTTGATCTCCATGTAAACATTTCTGCTGTAGGTTACAACTAGTTGTATGGGAGGTAGTTTCTCATCCACCACAGCAAGAGGTACAGTTCGTAGAGTTGTGGGTGAGCTAGAGTCCAGCAATAGCTTTTCCTGGATACCTACAGCGGACCGTATCTCCAACTCGAAGTCGACCTTGAGTGATGCATTCATTCCCGTCTGAATAAAAACAATAGTTTGTAATAGTTTGTCTTTTACAAGGAGTTTAAGTTTGTGTCAGCATCTTGCTTATGTTTTCAGGCTAAAAAGGTTTTATTTGTATAATGAGGTAGCACTGATATCGATAAACTAGTATTTATGCTTATGTTTTTCGGGCTAAAAGGGTGCTTATGTTTATAAGGCTAAAAGGTTTTATTTGTACATTGAGGTAGCCCTTATATTGTTAAACTGGTATCATATTTTAATTCAAACGTTCATCCAATCATTTTTTCACACAACAATTTATTTTTTTAGTTGTTAATTAATGCCTATCTTCTGGATAAAACTGCATGTCTGTCTGCCAATGTCTGTTAGTCGTTAACGGTAGACTAATTGATTTATTTATGACTATTTGTGTTTGTGCAATAGTCTTTATTTGTTTGTTTGTTTGTCAAAAGATTTTGGTTCTGAAGGAATAAAGATTAATATGAAACCGACGTTACCTGCAAAGAAAACAGCTTCAGGTTTGGTACCTTCGATTTTCTCTCGATGTCCAGTTGCCTGTTTAAAACATGAGTTTGACCTTAAAATCAACAACGAAATAAATGTAGGTACAAACGAAATGGAAACACTTGATGTAAAGTTATTCATAAATGAAATAGATCTGTTTTTAAAAAAAGAGCATTGATTGACCTACAAAGTTTGACCAACTGTCCGCACTTCATAACAATCCATGCACTTCAGAAGAAATTCTGTCTCAGATGGAAGGTTTGCCTGTTGACCTTTGGCGACCTTTGATACCTTGACCCCATGACCTCTCTGTTTGTAAATGTTGTATTCGTTCAAGGTATGATCGGATGTGTCCCGGTTGAAACTGATGACGTCATCAGAGTTGTCTACCCGGAAGTTGATCTTGTCCAGCACCCTTGACAGCAGATCGGAGACATAACGTTTGTGTCGGTGGTGTTTGGACTGTTCCCCTGTACCCGGGTACTTCAGGAGAACCTTGGCGTCGGTCAGCAGATCAAGTGGACTGTAATCAATCAGATTCAAGAATTCATTGATAGTTTCAAATATAACATTGCTTACTTGATGATGAAATGTCTCATTTCTTCTTATTTCTTATCCGTGATACTTCAAAGTGATATGTTGATGGACAATTTACACAAGTACAATACCGCTACACGTATGACGTCACAATTGTATTTGACTCGCACATTTCTTGAGTGATTGTTGGCGAGTAATTAAGCTCCCTTCATTGAATACCATTTGAATATAAACTGTTGAATGAATTTTTTTTGCTCGTTTGATTCAAGTGGTAGTTTAGTGTCATTTATTGATCAATTAGTAACTGAGGAAGTTTGTTACGTTTGGAAGCATCGTTTAATTTTAACATGCACCTTAACGACCCAGTTAAAACATCTTCACAGATTCATGATTTGAAAACAACATCATCTTTTAGAGATATGCCAGATTTGACACATATTGATTGTTCTATGTTCTCTTGTCAGCCTAACTATTGTATTCACCAATAGTTAAAACATATATCGCGACATACGATCTACATCTAGACACTTACACATTTTAGTTTTTCAGAAATAATATTAATTCCGGAAAATCAACCCTACGTTTACACTAACGTAGACATATATAACATTGAGTATGTTTGGAGACCTGACATCTTCTCCCCGGACCAGAACCTTTGATGAGGAGACCGCATGCACGTCTGTTATCCTCTTGACGATGGACACGTGTTTGACCTCTGACCCATCTCTTCGTCGTACATGGGATGAGATGAGGAACCAACCAGGCTGCCAACCGGAAGTCTCGGACACATCCCGCAAATTCACGATTATCTCCCCTTTGTTATTTTGTGCAACCTGTAATCGTTTACAATCTCAATAAAATATCTAAATATTGATAGCATTTGATGAAGACGGTCTGATTTTGCAAGAATTAATAAGCAATACAAGTGTACACGGATTAATGTGACAATTGATATTTATGTTGTGATGTTGTGATTCTGCTATTGACTAAATTGTTATAGAAGAAAAAATAATACTTTCAAAATATTGTGGAGGCATGATAGTTTTCAAACATAAAAGACAACTTTCATGTTAAAAAGCCATTTCCGTCGAGTCAAACAATAGAAAATTCAACATCTTTTCGACATCAGGTGCAAGAAATTATTGAATCATGAGATAATTAGTAAGTTCAAAATCATTGTGAGAGAGACGTCCCTAACTAACTAACGGTTGCTTCGCATCAAGAATATCCTAAGTTTCAAAATCGCTTAACCTGATGCATTTATGAAATTTTCATATGCTTCACTCTCAACTACAGAATTAAAAAACACTCACCCTGACATCCGCGAGCTCATCCAGATTAACAATCCTGGAGACAGACCCCCGTGAGTTCAATTCCCAGTCCCTGGGGTACCCATAGTCTCTCCCCCGGGCTCTGTGCTGGAACCTCTGACTGCAGTCCGCACCAGTGATGGAGAGTAACAATACACACAGTATAAACTTCATGTTGAACATATAGCAACTACATTTAAGTAACAATATTACACTTGCTGTATAGTCACACAGTTACATTGTATAGAACAGTAGGATAGGGTTTGAGCAGGGGATTATGGTCTACAGCTCTACCAATTTGAGAGGGAGCAGGATTTAGGTTGGTCTGAAGACTGGTTAAAGGGACGTAACTCAAACTAAGCGTGTTTTCCAAATAGCCATGGCACGAATCTTGTATAAGTTTGTTATTTCATGTCCAAATTATTTACAAGATGAAAACTTTGTTTTCAGTGCAATAATGCTTGTCAGATAATTGTTTGAGAAAGTGAAGAACATGATTTTTTTGTGAATGCATTACAAGAAGAAGAAGTTGTTATGAAAAAGTTGCTCTTATTTGGCATGCTACTTCGATCACATACTTTAGAATACCATATTTAATAATGTTATTCTAATAAAATCTAACAGTCCTAAGGTGACAATTGAGCTCTTAATATGTACTTTAACTCTGTATTTTTCAGAGATTTAGTTGTCAGGTTGTCAAGATAACAGATCCAGCTTTTTAAGTCCTAATGGTTGTTTATCTTGTTAAATTACCCACCACCAACCAGTCGGGCAAGGTAACAGACTGATTTACAGGAATCTAGGTCATGTGCACGAACTGCACGTGGGAAACAAGATCTCATTTAGAGCCATACTCATCCCTACCCACCGTCCTTCATGTGTCCTTGTCGGTGATTGGTTGGTTTAGCCAGGTACCAGGAAGAAGATTAGAAATGTACCCGAAATACTGATCTGGTAGTATTAACCTTGGGTTGATTTATCGGAGTAGCCCGTGTGGCGTTATTTATCAGCTGATTCTTTTATTTTTATTGTTCAAGATAGATAACTTTGTTTGACCTTATTATAGATCTTTCTCGCAAACTTGGCGTGATTCATTGTGTCACCTTGAAGTTTGAAAAATAGATTGCAAGAGTATAATTCTTACACTCCTGCTAACGCATTAGAATGAAGTAGGCAGCTTCGATCTTGGATATTTGTTGACATTCAAAGTTAGAGTTCTTTATGATGAGCAAAGTACATAATAAATTATCATTCAAACATTTCAGCTGAAGTTGATATGTTTTGAACACGAATTTACGAAGAACATGAATCTGTTTTCAGTGTGCTGTTCAATATACAGTTCTGCAGACCCTACTCCATCAGTCTTGATCATGAAAAGAACTATGCACTTTTTAAAACTATCAGGCTTTGGCATGATATTGAAAAATCTTTTTTAAAAACTTCAAAAGATAACAAGAAAGTACACACATCTGATGGTTGTATTAATGTGTGATTGTTTAATTACATTCAAACATTTTAAAGTTTTGGCGTAGTACTAAAACACTAGGTTGTGCAGTCTTCAGTTAGAGAAACTAATTAATTCATTCAAACTACTGCAGATACGTGTTAGTGTAATCGTGCCCTAATCAATTACCAATCCAACCACCAGCTCTTTTGAATACTCATATAGAGTAATCATTCTTAATAGTTACAAACAATCTGACATTGATGTGATATCATAGACCCGTTTACATATTTATGGTCTGCACAAATTGTTCTTTTGCAATTGATTTTCACTGTCGCCTTGTAGATAAGCTGCCATTAACTCTACGATAGCTGTGTCCACGCGCACCGGGGTAATAGTGGAATGGAGCGGGTATGTGTTAGGTGCTCCGGTACGATTTGAAGGTGGAGAAGTAGCAGCCTTCAGGTTGACGGGGAGAATATTGACTAATCTTAGGCAAGGGAGGCAACTCAACCGAACTTCCCTCAATTGTCCATGTAGCTTGATCATGCAGAGACGTATGTTTGAGCAACTCTGAGATCACTCTCGCCATGAGGGATTTCTGCATATCTGTGTTTGTGTTTCTCGTGCTCATCCAGGGGAGAACTGCATCCCCCTTCTACGATGGCCACAAGCATTACTTCACGTACCATGCTACATCACATGTCTTGGGTCTTCACAACCTCGATACTATCATTAAGGTATGTGCAGTTTGCCATCTACCTAAAATTAAGCTGTACTCGTATAACACGAAATCTGCATAACATCTATTGAAAGTGTCTGATATTTCGCAGCAAGTGTGACATGCAACCAATTAAACCATTGCTGGTAAGTTCTTTTGGGTATATTGACATCGAGGCATATTCGTCGTTAGTCAAAGGTCAGCTGTATACGCCAGTGATGGCAATTTGAGATGGCAGTTGTATGATAGATATGCTTTAACAAGACTGTGTCAGTTGAATATTCACATATGTGTGTAGAACTAACAATAGAAACCTTGCATTACAAATCATATAGTTCTCTTTCTTACATGTTCTGTATTTCATCGATATTATTTATTTAAGCTTTTGTTATGGTTATATAACAGCACGGAGATATATATAAATAAATATAATGTATTAACTTTAAATATGGATGCTAACGAATGACATGTACATGCATGTATTGAATTAGGTTCATTCCAGTATACGATCCGTTTGAGTAAACTACATGTTAAGGTAAATGTGTGTATTAAAATCGACGTTACCTTGGTTTGTATGTTGATGTTTATGAAGAAAGACGTTAATTCATTTTTATCAGTGTCTTTTTACGCCATTACAGATACATTGTAAAGAGAGGTTTCTATACAGAATGCGCCATTATTTTATGCATTACAGGAAATGAGAAAAATGCTGTATTTTTAATTATTTCAAATTTGAGCAATAATAAAACGTACATGGCTTTACTTCTCATTGTTTTTATTTGTTATTTGTTATCAAAATGTCAAATATTAAGTCACCATAATATAACTTTTAGTAATGTTTCAACTTGGTTGTGTTAAAACCTGGGCTCCGTTCCATAACATTGAGCGTTTATAATCGCTCATTGAGCGCTCAACCTCTCTTGAACATGACCCATGTATCAATAGCATATGTGTGTAAACATGAATGGCCCATGTATCAATAACATATGCGTGTAAACATGAATGTCCCCCGAATTTCGATTCCGACAGAAACCTCCCTTTGGATAATTGATATTTCTATTTGGACACTCATATTATCTTATTTTAGTGTTAACAGGAGTAGTAACTTCCAGAATGAACCTTGCTTAATATTAATTTTACATCAGTGTTGTTTAAACACAAAACTTTTCAAACTGTTCAAAACATTAATATAGTTTTTGATAGGAAACTCAATGTCAATTTCCTGTCACAATATTAGAGATAATAAAGTCTGTATATTAACAAAAATATAGTGAAAACTAGGACCCACTTTCTCTTGAAGACCTAATAATAACAATCTTTCATTACCTGTTAAGGGTTACGCAACCCAAGATTTGGCAATAACATCACATTCCTATGAAAATGAAAGTTGGTTACATATGGGCAATTGTCATACTAAGATAGACACACATTATGGCGTTGTTTATGTATGAACAACGCTGTTAAATACCCTTATTACGTCGGTATTCACTTTACTACTTATATTGAGAATATCGTTGTCTCTTAAATATGAAACAACCGTTACCGCCAGATGGCCATTTATATCATAAATCATATATATAAAGTATCTCATAAATATCAAAGTTACTTTTATGGAAACTTCCATAACTTCAAATTACTTATATTAACCTAAAATAAACGTAACCTATGTGTGAAAGTCAATGCAATTGTGTATGCAGCCTAACGTTCCTTACGTGTGTCGAATTCTTTCCTTTTTCGTTTGAGCTTAAGTAAAAAAAATTCAATTGTGAATATGGTACGTTTTACTATATCACATTCAGACAAATTCAAAAATTTGGTTAATTACGAACAATCTGGTACTTATTCCTTAGAAAATATTGCGGGTGTTACCAGGAGGGAAGTTCATACTTACGGTTTCCGCTTGGTGTCGTCGTCGTGGACAGTGTCATATTCAAATCAAATTACTGGTACGGGATCGAAGCACATTCAGTCTTTATGTATGTAAATACCTATACGTGTTCATGCCTGTTACGATTTTAAGAATATTGTAAATATTTAAATGGTTTATATTCTCAGTTCCACGTGACCCCAGTCAACAGAACGGACGATGGCAGCATGAACCTTCTTAAAATGGACAGCTTCGTACAACACTCCGACAAGGGATATGGTAAGAAACTCTCACTTACAGTTATTTGTTAGATTTCATATCCGGAATTGATTTCAAAGATAATAATCGAAGGGAAAATGTTGTGATCATATAAATGTTTTCATTTCAGTGGAAAGCAACCCGAAACGCTGGGATCTAACAAAAAGGTAGGTTATGGTGTTTTCTGTCTAAATTAAATTAACCGTACGTATCTAATAAAAATGGAAAATTCAATTAAATTCATTCATCAAATGATATCATATTACAATCATATCAAGAATATAGCTACTGCATTCAATGCATCTTGGTAATTTTGGAATACCACAAATGGTATCTATTCTACATTGTAATGCGTTAAGGTATAATGTGACACTGAAACTCATGATCAGTGTAACTCATTCCAGTCGGAATTTGCAAATTTAATTTTGTTTGCCACAAGAGTTCTTTAACTTTTTGCTTCCTATTATACGAATCTAGATGCACACTGCGTGACTTAATCTTAATTAATTAATTAAGAAATGGTTGCGTTCACCTTTATCAAAGGTGTAATAAGGCTATCGAAATCCTGAACTCAAATAAATAGGTGTGTGCTCACTCCATTTTGTCATCTAACCGTTTATACACCATCCTCAGCTTCCTGTTCCACGTGACCGGAAGTGGAGTTGTGAGTCGGATCTTCCACCACCCGGATGAAGAACACGAAGTTCTCACTCTCAAGAAAGTACTGGCAGGAACCATGTCCTTGAAGAAACAGGTGTTTTTATAACTACATGTACTTAGCAGATGACGGCAGATATAATTCATAATTATAGAGCATGTCAAAGATTTGACTGACATGATACAGAGTGAAATAAACTATCATTATATGATAGTTTAACCTATAATAGAAGCACATGAAAATAACATGTGATTTATTTTCAACATATACTTTTCATTTATAAAAATAGCCACGCCTTATCAAATCAAAAGTTGTCATAATTCATGTTTACGAAAACTAAAATATAATGTAGTTGAAATGGTCGTCTGAAAATAAACCAGTTTCTGTGTCGTTATCTATTTCAATATTTCAATAACAGTAATGTCAGTAATAAGTTAAATAAATTAATGATTAGTTGTTAATATAAACGATACTGAAAGTGAACTTAATGACAAAACAAACACATCATCTTTTTAGGTTTCAAGCCTTGATACGTGGCAGTACGAGGGATGGGAGACGGATCACCACGGTATCTATGTGAAAATATGTAAACTATACACATGCAGTGAAGAGCTCAATTGAAACTTTGAAATTACGTCATGACCGTTGCATATTACATGCGAACACGCTACTCGTCGGACTGTAAAGGACTTGTTTAAAATAAGTAAAAGTAATTCGTCTGTTTGATAATTAGCAAAAGTAGACTTATACGTACTGGGACAAAAAAACGTTTGCTAAGCATAAGTAATATGTGCACATTCGCGCAGATAAAAACGATTTACACTACTTATCTTTTACCTTATGGGTAATAAATGCATATATGAATTTTCTGATAAACTGAAACTTTCATGGAAATAACGAATTTATTTGAACTGAAATTCAATACGCAATATGCATTTTCAGGCAAATTGTTCCACTCCTACACCGGAAAACGAGTTCCGGATGGAACTTCTTTCACCAGGCGCCACAACACATCCGATGACGTCCATCGCTACCACGAGAAGGTGTGTTTATATCAATACCAGAGTGATCATACAATATTATGTTTAAAGTTGTTTGTTAATTTAGTAAGCGTCTTCTTGGTTCATCCTTGTCAATCGTTGGCACGTTCTCTACAGAAAAGTATTTTGTGAAACATAATGCCACATTAAAAAGGATTAAGTAGAGAGTCTAAGCCAAAAGGCCTTCAGTTCAAGATAAATATTTGTTCGTCCAGATATGCCAGTAGTTAGATATACAACATTCATTCCCACTTGTTTTATATTGGATACTTAAAGTTAAATGACATTGAATAGTTATATTGTAGGCAGATGCATTCTACTGTTAGCCAATGAATGTTAAAGTTTCTATAAACCATCTCAGATACGTGCGATTGTAAACAGGTTGACCCTGAACATGATTCATTACATATACGGATTATGAAATTGTTGTATTATAGACGATCACTTTCGACCACAACGGTCATCTACAGTTCGTGAAGAGCACAGAAACCATAAGGCTCCAGAATAAAGAAGGGCCTTCTGAAAGGTGAATTGTTTCGTTAACATGGATAGACTGTTATTTTCATCAACTGTATAAGTCTTTTTGTCGTATTCGAGTCTCGTATTGAAATACTCTTCATGAAACGTCCAACTTGACTTCTTTACACAGCAACACGAATTGATGAAACCAAGACTAGATATACAATAATGTCAATCCAGTTATTCAAAGAAATTAATCATGTTTCTCTGTCATTTTCCCTTTTTATCGGTTGACAGTGTCAAGAGAGAGAATGGCGTCGTGATTATCGGTCGTGAGAATGGAGGTAAATGTTCAGGTTACTCTCAATGTTATTGGAATGAAAAACACAATGCTCTTGAAATGAATGTACATGCTTTTAGGTATTTAACACATTCCGCCGTGCATAATCTAAATAATAAACCGTCATTAATGTTACAAACAAGAGTTCCATGTTAACAAATGTTTTAATAACGCGTTGTCCCTTATTGAAGTAGGTAAACTATCTCAAAGATCGACGTAAAAATAAGTATAATACAGCTATCAATTCATAACCTGTCCATAACTATGGATTATATAATTTATAAGATAATTTGTCGATTGAGTACCAAACGCCATATACACCCATACGCAAATGTACTCGGAACACAAAGAGTGACAGAATATGTTTATAAGTTAGTTGGTTCAATCCTGTTAGGGGGCGGGATAGCGTAGTGGTTAGCGCGTTCGGCTTCGGAGGTCCGGGGTTCGAATCCCGCCAGGGGCACGGCAACTTTGTCTGCAGTAGAGAACTGTTACACGCAGTAAGGTTTGGGTCCAATGCCACACTGAATTTCAGCGTAGTACCACCCATTGTTCTCTGGTTCCAGCCGATGCTCGCAGGTGTCACCGCAATGCATAGCCATATGGCGTTGCGGGCTTTCTCCCTGCCATAATACTAGCAGGCGTGATATAAGTGAAATACTCTTGAAAGCGGCGTTAAACTCCAACTCACCTCACCTCATCTCAATCCTGTTATCAGAATAATAAACCTGTGGAGAAGTTACAGTTCATTCATTCGCAAATTATGTACTCACGATTAAGATTCTAAGATGCTGCTCCAACAAAACAAATCAGCTACCTGTTATTTAATAGAGAAATCCTGACATATTTGTGTGATTCCGTATACAATAAAGTATTTACTCTTTTTTTTAGAATTTCCAACAATATCCTCAACTTCGGACAATTCTGTCAAACTGACGGCTCGAAGGTATGAAGTGCTCCATTTGGATGTTATATATACATGTAGACTGCTAAGTAAGTTCCATATTAACACGTGATTTGAAGATCATGAACCTGTTTGACTAAAAAAAACCCAGCTATATTTATACTATTGTAGCTATAAAGATTTAGAATACGATATATTTAGCTCATCTGACCTGAATGGCCCGATTGGATTATGGCATGGCATGGTGTCCGGCGTCCGTCCGTCCGTCTGTAAACTTTTCGCATTTTCGTCTTCTTCTCCAAAACCACTTGGTCTAAGGAGCTGAACTTTTGTGTGCAGACCCCTTGGCTAATGGGGATTCTCAACTGTAGATTTCGTGACCCCGTGACGCCAAATGGAGTCACAGGGGTCACATCCTTCAAATCCTATTTTCATCTTCTTCTCAAGTTCAAAAAGTTTAGAGAGTTGAAACGGTGTGTGCAGACCCCTTGGCTAATGGGGATTCAAAATTGTAGATTCGGTGACCCCTTATCCTCAATTGGCGTCACAGGGGTCACAACCTTAAGATCCTATTTTCATCTTTTCATCCAGTACCAAAAGGTCTAGAGAGCTGAAAAGTTGTGTGCAGACTCCTTGGCTATTGGGGATTCTAAATTGTTGATTTGGTGACCCTGTGACCCCAAATAAGCCCTCAGGGGTCACACTCATAAAAACCTATTTCATCTTCTTCTCCAGTAAGAAAAGCTCCAAAACAAGCTGAGAAAATTTATAATAACAATACAAATCCTGTGTGGTTACAGAGCCCATGGCTGTATTTTTTGTTTAAAGGCGTATTACGTCGCAAGCTGTGGATAATTTCTCGGAGCTAACACCGGATTCCCCCGAAACTCGAAAGGTTGGTAAATGTTTGAAACTGATTTCATGCGTTAGCATGTAAATATTTTGATGTAACATTTTGAAGGACGACGTTGATGAAGGGGTGACATAGATACTAATTGTACCCGGGGTGTTGGTAAAGTATCCGCTTTTAACCAAGATGGTGTCGTCAAAAATGCTTAAAGCTTTAAAGGTGCATCCATTGTGTTTCATTAAAAAAAATATTTGGCTTTAATACGCTCCAACTCACCATATGTGCTGCTTACAATACAAATTCACTCAGCTTGCATATTCTTCCCCAATCGCCTGATATATCATAATTACAAGTTTCCAATTAAAATCGAGTAACATCATTTTGCATGCGCAGAAACAGAAACTGCAGGTTCCATTTACATGTACAGTAGTTATATAACCTATTCAAAATTATCAACCCAAATTTGTTATTTTGTTTGTTTTAAATAAGATTCCAAAATTACGTTTGACTCATTGGCGCGCGCCACACACGGTGCATTGTCCGGTCAGAAATCACTACTTTAACCTTCACATCGTCAATATACTATATAAGTCGACTATCATCAAAATGATAGTTTTCGGTTACAGTCGATAAAGTAACACCATGCCCATTTATAACGTTTGGAATATCTGACCCCCAACAACACAATGGATGGACCTTTAAATTGTCAGGCTCTGCACTGTGATTTTACTCAGTTTTCTAATTGAACGTTTGAAATTAAAATCTACACATACTTGTTACAGGCTATACCAGAGAAACTGCACCTGAAGGATGTCGAGAAGGAGGTGGTTCAGTTCATGGACTGTGTGAGATCTTATACTGATAAGTGTAAGTGTGTTCATGTTCTTACGAATTTAATGTCCATGAATTATGTTCTCCACGTTAACAACAGAAAGCATGTGAAATATCGATATAGATTTCAAAAGTTCCCTTTGGTTATTACCTTTACCAAAACATTGTGAGCTATATTGAGCTATTGAGATCGGGTGCAGAATATCATATATTACTCATGTTCCTGTTCGATACCCTGATCGTATTTCCAAGTCCATTTAAAAAGCAAGTTCTATCGGGAGTATCAATGAAATTGTATTTCCACGTGAATGTAAATTGCTATATGTTTACTTAGTACATAGTTTTAATAGTAAAGAATAAAATTGTTAGACTATCAACAGAAATAGCCAATAATTTACAATTTCCGTGACCAACAATGTCATGTTATCCGAAGCTTTCCACATGAATGGCTTCAATTCTTATAGTTGTTATTTTTCAATGGATGTGATTTACGTCTTGATCATATTGTCAAACATTAAGTTATATGTCACTGGATTGAGTTATTATCATGTCTTAAAAACACACAAATGTGTAAACAGGAGTGTCCTCTCGAATTTAGTTTCCAGGGGAAATTACCCCGATAGAACCCTCTCTTTAAATCTTCGAGTCGCATATTTAAAACGATGTTAAACTATTAGGACATGTACATATCATAGACATTCTATAAATTATAAGATGCTGCAAACCGAACCGAGTGCAGCTTTCAACTGTCCCGCCTCTACAACAATCTAACTCGTCAAGACCGGAAGTTGTTAGCGGAGCGCCACCTAGGCAGGTGTGAGTCTGGAGAGCGAGTGTGCTCTGAGAACCGTGCCATGATGATAGACCTTGTGTGTGAAGTCGGCGACGAGGACTCCCAGAGATTGGTCCTCAAATACGTGCTTCAAGATCAGAATGCCTCTGAAGATGACATTGACACCGTCCTGCACCATTTCATCAACATGAAGCTACCCATTAAAGTAGGTCGAACATTTACATATAGGTATATATTATCTTTATCATACATTCAACTACAACGGTAGAAGGCATCAGGCATTTAATCATCAATACGTCAATTTATTTCGATTTTTCCAATCTTTATTTCCTTTTCACACTGCATCATTGCATATTAATAATTCATCGATTATACATCATTATTGAGACTATTAAAGTAAGGTCAGGATATAGTCATCTAGCATTATTTTATCGTTAACCTACTGCCTAGTGTTTCATATATTCCGTCTCATTCCAAAAAGTAAAAAAGAAACGTGTCTATTTTATGGCTTATTGTTTTCCAGGAATCGTTAGATGCCGTCGAAAAGCTCTGTTTCCGGGAAAATTATAACCAAGCGCGTATGTTTTTACTCACAATACTTCTACATACGTTGTTACGTTCTTGGCATATGTTTTAACTCTAAACATAATTCATTAATTGGAACATCAAACTATTGACTTATGTCGTCCCATGCACGGCTTTATGTCTGGTTTAAGGTTGGTGAATAAGAAAACATGGTATAGTTTCAAGACATTTATATCCTAAACATGGTTGTGTGTAAATGATCTTTAAAAAGAAGTACCATGTGTTTTGTAATAAAGCAATAATGCCACTCTTGATTGTTCTTCTCTCAGGCGTGAAGTATACTCGGAAGACTGCTTAGGTGAATATTAATATTAAAGAAGTTGGCAATGTAGAATTATTTAATACGTCATGTTTATATTAAAGACGTTGAAAAGTTGGATGACAGTCAGAAGATCGCGTGTTTGGCACTTGGAGGTATGGTCAGTCACGTAGCTGCTAACGGAAACATCACGCTAGGAGAAGACGTGCTGGTAAAGCTGGAGAACAAACTGGGAATTTACAATCCAAGTGAGCATATAATGTAATAATGTAAACATGTAAATGTTATAAATTAAGGAGGTTCTTTACCATTGTTTCTGAGCATCCTCATGATCAGTTATCAGATTCAGAAAGGTCTTGTACCCACATAGCCTAGTAGGCAGTAACAGTGTTCGTATTGCACATAAGAAACTTAAGTAAATGTCTGGAAATATGATAATAACATCATTGTATATATCTAATGATAAAGAGAAATATTTTATAATATTTTCGATAATATATTTTAAGGGGAAATTTTCGTGCATATTGAGTAAGAGTTATCTCCTTTGTAACTGACAATTGACAATTTCCCAAGGTTTTTTTTCCAATTACTATTTAAGTTAGCCTGGATACATATGATTTTTTTGTGTTAATTATGTTGTTGAATTTTTTCAAGCAAAACTTGAGATTAATTGACATACATATTAATGTTTAACAGAAAACACTAAAAAATTGTAAAATTTTAAATATGAGGTAAAAAGCTTCAAAATTACAATAAAAATGTATGTTCGTCTTGCATTAACGTGTAACCATTAAACCTTTTATTAAAATAACGCCATTATTATGAAATATGTTTATTGTTTTATCATGATGATAGTGTGAAATGATAGTAAAAAATGTAAAACAATTTTGCGCACCCCCACCTACATTGGGAGCTCACATCTCAAAATCAAGCACGGTGACCCCTGTTTACAGAATAGCATGTTTTTCATGTATATAGTGAAATATTAGCAATTTCTTGAGATTTTTATCCCACCGGTATGTAATACCGTGGGATATAGTCATCGCCCCGTCCGTCTGTCCGTCTGTCCGTCCGTCCGTAATCATTTCGTTTCCGGAGCAGAACTCGAAAACCATTCATGATATCTTTCTGAAACTTTGCATGTGTATTACCCACCAACTGAAGTGGTGCCTTTTGATATTTTCAGATTTCTGAAAATTTTATTTTTTTTCGTTTTCATAGAAACATGTTGAAGTTGGACTTTGTTCAGAGACAGGTTCGTTTCCGGAGCACTGCTCCAAAACCGTTCATCATATCTTCCTGAAACTTTGCATGTGTATTACCCACCAACTGAAGTGGTGCCTTTTAATATTTTCAGATTTCTGAAAAAAAAATAATTTTTTCGTTTCCATAGAAACATGTTGAAGTTGGACTTTGTTCAGAGACAGGTTCGTTTCCGGAGCACAGCTCCAAAACCGTTCATCATATCTTTCTGAAACTTTGCATGTGTATTACCCACCAACTGAAGTGGTGCCTTTTGATATTTTCAGATTTCTGAAAATTTTATTTTTTTTCGTTTTCATAGAAACATGTTGAAGTTGGACTTTGTTCAGAGACAGGTTCGTTTCCGGAGCACAGCTCCAAAACCGTTCATCATATCTTCCTGAAACTCTGCATGTGTATTACCCACCAACTGAAGTTTTGCCTTTTGATATTTTCAGATTTCTGAAAATTTTATTATTTTTCGTTTCCATAGAAACATGTTGAAGTTGGACTTTGTTCAGAGACAGGTTCGTTTCCGGAGCACAGCTCCAAAACCGTTCATCATATCTTCCTGAAACTTTGCATGTGTATTACCCACCAACTGAAGTGGTGCCTTTTGATATTTTCAGATTTCTGAATTTTTTTTTTTTTTCGTTTCCATAGAAACATGTTGAAGTTGGACTATGTTCAGAGACAGGTTCGTTTCCGGAGCACAGCTCCAAAACCGTTCATCATATCTTCCTGAAACTTTGCATGTGTATTACCCACCAACTGAAGTGGTGCCTTTTGATATTTTCAGATTTCTGAAAATTTCATTTTGTTTCGTTTCCATAGAAACATGTTGAAGTTGGACTTTGTTCAGAGACAGGATCGTTTCCGGAGCACAGCTCCAAAACCGTTCATCATATCTTCCTGAAACTTTGCATGTGTATTACCCACCAACTGAAGTGGTGCCTTTTGATATTTTCAGATTTCTGAAAAAAATTTTTTTTTTCGTTTCCATAGAAACATGTTGAAGTTGGACTTTGTTCAGAGACAGGTTCGTTTCCGGAGCACAGCTCCCAAACCGTTCATCATATCTTTCTGAAACTTTGCATGTGTATTACCCACTAGCTGAAGTGGTGCCTTTTGATATTTTCAGATTTCTGAAAATTTTATTTTTTTTCGTTTCCATAGAAACATGTTGAAGTTGGACTTTGTTCAGAGACAGGTTCGTTTCCGGAGCACAGCTCCAAAACCGTTCATCATATCTTCCTGAAACTTTGCATGTGTATTACCCACCAACTGAAGTGGTGCCTTTTGATATTTTCAGATTTCTGAATTTTTTTTTTTTTTCGTTTCCATAGAAACATGTTGAAGTTGGACTATGTTCAGAGACAGGTTCGTTTCCGGAGCACAGCTCCAAAACCGTTCATCATATCTTCCTGAAACTTTGCATGTGTATTACCCACCAACTGAAGTGGTGCCTTTTGATATTTTCAGATTTCTGAATTATTTTTTTTTTCGTTTCCATAGAAACATGTTGAAGTTGGACTTTGTTCAGAGACAGGTTCGTTTGCGGAGCACAGCTCCAAAACCGTTCATCATATCTTCCTGAAACTTTGCATGTGTATTACCCACCAACTGAAGTGGTGCCTTTTGATATTTTCAGATTTCTGAAAATTTCATTTTGTTTCGTTTCCATAGAAACATGTTGAAGTTGGACTTTGTTCAGAGACAGGATCGTTTCCGGAGCACAGCTCCAAAACCGTTCATCATATCTTCCTGAAACTTTGCATGTGTATTACCCACCAACTGAAGTGGTGCCTTTTGATATTTTCAGATTTCTGAAAAATTATTTTTTTTTCGTTTCCATAGAAACATGTTGAAGTTGGACTTTGTTCAGAGACAGGTTCGTTTCCGGAGCACAGCTCCAAAACCGTTCATCATATCTTTCTGAAACTTTGCATGTGTATTACCCACTAACTGAAGTGGTGCCTTTTGATATTTTCAGATTTCTGAATTTTTTTTTTTTTTTTCGTTTCCATAGAAACATGTTGAAGTTGGACTTTGTTCAGAGACAGGTTCGTTTCCGGAGCACAGCTCCAAAACCGTTCATCATATCTTCCTGAAACTTTGCATGTGTATTACCCACCTACTGAAGTGGTGCCTTTTGATATTTTCAGATTTCTGAATTATTTTTTTTTTCGTTTCCATAGAAACATGTTGAAGTTGGACTTTGTTCAGAGACAGGTTCGTTTCCGGAGCACAGCTCCAAAACCGTTCATCATATCTTCCTGAAACTTTGCATGTGTATTATCCACTAACTGAAGTGGTGCCTTTTGATATTTTCATATTTCTGAAAATTTTATCTTTTTTCGTTTCCATAGAAACATGTTGAAGTTGGACTTTGTTCAGAGACAGGTTCGTTTCCGGAGCACAGCTCCAAAACCGTTCATCATATCTTCCTGAAACTTTGCATGTGTATTACCCACTAACTGAAGTGGTACCTTTTGATATTATCAGATTTTTTCTGAAAAATTTATTTGTTTCTGTTTCCATAGAAACATGAGAGGGATGTTGGTTGTTGTTGATTTTGACTGCTTCTGGAGCAGAAGTCTAAAACCCTTAACATTCCTGAAACTCTGTAATACCCACTAACTGAAGTACGTTAGTAGATACACAAGTATCTGTAAAAGATGTGTTTTACAAATTTTGTGGAACCGGTGGGATATGTCATCTTCTGATGACTCTTGTTTAATTTGGTAAGGAAACCCCTTAAGATTGAATGCCCAAATTGAGCCAGTAACTTACAAGTCTGAGGCCCTTTGTGTTGGCTCGAGTTGGTGTATAGGATCAACACAACGGACCGGGAATCTGAACCCGGCCAATACGAACATATTAAATTTACCCCTTTACAATAAAAATAGTGAATCGAAATAGAAAGCATGTGATCGTCATGACACATTTCTATTTTTAATCCAGATGATCTGCATTTATGTTAATCTATATATGATCTTTATCGAAACAGTTCAATTGAGTAGACCCAAATTATTTTACCTCACCGCGCATTTAGCGCGAAGCGGGGGATATGCGGATATAGTATTCGGCTGCTTCCACCCGTAATGGATTAACTCAAGTACTATTCACTGGATTCTTTTAACATTATGCATATAGGTTCACCATGGGGAGAGTAATGTTCCTACAAAGTTTTGTGACCTTGACCTACTTTTCAAGGTCACAAGGAGACTTGAACCGATGACTGGATTTTCTTCATATCTTAAACATAGCTTCTCCTAGAGAAGACAAAGAGTTGGTTAGATTTTGTTGACCTTGACATTATTGTCAAGGTCACAGTGGGAACTTTGGTTTTTCCAGCATGTGTACTTGGATGACGTTAGGCTTGTCAGCGGGATATCTCGAGAACCGTTCACTGGAATCCCTTCATATCTTACACATAACTTCTCCTAGGGAAATCGAAGGGCTGATTAGATTTTGGTGACCTCGACATTATTCCCAAGGTCAAAGTGGAATTTTGAAGTTTTTCGGCAGGTGAACTTGCATGTTAAGCTTGTCAGCGGATATCTCAAGAATCGTTGACTGGATTCTCATCATTATCTTATTTCAATGGTTCTTTTAGGAAAGATTCTGGCCTCAGTCGATTTGGCTGACCATCACATTGTTTTTCAATTTTGAAGTATTAATTTGCGGCGGGGGATCATGTCACCTTAGTGACAACTGCTTGTCTGTATATGCATTGATCGGCGTGATCCTTATTACCTAGTTCAATTGAATTGGTCCAGATAATATTTATATGTGTTGATGTTATTTCGTATTGTCCAGTTCTAATGAATTGGTCCAGATTATCTGTATGTGTATTGCTTAATAGGATACTTACCGGAACAGTTCTAATGAGGTGACGATGAGGTGACGATCTGTATTTTTGATGATCCATGTGATCCATATTGAACAGTTCTTCTGACTTGATCCAGAGGATATAGACACAAAGAAAAAAGTTAAGCACCCCCTGATATGTTCATACAGCTGAATGTCAGAAACATGTAAGCTCTGCTATGACCCTAAATTAGTCTGAAATTATTTTTCAGATAGAACAAGACAGAAAAGCAACATTATGTAGCTGTTATCATTATTTAATAGCGGTGACGTCATGTTTATACAGGTACTGTTTTTACCATGAAACAATGTCCACAGAAGTATGGAGCTGCAAGTGAAACACAACACATTCGCATTGGTATTGTCACTTATAAATGTTCTTTGTAGACCCTAGTGTACATGTTCAATAAGAATGATCAGTATCTGGTATGACCGCCACGTACCCGATGACACACTGCACCCTACGTCTCATGCCTCTAGTCTGATGTCGGATCTGTTCTTGTATCAATAACATCCACTCAGCGTGCAGGACTGCCTCTAACTCATGTAAAATTCTGTACTGGAGGGTTCCGAGCCTGGGTTCGGATCTGGGCTTACTGCTGGCCAGGGTAAAGTTTTCACTGCGTTGGCTCGCATGTAATCGACAACGGCACTGTGGTCGTGCAGCAAGTGCATGGTTATCGAAATGAGGAACAACGACCGGCTGTAGCACGTTCCGGATGTATTGAGCTTCCGTTAAGTTGCCCCCGATGGTGACCAAATCCAGCTTGCAGTCATGAGACAGGCATCCCCATACCATAACAGGGCCACCTCCATACGCAACAGTTGGCTGGATGTTCCTCGGGGTATAAGCTTATTCTTCTGTCTCCAAACACGTGCACGTCCATCAGTGCATCCATCAGCATCCTCAGATTCCAGTGTTGTCTGTCCAAACATCATGCCAAACGTGAACGTTTATGATGGTCTCTCAACAAGGGACGTTTAATTACCCTTCTTGCCTTTAGTCCTGCCGATTTGAGGCGATTTCTGACTGTTCTGGTGCTGATGTTTCGATTTGTTAACCACAGTCGTTTCAGCTGAGGTCTTGTCAGGAAGGGTTCTCGGCGTAAATGTCGAAAAAGGTGCCGGTCCTCTCGAGGTGTAGTGACAGTAGGTTTTCCAGACCTTGGACGGTCCATTGCACTTCCTGTCTGCACATGCTTCCGGACTAAACGACTAACAGCAGTGTAATGGTAGCCAGGATTTCGTCCTATCAACTTAAAGGACATTCCTGCAGAGTGCATACCAATAATTTGATTTATTAGATCCATTGACAATCGTCTTCGTGCCATGTTCAATAGATATGCTTGAATGGCTATGGAAAGCAACGTTACATACCACAAAATGCAGTTGGGCCATGCTGCTTTTTGTTATTCTCGAGCGTAGCATGTTGCACGTGCATGCCCCGAACGTGTAGGCGCGACTGTCACGTATCACTGGTTCAGTGGTTGGAACGTATCGCACAAACACTACTCTTCTCATAAATGAACCTTGTTTAACTATTAAAAATATTTCGAAACGATATCATCACAAATATCAGGGGTTGCTTAACTTTTTTCTTTGTGTATATATGTGTAATGATCCATGTGATCCTTAACCGCACTGTTTTATTTTGTTGTTCCAGATTATTTAATAAATTTGTATGTGTGTTGATCCATGTGATCCATATTGAACACTTCTACTGATTTGATATATCTGTGTAATGATCCATGTGATCCTTAACGGAACTGTTTTATTTCGTTGTTCCAGATGATTTGTATTTATGTTGATCCATGTGATTCTTATCGCCTCAGTTCTATTTGTTTATCAAGTTGATCTGTTTTGTGTTGATTCGTGGATTTCTTATTAGAAAGGTTTTTATTAACGTTGATCCAGATGGTATTGTTTCTGTTGTGTTGGTCCGGATAATCTTTATTTGTATAAATCCATTTGATCCGTATCACCAAAGTTTGTTGAAGAGGCCCAGAAGACCTGTATTTGTGTGAATCCATGGTTACCTTATCGACAAAATTCTATTTGGTGATCCAGATTATCTGTATCTGTGTGAATCCATGTGATCCTTGTTTTTCATTATCTCAGGTTGTCTGTATTGTCACCAGTGATTTATAAAGTTGATCTTTATTGTCACAGTGCACTGTATTGGCAAAAATAGCACAATTACCTAATCATGTGGTCTAGTAAACTATTAATAAACTATTTTAGCTAATATGTTTTCATGTGAAATATGATACTAAACTTGTTAGATTATAATGAATTTCTCAAAAAGTGATTTGAAAATCAAATTATTAAGAACCATTATATTTTTTTATTTATTTTTTTTTTTATATATTTTTTTTTTATTCCATTTCACATCACATATGCATACATCATACAAAGGCATTGAACATATTCAGTTAAGATAATAGTTGTAACAGTGTTGACATTGTAAAGTAAAGATGCAAGGACAATGAGAAATAAATTATTTTATGGGTGCTTCATACAGTGACTAGAATCATTGGTAACTATTTCCATTTTCTTAAAAAGACATGTAAAATTGTATATGGTAAAGCTACAAGGACAATGACAGTAAATTATTTTATGGGTGCTTCATACAGTGTCTAGTATCACTGGTAACTGTTTCCATTTTCTTAAAAAAAAAGACCCTAACCTGTTATTCTTCCTAGCTATAAATCTTTCAATTGAACATGTCATCTTTAGATTTTTAAAGAATCCCTCAGAAGAAAGTACAAGTTGTTTAATACTTGAGATGTAGATAAATCTTTTTGCTAGAAGTATGATATGATTGAGTATTTTATTGTCTAAGGAAAATCCAAACATAATATGCCATTTTGTACGTGTTATATTACCTTTTAGGTGTTGGTTAATAAAGAGTTCCAAATTCAGCCAAAAATTCTGAACAAATTCACATTCAAAATACACATGTAAAATATCTTCTGAGGTATGCTTACAAAAAGAGCATTTATCATTATCAACAAGCTTCATCTTCATTAGTTCTTTTTTTTTGTATATACAATTCTAAAAATGAACTTGTATTGGAAATCTAGGAGTTTGCAATCATTTGTGCATTTCTTATAAAATCTAAACACATCATCCCAAATTATATCATGCTGGAAAACAGTGTTCCAATATTCAAGTACCTTTGGTACAGTGTTATTTTTAATCAATTTGTCATAAAATATTCTTGACCCTTTACTGTTAGAGATCATGTCATGATGGACAGCATTTATGGTGAGATGATTCAAGCATACAGTTCTGCTATCCAGCTGCTGTCTCAAACTCATTGGGATGTTGTTTAACAAATGCTTATAGTCTAGAAATGTTCCTTTTATTTTGAACTTCTCTTTTAGATTTTCAAAGTTGAGAAAACCATTTTCAGAATATATATCTCTGATATAGTGTATACCTTGATCATACCAATTTCTTATAATATAAGAAGACTTAAATAAATGATTTAACCAAAGTGGCTGAGCCAAGATTTGGTCTATGTCATGAAAGTCAAATGAATGTTTTTTATAAAATATTCTCCAGGCTGATAAAACATCTCTCCAGTAAGGATTAGCATTATTAGATAAGCATTCAATAGCATTAGAGCCTAGTGTATATAAGTGGTCTAAGGGAAAGATGTTAATAAAACTGGAATTTTTCTTCAAGTGACATTTCAGTGATTTCAATTTCAAAGCATTGATAAAACACTCTATATCAATCATTCTAAGCCCTCCATCTTCATACAACCTGCTGATATTTGATCTTTTAATTTTATCATTTTTGTTATTCCAAAGGAATGTATAAATAATTTTATTAAGATCATCAATAAATGATTTAGGGGGGTTAGGAAGAGCAGAGAAAATATGTACTAAGGTTGAGATTGCTAGGGTTTTGATAACTGTGATTTTTCCAATAAGAGTTAAGTTTCTTCTTCGCCAGCTAGAAAGTAATTAATGTGTTCTAGGCGTTTTCTTGTGTTGATTACCCACAAGTCCTGAAGAGAAGCGTTCAAAGTTATTCCAAGAATTTCAAAGTCCCCATTGTGCCAGTCTAAATACAAGTCATTAGCTAAATTTATAGAACTACCTGTCATTGAACCAATCCATATAGCTTTTGTTTTAGTAATGTTCATTTTGAGCCCTGACATTTCATAGAATTTATTGAGAGTTTGTATTGCTGCATTTAGGCTTTTTTTCAGATCCATCTAAGAATAGTTGTGTATCATCAGCATATTGGCCTAGTTTTTGTTCTATGTCATTAACTGTTATGCCCTTAATATCAGGATTTGATCTTATCATAATTCCTAGTATTTCAACTGCAAGGATAAAAAGATATGGTGAAATTGGGTCACCCTGTCTGCATCCCCTACCTTGGTGGAAAAAGGATGAAATGTGTCCATTTTGAATTACTGCAGCTGTATTATTACCAGTTAAGATTTGAATCCATTTGATGATATTAGGCCCATATCCAAATGCTTTCATGGCTTCAAAGATAAATGGTTTAGAAATTGTATGCAAGGCCTTTTCGAAGTCAATTAGCAAAAAAAAGGCCAGGTTTGTTTAACCTTCTTGTTTCAAATATCATATCATAGAGTAATCTTATATTTTCACTTATACATCTCCCTGGTATGAATCCTGTTTGATTGTCATGAATGATAGTTTCTAATGTTAGCTTAATCCTGTTTGCTATGCAGGTACTGATAATCTTATAAAGTGAATTTAGTAATGATATTGGGCGCCAGTTTTTCAACAATTTTCTGTCTTTATTTGGTTTAGGTAAACAAGTAATAATGCCTCTGTTCATTGTAATTGTTAATTCATTATTTGCAAATGTTTCTTGTATAAACCTATGCACCCATGGGCCTAGATCTCTCCAAAAGAACTTAAAAAACTCAATTGGGTAGCCGTCAATACCTGGGCTCTTATCATTTTTCATGGAAAACACAGCCTTACTAATTTCTTCTAGACTGACTTTCTTTTCAAGCTTATCATAATTTTCCTTACTTTTTTTTGGAATGTTCAAGCCATCTTCTATTATTTCTTCATGATGGTGTATATCAGTGTATAATTTACTGTAAAATTGTTTAAGTTCTTCTAAGATACCACTGCCATCTGTAATCAACTCCCCATTGTCTTTTATAATGCTATTTATAAGCTTACTGGTATAGTTTCTATTTTCCAGGTGACAGAAATAACTTGTTGGTTTTTCACCTTCTTCATACCATTTAATTCTTTTTAAAAATTGCAACTGTTTTATATCTTCTTCATTCAGTTGTTCAAGTTGCTTTTTCTTTTCTGTTAGTTTTGATAAGGTACTTTCACTGAGATTATTAAAATCACTTCTAATATTTTCCTCAATGTTTTGTATTGCTTCTTCAAGTTCTTTTCTCCCTTTTTCTCTATTTTTCTTAATAAATGAAGAGAAAGAAATCGCCTTACCTATCAAATTCATTAAAAAAGTTTCAAGAAATAGAGAATTAGATATCTTCAAATCAAGCAATCCATCCCTCATACGATTGTTAAATTCATCAGCAGTAAGTATAGGTATTTCTGAAGTATAATCATGGAGAGTATCATGTAATGTTGTTTTTACAATTTTGATGAATTCTTCATTTCGTAAAAGTGAGGTATTAAATTTCCAGTAACCGCGGCCCCTTTCATTACTTAAATTATTTGAAAATGATAATGTAATTGGGGAATGGTCAGATTTATATCCTGGGACTATGTCTGTTTCATATGATATATTAAACAAATCTTGGGAGACTAGGAAAAAATCAAGTCTAGCTTGCTGTTTTGGGTTTCTTTTCCACCATGTAAATTTTTTAAATTCACTGTTTTGTACTCTCCAAATATCTATCAATTCTAATTCTTCCATTTTTTCCAAAACAACATTTCTTGCATTGGGGTTATTGATATTCTTATAATTTTCAAGATCTACTAAAGGGTTAAGGACAAGATTCCAGTCCCCACAGATAATAATTGAGTCATTGCCAAATTCCACTATATTATTAAATAGCTTAGAATAAAATGAAGGTTCATCTTTGTTTGGACATAAAGATTTGTAAGTGTCATATTTATTCCATCTATTGTTAAGTCAGTTATTATGAAGTTGCCATTTTCGTCAATAAGGGATTTATTAATTTGGATTTCAATATTATTATTGAAAAGAATTGCCACTCCTCTGGAATTAGATCTGAAAGGGGCAATAATACAATTTAATCCCCATTCATTTTTCATGATATCTTTGTCTTTTTCTGAAATATGTATATCCTGAAGACAAACAATTGAATACTTCTTTCGTTTCCAAATTTTCATTATCTCCTGTCTTTTGTTTCTTTCAGCTAATCCCCTGCAATTAGCTGACACTATTACCATTATATTTTATTAGTTTATATTGTCTATCAGTTCTTAGCAAACCACCATCTCTTTCATAGTTACCCACAATTGTTTTTCAGTTGTGTCTACCCAAATTATCAACAGAAGAAAACGTTCAATCCATGACTTTGATGAGGAACAACATAACCACATCATCACCAAGATGGTCCTCCTCCACAGTCTGGGAAATGCAGGAATGTCAAGGTCATTACGTCACATCCGGTCTTACCTTGAGCCCAATCAAGGCGCACCTGCTTGGAGATCAGCGGCCGCAGATAGTCTGAGATTCTTCAAATGCAACGAGGTCCTACCGGCATTTCATACTGTTTTCTTATTTGTTAAATGTTGACATTTCCAAAGAACGTTTCATTTTATGATATATGAAATAGTATAGAGCAGAAACAATGAGGCAAATTTCAAAAGTAGTTTTTGCGTTGCCGCTCAGTGTTTTCGAATATGGTTTGTTTATTCTCTGCATTTCTGACATAGGTATGTTGTTCTCAGCACTACCTCCCCCGTTGTTTGGTAGGGTCACGTGACGATGCTGTAGCAGACGACTTCCTAGTTACCGACGTGATGTTGAAAACGGAGGCAAACTATGAACTTCACGCTTTTTTTTATGAAAAAGGGTTGAAATCAGTTGGAAAGTTAAGAAAACATCGGGGTTATCTCAGAGAATCATCATATAGACTTAATGTCACATTTCAAGTTGCGGTGAGTTTCAAGCGCAAGCCGGAATCAAAGTTTTCGCTGTCTCAGATGGCGTGGATGAAATTGGAAAATAAGGTTTTAATGCCGTTCTTTATAATTATAGAGCGCATTGATTAGAGGAAGTACTATAAACTTTTACAAGTGGGTGTACCGGATTTAAATACTGAATAAAGTGGGCATTTGTTTGTTGTACAACAAGACTATGACTGTGTTTGCACTTACGCGCACACAAAAACTTGAATTTCGTGACATGACACGTAGAGTATAGGTTTCTTGCCGTTTCACTAGATCTGAACTCCATTGCAAAGGTTTGACAAATCTTTGAGGACACATTTGTCAGAACAAAAATATATTGCATATTAGAAACGAGCGAGTCATGAAAAGTCGATCAAGCTATCTGAGGAACTCAAAGGTTTATTCAATGTCTCGGCAGATAAAATAGTGTTTGGAGCGAAACAGCAGCCTGACTGGCTATTGTCCTATTTTAAACAATTTGTAAATAGATTATCTACATATGTGCCAATTTTCATAAATCTTTGTCAAAAGTTAAATTAAGGAGTTGAATTCAAAGTTGTCTCATTGTTTTGCCCGATACTACATCTCGAACTACTAAAGATCACAAAATGCTTAACAATTACAAAATTCAATTAAAGCATAGATACCACGTGTTATTTGAACATTGATATACAATACACAGCCTTTAAATGATAACTCTAAAATGATGTTTCATGGCACAATTCAGTGTTTTCTAAGTTGATTGATGAATATATCTATCTATCGTTGAGTAGAGTGCACTGGCGCTGTTTGATGTTCTTGCTCACGATGATAATGAAGATGTGTACAAAGAAGCCCAAGAAGTCTACCGAAAACATCCTATGAGAAACGGACTTCAAAACGAGAAAGAAAATCTTTTGTTAAGGTAGACCCCCATCAACATTATAGCCAAATTTATTAATCAGAACACCTTACCTTCCCTCGTATAAAGCAAACGTACTGGTTATTCCTCTGATATGAATGGTCGTCTTTTTTATATTCCAACCCACACACCATTGTTTATCAATAATAAAACCAAATATATTGCAGAAACATCAATTATACCTTATATATTTCAAGATAAAATTTAGAATCCAATTTATACTGATTAAGTCCAACGTGAGGTTTAGCATTTCACACGGTGTGTCTTTGGTATAGTTTAATGTAATCATTAAACGCTTAATGATTTGGCATAAGTAAATGTAAAATTATCTAATTGTTTTTCTTCAAGGCGTCGATATGATTACCACGAAATCCTAAGAGTCAAAAGAAAAGTCTTTGACTTTTCATTTATTGACGGAGGCTTTCGTCTGAAGCTGAATGTTCCCAGTTTGGACGAATCTAAAACAATTGGAACCAAAAACATTGGCGCTGACGTGCGTGCTAAGCTTACAAACAAACTGGATATCCAACTGCGTAAGTATGCTTGCATTTAAACTCTAAAGTTATCAATAAACTCAAATCTTTAGCTCGTTCCGTCTTTTGCATAGATTTAACATGTGTATTATTTATCCACACCATGAAGCTACTTCGGACGTTTAAAGAATAATTTCGACCATTTTACCAAATAGCTATGCTGATGTTACCAGCAGCAGGACATGTTTACAAGTTTCGCAGACAACTGGTGTCACTGATTATCGACGATATATTAACACATTTTTAAATTTTGATACAATATAGCCTTGGCTGTGTGATATTTTCATATTCATTCTATGACGTTGTCATAATATGAATAAACTTCATTTTAAGGGCCGGTCACACAGCCCAAAAGTCGCGTAAACGCATGAATCACGCACACGATTCGAGTATTACGCGATACATGCGCGATTTGCGCATTTCATCAGTTTGCCTGACGTAGAACCTCCGTAGGTGTCCGTCGATGTTCGCCGGATCGGCGCTTTACGCAATTCCGAGTTTTGAGCAGCTCAAAACTCGGCTTCGCGTAAAAGTTTACGCAGTACTGCGCTGTTTTACGTAAGTTTTGCGTAGTGCGCGTAGTCCTTACGTGGACAGTGCGCAAAATATGCGTGGAATGTCCGTGATCGTCCGCGAACATGTTGTCGCTATCGCGCTCATCGACGACTTTCCACTGACGATTAGCAGACATACGACGCATGGTTCGCGCATGTACGCAGTTTATTAGTGCAAGTACGCAGCTTTTGCGTGGTTTTTCAGCGGACCTTTCGTCACTCACAACCACGCATTCGCCCTGTTTGCGTGTCTATGCGCTAAAATGCGTGGTTTGTTAGTGATTTGTGAGTGCTCTTTCCGTAGTTTTTGCGCAATTCACCTGTGATTTTTAATCGCGTAAATCACTGAAAATGGTCAAATTCTCGACGGACAGGCACGCACAACCAAACTTTGCGCGTAATTCGTGCGTTTACGCGACTTTTGGGCTGTGTGACCGGCCCTTAAGCACGGTATCACGTTAACTTAACAAACTACCAGGGAAAAGAAACGAAACCAAATTTTCAACAGAATCAGAAACAAAATATAATGCTGCGAGTGCCAGATAGAGTCGATTTGGTGTCTTTGAAAACGAAGTATACACAATGTACACAACTCTTACTCTTATGTCTGACAAATATATAAGGGGTTTTTAAAATCGCTATTTCAAATAGAGTTTTGCGCAGAGTGTTTGACATTTAAATAAAAGTAATTCTTATGTATGGAAAATAAGTTAATACGATATTTTGACGCAATAAACTGCTTTCTTTGACTTTAATTCGTTAACATATAATGGTTTAACGGTGCTGTAGCACGCCTTTCTTACTGAAATAAAGTGCTCTCACCAAAATATAAATTAGTGTTAACAATAGCTAAATAATATTCCTCATTATTCAATTTAAAAAAAGAGTTCTAATACGAATGTACATGCTTTGGTTAAGCCAAGCGAGTCCATTTCCCCTTCGAATTGCCATTTTAAGGTGTTCACATTGAAATGGCCGCTCGAAAACAGTTCAAGTGATATATCTGATGTAGCGATACCTATACACACGAGTAGAGTTTTAAATGTGCTACAATGATGGAATGATCAATCGTCTTGCTATCTGAACTCTCAAATTCGCTTCTGATCTACACATCTACCTCTCACACTGTTGCTTTATACATTTACGTTGCAACATTTTCTTCCAATACGGATAACCGTTTTCTATTGATTCGGATTATCGGGTCGCGTAATTAGATATTTTACCCTCTACCGTAACGACATATTGCCGTATAAACTAATTTGCAAATTTGCGAAAATAAACATGCAAAAAACGTGCCACAGCACCTTTAAACATATTTGTGGCATGAAGAAAATACATGAATTGTATTGTCAAAAAGCTCAGTTGACCTTATTTGAATATCGCTCCCGCGTACATAGATATAGATATGAAACAGTATCATGACATGGAAAACAACTTATAAACAATGAACGAGATATCGAATGAAAGAGTGACAACAAATCAAACGGTTTTGGACATTGTGGCCTGATGCATTTATTAAGTGCAGACAGAACAGTACTAAACATTTCTCGGTTATTTGCTTAGTCAAATCGTTTCGTTTCGATTATAAATTGATGTTATTTTCGAAATGTCAGATTGAGTAACAGAATTGAGAGTAGATGTTCCTCATAAGATTGTTTCTTGTGAAATGCAATTTGTAAAATCAACTGTGTTTCCTCTTGTTGAGTCGAATCTGGAACACACAAAGAAGTGATAAAGTACATCCTCGAATTCTTGACCACAAAAAAGTGACCACTGCTGTGTCTGATTGTTTTTAGTTTTTTAGAATTGGCATCGCTACGATGGAAACGAAAGGAGCGCACCCGGACAGTCTATTGTGACCAACTTTAAAACTAAGACTAGCTTAGATATTCTTCGTCTCTCGGAAAGCGAAGTATTCGTTTATTAAAAATAACCTGTCTTGCACATTGAAGGTATCGTTTACATCGATTTGTTATGCTAACAACTCTTTGCTTACAGAGCCCTTAAAGAGTTGGTTCAAAGTCAACATTGACAACGAAGCTCACGTCAAAGTTAATATTGGTATGATTAACTTCCACAAAGAAATTGCCTACGCCAAATTCTGCTACAAAGGGGAAGCCGGTTACGACCTCAATGTCCTCAAGGTGTGTCATTGAAATACAATGTGCATGAAAGTGAAAATTGCGAAACAACATTACTTTGACGTTATTCACACTATATAACTTATGTCATATACTTGATTGAATATATTAGGGCTGAGGCTCAGGTTGCTGTCTTTTGTCCGAACAAACACAGCAAACCCATTGTACTATCATGCAATTCGAGTGTCCAAATAAGCATATACCGTCAGCATTGGAAAAAGGCAAGGAATACGCAACGAATACGAACCAATTTTAACAAGGAAATACAATAGTTTATAACTGATACGTTCGTAAATATAGTTTAATTAAAATCAACAAAATGCAAGTTTCATATATCTGATCAACAATTAGCATTATCTTCTAGCTGGGTCACAGTTTAAATTATGTATATTCATGCCTTATATATTGTATTATGATAATCATTTTTTAACTCTTTTCAGCATTTTTCAATCGATTATTTCAAGAATCAGTTAAAAAAGCTGAATGACATAATCAAAAAAATATCAAGCGACATAAAGGAGGCCGTCGAACTGTTCAAAATGATAATCAAACCTGACTTCATAAAGAACTTGTTTGACGAGATCATCAAATTTGTGAAGAACCTCCCGAACCTTGTCAAGCAGTTCGTGCTGGACTTCGTGGAGCTCGTGAAGAAGGTTCTCCACTACCACGCCGACCCTGTCATAGAGAAGGTGAAGCTCATCGGGACGAGGATCAAAGCTTTTGCTGAGGAGGTCAAACAGGATGCCCTGGAGTTCTATCATGTGAGTATTGTGTCTACAGGAACCTCAACTAAATCTCAGAGTAGGCAATTATAGATTTCCTCGTCACTGAATCGTAAAAGTATTGTTGAATACGTGTTCAACGAAATATTAAGGCTTTCATTGAAAGGTTGAAAAGTACGACCCCACCTCTTACTTTATGATCCTGTAAGCACCAATTTTTGAAATATTATGTTTGAAACATTATCTGTACTTGATTCTGAAATGCACACATCTATAAGATAAAATCGCCCTTTTGGATTACCGTTACGTGGTGTGATAGGAGAGAGAAATATAACTTGTTTAATTAACTTAATTTCTGTTCGACTGTAGAAAGCTGGCTATATAGTTTATGTTCCCGCTTAGGATAACACAGAGCATGCCCATATGTCTAACTAATACGCATGTCCCTAGTTGTGAACGAAACACTTGATTATTGACAATTTAATTAACCAATTTCTGTATGCCATTTGCACCACAGTAAAAACTCATGTTAACAGAAATAAGAATGTTCCATAGATATAACTGTTGAAAGTTATGACACCAAGTATGAGGCTCTGTTTCGTATTGGTCAGGTACAGCGATATTGGTTCAGATGTCAAGTCAAAGACAAGTCATCAGTACATTCAAAGTGTCTTCCAGTTCATAGTATATTAAGAAATGCTTTACAACTTCAGGTCGTTTTGTGTGCGGACGATTGCAACAGGTTGAAATACTTTGCTCAAACTAAACATTATATGCATATCTCAACAGAGTATTGCTGATGCAGTTATGGTAACGCTCCCCAATATTGGCAAAATGCTGAAGGAGGCTGGTCAGGATCTCATTGCTGTTTTTAAAGACTTTTTCAAGAGTCCAACACAATCGTTTTCCAAATTGGAGCAAGTCGTTATCAGGTATATTCCAACACTATGTTATAAACGATACAACTGTTCATATTCTATTGCAAAAAATCGTCATCTGATTGCAATTGTTATTGTAAATATTATACTTATATATAAGTTGTATTTATTGGGTCGGAATGCCAATTGAAAATTAAATACTATTTATGCAGAGTGCAGTTAGCTGTATCTATGGCTATAGATGCGAAGAACAGAATTATTGACGCGTCCTTCTTCGCAAAAGGTATGTACACCTCCCAGAAGCATCATCGCAATGTTGGAACTAATCAAATGACTATGGATTTCCGTTGGTCTTGTTCTGAAATTCCTAAAGGCAGACTAAGAATGCATACTATGTACACTTTGTATTGAGAGATTATTCATTTTAATATTGCTTGTAAACGCATTACATTTGTTTGGCCTTTTGTCAACCGATTCATCATTCATTTTGCAGGAACAAGTCCATTTTGGATGCGACTCAGCGATGATGTTTCTGTCATCGTTGGTGATATTAAAGATCTTATTGCCATGGTAATGAGAAAAGTGGATCACGTCTTACACCCGTCAGTCGTGCAGAACAGGGCTCTCCCATCCCTCGACAACAACGGTATAATGGGGCCCGTGAGTCTGCTTTAACATACAGATAAGATTTTGATTTCGTCGGTATTATTTCTTTTTCCTAGCGTGTACTTTTCTGTCATATGTAGCCTCAATATAAGTGTTGCTTCTGCGCATCTTGTTGAATCTAACGACTTACTGAAGACTTTATATTAGACTGAGAGTGGTCGAATGTGTGGTTCATAAAGCATCATGTTTATAGTATAGGTTGTATAAGCTGTATTTTGTGTGTTTTCATAGTGTTTTCCTTACAGTACGACATGAAAGGCTGGTTCCATGAAGAAACCCACACAATTCTGGCTAACGTCACTGACTCCATGACCAGCGTAACGAATGCTACAGAACCTTTCTTCAAGACGTTTCACGCCATCATGACACTTGTCATGGATGTGAAGCATTCTTATGAGACAGTAAAGAATGCGTAAGTATATTCATTCCGTTTTTATCATTTTAATGCATTGCATAAAAACCCACAAGAGATACATATCGACGGAAATATAGCTTAAATGGTAGAGCATCCACTAATTATTTGTTACACGGTGTTTTGACAGGGTATACGGGACTATAAGACCCTTGTTTATTCCGTATTTATCCGGAATATACAAGGGTCTTAAAGCCCCGTACACCCTGTCAAAACAATGTGTAACGAATTTATTACTCTTTAGATCTAGTATTGTACTTAATTCACTCATTTCCGATAAAATGTATAGGCTACATAGCTAGTTCCGTTTGTGATACAACTGTGAAACAGCGAAAACCCTGTAAAGGGTTGACCACTCTATCAAGGGAGATAACTGCGGCTAAAAAATAATCGATTTTGAATTTATTCTTACCTGAAGAATAATAGAAAGACACCTGATTTTATTGAATAAGTTTATTGACACAAACAAAATAAAAAATGTATATATGTTGAAATCACCGTACTAATGTTTGTTAAGGTAAGTTTAGATTCTGAAATTTCGAGTCGAGCAACCGTTTAACTTCAGCATTCCAGTTATGGTCAAGGTCATCCGTAAGACCCGTGTAGTAAGTCACATGACCTGTCTTCTCGGGTCATACGGATGGTACACCCTGGCAAATCCGCCTACACGTTTTCGTATGCATTAGCTATTGACCCATCAGAATTCAACAAATTTATCTATATGGTAATAATAAATGGGGGAGGTACCTTTCACAGTACAAATTGCAATCGAAGTATATGTACTTGGGAGTTTCTATTGGATTTATCATAGATTTCAGGAGGTAGGATACCTTTCTCAGTTGTCAGTTTCAGATGCCCCTCCCCTTTTAGCTTTTCTGTCCATGTTCTTTCACAGTATCATGAACTTATATAGGAAATTCAAATTCAATTCAAATTAACAAGAATTATCAAGAACTGCGATAACTACATTTTGTAAATCATCGAATGATACGTTTATGAAGTATTTTTATGTTTTTATAATAAAACAATTCATTTTGCTCTATAATCTCTTTTAAGTTCACCTGTAAAGCATTTTTCTCAGGAATAACAGATTATTACCTCTACATACATTATTTATCTGAACCAATTGAGCATAAAATCGAGACAATTTATGCACTTGCAATTGATTATTAAGACGATTTTAAATTGCCCATTTTAACAATGTCGCAATTAGCGGCGATTCACTTTGAAGCCAATCCTTGAGGCGTGACTGTGATTAGCTACAGACGGGACCCGCTAGACAGCTTGTCCGCGGAGCCTCATAAATAACCTGATCATGATTATCACTACCGCTAGATGAATTTATGAGGCTCGTTAATTCGCCGGTGCTAAATTAGGCGGGTTTTTCTTAAAAGCCGTATATAGTAATTTATCGGCCGATTTCAGAAATTTAAAAATCGACCAATTGTCAAATTGACATCCCATTTTTATACCCCCGCTACGACCTAGTCGGTGGTATATAGCGGTCAACGTGTCTGTCCGTCCGTCCGTGCGCCCTTGCGTCCTGGATGTTTTTGTTCCGCTCATTACTCTGACACTAGTTGTTCAAATTTTACGAAACATGATAATTTGTATGTACAATCACCGTTTTTCAACTTCGCCATCCACACGTTTTTTTCCGCTCATAACTCAGATACGATTTAATTGTTCAAATGTTACAAAACTTAAAACATATGATCACTATGATGTGTATATCTGCCCTTTGTATGATTCATACCTCATTTGCAGAACTTATGCACATTTTTAAACTTCGCCTTTCACACTTTTTGGTCCGCTCATAACTTTGACACTAGTTGTTCAAATTTTACGAAACTTGATATGTACAATCACCATGATGTGCACTTCTGCCTTTTGCATGTTCATACCCTCATTTGCATATTTTATGCAAATTTTCCCAATTTTCAACTTCGCCATTCACACGCTTTGTTCCACTAATAAATCAAACACCATTTGTTAAATTGTTTCGAAACTTGGTACATATAAGGACTATGATGTGTACGTCTGACTTTTGTTTTGTTTCATACCTTCATTTGCATAATTTAGGCAAATTTTCTCCAGTTTTCAATTTCTACTAAAGCACTCTTACAAGTGTATCTATGAAGACATAGTTACTATGAAAACACATACTCTTCTTTCATAGTACTGCTGTTGTTTGTTCTTGTAATGAATGTGACCATATGGCATGACATCTAACATTTAATTATTTCAGAATCCACGTTGGTAAATCATGGATTCAAAGGTTGTTCGGCAGCAAGTTCCACAAACGGTTCCCATCAGTAATGAGCAAATGTACCCACGGAGTTTGGCCATCCAATGGAAACAATACTTTCAAGACGTTTGGGGTCGATCTAGTAGCCTCATCACAACAGGTAATCATCTTCGGATTCATAATATGAATTCGAGGAATTACTGCACTTAGTTAGGAATCCATTACTAAAGCACATTCGTTCCTAGTTAACATGTATTCACAAAAATAATATTTCGTTAACAAATCTGAATAAATATTTAATGGCAGATTCATCGACAATATAAATGGTTTGACACCTCCCTCCCCAGTGCATGGTTTCGTGATCATTTTTTTCTAAATAGCGTGGTTAGCACTCGTTTGGATCACGAGTCTCGAAATCGAATCTTCCCAAAAGTCTGTCTTTGAGAAATGTTCTTAATTGTTTACATTCATTGAAAGCAATATTTGGCGTAAGGGGATACATACACGGGAAATTGATGATACACAATGTCGTACGTTTTATATAAAAAGGACGCCTCATGCAACTCACACAAATTAGGAAATTCAGATCTCACAGTGCCGATGATGACGTCAATGTCCCAGACATTTGCATATGAAAATGAATAATTATTTTGCATGATATAAATTTGTAGGCAATTCAATTGAAATATATTCATTCTAAGATACTATTTTCATGATTCAAGCGTTTAACCGTGGTCTAAGATAGAGAACTCGTAGCAGTATATTATCGGGAGAGAGGGTTGGGCGAGGCGATAGCCGTACATTTATCTCTTGATAATGTATTGCTATTCGTCCTTTATCTATTGCATCATGATGCAATCAAGATGTTCTTAAGACATAGAGGATACTAAAATAATTTTGCTTAATACCATGTTATTAAACGATTTAAATAGTTCATATTAAACGAGCAAAAGCGAGTTTGATACAAACCCATTTACGAGTTTAATGAACTAGTATTATATGGACGAGAGTTTAGTATTCTGTTTATTACTTGCCCAAAAATAACCAAGCTCAGAGGCCGACAGTGGGCTGAAACTAACTTTTCCGCCAAACATGTACCTTTGTGACGGCTGTACGACCATTGTGACAATAACAAACTGTGCGACGTCAAACTTAAAATGGTATTACCCTAGTTTAAAATTATGGTATTTATAAATATTACACTTCCACGGGCGAGTAATATTTATATATATATATATATATATATATATACATATATATATATATATATATATATATATATATATATATATATATATATATATATATATATATATATATATATATTAATACCCCAAAATTGTTTTGTTTGTACTGCTTATACCGTTAGTCTACTCTCTTTTCTTGCAGATTGTTAACCCCGTTACGGGAATGGTCTCAAGGTCTGCAGAAAATGAAAATGAAATAACGATCTTGCCAACGGACGGCCATTTCCGGAAATATAAAATAATTCTCAACAACATTGTACCTAAAGGACACATAGGTGTGAGTGGAAAACTCATAAAGGCAGGTGAAGCTATTGGAAGCTCACACCCATTCCCAAATTGTCCAACCAACTTGATACATGTGGCTATGTACGTCCGATGGTCTCACAAAGCTAAAGATCCAAGCAACTACCTTCACAAGCGAATTCCCTCCCTCAAGTGGGATGTTACATGCAATATCCGTACATTGAAAATCTTTGGTATGACGATTCAAGCCGATTCGATGGCGAACGGACCAGCTGATAAAGAGGAGGATTACCAGGCAGATTTCTTTGCAAACATGGCGAAAACTACGGACATTAAAAGCGACCCAACCCCTCCATACAAACCTGAAGGCATGGATAGTCAGGAGAGTACTGCTTTGTCAAAATCGTTTAAAGACAAAATGGGACCCTTAAAAGATTTTGGGCAAATGATTGCCTCTCTTGCAAGGTAAATTCAAACTGTATTGTTGGTCAGTTGCAGTATATTATTTTCTTTTATATGTTGCTACTAAGGTATTTCAAAAGGCAATTTAGTTTGCTTCATGACGTCTGTTAATTCCGAAACCGGCAAACGGCAGGGTAATTTTGTTGGGCAGAGGAATTGGATAATTCTTGTCTGTTGACCCGAGATTGGTCAATAACCTGTGTTCCAGTCCTTTACTCTAGTGTTGTGAATAAGAATTTCGAAGTTTAAACCCATTCCAATTGTGAAATTAACCCAAACAAATGTATTAACATTGCATATATTAGAAAGACACGCTAATCATATTAGTTATCAGATTTACCTAACTAAAACACAAACCACACATTTCAATTTGTGTTCAGATATCAGTGCTTCCAATCCAATTGAGACTGAGGTCAGACAAGTGAGAAATATTAAGAAAGTTCCAAGGCCAATATAAATACATGAGGATTATTATAGTCATATTATCTACATTCAGCAAAATCCCTAAAGTCCAAGACGTTTTTGACATCAACACGAAAACTGTGGAAACACTGCGAGACCAACTCAAGACCCAACCAGACATTCTGAAGGATCTGGATGGTTATGTCCACGACGTTGCTGCTTGCCTCAAGGAGGTGCCGGTGGTTAATCCTTCTGGAATGTCTCTGTTCAAACTCAGGATGTTGACCCAGTTCTTTAACTTGGACGTGACTGGGGACAGACTGGCAATGGTAAACGCTCTCAGGAGGAATGCTTTGCAAGGTAAACAATAATCAATGACATTCACTATTTCATTTCTATCTTTGTACTGATGTTGTAATTTCCCACAAAAATTATTATTTTTCTTTTTTCAAGGTTGCCCAGAACTTCAGGAATCTGTGATGTTCGAGTTTGGTCACTACTGTACTGCTCACTCGGACTGCCAGGGGATGACATGTGGAGCTGTGTTCGAGTATTCCCAGTACCGGAAGACTCTGCAAGTGGACATTAGACATTGTGGTCAGGACGTAATCTTCACCGTTCTGAACAACACTTACAATTTCAAAATTGATGGTGAGAACTTTATCTGGTCTATACACGCATGGGGTTTGGGGTGGTATATAAGGGCTATATATATTAACTCGTATTATCATATGGCAGTTTCAGTGTAACTACGGTTAGCTCAATACTTATAACTTCTAAAATCTACAGCTAGAGCGGTACATAGTGTATCGAGCTTACAATATGCCTATTTTCCTTTTAAGGACAATCAAAGACGTTTACGGTTGATCCGTTGGACATTCTTTTGAACGGACTTAATATTAAGTTCAAGGTTCAAACAACATCATCAACTGGATCAGTGCGCATGTCTGTCAGTGGCTCCCTCTGTGCGGCCAACTATGGAACATGTCTACCTGAAGTTGGAATCCTCAACAGTGCAGAGTTTCATGAGGGACCTTGCAGCACAGGTTAGTTGGTCCTGATCTTGACAACCATGCATTAGAAATATATTTTCTTTATTATTTAGTACATTCGTTCACTATCTAAATGGCTTGTATTTCTAATGCATTCAGCCTTGGGAGCTGCGCCAATTTACGTCTATCAGAGGGGTAATGGATGTAAAATCAGCTTAACTATCGATCGATGGACCTCGATTTTTGTCGATACGAAATGGTCCTGTGGTAAACTGTTAATACGGTCAGTGCTGCTGATAGTTGCCTTACTCTGAGGGCGTGGGTTCGGATCCCGCATGGGACTAGGCCCAAAAAGTACAAACAATTTTACTATTGAAGGTAGTGTTATTCCAAATGTAACCTTGTTATGTTTGTTCACTACCTAAATGGCATGTATTTATAATATAATATTTCTTAACAATATAAAATTGTGATGAAAATATGTCCAAATAATATGGTACTTTACACTCACAGTCAAAGGTAACGCTGGTATAATAAACGTTGACAAAAGTTGGAACAAAAACTAAAACCACAATTCGATACAATATAAAAACCATAATAAGAAGACGTTCCTTTTGCTCGTGAGGCTACTTATCATTTGCTGCAAAGTAGCTATAGTATCTCATTGGTAGGTATCCCTTGTGTGTGATCAAGCATATCTCCTTGGAGATATGGCTTTGACCGTAGATTTTTACTATGTAAGCGTGCAAGATAAATTGATGGTTAAGACATACACGAAGGGCAAGTGTAACTGTTATGAATCGTGAATATAAGTTTTGACGTTGTAAAACACTTTGCAGGTAACCTATATTACACAGATCAGGTATACCTTTCCTTCTTATTTTCTTAAAATGGTCATTTAATTAAAAAAAGATGTAGTAAATTTTAATATTCGATTACATTATCATTAAAAAGCTTAACTTTTTTTATTCTATCGCCATATATGCTTAGTACATAACACTAATTTATTCTTAAAATAGAATTGTGTGAAAATTCACTTTAGTTTTGTTGGCGACACCCTTGGCTCCCAATACAAAACCAAATCCGTACATTAATGATATATAATTAACATCCGAAGTCCAAGTGTTACGATCTAATGCTTCCAGCAAAAGATACGCAACAACATTATCAACAGTATAAAAACTGAAAAACTGCTGTCGGGTGAAGTCGATTTTAAGTGTCTTTGATAATAACAGGTTGTGTAAAGAAGTACCCACAATTTCATTCATCAGGGTATGATAGTTTAATTGTAACATCTGTTCAAACACACATGGGATGCGGACATCGCATTTTCAACATGGTTTTCGGTCAGAATGTTTGGCATGTATATGTAAAACGTTATGAAACGTAGAAATTTAGTTAATAAAAGATGTTGACGGTCTGATTTACCTCTTTTGGACTTCGTTGACGCATCATCACTATAGGAGCCATAAAACAAGCCAAAATATCCCTTTTCACTCTCTTATCTCTCCTAGGTAAGGAGATTCTAAAAACGACAATTTTTAAAAGGCGTGATTTTCAAAAAGCTGAACAGATAATGTTTGGAAACTTAAGAATTAATTCTGTTGACTTCTGGAGAATGATGTAGCCCTCTTTTAGTCGTTTGTATTACCTGACAGTGTGGATTTAAAAACCATATATTGTTGTTGGTGGCGTTTCTTTTGCAAGTCAGTTTATATAATTTTTTAACACTCTTTTTAATATCTCGTATCTTGTGATTCTTGTAGTTTAAACCAATATTTAATTACTTTGTGAAGGGTGTCAATATATATATTATCCCTTTCATCTTCAGCAAGCACTGCAACATTTGAAAATTATAACTCACACCAATAACATATTTACAAAAATGATCATGAAATTTTTCAGTAGTTTCCAATTAATGAACGCCCAAATTTCAGAACCGTACACCATGATTGGTTACAGCTTGACATGAAATGTTTTACACAGATTGAGAAATATGTTTCAAAGTATTTTTCTGCTGCCATTGCTCTATGCTTTCATCACTAAGTTTTTGTAAACCTTAGAAACCTTAAACCTTTTGTAGACCAGGATAATCTATCTGATAGTGTAAAATCAAGATAATTTATGATATGTTGATACATTTAATTTGATACCTTCCATGTTCATGTACCAATCTTCATAAGCTCTTAAGCCTCATAAGCCCTCCGTTTCGAAAGAATTTATGTCTCATCAAATTTACCTGAATCTCCTGGAAAAACAGCGAAAGTACATCGATTTTCTTGTGTTAACCTACAACAGAATCTAAAAGGGAAAAAAACATAAATCGTCGGCATATAAGAAAATACATATAGTTCACTGTACAGCTGCATACCGAAATTATGTTGACCTACATGTGCATCTTATTCCAATATCATGAACATTGATGTTAATTGTAACGTCAATAAAACTGTATCACACACATTGACAAGGAATCATCATATATCGATGAGTAAAATAATCATTCTGGTCATGTTTATGAAATTTAGCATGATACAATAGATAGAAGCTGTCAAATTTTGAAAATTCAATGTTCATTAAATTTCGAATAAAAGAGTTTTATATCGACTAAAGAGAACAATTTCATCAAAAATACATTGAATCAGTATAAGAGGAAATATATGGTGTATTTTTGACCCAATTGATCACTTACTGAATATTTCATAGAAGAAAATGAAAACAGAAGTTTTAAAAAGAATTATCCCTGGTCACATCAATGAGCTGCCAAACCTGTAACTGTTTACTATGAGGCTTCAAATGCGATTACCTGTGTATGTAGTGGAACACTCAACTGTCTTCTTATAATGACAAAATTCAAAGTGATCGTTTTCGTGTTGATACGATGCTTCAAATACATGATATTTTCACTGAAATACTGAAAAGTACAAATGTCAGTATACAGCTGTATGCATTTGGTTAAAAAACAGAGAAAATAACAAAGGATTCAAAATAGAACATTGTCTCACACCACTGAGTCTGTTAAAGTTGTGTAATGCAGTTTTCTCATGAATGACAGAATATTAACTCTTCGTACACTATATATCGGAATCAATTGAGCATAAAATCGAGATTATATACACTTGCAATTGATTATCAAGACGATTTTAATTTACCCATTTTAACAATGCCACAATCAGCGCGGCGATCCGCTTTGAAGACAATCCTTGAGGCGTGACTGTGATTAACCACAGACGATGGTCGACTGTGACCTGCCCATCAGGGCCTTATTAATTAATTAATGATAATTATCACTGCCGCTAGATGAATTTATGAGGTGTCTTAAATCGCCAAAAACAAATGTTTGTACAAGAATAATGTAATTGTCATCTGCGGAATAACCTTGTTGGATATCTAAACATTCGTTATATGGAAAATTTAAGTTGTTTTATTGAAGATTTGTTTGTGCAATTAACAATCAAAATGTTGCGAAATACGTTGAATTATTACTATCGCCGATAATGAGATTACTACAGTAACGTCACATGAGTAATCGCTTCAAAGACCACATCCTTAAAGATTTTCATTCTGGTCGCGGGGACTTAATTCGGCAGGGTTTTTTTAAAAAGCCGTATATAAGTAATTTATCGGCCGATTTCAGAAATTTAAAATCGACAAATTGTCAATTGAATTCCACTTTGTATTCGAATGTGAACATATGGCATGACATAAACCTTTATTGAAATATTCTGAAGTAGAGCATTGTGATAATTTTACGCAGACTTTGGTTTTAGAGTACATATCCATGATAATGTCCAACATATGACCGTGGATTCTATTTCATACAATAACGTGCTATAAAAATATATGTTTATAGAATCAAACGCATTTCTACGATCAACAAAAAAAATAATAAAAGCGACCTTTAGATTTAGATAAATATGCTAGATAAGACTGTAAACATGCTATCAACAGTTCAGTAACCTTTTGGAAACCACACTGAACTAAAATTATGAAATTAATTACATATGATCCTGTAACGTCAGGTAATACGATTAGGATACGCATGAAGAATTTTAGGCAGATGTCATTAATGAATAATTAAGGTATTTGAGAAAAACGCAGTCTCAAAAGTAGGGTTAACGGACTCAGACTATAAATGCCTGCACTATTAAATTTAGAGTAAAAAGCTTAAGATATTTGTAATTGAAAATTGTGTAATTTCTTTGGTCCGGTAGTATACCCATGCCAACGTGGTATTTGACAAACTCAAAAGAGTATTCCATTTGTGATATGATTTTCAAAGTAGTTTCGTACACCAAATAACTCTCCTGTGTTATAGTGGACAGTTATATGAACTACAGACCAGTGACGATTTTTATCGTCACTGGTCGTTGTGAAAATAACAGATATAGCTTGATAGACAAGTTATCTCACTGATACACCCAAGTATTCCATTGCACATTATATATAATGTTCCAGCTCAAGCTCGCGATCCCTTCATTGATCAGATCCATAAAATGTCTGTCCGCCGGTTGTTGTCCAAGATATCTCAGTGTCACCTCGACATGACCAAAGCTCTCTCCATGCTTAACGACATCAGGAATGCGCTGCTGGATCAGGTTTGACACATAATCTTTATAAACTTTGAAGTTTTATTTAATATTGAATGAGAATTACGAAATTCCAAAACGAATGAGGTAGTACAGTTTTTGTGTATCAAGTTCTCAATATGTAATCGTTTATTTACTTGCAGTATTTGATATAATATGCTAACTTTCAACCTGTTTGTAGATGTTCACTGCCTTTGATGGACAGATTGAGGGATTTGCAAGCGAGTTTGAAGAAAAGAAGGACATATGTGTTCAGAAATTATTTAAGCCAAAGAGAAAAAGTGTCGGCTTTGGCAAAACGGTTTTTTTCATGGTCGGACCCATTCCAATGTCGCTAGGTAACAAACATCTTCATTTACTTGCTTCTATCAAGTTTTCTTTGAACTTTTTGTCGCACAAATAAACACCATGATTTGAGTAGTCTTATACGAAACATTTCTAGAACGGTTTACGTTCACGTAAGTTTTAGGCGCTAGGTTTAGAACGTTAACTTTCGAATAATGTGTTAAAGAGTATTACAAAAATACACACCACTGATTCACTTTAATTTTGAACTGGAACTTGAACCAATCCGATGCGTCGCTCAGTGTAACGCAAAGACTACCTACAAAGCCTATGGCTCTATATATTTATCGAATATTAGATTTGGTTTTTAGAAGGAGCAAATGAATTTAGAATTGTGTTTAATACTCGCTACCATAAACGAAGTGCAATGGACAACAGTGTGATGTCATGATTAAAACACTGTCCGCAACTGTCCGTAACCTACTTATATTGTGAGGTCATAACTGTAAACAACTCTGATACAAACTTTGTAATACTAACATTTACTGAAGTTGTAGCTCGTCTTGCTCCTTGGTTTCTTTCGTGTCATATGAGGCTGCAATTGGTATAGATCATGGTAAAACAACATCTTCTTTAAAACTGCAAATACTGTTTGCGATCTATGAAGGATCTTGAGTAAAGACTTTATAGATTTTTATATCAGGTTTATTTAAATCATTACAAATATTTTGACATATGTTATTTTATCGAATCGCTCAAATAATAATTATTAACAAATTTCCATTCATATTGTACAGCGTTCGGAGTAAATGGTGGAACTGGCCATGCACTTGAGATCGATGTTTGTTTCATGAGCATGGAATTAAAGGTAAAAATATATGAATAAGATTTGTTTTAAAAAATTTATACCACGGAACGTTTATACAGCTGCACCTGGTTGTGTCAATGTCATGTAAATTGGCTTGTATTGCAGCCGCAATATAATTACGTCAAATAATTTTCAAAATTCAAATTTCATTTATTTAAAACTGGAAAAAAGTACAGTATCAGTATCAATTAGATGACAGCACATTACATTCAAATGGTATAAAAGGAAATTCATAATGAATGTTTGATAATTCAATGGGTATTTTACAGAAAATGATAAAAACAATTGTTTTGAAAAGTTTGACCCCCAATCATATCAAATGGCTACCAAAACAGTTACTGATTAATTAGATTATGTGGCACATCCATCTATCTTCTCATTAAATGTAAATGGGTCGGTCTATTTTTCGCGTTGATACGATGCTTCAAAACATTCTGATTTACACGATAGTTGCACTAAATTACACAAGTAGGTGAACAAAATTTACGGATGCTCTAGTGTAGTGTAGTTTGGAGAATGGTAGTGGTGGCTGTCAGATGTGTGTAAGCCAGGGAAATAGAAAACTAAAACCTGTTTTCATGCACTAGATGGTGTTCTCGGCAGGATAAAGCTAAGGGATATTTTCAACACAAGTTGGGATCATATGTTGATACTGATGCAAATTACACAGGTCAATTGACGGAACATCCATATTTAATGTTCCATAGTTGTGACATATGTAAATGGGATAGACATTAGCAAATCGACTTTCAGTTTAACGCCCCATGTCTTACGCGAGCTGCACTTTGCATTCGAACAGAGGGGAAGCAACACTCGTGAAGCATTTTTGTGCAAAATGAATTAAGAAAAAGGCTATCATGCTTGTATGTTTTGGGATGGTCATTATCCTGCATTAGGAATGTATGTAATATGTATGTTATACGCCAAGGCTTGCAAAATACGATATTAATTACTGAAGCAGGATGTTGGCCACCCCAAACATACAAAGATGGTGGCCCAATATCAGTGAACAAATTTAATCGCCCAAACTCATTGCTGGCATTTCAAATATTAATTAGCTTATTGTATCTTTCAAACCAACAAATTAGAATCAAGAATACATCAAAACCATTCACTATAAACTAATTTTGTTTATTATTGGGTGTTATCTCATGGTTGTATTGTCGCTGGTTTGTTTTCAATCCATCACTCACGCTTCAATGTCTCACTCTGCATAACAATTCTTTATTATCCCCCGCCGCGCGTTTAGCGCGAAGCGGGGGATATAGTATTCGGCTGCGTCCGTCCGTCCGTCCGTACGAAATGGAATAACTCAAATACTATTCACTGGATTCTTTTCATATTTTGCATATGGGTTCATCATGGGAAGAGTAATGTTCCTACAGAAGTTTGTGGCCTTGACCTTCATTTCAAGGTCACGACAAGACTTTGTCATTTTACCCTTGTCAGCGGGATATCACAAGAACCATTCACTGGATTCTCTTCATAGTTTACACATATCTTCTCCAAGGAAAGACAAAGGGCTGATTAGATTTTGGTGACCTTGACATTATTTTCAAGGTCACTACGGAACTTTGAATTTTTCGACATGTTAATGTACATGTAAAGCATGTCAGCGGGATATCTCCAGAACCATTCACAGGAATTCCATCATATCTTACACAAAGCACCTCCAAGGGAAGATGACGGGCTGATTAGATTTTGGTGACTTTAACATTATTCTCAAGGTCACAGTGGAACTTTGAATTTTTCGACATGCTAATGTACATGTAATTCTTGTCAGCGGGATATCTCAAGAACCATTCACAGGAATTCCATCATATCTTACACAAAGCACCTCCTAGGGAAGACGATGGGCTGATTAGATTTTGGTGACCTTGACATTATTCTCAAGGTCACAGTGGAACTTTGAATTTTTTAACATGCTAATGTACATGTAATTCTTGTCAGCGGGATATCTCAAGAACCATTCACAGGAATTCCATCATATCTTACACAAAGCACCTCCTAGGGAAGACGACGGGCTGATTAGATTTTGGTGACCTTGACATCATTCTCAAGGTCACAGTGGAACTGATTTTTTTCAACATGATAATGTACATGTAAATCTTGTCAGCGGGATATCTCCAGAACCATTCACAGGAATTCCATCATATCTTACACAAAGCACCTCCTTGGGAAGACAAAGCGCTGATTAGATTTTGGTGACCTTGACATTATTATCAAGGTCACAGTGGAGCTTTGACTTTTCCGACATGTTTGACAGTCGATTTTGCTGATTTTGACATTATTTTTCAATTTTGAAGTATTAATTTGCGGCGGGGGATTATGTCACCTTAGTGACAACCACTTGTTTCTTTAGCTAATAAGCCCTAATTAGTAACTTATCCAATCACTGCTTGTTCTTGACCCCTTCACATAGTAACATAAACGAGAAGGTTTGTTTTTAAAATTCAAAGCAAATGTCCCAAAGATAGGAAATCTTTGAATTCAAAGACAAACCTCGGAGAGGATGAAGCTTCATCTAAATACAACTATTGATATAGAATCAATACAGTGCTTTATAATGATGATACTTGTGTATTAATGATGTATGTATTTGTTTGCATGTAAGCATGCAAGTATATGCATTTTGATGCATCAAACAATGAATTCATTTGTGAAATTGATAAGTATGAACTTCCTTTCTTTTTAAATTAAACAAATTATTTATAAATCCGATGTTATTTAGGGTCAAATCATACCGGCAGCTTCACTCAAGGTGTGGGGATCTCTGAACATCGACATTGGATTTGCATATGGAGGTTTGAGACTTACCGGCTACATCATGCAGATCAAGTTTCCTATTACTGGAACAATTGGATTTGCTAAATTCCCCCTGCAAATTCGGTGTGTAACTTTTTTTCAAACTTAGACAATTATTCATTGTATTTTGTAAAGATATATTTTATTTCCCAAAAACTGTATCAGGTATATCCACATGCATCAAAAGCATTCAAATATTGCTGAAAATCACGACTAAGTTGATACTCAATCTTCAAATAATATTATTTTTTAAATCGATATCATCAATATTCAAATATTCAAAAGCACTTATAATTAGTGTATCCTAATTAGTCCTAATTAAATGGTAGAAGAATGACACAGGACTGATGTTGATATTGAATATAGATTACGTACTCAATGTCATGCTTATTACAAAGTATAAATTTTTTAGCTCATCTGGCCTGAAAGGCCCGATAGGCTTTTGGCATGGCAAGGTGTCCGGCGTCTGTCCGTCCGTCCATCCGTCAGTCCGTCTGTAACCTTTTTGCATTTTCATCTTCTCCAGAATCACTCGGTCTAGGGAGCTAAAATTTTGTGTGCTGACTCTTTGGCTAATTGGGATTCTTAATTGTTGATTTCATGACCCCGTGACCTCAAATGGGGTCAAAGGGGTCACTACCCCAAAAATATATTTTCATCTTCTTCTCCAGTTCCAAAAGGTCTAGAGAGCTGAAAAGTTGTGTGCAGACTCCTTGACTAATGGGGATTCTAAGTTGTAGATTTGGTGACCTTGTGACCTCAATTGGGGTCACTGGGCTCACAACCCCAAAAACCTATTTTCATCTTCTTCTCCAGTTCCAAAAGGTCTAGAGAGTTTAAAAGTTGTGTGCAGACTCCTTGACTAATGGGGATTCTAAATTGTAGATTTCATGACCCTATGACCTGAATTGGGGTCACAGGGGTCACAACCTTAAAAACCTATTTTCATCTCCTTCTCCAGTTCCAAAAGGTCTAGAGAGCTGAAAAGTTGAATTAGTTAATGTATATAAAACTTGATGAGGTACAGAACCCATGGCTCTATTTTAGAGGTATACCATATCATACCTATTCCAAATTAATTTGTTCACTGGTTTGGTCTACTGTCGATTACGATGTACCAATTTGGGGCACTTCTAAATGTCAGTGTATAGCAGCTGTGTAAAGCCGTGCCATGATTTTTTTTCTTGGGTTACGTATGCATCAAATAATAGTGTTGTATAGTGTTAAGTATTTTTAAAGATGAATATCATCCGGAATTCTTTGTCAAATGGCTCACGCTTATAGTCGTGTTTTAGCACTGTTTCGTTGTGACGTTCCTCCGCTAAGAGTTGAAACTTGAAGAAAAACTTTAATCCTTGAAGAACTTCTTTTCACTGTAATTATTTTATTGAAGATGAACCCCATGTTGCACCATCCACTCATCTGAAAGAGATGTTCTTTTAAGTAGATGTAAAAAATTTGATATTAGTTTTATGGATTTTAATGATGATGATATAATTGACTAAACGTATTATTACAGTCATTTATAAATATCATACTGAACATGATCAGTTTTTTATTGATATACACAACATTAATTTTACTGATTTTCGTAAAAAGTATATGAAATGTAACTATATTATAAATTCATCAATATGTCCATATTTTATTAAGTTAAACTCCAACTGTCAACCAACTATTCTAAATTTGGTAAATTCTACTAAAATGTAAAATGTACTTTACAATTGACATGTTATGTGTCCTATAAATTTGTGGCCTATTTGACAAAAATAAACCTGATTGATTGAATTGTTTCGGGCTATTTATAAATTTTCCTTTACTTTTTATAGTCTGTGTTTAATATTAAGTAGTTTTAATTTATAACAAGTAGATATTTCAAAAGAATCCGGACAATATCAACTGTAATAACGATGATTTAAACCAACGTGTTTATTTTCAGAGGACGTTTGGATATGGAACTGGTACCTCTCATTCTTGTTCTTGATGCTTATGCCAAATTGAGGCTCATCTTCTTCACTAAGACAGTTTTCCGAGCTAGCCTTTGGAAGTATCAATCACCAACAATAAACAGAAATATTTTGGATCTGCCTCACAAAGGCAATGATCATACGCCTCCTAAATTTGCCAAGAACGCAGTGAGTCATAGAGAGACACGTGACACGGATGGAGGAGGATGTGAGGTGAAACAACTTGAAGGAAGAGACCCCTCAGACACTGCCTTCCTACTAGAGGTCACTGCGGAGGATGACGTCAGTGACGTCAAGACCTTCTACGCTATAGGAACACACGTTGGAGGGACTGACGTTGTGGACTGGACGGAGATGGCTGGCAACTCACTGACAATGAAGACGAGCCTGACTAACGGAGTTCCACTCTACTGGACGGTGAAGGCGAGGAACAGTGGAGGAGGAGAGGCCGTGACTCAGTGCATGTTGCATACATATGACAACACAACTCCAGATGGACGAGTGGATGACGACTTCAGGATCTCGAGTAACCCGTTCCGACTGGGTGGTACCGTGATAGTTCTGGACGACAGTAACGTTGCTCCCGAGCAGCATATAGCTCTTGGACTGAGTGCAGGGGAACATGGCAGTGAACTCGATCCTTGGAGTCAGGTACAACTGGAGAAGACAACTGAGAGACAGGACGAGCCGACAGACCTGAAATACTTCTCCTTGCCGAAGACTGGAAGACTGACAGCTGAACCAATGAAGTCAGCCATGGCACAGTTTGATTACGTCTGTGCCAAGGACTGTGTGCAGTTTGGTCAGAACTGTGTATCCTTTGACTACGACTACAATTCACGATCGTGTGACTTCCATGATGTCGGGGAAGGTCCGAGTGCTCAACTGAGATTCCATGGCAGCTACAAGTCCTTTGAACGACTCGGCGTCGGCCAGAAACACTACAAGCTCTACAAGAACCTAAACCTGACCCACGGGGAGACCTACTTCATCAACACCCACATAAAGAACGAGCTGGGGTACAGAAGCTTCCTCTCCTCACACGGGACCCTGGTAGATCTGACTCCTCCTGCACCCGGACCCGTGGGAGAGGCGTCACATGATGAGATCACAGCTGACGGTTGCACTGCTTCAATACTACAGAGATGTGAACACCCCTCGAACCTGGCTAACCATAGGTCGGTAGTATGGAATGGTCATTGTTTCATCAGGTTTACTGTTGTAGGTTATAGTTTGTAATAGGTAAATCATATGAACGTCAAGATTTGTGTGTATGTAAATGAATCAGAATCAGAACTTTATCTATTCCGTCTTTACACTGTAACTGATAGTGCTGATGTAAGAGGGATGTTTCATTCAAATTCCATTGAAAGCATCCTTGCAGTTGTTGTCTATCGTTCACGTAAGAAACAGTTCTGTTGAGACATTATATATACTACAGTGATATGAATTAACTGAAAATACTTGAGAGAAAATAGTAAAGTCTTTTCGTAAATTCAAACACTTTAATAGTAGTTTATGGTTACCATATAGGTATTCTCGTCATCACAACAAGCAACATCCTACATTTAATGCGTGTTTAATGGGAAATCTAATTTTGCGATGCAATATTTCACAGGAAGATTATCGACGGGATCGGTTCAAATACAGTGTTCAATGGTGGAAAGCGACTAAATGATGAGAAGTACTCTCTTGCAAACAATCTTATCGCAGGTGAATAGTGTTATACTTAACTTGATATGATTCAATTATCATGAATATTGTCGTTACTATAACATCATTATCATCCACAATAAACGTTTTCAATATAATCATGTCAGTAACATAGATACCCAACATCTTTGCTTCACAGCAAGATAATTCTTCTACTTTTCGGTAATAGGAAACTGGGATGGTTTCCATGACAACGAGACCGGCATCTATGGCTACACGTGGGGAGCAGGAACATCGCATTGTTCAGACGATGTGGTCAAGTTCAACAATCCTCACGCCAACCTGCCCAGTAAAGAGGACTGGACATACAGTGGACTGGAGTCGGGACTGCAGCTAAAGGATGGCCATTACTACGTCACAGTTCAGGCAATCAACAATGTGGTCCATGGTGGAGCTCTGGTGACCACAGTGTGTCACTCTCAACCTCTGACTGTGGACATCACCCCTCCTGACTTCAGAAGAATCAACGACCTCTTCTTTGATGAGGACTTCGAACTGCTTGGGCTGTACTACAACGGCTCTGATGATCTGTCCAAGATACATCAAGTCCATTTTGGTCTTGGACGGACAAAGAACGATGTGTACATAAGATCGTACATGCAGTACCAACAGTTTGGGGAGGATAAACCTTATATCCTTGTTGAACATTTCAAACTCGAACCGGGACAAGCTGCATGGCCTCGACTACGTTTGACAAATAATGGTAAATTCAATAAATGTCTTTTGAACACAGTTGGAAATGTTGGTGTCTGACCTTTAATTCACAAACCATGATAAGTATTACGACTACTGTAAACATAGCTATTCAGTCAGATAAGGAGGCCACCTTTGGCGATTTTACATGATACATACTTTATGATATGATTGTATCATCCGAATGACCTACCCAGAACGTCAACTAGGAACATTAATGGCTACGTTCTAGTCAGCCTATAGATCTAAATGTAATATTTAACAAGTACATGTCAAACTCCTCAACGTTCAGTCGGACTCTCTACGAGTGGTCACGCGGAGCAGCCCCTGATAGTGGACGACACAGCCCCGGTGTCCGGAGAGGTGAGGGACGGGAAGGTGGACAACACCGACATGGACTTCCAGGCAGATGACCAGCAGATCTGTGTCCAGTGGCAGAAGTTCTACGACTCGGAGTCGGGGATTCAGAGGTAACCATTGTCGGGATGAAGCGACATTTAATTACTCATGTGACGTCATATTGTCCTCTCGCTCCGTATGTTTTCAGTAATGGAGAGATACACTAGTGTCAAACGTGACAAATACATTTGAACTTGTGAGTTTCAAACTACAGTCCTCGGCTCTTTATAAACGAAAGGTTCCTCGCAAAATAGACAATACCTCATTTTGCCTTACATGATCTGATATCTCATCCAGGAGTTTTCAGAACTTAAAGGATAGATGAAATGCATTTTTCTCAAGAATGACAGATGATTACCTCTACGTATATTGTATATCGGAATCAATTGAGCATAAAATCGAGACAATATACACTTGCAATTGATAATTAAGACGATTTTAATTCACCCATTTTAACACTATCGCAATTTGTTCGGCGAATCCTTTTGAAAATGCTCACTGAGGCGTGACTGTGATAAGCGAGAGGCGGGGCGGCTAGATAGCTTCTCCGCCGGTGTCTCGTTAATTAATTAATGATGATTATCACTGCCGCTAAATGAATTTATGAGGTGTATTACATCGCCAAAAAGACATGTTTATGTAATAATTGTGTAATTGTGATCTGCGGAATTACCTAGTTGGATATCTAAACATTCGATATATGGGAAATTTAAGTTGGTTTATTGAAGGTATCTTTGTGAAATTAACAATCAAAATGTTGCGAAATTACGTTGAATTGTGACTATCGCTGAAAATCAAATTCCTCCACATACGTCACAGAAGTCATCCCTTCACGGGTCACACCCCCGCAGACTTTCATTCTGATCGCCGGGGCTTAATCAGGCGGTTTTTTAAAAAGCCGTATGTAAGTAATTTATGGACCGATTTCAGAAATTTAAAATCGAGAAATTGTCAAATTGACATCCCATTTTAATGAATCCGATTTGGACCATATGTCATTTCATCTATCCTTTAAACCGTTACTATAGATTCAACAATCCATATGTTTTCAGTCTTCAGTTTTAGCCTTAATATATTCAGCATTCTTTAATATCCATGCAAAATAATATACGTGTTATAAGCTAAGATATCATTTCATGGATATTTCAAAATACTCTCAATTTGTTCGACACATGTAAGCACAGTTACTCTTTTTTTTTTATTCGTTATTCTATGTTAGTCACCATTAAACAAAATAAAAAATGACATCTATATAGTGAACAAATGTAAGACAGTTATATTTTGAGTCACACGATATGCAGCAGTACGTACACCGCCTTGTAATATGGTACTTTCTGACGATTGTGGACATTGATCCAAAATACAACAATTGTGCATGACTACATATGTTTAACGGTATCTCCTCAGCTACTTGTGGGGAGTCGGGACTCGTCCCGGAGCTGACGATGTAGTCACATTCACACGTGAGGAGAGAACAGTGCACAGGGCGTGCAGCTCCGTCCAGCTACGTCACAACTCCACATACTACTCCACCATCATCGCCTTCAACACTGCCCTCAACCAGAAGAAGACCAATCTCACATCCGATGGAGGTAGAACGTTACATAATATTCCATAACATACATCAAAGCAGCATGTGTATAATACACTTAATTGACCTTTGATGAAGGAAGAAAACTTTAAGAATGAACATAAGAGCTAACATATGCATTGTGTTTACTTTCGCAGTATCACTCTAGTACATGTATATTGTATCTAATATCTAGTACACGAGGAAGAAGAATGAAGTAGATATGACACAAAGTCATTGACAAAATTTTGATAAGCCGGTTTTAGTACTAACAGTGCTATTTATACATTTATGAAAATGAGGAAATTAACAATTGTTGATCAGTAAAACTATTCAAACTTGTATGCAAACATGGGATTATAGAGATTATTATCCGAGGAAGTGTGTTTTATGACTTTACGAAAAGATCGTTAATTTTTGTATTTCCCGAGCGAGAGCGAGCGTTATACACACATATAAACGACTTTCGTAAAAGTCATACGGCACATTTTCGAGTGTTACAATTTCTTTATTATCCATTCTAGTCCATTTGAATCGCGTAAAATTTGTTTGGGAATGGCCCATATCTTTTGTAGCCATAAGGTACAGCAACGTAATTGTCAGGGAACGACCCATATCTTTTGCGCCGGTAAGCCACAGTGACGTAACGAACAATTGTTTTATGACGTCACAGACAAAGAAATTCCGGCTGACATAATGGTTATTTGACAAATGGATATGTTCTCGTGTCGAAATTATTAACTTGGTTATGGTCAACCATATGAGTCATTAAACGTAAAATTAAATGGTGAATTGAATAGTTTGTCGTTGTCGGTTCTGGTACATATAAAAAGAACTTAATTATAATTCATATTTGAATTTTCATGTTAAAATCATCATACACATATTGAGAGGCCTCATCATATTGTTGATAATACAATGCTAGAAATTTGACAATAACAAAGTTATTTCAAAAAACGAAAAAGTGAATTTTATTTACACATTTACGTTATATTGATTAAGCAATTATCATCGACTTCAAATCACCTAAATGTGTGCAAGCCCTTTGAATGTTTTAACAGCAAACGATAAACGTTTATCCTTTTCTTACATACAGTTCTGGTTGACACCACGGACCCAGTGATTGGATGGATCACGGACGGTGACACACCCTCTGTGGACGTGAACTACTCGGCAGAGACGGCACTCGTCCAAGCTGTCTGGGGTGGATTCTCAGACCCTGAGAGTGGCATCTGGAAGTACGAGGTGGACATTTTCATCAATGGCGAGTTGAGGAAGACCAACACGTTCATGGGAGAACCTCATCAGGACGTGTACACCATGAACGAAAAGACCCTTGACCTCCATCAAGGAGACAAGGTTTACAGTATCATCAGAGGTTACAATGGTGCAAGAACACAGGTAACAGCAAGGACTGATGGGTTCGTCATTGACCTCACTCCACCAGTTGTGTACTTCGTCCATGATAATCCTGGAGACCACCAGTACCAGACAGACAAGACCACGCTACAACTCTCCTGGAAGTTTGAGGATGATGAATCAGGGATGGACAAATACCAGATAACCGTTATGAAGGATTCTCAAGGCATGAAGACCAAGATATGGCCACCTTCGAAACCGTTTGAAGAAATACCCGCAGCTGGTCCGCAGATGAACCAAACTTTGACTAAACTAAACCTTAAAGATGGTGTTCGCTATTTTGCCCATGTTGTCGCATTCAACAAGGCAAAGATGTCGAGATCAGCGGACTCAACAGGAGTGATGATTGACTCAACTCCACCTATAATGGAACTGGTGAGTACAACGTATACCACTCACGAATTGCTATGGAATAAATCATTGATCCAAAACCAGGATGTGAAGTCTGTGTTCATTCTGATGAATAAATGTATTGGGAGAAATTTTTATTATGTCATTACACCTCTTGCTTCCCATAGTTGTTTGGCAGGATATTTGTTGTAGGTGATTTGTAATTTCGTTGATTAGTAACGTGTATATATTTAGAGGAATATTGTGGTATGCAGTTCGAAAGTTAACATTATTACCCCTCAAAGACATGGATTATCCCCCACCACAAAGTGGAAGGTGGATATAGGTTTGAGCTCCGTATGTCCGTCAGTCTGTGTCTGTCCGTCCGCAAATGAGAAGCATGCAATTATTTGTTCGGAGTTATTGCTCTTGTTCGGTAATTTCGGACTCTGTTCATGGGGACAGCTTTTATCAGAAACTATTTAAGTTAAGAAAACCAAATTTGATGTGTGGCTTGGTGGCATAAATACATTGATGGAGCATACCTCGGTTTTTACAGAGTGGGTTCAGATAAGTTACTCCAGTGCCCTAGATTTAGGACATTCCGGAGAAAGTTGCAAGGTTTATCGAGAACCATTATGGCGGGGGATGCACATGACCATGTCTTCATGTTTGAAATGGGTTGAGCTGAAAATAGGATTTGTTTCAAATGGAAGCTATGTAAGTGACAGAAGTCTATTTCAGGTCCACATTGGCCCATTGAAAGAAGATGAGGAAATTGAAAATGGGAATATCATTTACACTGACAACACAAAGATGACGGTCTCATGGCGGGCATCTGATCCTGACAGTGGTATTAGTCGAGTCTTTGTGGCCCTGGGGAAAGATGCTAACGATCAGTCGCTGTCTCACGGGTTCATCCAGGTATCAGGAGAAAGGAAGGAGCTCGTTGTGAAGGACCTTGACCTGTTGCAGAGTGAACCCAATGGCACCTACTACTACGTTCAAGTTAAGGTAGAGAACGGAGCCGGAGTCATGTCAACTATCCTGGTCTCGAAGCCTATCAATGTTCTCCAAGGAAATGTTCCTGGAACCATATTTGATGGACGCAAACGGTTTGTTGATTCAGACTTCAGTCATGACTTGTCCACATTTGCAATGTCATTTGCCGGATTTCAGAGTGTTGCTTGTGGAATTGTTGCATATGAATGGGGTATTGGTACAGAACCGTTTGTCACAGACATTGTAGGATTCACAAGTTTTGGAATTGTGAAGACAAACCAATCATCTGGATTTGGACAGATGAATATACAACTGTTTGAAGGAGTAAAATACTTTACTACAGTACGAGCTCGAACAGGACACACGTGCCATGAAGAATACATTGTGGCAACATCTGATGGCCTCACAACTGACACCAAGGGACCTACTGTCCAAGTTGTGAATGCTAAAGGACATTTCATACCAGACATCAAATCATGGGGAGTGATTTTCCAGAATGAAACGGACATAATTGAGGTCAACCCAGATGTAACAGATCCATCAGGCGTCAATTCAACAACCGTGTGCTTAGGAACCTATCCTTACAGTGACAACCTCCACCACTGCCAGACTCACAGAGAAAACACCATTAAAGGGCTGGCTCTCAGTCCCGGGAGTTCCGTGTTTGTTACAGTCAAAACGAGAGACAACGCTGAAAATGAAGCCACATGGGAATCTCTTCCTCTGATCCCAGACTCAACACCTCCTGAAATGATCAACCACACTTGTACTGGAGAAGTTTCAGAAGCCAGCACTATAATAACATGCTCCTGGGATCAAGTAAATGAATATGAAAGTCATCTGAAATCTATACAACTATGTGTAGGGGAAGCTGGGAAACCTTGCAATCTTATTCCAAAAGAAGCAGTCCCTATTCAGAAGCGAACATGGTCGATTGACATGTACAGGGTTTTGAATTCCACTTCAACCACAGAAATCTACATTACAGTGCAAGTTGTAAATTCAATGAATAAGGAAATTATTTTCACAAGGGAAGTTGCTCATGACAAAACACCGCCACTGAAGGGAGACATTTTGATAGTCACAAATGCAAATAACGACAAACCATCTGAAAATATACCTTGCCAGGTGACCATGTCATATGTGGAGGTACTTGTGAAAGACTTCAAAGACGAAGAAACAGGTGTAGACAGGTGAGTAGGTTAAAATTTATGTTTAAAAAAATATAAATATTTACAACTTGTAGTTACTAGATGTTTATCAGATTTCTATTTCATATATTATATCCTGGTGCGTAAAGTAATCTAATAAAACATTTTAATAATTAACCGATTGATCTGTTAAAAAGATTAATATTTTCAGTCTTGATGAGTTTATTATTTTCTTCCACCATGAGTTCTCACCTTGATTCTGACCTTCAGTTGCCAGGTTGGCCTGGGAACAGAACCAGGAACAACCAACCTTCATCCTTTCAAGATTGTGGATCAAAACTCAATCACCTTCTTTGGAAAGCTTTCTCTTCAACCTGGAGATGAAGTTTATGCAACAGTCAAGTGTATAAACAGAGCTGGTCTGTCCACAAGGATCACCTCTGATCCAGTAGCTGTGAGTCCTCACCCATTGCTGACAGTTCGTGATGGATTCAAGCAACAGGATGAAGATTACCAAACTGATCTGTCAACACTTCAGGGAATTTGGCACTACTCAGAAGGTTGTCCTGTCAAGACTGTTGAGTGGCAAGTCGTAACTGTTAGCTGGGACATTGTTCAAGATTTCACTCCAGTTGATGCCGGTGATCAGAGATTCTATAGTGACGAGGTACACCTGTCCGCTAGTGTCACATACATCAATGTCATCAAGGTCACTGATGCTCTGAACAGAGTCCGGATTGCATACTCCAATGGAATAACAGTTGCAATCGCACCTCCACAGGTAGGATTGGTAAGGGATGGGATCAACAATGATGTAGACTATCAGACTTCAACTACAGAACTGTGGGTCAATTGGGACAGGTTTGGCGAATCAAACAGCAGCGATGCTACACAACAGATTGAACATTATGAGGTAGCTGTTGGGGACGATGTTCGAAATCCAGAGTCTAGGTTCAACATAAGGGGATTCCAAAATGTAAAACTGCAGACATCCTTTACATTCACCAATCTTACACTAACCCCAAAGACAGTCACCTACTACATCACTGTTCGTGCTTACAGTAAGGCAGGAAGCTTCCAAGAAGCCACAACGGATGGAATTAGAGTTGGTTTTGATTTTGACATAACTCCTGGAATAATCGATTTACATCCGTTCACAAATAGCCTCGACAAGATGACCATTTCTTGGTCGAAATTTTACTCTGATATCGGAATAACAAAATACACTGTTGGCTTAAGTAAAGAAATTATTTCTATGCCGAATGAGACATCAAGTTGTGACAACATCAATGCTTTAGTATCAATGCTAAACATTACATTGAAGTCAAGCACAAATTCACTTCTCATTTTCAATAATCTTACATTGGAGCAAGGAAAGCCCTACTATGCCATTGTTATCGCACATGATAAAACAGACTCCTGTATCAGTGTCACCAAGGGTCCTACTACAGTTGATGTAACTCCACCAACAGAGGGAAGGATCATCATTGAAGGACAGGACAGCAGGACAGGCCAGTTTGTTCAAAATCAGGACCGTTTGACAATAGAGTGGAAGGACTTTGATGACAAAGAGAGTGGCATTCATGTCTACAAAATATCACTGTTTCAATCAGAACCATGCAAGTCTGGATCTACACACATGCTTGAGACTATGGAGGTCAAGAATACAACTGTAACAACAATGTACAAGTTGAACTTAGAAGTTGGGTATCTCTATCATGTCCAGGTCACAGCTGTCAACAATGCAGGACGAAATGTATCTGTGAAGAGCTCATTGTTTCAGGTTGATGCGTCCCCTCCACTCTCTGGAACTGTCAAGGTTGGATTGGACTGGCATGAGTCCCGTTCCTTCCAACAGAAGGAAGATTCAGTTGTAGCACTGACAGGTTTTGCAAGGAATGAAGGAGGAAAAACATGCAAAAAGATGAAAGAACTCTTCCCAAAAGGGGAACACAACGAAAAATGGTCTGAAATGGAACCTGACATGAATGAGGGAACTTTGGTTGACCAACAGTATGCACGAATAGCCTTAACATACGATCACACACTGACAGAGATAATATCTGGAGGTCTACACATGGCCTTGGATGAAACACTGAAAGAAGGAAATTATTCTTTTAGGATGAAATCAGCCCGAGGTGAGAACATAATTACTTCTATTCATTTCCATCTTGGGAAAATGACAGAATACAGACCTCCAAGACTTCTACCATTGCCAGAACAAGAGCCATCTGATGCATTCATGCTTGAAGACTCTCCATCTGAGGGGAACGAAAGTGTAAGCACAAATGATACCAATACAGAAGACGATTGTCTTCCTGGTCCAGGCATTGCAGTATTCTATTACGGAGCTCCTGATGACAACATGAAATGGAAGGCACGATGGTGTGTTCAGGATGACAGCAAAGCATCAAGTGAATGGTTTGACTTACCTGGAGATCCTTCAGATTATCTCTTTGAAACTGCAATCCAACTCATCAAAAATATTGATGGGGTTAAACAGTCTTGGAAAGCAAATCTATTCTATGAAGGAAATATCAAAGTGAGGGTGGACGGTTATACATTTTCAGGACACCCGACAATCATCTACCGTATAGACACAGCAGAGGACTACAAACCCCCAGTCCGAGATCCCCTTCATCCCTTCTTTACACAGGCAGTTCTCAGCCACCTGGCTGTACCAGATACAACAGATAAGGAATGCTTACATGGAGAACCATTCTATGACGAGGAGAGCGGAATAAAGGAGATATGGATGGGCATATCCTCCAACAAATCAATGGAAGATGACATAGTACCATATACATTGAAATCATCCTACTGCATGCCGTGTAAAACCAGCTGCACAGAAATGTGTAACTCAAGTTGCTCATTGGATGATCTCCCTGACTTTTCAGTTCTGAAGATGCAGCTTGACAACATTCACCTTGGTCATAGTGAAAAGGGAAACATGACTGATTCCAATTCTTCTACCATAATGGATTTCAAAGCTCCAACATACTATGTCAACATAAAAGCTGTTAACTTTGCAGACAAGTCAACCGTGTCCACTTCCAATGCCTTCCAAGTTGATATCACTGCTCCAGTATTCCGATACATGATGTGTGTCGATCCCACTCATTCTCTTGATGAACCCTCGGATTTCGTTGGTTCAAATACCTCAGTGGGTGCATTCTGGGATTGTGACGAGGACGTGAGTGAGATAGCTGAATATCTGGTAGAAATAGGCTCCACTGAGGGAGGGAATGATGTCCTGGAAGCAACATCTGTAGATTTAAGGAAGAAGGTCGGACTAACTCTGCAGAACAAGACCCTGACTGATGGGGAGGTGTACTATGTCACTGCTACTGTTGTTAATGCTGCCGGACTGACTGCAAGGTCCTCCTGTAATGTAACAGTGATGTTGGGAGGGCCAGGAACATCCAGGATGTACTCCCAGGCCATGTTTTCATCTGGTTACACCAAGACTACTCAGACTTCCCTCACTGATGCCCAGGAAGCCATTGGTTTGCAGATCCACGGAGCCAATGACATTTTCTACTACGGTATGTTCATTTTGATGATAATGGTTTATCTATTTCCAACATAAATTTGCATCTGACTGACATACATGCACATATGATTACACTGAAATTTAAATATTCATACTAATGATTTCAATTTGTATTCAAATGTAAATTGATAATTGTATTTTGACCAAGTGAAATAATGTAACATATTGCTACTGATCTCAATGATGAGTTATTTATCAAAACTCTTATAGGCCAAATACCAAAACCATGTTTAACCATGACTTAAAGATGTCTTTCAATGTTGATTGTTTAAGAGTGGAAAACTGGTACAAGTCCCACCAAGGATGACATATTCCCGACCATTCAGATAGCAACCAGGTCGAACCCTGCAGAGATGTCCATACAGAAGGGACAACTGTGGATGGACGGTAAGCTCTCCAACATCTCCCTCAGTGACTACAGTAACAATACTGAGGAGAAGGAGGAGGATGGGTCTGAGGAGGAGGTTTTCCTGTACCTGGAGCCTGGGCGATGTGTCTACCATAGTCTACATGCTGTAGGGAAGTCTCATCTCACATCCGAGATCAGGACACAGCCTGTGTGCATCAAACGTAAATATTCTTCCATAGAAATTATTTCTGCAAATTCCTGCTGTCAACAGCAGATAACATAAGAACTATTTTTGGCATAAATCGGAACACAAAACAATAAGTCATTAATGCAATGAATTGTCAATATTATTATGATATTCCTACATACAAACTATTGTTGTGAATTGCCAACCATAATAATATTACAATACTATATTTTTGGAGAAGGAATACTTGTTTGGATCTTGTTGAGAAAATGTGAATTTGCATTATAGTACAACCAGTAGTTTACAAGATTTTTCAGAGCCTTATACATGTATATCATTGGTATTTCATATTGTCCTAAATTAATAATTCACCTGTGTTGCCATTATTTTACCAACGTGTGTGTGACGATGATTGTAAACAACATTCTTCTTCAGGACAAAAGGATGCTCTCATTGAAGTAGTGCCCAAAGAACAACGATTCAACCTCACACAACAAGAAAATTCAAGAACTTCGCCTCATGGGACACTTAGGACAGAACTCACGGTCTCAGTTAGTGGTAGGTGGAATGTGTCCTCTTCAATTGTAATTTATTTTTCATGTGATAAATGTATGCAAGACACTCCCATTTTCAACATATCACTTGGTCAAGGTTTTTTTTTTGCATCTGACCAATTTAAGAACCTTCGTCTTGACCTCCCATCTTCAAGATGCCAGTTGCAAGTGCAAAATGTGAACATGTGTATCAGAGTATTGGAAGTGTAACGCATTCATTTTCGATTCTTATGTATTGTTAGAAGATTAATACCTGGATATTTCCACCCTATCATTGTCCTTTGAAAAATCTGGATTTTTAAAAGAAATGAATTTCGCAGTTAAGTGAGTTAAGCAATTATGATATTCCATATTTACAGGTAGCAATGGCAGTGTCATCATTGGCCGCCTGAATGTTACTGACACAAAGAGACTGTACGGGAGTGCAGCCACAGCTGATTATGTGTCCTACATCACCAGTCCACCCGACACCCTCACAGCAACCAACAGACTGCTGTATGGAAGGTAGGGATACATACTCTATTACCATTAATTGTATTCTATATAGAAGATCTACTTGAGGCTTTCATATTGTCAGTATCAAGCCAATGAGTATTGTGACCGATCAAATCATTATTTCCTTAATTACCACATTCATACTTTGATATCTTTATTGTCTTCTAAGTAAGTCTTGTGTTCTTGTTCATAGAAGAGATTAGCTAGGTGTTTATCGTGTATACCAGCAGTTATATGACAATATGACTCATTATCTCATATAATTATAATAACAGTCATGGTTTGCAGTGAGAGTAGCAAAGCATTGGTGAGAATGAATTGTATGAAGAGGATCTACTTGATGCTTTCTGATTGTCAAGCAAATATGTATTGTGTCCATTCATATCACTATTTCCATAGTAACCATATTCACATTTTGTTGTCATCTGTGTCCTCTAAGTATTGTGTGCAGTCCCTATTTTCTTCCCAGGATAAAACAGAAGTGACAAGTCAGAGGTTTTTATTGTTTACACCAGCAAACATATGTCAGTATTCTGGTATTCTAAGAGTGGTTTTCAATCAAGTACACTAAAATGCTTTACCTTTGCTTTAGAATAAATTGATATGTGGTTCCATAACAAACTTTCACTTGTAAGACCATCCTACTGTTCTCTCGCTCCGTTAGTTTTCAGTGATCATTGCACATGACCTTAAATTTTTTCAATTATTTACATTAACAGTGTTAGATTTGCAAAGGTTTGAATATTATCTTAGTAGATATATAGAGGATATCCGTCTTTTCTTGACTAATACCATGTTTATCTCATCGAGTGAGGTAGAAAGGTTATATTTTCACGAGTGGCGCAGCCACGAGTGAAAATATATAATATATATGATATGATATGATATTATCCATGTAATTACGTCCGAAAAGGGTCATTTTCACGCCAAGCGGCCGCAAGGAACAGCCTGTCTCCACAGTAACACTGTGACGTCATAAGCTAAATCGCCGCGTGAGACCATTGTTTTATGACGTCAAATTATATCAGTCACTGTTCGCAGTGAAAATATAAGTTATTTTCACTGTAGCTTGATAGACAGTTTTTTTCACTGATAAATCCCAGTATTTAACTGCTCGTCATATATAATAAATATCCTTACATTTCTCAAGTGCTTACACCTTACATGTCTTGGAGGTATGATTCTTTATTTTAAGGAATGGAGAGTCACTAGGACAACCTGCACAGAACCATTGCTAATGTGTGTCTCTATTCCTTTTCAGACTAGTGAGAGCCCGAGATGTGGTGTTCTTCATGGCACCTGCTCCTGATGTTCACCTCACAGCAGCGTCCCTGACTCTTGCTACATCTCTGTCTACTGCCTCTTGGAACAAGGATGAGTTGCTTCTCTGGAATAAAGGTATTGCTTTATTGAATGTACAGAACTAACTCTGATCAAATATTTTAAACTGCAAGAAAATACCTTATGAAGACTTCATTATGAGTATAATATTTAATAGATGTACCCTTACATATGTTCTTGAATTCTCATGCTTTTGACATTTACTCATTGCTTTTAGTTTGCGTTAATTTAAGTTTCATCTGTGAGTGAGTGAGTGAGTTATTGTTAAACACAGCTTTGGCAGTATTGCAGCCATTAGCGGCGAAAGTTTCATCTGTAATGCTGATGTTAAATCAATGTGGCGGAAGATATTGTCAACCATGTTGATGAATTATTTGTCACTGATATATTTGCAATATTATATTATGTTTATCTAAAGACAACTGATGGGTTTTGAACCCAAATCACAAGACCATATGTTAACATGATCTATGTTTCATCACAACAGATCTGGAAATGTGGGAGCTACCATGTATCAGTGATGACCCAACACACTTTAAGGTAACTTTGCAAATACGACACTAACTGCAGTTCTATATTTTATTTAATTAGCTACCTTTCTTGTAAAGTCTTTCTGTCAAGGGTAGATAATTAATAAGGGTAACAAAATGTTTAAGCAAACATGTTCTGGTGAAATTCCAGGGAGAACTTGATAATCCAAAGTATATGTTCTGCTTTTCCATACACAATTTTGAAGAGATTCTCCAAAAAACAAGTGCTTTGCTATTTCAGATTTGCCCCAAAGGAGTGAAAGATCCAGCTAATGATATCCACGTCACTGAACCTCAGATGTTTGCACTGTTTGAGATCAAGAAGGAAGTTTACAACTCGGCTCCATTCTTCATCACCAAATCCATAACAGCTGAAGAAGATCAAAAGATCACAGAGTTCATTGAGGTTTATGACAAAGAAGACGACTCTTTGTCCATCACAATCAAGGAAGCTAGCCACAATGGACAGACAACTCTCACCCATGATGGGTACCTGACCTTTGAACCTGATGAAGACTTCTGTGGACAAGACAAGGTGGTTCTCGAGGTGAAAGAAGAAAATGTCCCGACTGGAGCTCAACCACATGTTGTTCTGCAGGACCTTCTCATCAACGTCGTGTGTGTGGACGATCCACCAGAACTCCACTTCGTTAGTGCAGAGGATGATGTCTTCAGTGCCGGCATCAAGGATACCATTAACATTGACATCGATTCCTCTCAGATATCAAACCAGTACATGTTGGGATACTTTGCTCTCTCTGACAATGATGCATCTGACAATCTGGAACTCATCTTTGACACTGGTGCTGCTGATGGAATTGATCTGGTTCTCACAAATTCAACGTCTGATGAATACTTAAAGCATGGCCACGTCAAGCCTGTCAAGGCAAAGACTGCTGCATATTACGGAGTGTGGTTAAAGAAGGCAGACATTGCTGACCAGAACAAGACCATCAAGTTCAGAGTGAAAGATGGACACAAGATGCACAGTAACCCAATCTCCCTCAAAGTAGCCATCAAGAAGAAAGGTTGTGCTGGATCTGCATGCAGTGCTATGACGGTGAAGGGTATAAAGGAAGATAAAGGTAGATAATTAAAACTGGTTTTAAAATTCAAATTAAATCTTAAATATGATTTTCTATGGATCATTGGAAAATTACCTATGAGATAAAATAACACTGACCCAAAACATTGTTATAGCACAATCATATATCACAATTATATAATTTTGCAATATCACTGGGTGGTGCTTTTAAGATATATTAATATGTTTTTGAAAATTTATACAGTCTATATCTATACCATGTTATATGAGATTTACTGTATCATAATGTCTATTGTTAATATTTTACAGCTAAGATGTTTGAAGAAAGGAACGAGGACATCGTGACACCGCCACCTCACCTGTTCCAGAACAATGTAAGTATACAGAAATATACAGTATACAGAAACTGTTGGTCACACACTGGCACTACAGGTGGTACTTACCGTATATTCTGATGACTGACCTTCAAAGTTTACTCATTTGAGAGACTTCTGTAAAATTTGATGCATAAATTCATTTAATTTGTGCTAGCTTATTAACTAGAAATAGATACTTAATTTTAGTTTTTCAAACACAGCCACATATGCAAAATAATTGCAAAACCCTCGGTGATTAAGTGATCTTTCTCAATCTCAATCAGAACCAGAGCCTATATTTTCATATCGGGGTTGACATTCCTTAATTGTGCTTGTGTTTAATTTGGGCTGTAGAGTTAAGAAGAAGGCTAAAATACTGATAATAAGAACTACTACGCGTATATTGCAGTACCTTGGCACAGGACACCTGAATGTTGACACAAGCAACACATCCTCCAGAACTGTTATCATGTCCAGAGAAGGGATCTTCAGCAAGGGCCAGGAGATGAGCAAATCTAACGAAGCACACCAGGTGTTCAAGGTGTCAGGTATGTTAATGAAGGATGCACAGGTTACAACACACCTGAGGAATTGGTTGAACATAATCTGTATAGAAATTGATGGTGCTAGATGTTTGGGGAAACCAGAGAAATGTGTGTATGGTAATAAAGATATGTTGACAGATATGACTTATGACCTAAAGAGGGGAGAGTTTAAGTCTATATACTAGGATAATTCGTGTTATATCTTTATCTCAATAATAAATAACACTATGATGCTTAAAATCAATATCTCAAAGACACAGATTGTGATCTTTAAAACAAAAGTAAATCCCCCTTATTGTCAGCAATACTTCATGGTTGAGAGGTAAAGCCTTCGTTTAATTAGCTTTTTGCATGTTTAATTCTCACTTTGATTTTAGAAATATGTATTTCTTAAACAGGTAAACTCACCATCTCATCTCACAGTACCAAGGGGAACCACACTCAGGACGTCCATACAGATGACTTGCTAGCAAAGAGGTAAAATAGTCACAGTATTAATACATATCAGGGATCTGAGGTTTTGTTCTTATGGTAATGTACATTACCTCCACAATTATTCAAATAGCAACTTTCCTTGCACCAGTCTCCATCGCTTGCTCATTTCAGCCTTGCTGCATTATGTTAAATTTTTGTGCTAGTGTAGCATCACTGGGCCTGTACTTCATATTGTGCACAAGGTTTTCAAATAACTGAGGTGCAAACCACGTGATTTTTTTTGGAAGAAAGAACTCGTCAGATCATTTCACTTTCCTTCAAACTTTATTGAATAGGTAATGGAAAGAAATTCAATGACTTAATTCTCTTAGTTTCATTGCAATTTTGACATCCGTTACACTCTGAATGTAAATTAAATATATTCTTGACTTCATTAAACAAATATTCACATATATACTTACAGAAGCATAGAAATAATGTAAAATTTATTTTAAATTTGCAGACAACCTATTAGTCTGGGGATGCCATTCACTGTTTCCTTGGAAGGGCAGTACATGGCAGGAGCAAAGATTGATGTCAAAGTGCTGACCCAGCATGATAACCTGACCCGGTCATGTCTGCTGGTCAAGGAGCAAGGTGAGTCTGGAACTTAGTGAAGCTAGAATTTAAAGAAATAGAGGATATTTTGAAAACTTAAAGCTTCAATGTTGGCAAATGTTTTGTCCATATTTTGTCCAACTTCAGCAGTGATTCTCTCGTGGTCATCTGTTGTATAGGCCTATCCTTGTATCGCCTACACCCCATATTGCCAACAAATTTATGGATGTGTGCACATCACACTGGCATCCTGATCCCTTAAGAAAATAATGAACTCTTCAAACAGAAGACAAAGACAGAAAACTAAAGAACAAATGACTTTTATTTCCAGCATGTTCACCACCTCTCTGTGAAGGAAGGAACTCAGCTAGAGTCACCTACAAATGAACAATATTGTTGTGTTGATTGTAATAGTGACATCATATCATTTAATGTGATGTCATCATTCAGTTAATATTTTTAGTGAACAGGAAAATATAGCATATAAGTCATTACCGATTACTGAAATAGAAAGACTCCTATCTTAAATTATAGAAATATATAGAATACTAAACTAGGTCCCGTTTGATAACATGTTTATGAAATGAGTGAATGGTTCAGTATTTTAACGAGCGAAAGCGAGTTAAATACCGTCGCATTCAAGAGTTTATTTATTACTCAATGTATAAATAGTGCTGAATGAAAGAAAATTGTTCTTAGTGACGCTCACTTGCAAATAGGTCACCTGCTATTGCAGTCGCATGGCTAACATTGTGATGTCAACCAAAAACAACTGCAGCACACAGTGGTATCACACATGTGTGTAACCAACTCATTGTTATCTAATGAGTGATCTCACCACGGTTGAGTAATAATATATTGTTTCATCAGCTTTATACTTCATCATCTAAGGATTTATTTTTTCCATTTTATCTATCATTTGTACATTGAACTTAATCAGTTATATTACTTAACTAGAACAAGTGTAGAAGCGAGCACAGCTCACATATCCCTGTTTCCAAATATAGTTTGACATTATTAAAAATAGGAAGAGCACCTTTATGGGAATGACTAACCTGTGTGTAAAGATGAATGAATATGAAATGTACAGTTCCAGAGATGTTTAGTCATGTTTCAATGGAAACCACCAAAAATCAAATTCAGAAATAGGTCCAACCCTCAAAAGGCACATCTAAGGTGCCATGGTTGGCATGTGTATGAAGTTTGGTGTACCTAGAATATTTAGTTTGGGAGATAAGTTCCACACAAAATGACTTCCTCAGAGTCACTGTTCTGGTCATATTTCCACGGAAACCGCAGAAAATAAAATTCAGAAATAGGTCATACCCTCAAAAGGCGCAACTAGAGATCATGGCTAACATGTGTAGCAAGTTTGGTGAAGCTAGCATGTATAGTTAGAGATATATTCTCTGCACAAAGTTTTGTGACGATGGGGCGGACAGAATGAACGCCATATACTTAGATTATATTTAGATGGTGTTGAAGACATAATATTTAATAGTTTTCAGTAGGGACATTTTTCAGATCCTGCCACTACGGTATACTTGAGGACCTGATGTAAATGAGCTAATTTTAAATTTGTATCCCAGATGGTGTGTACAGAGAAATACCAAGACTGTGCAACAACACCAAGGTTGGACTCCTGGAGGACGGTCAGGACATTCTCACGGTGAGGACTTCTTGTCCCAATGAATGAATCACAAACATTATTTCTTTTGATATATTATCAATTTTTGATTATTAAGAATTTAAACATTATCAAAAAATAATTATTTATTTTGGATAACAAAAAACCCATGTCTTGTCAATAATGCCAGGCATTTAGAAATACTTCTAGTGTCTTCCCCGTGATGAGGGGAAACAAAAAGCAAGTAAATTCCTTTATAGGGGACAAATTGTCAATTTTAAAAAAATATAGCAATAATATCTGTTTTAAAGTTTTTATACGAAACTAATTATTTTTATCAAAGGGAATGACTATTCTCTTAAGTTTCAAATATTTCTTGCTGACAACTTAATCTGAGAATCTTGTATCCAACTTCCAACTTCTAAAATGTCACTCAAAGAAATGGACTATCTATTTCACAGATGTGCCCCAAGCTGTTCACAGCACTGAAGCAGCGTATAAGTCCAACTGTGGACCCTCTGACTCTTGACATGGCCATATTCTCACTGAAGGAGAACCAGCCTCCATACCTAGTGGACAGCGTAATAACGATGAAGGAGAGGGACCAGCTGTATGTCCAGCTAAAAGCCAAGGACCCGGAAGGAGACAAGTTCACCTTCAGAGTCACCAAGAACGCTGAGCAGGGTTATGCTGATGTGGACACCACTGGTAACATTTTCTACACACCAAGTCCCCACTTCTCTGGAGAGGACAGAGTCTACCTAGAGCTCCAGGAGACATCAGTTCTGGATGGGAGTCCTCCAAAGGTTGTGGACACAGTGCTTCTCATAAAAATTCTGCCAATCAATGATCCACCAGTTCTTTACTACCTCCCACCTCACAGCGGCCAGTTCCGAATTGAAGACAAGGCAAAGGTTGAAGTCCATATTGAACGATTCAGACCCTTCACATCTTCCACAGTAGACCTGGGATTTGTGGCTGCTGCAGACTGGGACGTGGGAGACAGCTTCGCCTACAAGTTCATTGCACTCAACAAGACAACTCACTTCTTTGAAGTACAGGAGATGAAACTGCCCGATTCAGTTTGGTCGTCCAAGCTCTCAGATATTCGTCGTCTCCCTGAGAAGAAGAGTTCAAAGATCCTGATGAACTTTACCTCAGATTTTGAAGGAACACTGTTGTTTGATGTCACTGTCCAGGATGCTGGAGGAGCTGGCGTGGAGCTTGATCTTACCGTCCATGTTGCCATCAAGCAGTGCAACACAGGCCAAGCTTGCAGCGACCATGTGACCGCACAGTCACAGAACTCGTAACCCTTTAAATACTATCAGAGTAAATTTTCTCCTACCGTTGTTTGCAGTGCACCAATAGCCATGTTTAATTGTCCGTTAATTACTATTTTGACATCATTACTATCAGAACGTAGCATTCAATAATACAGTGTATGTTTCTTCTTCTCTTACTGTAAGATGATCGATTTGATGTTTTACTTTCTGTATTTTTATTGTATGTTCTTCCTATAAAATTAGTTTTTGACAAATATTTTATATCATCAGAGATTCAAAAGAAAAATGTCCACAGAAAAAAACTTAAACATAATAGTATATGAAATTATGAAATAAAATTATCTTTGCTTTGCTGAATTCCGAGTTATGGCTCACATGTACACAAAAGATTTTGGAGTATATGTTTTACCTGAACTCATCATTGAATAGGTACAAAATTGATGTAAAAAATATGTTTCAATAACACAACATGAAAGTAAAACTAGGTAACTTGATTGGTTATTTAACAAGATATGAAAGAATTTGGACATGGATTGAGGCAGTGCATTAAACACTAGATATCCGTTGAGTTGATGCATGGGACAATGAAAATGTCTAGACTTGCATGGCAATTTTATTTGGAAGTAATCTGTTTGTAAGAAGAATTAAAAGTGCATAGAACAAAGCGATAACAGCCATGGAAAAGCAGAGAAACACTTTATCCTATTATAATACAATGTAAACAGAAGGGAAACAAGGCAGAAGTGAGCACAGCTCACATATCCCCGCCTGTAGTTTGATCACCTTCATACAGTATATATAAAATAGAAAACATAATCTTGTCAATCATGTCAATGAATAACAAAGATTGTTTTTAATGAAAATATTTTGTAATTATTTGAACTGTGGGGTTTAAAGCATTGAAAGGCACAACAATAGTATATAGGCACCATCCAAAGTAAAGTTTTCAAGTTATATAGTTTTTAGTTATGCCCCAGAAATGACACAAATGACACAGAGTTAAACTGTTTGGTCAAAATTTCAGAAATTATTTGGACCTTGGGACCACTAAAGGCCACGACAGCACCATAAAGGTTACTTCAATACCAAATTTAAAGTTTCCAATTCAAATAGTTTTTTAGATATGCTCCGGAAATGAGACAAAATTCGGACCGTTTTTGGTCAAATTTCAAAAAGTATTTGGACCTTAGAGTTCAGACCCCTAAAAGACATGACAGCACTATATGGGTTACTTCGAATCCAAATTTGACGTTTCCAAGTAAAATAGTTTTTTAGATATTCTCCGGAAACGAGACAAAGTAAAAAAATCAGACCATTTTTGGTCAAAATTTCAAAAATTATTTGGACCTTAGAGTCTAAGGCTTAGACTCAATACCCCTAAAAGGCACAACAACACTCTATGGGTTACTGCCATACCAAATTTGAAATTTCCAAGTCACATAGTTTTTGAGAAATGCTCTGGAAACGAGACAAAGTCCAAAATTGGTCAAAATTTCAAAATCTATTTGAACCTTGGAGTTGAGACCTCTAAAAGGCACAACAGAACCATATAGGTTACTTCCATACCAAATTTGAAGTTTTCAAGTCATATAGTTTTTGAGATATGCTCCGGAAAGGATTTCGGACTGACAGACGGATGCACGGATGGACATGCGGAGCACTATATACCCCCGACTACATCGTAGCAGGGTATAACAATAGCTCAAAATGGAACACAAAAGTTCTTAAAATATCAATATGTATTTTTATTGCTTTGAATAAAAGAAGCAGATAATGTGATATGTAAAATAAGAACTTCAAAAAAATTCATACAGAATTTACAGTAAAGTCATCAAACAAAATGATAAATCACGGCAAAAATATTTAGCTAAAAGAAACTTCTTGATTATGCTAATTAGTAAACCTCACCAACAACAATTCTCCAAAATATTCTCAAGTCTGAGTGGGATACAGATGGAATGATGTTTTTAAGAATCGAGAAAAACAGATTTTCAACAATTTGAAAGAAATAGTAATAGTAAAGACAGGAAATAGTCATTTTGCATTTGTTGACCAAGATTGAATGTTTAAATATTTAAAACACAAAAATTTAATTTTAATTTTAATCATGACATAATAGCACCTAGAAATACCACAAAAGGCTATCATGGTCAAATATTCTACAAAACAGAATTTCACTGTAACTTGAACACAGATGTTACAAACTGTCTTTATAATATTGATAGCAAAAATAACCTTCAGACACGGAGATGACACACACTGGACAAGGCAAGGTTAGGCTGTCTTGACACAATAACAGGTATCACAGGGAATTATGGGTAGAGCATCTTGGGTTGTCACAATAAAAGACAGTATCATGAGCTGGCTATTTCGTGGAATTCCAAGGGTATATTTCAATTTGTGTATTCAATTACTGCCCTTTTTTGGTACCACAACATTGCCCGGGAAGTTCTTTCGACCACTCAATATTTAAGACAGGAAACCCTTGAGGAAAATTGTGTTACTTAACGCAAAGCTGGTCATCAAATCAACAATGTAAGCAAAATGTTTTAAAGGAACAATTTAATGGTATCTATTAAGGTTTTAAACATATTTAATTACAAATATTACATCCTACTTGAGATTGTTGAGAGACATTGTTGGACGTCTGTGATATCAGATGTGAAACAAAATTGAACATGAATAATACAGATAAACAACAACAAAAATACCTCATTTCAATCTTCAACCCACATCACATCAATAAGGCAATCAAGTGACTATTAGTACAGAAAAGATTTAACAACATCAGTCCCACATGTTATGGTATCGTCATATAACCAACTGACCAACTCCCTCATAAAGCATAACTTGTGTCAGTCTCTGAATAATTTTAGCATTCCTGCATTTCATTAGTTTTTCTGTGCCAGCGCAGCAGTTTGTAAAGTAGTAAGATAAAAAATCACTGATGCAGAAATAGTGACAAAATGCAGCTGGGCTTGAATTAGCCAGTGATAGAGACTGCTTCAAGTTATGCCTCGCGGGGGAAGTTGACAACTAACAAAACAAAATCACTTACACACTTCATGACATTAGCCTATAAACTACAATTAACAGGACAAAATCAGTTGCACACATAATTTCATTAGCCATTACCAGTACCTACAACTAACAAGACAACAATCAATCTCTTCTGGCTCTTTACAGGGGACACACAAGTTAGAAATAAAAGACGTTTAAAAATATAAAAACTTCAACAGAGTACAAAAGGTACATTCATTGTAAAAAATTTCAGGCACTCAAAATAACTGCAATATGAGTTCACATCTTCTGCTAAGAAGGACAATAGCACTTCAGAGAGGGACACTCCTTAACTTACAATACAACAAACCGCTCAAATAAATAGAGATAAACCCTATCTACGATGATGTCAGCAATAGCAAACATGAGTTTGTTGAAAGCATTAGATCATCATTCATCACGTGAATGTAACAAGGCCTTGATATTCCATGATTTGTAACTACTGTCAGACCTCGTTTATCCGGACTCTGTATACCCGGAAACCTGGTCATCCGCACCGTAGTATTTCAAATCTTCTCTATGCATTTATATGCAAATGATGATTCACTTAAACGTACGACTTGCTATCCGGACAGTTTTCAACTGTAACCACACTGTATGGATAAACGGGGTCTCATTGTATATAAGAAGGCAGCAAACATTGAGATTCATCACTAGAGAAATTTTAAATTTTAAAACAACTATTACACTATCTCTGTAAGAAAATTATATTTTAAACAAGATGCGTTATTTTGGCAGTAGATTTTACCATAAATAAACTAAATATATGAAACTATTAAACATATAAGAAACAAAATGCTTGTTTTTAAATAACACTCAAAATACTTGAGCACAAAACTTGAATGGTCATGACTAAACACCTGATGTGGTGAAGTGATGGTTAATGACTGACTGACAGCAGAGAACACAAACAGAGAATAATGCAAGAACACAAACAGGGAATAATGCAAGAACATGCAATGTAGCTCTTCACACAAGAAAAGATGGTTTCAAAAAGGTGAAATTACAAAGAAAAAGATGAAGACAATCAACCAAAGAAAACAATTATTTCCAAATGTTCTAACTCAAACATTTACAAATCTCATATCAAGCTTATTTCTGTAACAGAAAGATTTTAGGAACATTTAAGCTTTATTTTTGCAGTTAAAACATCTTTGAGATTTTATCATCCATTCCATTGCTCATTCCATTGTTACATGTATCAATAGCTGCACACATCAAAGCATTTGATCTATGAGTCAAAGTATGGAGATCATAAACATGATCAAATAACCCTGTTTCAATGGCATGAATGTATTAGTTACATTCAAGAATTAAATGGCAGTTGTAAAGAGACTATTTTATCATACATTGTACAGCACTCTTAGGGGTCAAAGCAAAAAGGGTTTTAAAAAATCTGTTGGTGTCATATTTGATAACAAAAAGATAAATTTTTATATCATTGTGAAGCTAGACATCTTGTCTTCAATTCCGTATATAAATAGATTTTTTTTCGTTTGGTATTTATGATGTTACGAGGCCCGAATTAAAGACAATCTTTCGAAAGAAATAGAATAAAAACAAAAAATCATAGAAAATTCATTCAAAGTTTTGGGTGTGAATTAGCCATTTGTGTACGGGTGTCGCTACTTGAATTTGTATTGAACGCCCGTATAGAGTCCTTATTCGCCATGTAGATGCGGTATATTGCGTAAAAACGGTACCGGAATCGCCGCCTGGAAATTCCGCCAGCAGAGCTCGTTAGTGCCTAAGCTCAAACTACTGCTGCGAGCTGCGAGCCTGTAAATTCCGCCACAGGGGCTAAAAATGGTAAAATATATATATACGCAACGTAAGGGTTAACTTCTTTTGAAAATTTGATGAAATCACACTCTTGCATATGTCAATTATCTGCAATGGTAAAATGCTTTTTCAAAATACTGTATGTAATGTAAACAACAATATTTTGCAGTTTAACTGTGTCAAATCTTCTTTGATTTGACTGGAAAATGAGTTTGATCAGAGATCAGGACTTTTGAGTCATGTGTTCATTTGGAGTACATCCATCTCAAACTTCTTCCATGTATTTGATTTTTTACTTTCCATCAATATTTGTTTGACGCAGAAAACAGTTTGTATTGAACATAGAACAAAAGGGTAGCAACTCTAACCCTTCAATGAACTATGTTTGACAAATCAATTATGTAAGGACAAACGAACAGGAGTTTGATTCTGTCATTGAAGTCTTTCCATCTCAAGAGAAAACAAGTATAGTGAGCTATGTATTACGCTTCAAGTTGATGTGTGAGTTATCATGATGGTCACTTGCAAGTATTAATGGGTGCACTAACCAGAACAACTGTGACGACAAAAGACACAGCTTCGAATTCATGGAAAAATGTTCTTCTCCTTGGTTAAAATCATGTCCATGTCATCTAAAATGTTCAAAGGGAGATTTGATGATTGCCTGGCTGGAGATTCCATTTAAAAGGTCACATAAAAAACCTCAATCATTCAGTTCAGGGTTTCCTTGAAGGGCACTAGGAAATTTGCACAGGTCATTAGTGTCCTTAAAGTATTGATTGAGCAGATGGATACTTTACCATTGCAATATGGTCATCTAGCGTCATCACTAATCAAGGGTGAGGTACACAGATGACCAACACACCGTGGTGTACTGATTATACTCAAGATGTATTCAATGGACGTAGAGAATAATCATACTCTAGAGGACAGAATGTCTGGTGAAGATAAATCAGGCACTACAACTTGGTACTAAATTCCCCATTATTGTGCTCTTTAAGAGCTTCCTTCTCATTTGGGACAAGTTCTGTTTCAACTATCAACATGTCTCCTTCCACGTCGTCGATGGTGTCCGGGAGTTTCTGTCTGTGTGTCTCTGTAAGGAACACTGCTAGAAGTGCAGAGATCAGCATCATCACTCCAAACACAATCACAGGAACAGCATCGTACGTCAGAGGACCCTGGAATACAGATGTGTAAATACCATAACAGATTTAATAGGGGTGCTTATTAGGAAACCTGTTTGGGTTATTAATCAGGAAATATGTAATTAGAGTTTGTATTGAATGTGGATATCAGAGGGTATGTTTGCAATCATGTGTAGCATGTCCACATAAGACTGGATGTGGGGTCTATAAAAATACACCAGAGTCGTGTGTGTACATGGGCCTCCTTTCACAAAGCACTATTTAGGGTGATCGTAAGTCACTATGGTTACCTTAGTGTAATGTTAAAGAATCGGAGTTAAGGTTAACCTTAGTAAAGGTCGCTTTGTGAAAGGAGACCCAGTTGTGCCAAGCCTTATATCTTATATCCTGAATATAATTTCATTAACAAATATTTATTAAATCAATATCATCCACACACTTTGGTATGTTCATGATTTTGAATGCATTTGTGTCACTGTGCTTTCCCTTCCTCTGTACTGTATTTAACTATAATTGCAGAGTTTTAGGAGCTCTATGACATACACCATAGCACCATACTTTAAATGAGGAACTGAAAAATTAATTATTATTATTTATAGACATACCGCTGACACAAATATTTATAGCTAAACGTACACAAAAAAAGTTTTAAAAATTATGTTAAAAAAAAAAAGATGATCATATACATGTATTTTGATTTTCTGAATTCCTAAACATGATTGATATAATCAAGCTGAAACAAAACAACCCTCTGTTATATTCTACGAGTCTTTTAAAAGCAATTCACACCATCTATGATATTCAAGTTTATATAAAGTGGAGATGAAAAAGACAGTAACAACACATAGACATTGTTAATCAATTACTATAAATGTTGTGACATGTGAAGTATTCTCACCAAACTGTTGATCTGTGGAGCAAGAGTACCACCCAGTCTAGTCCAGAACATGCAGCCTCCCATTCCAATATTTCTGAGGATAAAACAAGATGATATTTTTAAACACTGCCCATAGAGATAAAACCATAGCAGGGATTAAAATAGGGTCATGGGCTCTGAAGCTCAACAGGAATTTTATTGTTTGAATTTAGAATACCAAAATAAATTGTTTGAAATATAATGTTCAATCCCTTGCCCTGAAAAATCTGTCTTCAAAATTGTCAGTGCATAATGGAAACATAACTTGACACTAAATTTTGATAAAATTGGTTGTCCAAGTATCACAATTCCACAAAAGATATTGAAGAAAAAGTGATCCATCCAATTAAAATGGAATAAACATATTCCCCATAATCAAACAAAATAATATAAAATTTGGAGCGAAACAATACAAATATCTTCTCAAGTAAGTATACTATACCCCAGTAATGAATCCTACTTATATGTAAATAATGATTCAGAAAGATCTTACAAAAACCCAATGAACATTTTGTCATAGCCGAGACCTCCCTTCCCACCCAAACCCACCCAAGACCCTCCCCCCACCAATTGGCAGAGGAGAGAGAGACAGGCAGACACTTCCCTGGGCAATGCTCAGACTGCTGGCCGCTGATCTGCACTGGCCATTATATAACAGATAGATCATATTACAAGTCAGTCACTTCACATGCAGCTAAGAGACTGTGCCTAATATTTAACCGATAAAACACATTAAAGTTCAAGCCCTGCCAAACCCTTACTTTTTGGAGATATTTAATGAAATGAGTCTCCAGTCACCAAAGGTTATATTGTCAAAAATTGAGCTTTCTAACAATAATGGTTCATGAGGTGAAAAACGCAACTTTCAATTTCACCCCTGCCACAGGGGGTCAAGTCTAAATGAACAAACTTGAAACTTCAAGTTATAAAGATGTTATTCTGGAAATTTCAAATGTACCAAATAAGATCCCCTAGGTGCAAGGTACATCCCAAAAAAAATTCAGCTTTGAGAGGAGAAGTTGAAAATGTCAAAAGTTTATGGAAGACGGACGTAGGCCCATGCCATAAGCCCATCTAGCCTTTACATAACACAGGTTTACTTTTTCAAAAAGGCTTCATGCACCAAGGTCAAGGTCACAAGGAAAAACATTATGACCTCATCTGAAAGGTCTCATCACAAGGGATACACATGTCAAGTATTAGAGGCCTATCACTGCCCAATCAAAAGTTAAGGTCAAGGTTAAAATGTTTTGGACAAACAAACAGACAGACGGGCGGATAGATGAAAAAGAAAGTGCAACAGTTGAGATATTGGGTTTTGAAAAAGAGACATAAATACACAGCTGAATGATTCCCCCTTGAGGCAGAAGACAAATACAAACATCTGAATATTTGCACTTTCAACTTTCTTGGAAATCAAATAGAAATTGTCGTTTTTCAGAAGAATACAGCACCTAAGTTGTCAAGATGTATTTTGGCTAACTCTTCAAAGCTTCTGCAAGGACATCAACAGGATGATGACTCTTATTCATTTAAAGGCAACTGGCCATAGTAAACCAATCTATGGAATCTACTGAGGTATCAATGAAGACTAGGGTTACCTGATGACTGTCGGGTACAGCTCTGAAGTGTACATGAAGTAGAGGCTGAAGAGGGCAGCTACAGCAAACCGACCGACAATAGCAAACCCAGTGGATACCAGCTTCAGATCAACACCATCGGCTGAAGGAACAGACACACACTCATTGTTAATTCTTTACCTGTAGGTGCTGAAATTAACATCTCCTACATTAGTTGATTGTCAAACTAATATCAGACTTGGAAGTATTTCTATTGCTATTCCTACCTGTGACCTGTGAAGGAAGAGCTCCAGCAATGATGAGAGTGGTAGCAGCCAGGAGAGCTAGTGTTATCACAGCGACCTTACGTCTGAGTCTGCAATGTAGAGAATACAACATGATGCATCTCATTAACTGCTGAACGATAATGTGGGTGGCTTGTTGTGACATTCGTCTATAAATAATAAATATGAGATGAAGTTGTATCTCCTGAGGACTGTAGATTTTTCACAATGTCCTGAAATCATCAACTACATGACATCAAAGCGCATTTACATCAAGTACAATGTAATGAAGCAAACTCTGATGAGATCACAATATCTTGACAATACTGTAATGGCAGTGCTGTGAGTTCATAAATAGAATCTCAATCTCATTTCTTCTGATATCAGATGTATCGACACCAGCTGATAAAGAAAGTTCAAGCCATAACATTTGTATATATTTTAGTTGATTTATTTCATATAAAAAGACAATTTGGTGAAATGCACTGTGTGTTCAAGTTAAGCACTTACTTCATCATAACGTAGATAAATCACTCACCCCATCATGATGTAGGGAAAGCTTTAAATCTCATCAAAACGTAGATAAAGCACTTACCTCATCATAATGTAGATATCTAAGATATAAGCTAACATCTCTACACAGGCTCCGATGAAGAAGTTCAGGTACTTGTTTCCAGCAAGTGAAGTGATCTTAAGAGTCAGACCATAGTACCCAGTTGATACAGCAAACCTGTAGAAACATACAACATAGTACCCAGTTGATACAGCAAACCTGTAGAAACATACAACATAGTACCCAGTTGATACAGCAAACCTGTAGAAACATACAACACAAAGTTCTTGTATTAACATGAAAATTTACTTAGGGAAAACTCTGTCAATAGAAATCAGCATTTAAAATATAGCCCGTCCGACAGCCCTAACCTGGAAAACTTTTGTCCAAGCTGGTAATTTTCCTTCAACCTGCAATTTAAATTGACAAAATTACAGTTCGAGATTGCTTAGACAGATCTAGACTGTCAACATAAAGAAAGATATCCCACCACAAGAAGTAGAGGAAGAGACATTTGATGGACAGACACTGTCAACATATATGAAGGATAATATTGATAATAAACCCACCACAAGAAAAAGAGGATGAGACTCCTCTTCCTAAGCCTTGGTGTCCGGAAGAGGTCGAGGAGACTGTACTGTTTGGTGTGACCCTGCTGAGCCTGTTGTCTGCCCTCGGCCACCGCCCGCACAGCCATCCACTTCTCTCTCGGGAACTCCAGCTTGTTGAAGGAACACATCCTCTCTATGAGTTTCTCTGCAGCATCTAGCTTGCCGGACATGATCATCCACCGCAGTGACTCGGGGATCACACTGAATGAAAAGATTAGAATTTTTAGGAGTACTGATTTTTTAATAACAAACGTCATCAGGAATCAGTTTGTATCTATGTCTAAAATGATTTCTGATACTAATTGTTATGATTGAACACAGCTAAAGGTCATCACAAACGGAGTTCACGATGTGATGTGTAGATGATACGTACATATGTGATATATTCAAGGTGGATATATGTCCAGTTTCTAAATGTTATACTACCCTGCAAAATATCTGGGATAAAACAATTGTACAGGAGATCCTGGTTGAAAAGCAGTTGTGTATCAAGTCTCAATATACAAGTTTTTTTTTGTTTCCAACTTAATTACTTTTTAATAATATATCACATCTTATTATTCAACTGAATAATTAAATATACCGTATTATTATTATTATTATTATTAGTATACAACATGATGTAGTCTATCTATATTTGTGTGATAGTTACGAGTTGTCATCTTGGATTGAGTCAATTCTGTCTGAATTTTCATATCAGTACGGGTCTTTCATGTTTTCAAGATATATGTTTGCCTATCTTTTAATATGCCCATCTTTTGTATGCTTATGTTCTTGTATGGCTTTTCTTTGTATGCTCATATTTGTGTATGCTTATCTTCTCATATGCCTTCTCATTTACCTATCTTTGAATACGCCTATCTTCTTGTATGCTTATCCTCTAATATGTTCTTGAATGTTTTCTCTTGTATGATCATATTCTTGTATGCTTGTCTTCTGTTATGCTTATCTTCTTGTACATTCTTGTATTCTTATATCTTGTATGCTTATCTTCTTGTACATTCTTGTATTCTTATATTCTTGTATGGTTATTTTCTTGTACGCTTATCTTCTTTTACATCCTTGTATGTTTATCTTCTTCTACATTCTTTTATGCTTAATTTCTTGTACACTATTGTATGCTTATAAATGCACTGTATCATATCAGATGATTTTGTGTTTTCGAATATCCATTCATTCAAGCGGAAATACTCGATTAATATCTCGATTAAGCTTTTCAATGATTCGAAAACAGTTTTAGGTTTCGCATGAAATGAGTGGAATTTTGCAAAAGTAGTTCATGTGTTTGACCTTTGACCTATTTTGCATATTTATCAGATTTGGATACCAAGTTTATCAGATTGCTTTATTGCATCGATAACACCCTCCATTATATGATAAATTACAATGAAAGGAGCATCCATGCTCACCTAGCTTTATCAGGTCATCTTATGACGTCATCCTATTGAGGTCATATGATCGAAAGTATTCTTTCACGCAGTAGAATAACATGTTATATCAATCAGTGAAAATACGGATTTTAATTTAACTGACAAATGCTGCATTTCACCACTGAAACTATAATAAAATCTCTGTATCCACGGCTGAGTACCCACCATATATAGAAGAGTGCGAGGCAACTCGGTAGACAGATAGCAAGTTGGATGTATCTCCAGTCCCGGATCAGGTAGACGACGGCCGCCAGAGCCATGACACTCGCGCCCCAGAAACACTCGACGACCCCTCCTGCAAGAGGTCGGTATTTAGGGAGGAACATCTCCGCAACCAAAACATAGCTGGAGATCTGCAAACCCTGAAGAATGAAAGAAATGGCCTTAAAATTTGTCTTATTGCATTTAGACTTAGAGATGCAGTAAATGATGAGACTCAAGAAATCAAATTAATCACGTACCTACAGGTACCAACATATTCTCAGACATTTCTCCTGCTGCACGATCTCCAATTTTTCCTTCTGTGATCCTTGTTAATTGGTGGCTTAAAATTGTTTCCTACTAAATTATACAAGAGCTTAACTTTCAGAGCAATTATAAGTCTAGAAGATCACTCTGCACTTACCAAAGGGTCAGTCTCGCTTGTATCAAGAATGCGAGAATACATATCAATGAAAACATTGTGGTGATTGTCAGGGAACATCACTGAAATAATGCTGGTCTCAGTTTGGCAGAGAAGTCAGCTATGCACAAACTGTATGCTTAACATGATCATGCTTGAGGTTTATACAAGGTTATCATTTTCAGAAAAGAAATATTGGAAAATCAAGTGTGTATAAAGAAAGAAGGCTTCAATGAACATAGGCAGAGCAATCGATCAATATTGCTTACCCTTTTTAATCTTTTGTTACCATCTTTATTTACAGTGTATGAGGTGAGATGTTTTGAAGTTTAATGCCACTTCCATGAATATTTCACTTATATCAAGGCTGCTAGTATTATTGCGAGGAGAAAGCTCACAGCACCATGATGGATATATGTTGTGGTGAAACCTGTAAGCGTTCGACTGGATTAAAGTGAATGAGACAGCCATGTTGCTTAACCTTGTCCATATTTATACCAGGAAACAGCTTTCCAAGCTAAGCGTGATTTTTATGCTTATTTTTAGGGCAGACAAAAAAAGTAGCAAGAAACTGTTTATTATTCGAGACAAAAAATGCTAAATTTTTATTATTCAATACTTAGTGGCACTATAGAAGTTGATGTGATTGATGTAGAAGTGGAATTCATACCTGTAGAAAGACACCTTCCACAAATCTGATTATGACAAATCCAAGATATGAAGGAACGAAGTATATCCCAACTCCAAGAGCTATTGGAATATATAGAGTCATCAGCATAATAGGGCGTCGGCCGAACTTGTCTGAGAGGTGACCGAACACGAGACCCCCGAGCATGACCCCACAGAAGTAGATGGTGGTGGCCAGAGGACGGAGGGAAGCATCGTCACACACCAGGTCCCACTGAAAGATATACCGGTAAACCAGTGTCACTTAGATATATTAGATATACCATTTCACAGGACACCTAAAGTTATCTGAAACAACTTTAATCATGAAACTTCTGAAATCTGAAGATATACCCCCCCTTTCAAAGTATACCTGGGTAGATTCTGACAGTTCCATATTAAATGCAAAAATAAAAGTCACATTCATTTGAATTTCACAGCAGCAGGATTCAAATGGAATGAAAGTATAGAAATATGACTTTATTCAATGAAACACATATTCTCTGAAAGTAGATAGAATTACTCTTTAAACTAGAAATATGTGCATGTGATGCACTGTGATGTCCCCCGCTCCAACTTTCAATCCAACCTAGTCATATTACCCTTATTTTTCACTTATGCTAAGAACTAAGTTCAATACTGCATTAATAACGAGAAAATAAAAAAATTCAGAATAGCCAAAGTAGCAAAAGGCACCACTCTATCACTAGGTCTAAGCAAATACAAAGTTTGCTGAAAAAATATTGAACGGTTTTGGATATAGAGGCCGGAAAAGGTCCCTACCCCCAATATGCACTAAGTTCAAATTGTTTCCATGGAAACAAGAAAAAAGAAAAAATTCAGAATAACCAAAATAGCAAAAGGCACCACTCCACCACTAGGTCTAACCACATACCAAGTTTCGTAAAGAAATACTTGATAGATTTTGACATAGAGGCCGGAAAAAGTCCCTATCCCAAATTTCACTAAGTTGAAATTGTTGCCATGGAAACCAGTAAAAATAAAAAAAATCAGAATAGCCAAAGTAGCAAAAGGCACCACTCCACCACTAGGTCTAACCACATACCAAGTTTCGTAAAGAGATACTAAATAGATTTTGAAATAGAGGCCGGAAAAGGTCCCTACCCCCAATTTGCACTAAGTTCAAATTGTTTCCATGGAAACAATAAAAAATAAAAAATTCAGAATAACCAAAATAGCAAAAGGCACCACTCCACCACTAGGTCTAACCACATACCAAGTTTCGTAAAGAAATACTAAATAGATTTTGAAAAAAAGGCCGGAAAAGGTCCCTACCCCAAATTTGCACTAAGTTCAAATTGTTTCCATGGAAACCAGAAAAAATAAAAAATTCAGAATAACCAAAATAGCAAAAGGCACCACTCCACCACTAGGTCTAACCACATACCAAGTTTCCTGAAAAAACGGTTTTTGAGATATGGCCCGGAAAAGAAAGCATTTCGGAATAACGGAATAACGGAATGACGGAATGACGGAATGACGGACGGAGGCGAAAACATTATGTCTTCCGAAAAAATTTCGGGGGACATAATGAACATATAAATTATGCAATATTATACATATAATAAATTAACAAATTATTGCCATCTGAAAGCGGTGTTAATTTTAATATCAAATTGTCAGTGTCCTGTCTTGAAATCAGTCTCACTATTTCACACATTATACAATAGCACATACATGATATTACATCAACTAATTTCAATCTGAAAGCAGTGTTTCCAGTATGAGATGTGCCATTGATCAGTCTACCATGACAGTACCGGATACTTGATTCTGATTGGTTGACCTGTCCATTTAGAAGGTTTCTGATTTAACAACACACTAGATTTATACAACATGTGTAAGTAGGAACTATTAAATGAAAACGAAGGCTTCTGGGAAAGTGTATGTGACAGTTGATGCGGGAGTTTCATACAAAATTGTACGATGCAGAAATCAAAGCTGATCGAGCTGAACCAGTACTGCCTCACTGGTCATCATGGCTCCATCAATAAATCAATATGATGGTGAATAAATCAATATCTCACCTCGGTTACAATGTTGCTCTCCCTCTCTGCTGTTGTATACACCCAGTCCCCCGAACCACACTTTAATGTCTTGTTTACACCCGTTGCCAAGGAAACCTTCATGTCACATTTGCCTGCCTCCTTGGAAACCACAGAGACATTTGAACCTTCCATCATGTAATAATCACTTCCATGTAGAGGGTCGCAGGAATGGGGAGTTAAGGCACCAAAGAATGCCATGATGATGTGGTTGAAGACGAGAGGGAAGTAGTTGAGGCATATTAGGAAGATGATGACAACCTGGTAGCGCCCAGGGTTGCCCAGTTCCGCTATGAGTTCGTCCATCTTCAGAGAGACAGCGGAGACCTTCCCTGTGTCTGGCGGCTGGTACTTCTCTCCAGCTGCTGGTGCCATGGTGATTGTTGTTGGTTAAATACACGCTTCTGTAATTAATTATAGAGAGATATTCTTACATGAAGATTGCTGAAATTACAGGGAATCTAATTCAAAATCACTAAAAAGTGTGCTGTGAAAATATTCAGTGTTCATATTAATAGTCCAGTAGAAATTGCTTATTATCCAAGCATTTAGTACAAGAACGTTGTATTAAACAAATGATCTAAAATGCAGTGTATGTTAACGTTGGAAAACCCAAACAAAATCAATACTCTGGAAATTGTCAGTTTGGCGTAATACGTATCTTACACAAAAAAAGACAAACTTTTAAACAGCCATGAAAACTTAACATGGATGGTTGAAGTAATTTAGGGCTTAAATCCTCAACATAACTCAATCTAGTTATTGATCAAATGTATTGAATGTAAGAATTTGTATACATTATTGTAAAGAGTGGTATACATTTTTGCAGAGCAAATCGCCAAGATCAAAGTGCGTGACATGAAGTAGGTAATTGTATTGATCTATCTATACCTACCATGATGTACATAACTTCTACAGTGATTGGTCAACCAACGCTAAATGTTGTAAATTCAATACCTCCAATACAGAGGTAGATAAGGTTGTGTGGTGAGGTGGATTAATCTCCAGTTTCAATATCGTTTCACTTGTATGTTTAGCAAGTTGTACATTTGTAACAGATCTGTGTAACCTGCAGTGCCAGTTAGAAGCAGTGAACCATGACAAAAAAGCGTGTTCGCAAGTCAATATGTGAAGGCTGCATTATCAGCAGCAGCTGGCAAATCATATGGTATCAATTATTTCTGTTACAGATATATAATAGAACTATTTTCACATAATTTGAAAATTGAATCTAAATAATTACAAATGACTGTCAGAAATATATTTTAGCAGGTTGCGATGCTAAATGATCAGCGACAATGTTTTCAGCATATCAACATCAATTATGAGATGTGATCTAGTTTTGATTAGATATTCTCAGTAGGTCAGCATCAGTTTCACCAGATGGCACCAGCATTTTCATTATTTCCAATCTGTTGCACTAAACTTCACATACACCTACAATTAAACCTCACAATGTTGTCATAAAACAAAGTGGATTCTCAACCCTACAGAACTCTGTTCTCATGGTATTGTTTGTTCAAGACAAAGGGGCCAAGGAATTTTCAAGGTTGGGTGGGGGATGACTCAGAGGGCTCATCAAATTTTGCATACAAATAGTTTTGGAAAACACTCCGCCGCTGCAAGAACAAACCCATTCCACAGGTTATCTTTTGACAGGAAACATGACTGATCGGCAAGGAGACTGATATGATGTTGCAGAGATAATTAATATATAAAGTCAAACCTAATGTTTACCCGGACCCGGTATATCCGGCCATACACACGGTAGTATTTCAAATCTTCCTTATGGATTTCTATGCAAATGATGATTCGCTTTACCCCACAACTCGATTTCTGAACTATTTTCAACTGAAACCAATCGTGCAGATCAACAAGGTATGACTGTATAAAGAACAGAAGGCACAATCGCCCACTATAAGCACATCCATGACTTGCACACAAGGATTTGAAATTATCACTAGTCCGGTACCTCATGGCTAATTAAAAGGTTGCTGATCTTGTAAAATGTTTTTCCTGGTATTTCAAAAAGCTAGTTTGAATATAGAGTTCATATGCTCCTGTAAATGCATTTGGCTTGCTGAAATGGCTTTGGACTAGTATTTTAATATCAACTAGTCAAAACACTAGTGCATTGGTAACGACTACGGGACAACAGGACCACCCAAGATCACCATCAAAAACTCAGTGTCCCTCATTCCCAAGCCCTATACACACGTGCCACTGTTAAAATTCATAAGGACCCACCTAAAAGCAGACTCCTAGTATGTTCACGGGACACAGTGTTTTATAACACTGCCCAACACCTTACCAAAGTGCTGGCCCCACTTGGCAAAACTGCTGACTCCTACACATCAAACTCTGCCAAATTTTGTCAAACAATTGTGTCACCAAGCCAGGGCAACTTGTTAGTCAAGATGCTGTGGATCTGTTTACATGTGTTCCCATTAATGACACCCTCCACATCCTCAGACACTGTAAACACCGTATATAGACTTGATACCCCTGGACACTAATCTCACAACCGATTCTATTATTTATTATCACCTCCACCTACTTCACATGGGGTGATGACCTCTGTGAGTAAATCCATGGTCTACCCGGAACCCCCATCCTCTCTGAAATCTATATGACCTCTTTTGAACAGCATAACCGAGCACCTCAGTAATCCAACCTGCTGGTTCAGGAAGGTTGACGACACCTTTGTCATACTTTTGTCAAACTCCCTCAAATTAAATTACACTTGTGACGTCATCCTATTGTTCTTTCACTCCATTATTTTTCAGTAATGGAGAGTTACACATCACATCATATTTTTTAAGTAGAAATTTAATTTCCTAAACTTTCTAAAGCAATTTGGATAAAAGAGCAATACTTTGAGTGTAATTTAAGTAGGGTAATATCCTCTTATCTCTCCATTCCTTAAAATTAATTTGCCCCGGCTGCATTATTTTTAAGGAATGGAGAGTTCCTCGGACATTACCCTCTACATAACGACCTCATTGCTTTCCTCCACACCTTAACCAATAGCACCCTTGTATCCAATTCACCATTGAAACTGAAACCAACTCACAACTTCCCTTCCTTGACGTCCGAATCACCCGCACCTCTAACAATACTATCGCACCACCATGCACACTGTACCTTATCGAAACAATAATTATCCAAAACTCTGTTTACCGTGAACCAGTACATCCACTCCAACTCCAACCAACCCAACTGTCCCATAAACCCAGCATCCAAACTCACTTCTAGCAAGCCTACCCCTGCCCCATTCACATCCCACTACCCTACATTGGCAAAACTTCACACCACATTAGTTGCCTACTCAAGCAGCAAGTAGGCATAGATACATACTTCTCCAAGGCCACTCCCCTCAAAACCATCATTAAAGCAAATGGTAGGAAACACTCCACAACACAACAGCCTAAAGGTTGCTTTTGTCGACAACCCATGTGACAAAACTCAATGCACATTACGCATTAACATTAACAGGAGCAACTACTTCCACAGCTCTGTTACGGGTCGTAGATTCTCATGTCGGAGTTACACTTGCAAATCCCGCAATGTAGTCTATCTACTCACTTGCAAAAAGTGCAAAAAACAGTATGTGGGTGAAACCAAAAGGGAGTTCAAAATCAGATTATCTGAACACTTTGCAGATATCACACACAAGAGAGACAAACCCGTGTCCCATCATTTCAACCTCCCTGACCATTCCAAACGCGATGTTTCCTACAATATCATCGCACAACTCAAACAAAATCCTGATTCAGAGAGGACCACTCAAACCAGAAGATCACTGGAATTGAGATGGATTTTTGAGCTTCTTACGTTCCAACCGCACGGCCTCAATGATAAGATCGCTGGTTGAAACATCCCCTTTTGTTCTGTTTCACAGCCTAAAGGTGTAGTTTACAATATCAGCTGCGACTGTGACAGTTAACTAAATTTGGAAAACATCCAGACTCCTCAACATACACATCAAAAGAACCCAATACATCCACATTGAAGACCGACCAACACCCTTGATTAGTACCCCTATCTCTAGTAGATTAACTTCCCATTAATCACTGGTATCCTTGTTATCACAAATTTACTTGTTTCAACCTGTCATGTCATTGTTATCTTGTTGACTTCGTTATCTCCTCATCATATTAACATGTATCCTGTATATATAACCTTCTGTTCTATCATCTCTCTCAAATGCTTGATAACAGTATAAGGATCTATACCTAAACATTGCTATTGTTAAACAAGCAGACAGAGTAGGCCATATCCCCCACCATGTAGAAGCTTTTAGGGTTTCTCAATCCATAAATAACACATTATGTCATAGCTGCTGGTGGTGAATTCAATCTCATCTAAATTGGGAAGAATAAGGTCATCCAGTTTTAAAATATACCTTGTATTACCTGTATTCTAAGTTGTACTGTAAATAATTGAAATGTATGGGGATACATATCCTATCACGACCCCAATATTGGTATACGTATTGTATCGCAACCGCTCTGTATCGTTACACCTCTAGACTTCGCTCAGGAAGAATATTGAATAGTTTTGAAGTTTGAGGCCAGAATATAGAACCAAGAGGAGGGAAACTAAGTCCAGACTGTTTGCATTCGTAAAAAAAAAAAAATATTCTCAAATTTCTATATAGCAAAAGGCACATCTAGACTACTTGGTTGATACCTGTACAAAGTTTCAGCAAAATATATTGAATAGTTTTGAAGTTTGAGGCCGGAATATAGTTTTCCCTCTTTTTGGTTCTAAGTCCAGACTTTTTCTCAAATTTCTATATAGCAAAAGGCACATCTAGACTACTTGGTTGATACCTGTACAAAGTTTAAGCAAAATATATTGAATAGTTTTGAAGTTTGAGGCCGGAATGGAAAAGCCTGGACGCACAGACGGACAGACAGACAGACGGACAGACGGACGGAGCTCATTTCTATATCCCCCGCCAACTTCGTTGTGGCGGGGGATAATAGAAAAGATGATCACCCATAAATTCCTTGTCTTCTTCAAATAAGGTATATCAAAGACCATAGAAAAAATAACAACAGTGCTCTGAGAGCACAAGACCCCCGGGTTCCTTATTCTTCAAATAAACGTTAACAGTTAAAATGTGAGGAAAAACTACGGCCATCGGGTTAAGTTTTCAGGAAATGCATCCTACATCAAGGTCGAGGTCACAATGTTTAAGTTTATAACCAAAGTATGTGACATTGGAAACAACATTTTCAGATGCTTATGAATCAAAAGTTATAGTGATAGATTATCAAGTTTCAATGACATATCAAAAGTTTGAACTACTCTAAGTTAAAGTTTAACCCACAGTCAGAAAGCCGAGCACTCAAAGTCATGGGCCATAACTCTCTAAATATGAATTCGATTGTTTAAAAAAGCACATGTGTGTAACTCATGTATATTCAAAGCATTTGTAAAGTTTCAGAAAAATTGATAAAAAACTGTGGGAGGAGTTGATTTCAGAACACAGGTACTGTCAGTCTGAAAACGGAAAGCTGAGCCCTCTAAGTCAAGGGCCATAACTCTGAAAATATTAATTTCATCGGACGGATGGACGGACGGACAGGTTGCGCCACAACAAAAACACCTTAGAATTCACCCAGGGGTTACTTATTTTATGGTCTCTGGCAGGGATGCAGATTCAAATTTTTGCCAGTCGGAAATTCCATCTTTGACCCAAAAAGACGAACCCCGGAAGTCACTCTCTGGGTATATGATCAATTCCTGCAAGACAACTAGACAATCTACCGGTAATGAATACAGTCGATGAATATTATATGCCTCCTTCATAAGTATTTGAGCTTTGCAATACAAACACAAAATGTTAAATTAAATTCATAAAGTTATGATACAACAAACTTATCCTACACAAGAACAGTGGATCAGCTGTGTAAATAAGTCAAAGAAATACATTTTTCACAAAGCACAACTCAACCATCAACAAGTGTTTGCCACTAACATGGCAATGTCCCCCGCCGGTGACATTGACCTAGTAAGACACATCATTGGAGCTACTTGGGTTCATGATATATCGTGTTAACAAGAGTTCTAAAAGTGGTCAAAGTGTTGTGGTGACCTTGAAAATAAGGTCAAGGTCACCAAATCGACTGGCGTCTGCATCATCCTCCAATGTAGACTGACGTCAAAATTTGAAAACATTTGGTCCAACCGGTCATAATAAATGGTGATAACAAGAGTTCGAAAAGTGGTCAAAGTGTTGTAGTGACTTTGAAAATAAGGTCAAGGTCACCAAAATCCCCTGGTATCTGCGTCATCCCCCAGGGTAGACTGACACCAAATTTGAAGACTTTGAGTCCAACTGGTAAAGATATATATCGCGTTAACAAGAGTTAGAAAAGTGCTCAAAGTGTTGCAGTGACCTTGAAAATAAGGTCAAGGTCACCAAAATAAACTGGTGTCTGTGTCTTTCCCCAATGTAGGCAGAAACCAAATTTGAAGACTTTGGATGCAACGCTTCATGAGATATCGCGTAAACAAGAGTTCAAAAAGTGGTCAAAGTGTCGTGGTGACCTTGAAAATAAGGCCAAGGTCACCAAAAGTGACTGGTGTCTGCGTCTTCCCACAATGTAGGCAGAAACCAAATTTGAAGACTTTGGATGCAACGCTTCATGAGATATCGCGTAAACAAGAGTTCAAAAAGTGGTCAAAGTGTCGTGGTGACCTTGAAAATAAGGCCAAGGTCACCAAAATTGACTGGTGTCTGCGTCTTCCCACAATGTAGGCAGACATGAAATTTGAAGACTTTGGATGCAACGCTTCATAAGATATCGCGTAAACAAGAAGGGTTGAAGATATAAAATGCTCTTAAATGTTTGGACGTAGGATGGACAGACTGAGCGACATGTATGGCCACTTCTTCCTATGTGGTATAAGGGTATAAAGAATGATTAATTGATACATCCTATTCAATCCTACACAATAGAATGGATTCAAATAGGTAACAAATAGACCTTTCATACAATGCACAACAGTCACCTACCAATTCAGTGAAAGCAAAAATTCACTAACTAAACACAGCATAATGTCATGAACTTGACAAACACTCACAGTACATTCAAACGTTAGCACTTAACATGTATCCTGAAAGAACATCACATATCACTTCTGTGGGCAGCTATGCTTACCAATCCAACCTGTAGAGTAAGTACATATATATATATATCCAACAGCAGGTATTATTATGCAAGGCAGAGACACTTTAAGGTACAGAAAGTATGCACACAAAGGGTTTGACATATCTCGTCGTCGAAAAGTCAACATAATACATACACTTGTTCGGACCACATTCATCACAAGCTAAATGGGACCTCTTATCTGTTGTACATACAAAGCTGTGCATGTTGCTGCGTTTCATTGAAGGGGTAGGATAGCCTTGCTTCTCCACACCCTCTATGGCCAGTCAATGGCCATATAGAGATTTGCATGCTATTTTAGCGGTCATCTCCATTTTCATAAACAGTGTATTGAAAACTACATGTGCAATTCAATTTATATTTTTTTACTTATAGGAAGGTGATTGTGTGAATTATTTTATGGTTTTATGATTTCTTTTTGATGATGTTCTATAATCTTTAAAATAAAATAAAAAAAGATATAAAGAAAAGGTTTGCTTCTTTTGCACCCTCAATGGCATATAGAGATTTGCATGCTCTTGTAGTCTGTGTGGGTTGTTTTCAAGGAGTTTGCACATGTAAATTTGATGGAGCCCCAACCAAGTCCAACCTTTCCACCACGACCCCCACCCCTGAAAATGTCTGGATCCGTCAACGAATACCTGCTTAATAACGGTGTTAGAATCTACACCGACATGTGACATCCCTGCAATTAAGAAGTTGGATATCCATAGAATTCATTCTCCTTCATCTAACCAACTTCTAAATGCCATTGAAAGAAGTCTGAAGGAGAAGTAAAAAACATGAAAGTTTATGGACAACAGTCAACAAACGACGGCCTATGTCATAAGCCTATCCAGCTTTAAAGTTCTGATGAATAATGACCAAGAGCTAGATTTCATGTGATAAGATTTATATATAAGACAAAATCCAACAGAAGTGGAGGTGACATATACACAATAGATATATATGATGATACAAGTGATGTTTACATCAGCAAGCTATCAACAAGGAAGGGAGGGAGAACAATGCGGTGTGATAGCAAGCTGATATCTTTTATACACCCAAATGCATCAATCATGTATCTGGTTTATCTCATGGACAATCCAACGTATCTTTATTTTACATCAACCACATTTAAAGACCACCTTCTCTTTAAGTAGAAAGATTGTGTCATCTTGACTCATCAACATCTGCTCTGGTGCTCAGAACCACCTTCAAGCAGTCAGAGAAAATAGGTGATGGTATTTTCATGATGTCACCGATATAGTCACTCTTTCAAAACACAGGATTTATCCTTGTGAAAAGATCAAAGAAACATATAAATAACCTATTGAACAAGGTTGACATGCCATTTAAACTGCATATATCATTGTCAATTGTTTATCCATCACATGATGATTGCCTCCAGGTATTCAAGTGAGAAGGAATCAAAGTGAATGGAAGCCATCAAAAGAGCCATCAATCACTTTATGAACAATGCAGAAGTACATGTTAAATAAATCTATAAACTGATATGCAAGACAGAAATTTCTAAAGAAAATGTTTAACACAACAATATTTTCTGACAATGGAATGACAAAGATGTGGAAAAAGCTACATGTGTCACCATTTCTGGATTGAAATTACCAAAAGGAGAACATTCAGTCAATTACATTTAATTTTCTTATTTTGACACTGAAACTAGAAGTTTGAATATTGAATAAACTTGTCTGTCTGTCTGTCTGTCTGTCTGTCCCTCTGTCTGAAGCTAGAAGATTTACCTTTTAATAAATAACAAATGAGAAATCCTGTTTACATTCAATACAAATTAGAGTCTCTCTTTCCTCATTCACAGTTGTATAAATATATGCAAAAGTTACTGCATTTCTTCCAGTAAAATACTTAATTTAAGATTTACAGCGTTTTAACATGATGAACAAATGCTATCGAACACAATACAATCTTACTTCTCTTAGCATAAGTGCTACACATGTGAAAAATGTTGCTTCATAGTCTACATTCAAGACTTACAGCAAGTAACATTGTAAAAATAAAAATTATCTTCATGTGTAACGCAGTATAACTGTCACTCTCTTCAACATATAAATTACCACAGAGCCTAGATTCTCAACTAGACCAGGGTACAGGCAAGGCCAAGCATTTAAACAAACAACTCTTAATTATAAGTAGGCAATGTTTTGACATAGAATAGATTCAATCATGAGATCACAAGAATCTATGTCGAAATGACAACTTAACATAGATTAAGAAAGTTTTTTATCCATAAAATTTTTCTTCACCGTTGATGACCCTAACTTCTAGAATGCCAATCACACATTTACCATGAACATTTACTACACCTGTTAATGCCTAAATACTGGTTGCACACTCACTTCAAGCTTTACCCAGGTTACTGCTCCTAGGCTAGAAATACAACTGGTGTTGGTTGGGTCAGGGTGTCTCAAACAGGTCCGACCTGAATGGGGATAGCTTGTGCTGACCTGTCAACAATGTCCCACAATAAACCCAGCCTTCACTGGGAAAAAATACCCTGCCCTTAACCTAGCCTTCACCGGCAGAAAAACATTCTACGGTATACGAAAACTGTAGGTGTACTTTAAGAAACTAAATTCACTGGAGCGTGAAATGTAAATGATTGATTCACAGGGGTACTTGTACATGTGTTTAAAAGCAAATAGCTGTTGTGTAAGCGGAAGAAAACCAGTGTAGAAAGGTTAAATATTTATCCACTGCACTAGATGTTTATCTTTAATATTAGCGTATGCTTCACACTATACAGTTTTGATGTTCACATGTGTGTATATAGTATATAGTATAACTGAAGGTGGGTATCAAAACTTTACCCATGTGCTTGAACTTGACATGATCTATATGATATTTTTTAGTTATACTGTCCAATTCATGCCCTACATGATGTTCACATAATAAAAAAGAGCCATGGACTCTTAAGTTCATCAGGTTTTGCTTGATCAAAGACTTGGGATGTGATGTGATGTGCTATGAGTCATCGCAACATAGAAGACTTTGCAAAAAGGTTGTTATCGAAAAACTTCACCTCTTTAGTATAACTACTTTCATAAAAGATGTATTGTATTGTGATTTGGGGCTACCTGGCGTCTTCGTATCTCATGAATGAAGTTCCAACTAAAATAATCCAGCTTTGAGAGTCCAATAGTCTTGATGAAAAAGTTTACCAAAAACAGACAACATATGATGACTATGAATGGAGAACTTGATATGCCAAAACTTGAATTTTTTATGAAATGTGTTAATTTCTTATTTAACATGTAACTACATCTCCATGCTTTATAGTGGCTCCAAATCCAACACTGTGTAATCATAAAAAACGTCACTTAAAAGTAAAGCAAGTAAATATTCAAAACTTTAAATACATTTAAATGTACATGACCATATACCTGACAATAAATATTTCATTTATCGTGAAGTTTTTTTTCCTTTTCTTAAAAAAATATCTTTGGTCATATATTTTTCTTATTTATAATGGATTTTTCCTATGCTTGTAGTTCCTGTTTCATCAAAGTTAATGTCAAAATCTGAATCTAAAGTGAAATTTGGACCTTTAGGCTGAAAGATATAGTTCCTAGCTAAGGGTCCTCCTACAATTCATAAGACAGAAAACAAAGAAATACTAGAATAATGCTCCATTAAAAAAGTTACCAAAACTTTCTGATGACATAGAAAGTATATCAGCTAGATGAGCTCAAAATCATCATTATACATTAGAAATGCATGCTTATTAGACAATGAGGACATGCATCATTGTTATTTTTTAGATATTTGAAAGTAAAATATTCATATCCTGACATAGTATAAAAGAAATAAAAGAAATAAAATAGTCAAACATAGTTAATTGTTTTACTCTTCAATCATGTCCCTTGTGTGTACCAGAAAACATTTCTTAACTTTCAAGCTACCGGTAACTTTTTTTTACCCAAGTTCAAAGTGTTCCTTCGACATTTTGTTTTGTCTCCTGCTGTGAGTCATTGCTCTATAAAATATGTAAAAGAAGTAATTAATTTTGAACGAACAAATATTTACTACCAATAAGTCTTACAGTGCCATCAGTCTGTTTAAAATCGACCTTGTTCCGAGGAATAAAATTTGCAAAATTATGCATCTAGCGTGATACAAACAGGTTCTGTTACTAAGATTCCTCTCCACAAGGTCTAAGAACACCCCGAATAGGTGAATGTTTTGAACCAGTTTAGCACAGCCAAAGCCCAGTCAAATAGCTGACCAATCACAACGTAGTTATTAAACGGTCACTGTTTTAAAACCATTCGGAACAGACCAAAGGAGAGCTGTTTGGAGTTATCTGCCCGTAGCTTCTCACACCGAAAGCATTTGTTGGGTGTCTTTTGATTGGCTACCTGAATTGCGCTCGAACAAGCGAGTCTACGGGCTGCTATCAGACGGTTTGGCGTGGATTCTACGACTGATATGAGTTCGTATCCCGGTAGATGCACTATTTTGCAATTTTTATTCCACGGAAAACCGTCGATTTTAATCAGACTGACAGTTCCATGTACTGTGCAAATAAATTCCAAGGTTGGTGCGCAGTTTGCTGTAAGGAGAAGTAAATAAATGTCTTCTTGATGTTACAGGGCTAAAAATTCTCTTCTTTCACTTGAGATGAATGCTATTTATGAGGTTTACACATCCTGTTTCAAGGGCTCTATGTAGTGGAAACAGCTACCCTCACGAATTTCATTGGGGGCCGGTAAAATATAAATCCTACCAGCCCGACGATCGTGCTGCCTGTGCTGGTATATTTATATGTTTCAAATTCATGTCTGGTATCAAAACAAACTATTTTAGTTGAAATAAAACTTGAATGTTAGATTTTCAGTAACCAAGGGGAATTACCCTCATTAGCGGAATTACTCAGACCTACTCTGGTTGCAAATGATGTTTCTCGATTTTAATTGGAAAATAGTAAATGGTATATTTCACGATTGGAGATGACTAAGTATGGTATAAGTGATGGTCATAATTCAACGTCATTTCGCAACATTTTGATCACAAAAAAAAGCTTCAATAAAACAACTTTCCAGATATCAAATGTTTAGATTCCCAAAGAGGTAATTTCACAGATGACAATTGCATCATTATTGCATGAACATGTGATTTTGACAATTTCAACATCTCATAAATTCATCTAGTAGTGAAAATTAACAATAATTAATTTACGACGCTCAGCGAGGTCAGGCTCTCTAGCACAAACACCTAGTTAATCACCAGTCACGCTTCAAGGATTGTCTTCACATCAGTTGCCGAGCTAATTGCCAGCATGATTAAAAAACGATAATACAAATCGTCTTAATACTCAATTGCAAGTGTATATTGTCTAGATTTTATGCTCAAATGATTCTGAACTATAATGTACATAGAGGTAATAATCTGTCATTCTTGTTAAAATTGCATTACACGTGGACTTTAAAGGTACATAACATTGTGTTGTTGGGGGTCACATATGCCAAATGTTATTTTATACTATTGCCGATAATTACAATTAAGATGATGGGCGGCTCAGTATAGTGATGATATAAAGGTAAAAGTAGTGATCTTATATCAAATTCCAGACAAGGTATCGTCATTGATGTGCGTCAAGTAGCCAAACGTTATTTTGGAAACTTATTTACAACAGGCAACAAAACACAAATTTGGGTTGATAATGTTTCATAGGTTGTATAATTATTGTACATGTAAATAGGACATGTAAAATAACTCAAGATTACCAATCGCAGAAAACAGGAGAACGCAGAATTCATGTTACCATGGGATATGTCAATAATATGGGTAACATTTTTAAGATTAGAAATGTGGGGGAAATTTCTTATCAATCCAGTACCGATAATCGATCAATAATTAAAATCAATTATACTATAACATAGACGATGTACTAGGATATATGCTTGCCGTGACTATCTCCAGAGGGTAGACCAGCGTACAGAGCTAGACTGAGCCGTGCGTGATTGTCTTACCATTGTTACCTATTTTCGAGGTATTAAAGGTTAGACACCATGCCTTATGGTCACAATCGGTTCATTAAAATGGGATTTTAATTTGAAAACTGCTCGATTTCAAATTTCTGAAATCGACCCATAAATTACTTATATATGGCTGTTTACAAAAATGCCTAATTTAGCCCCGGTGGCCAGAATGAAAATCTGTGGGGGTGTGGTCCCTGAAGCAATTACTCCTGTGACGTCACTGGACTAATCTCATTCGGTGATAGTCATAATTAAATGTAACTTCGCAACATTTTGTTAATTTCACAAACATATAAATAAAACAACTTCGATTTTCAAGATATCAAATGTTTAGATATCCAACTAGGTAATTCTGAAGATGACAAATACATAATTATTGCATAAACATGTGCTTTTGGCAATTTAACACACCTCATTAATTTATCTAGCGGTAGTGATAATCATCATTAATTAATCAATGAGGCTCCGAGGACGCTTCTAGCGGGTCACAGACGACCCTCGTCTGTGGTTAATCACAGTCATGCCTCAAGGATAGCCTTCAAAGCAGATCGTCATGCTGATTGTGGCATTGTTAAAATGGGTAAATTAAAAGGTCTTACTAATCAATTGATTCAAATATATAATGTATGTCAAGGTAATAATCGGTTATTCTTTAGAAAAATGCATTACATGTGAAATTAACTCTTCTATCAGTGCTAATGAAACATCATAAAATAATGGACAAGATTTCTTTCTTTCATAGTGCCATATAAACAGTTGTGTTTTGTTGTTGTTGATTTTGATTTAGTTGCAAACTTGAACTAATTATTGTGGTGTCACCATTTTCCTATAAACCAATGTCAGTTTCTAACGTTAGGTTTTTTTTAACACTTGGAGTTTTCATAATATCATAGAGTAAACTAAGACGCATGATTTATCACTGATATCAGACACATAGACCTACTTATCCTTTTATCTAGAAGTAGTAAACACTATGAATTTCTACCACCTGGACATCATATATATATATATATATATATATAGTGCAGTATAAAAATAGAGCCATGAGCTCTGCAGCTCATCAGGTACTATAGCTACTATACATATATAAACAAACTTTTTGGTTTGGACAAAGTTCAACAGGTTTTGCTTTCAATACAGGTTTCCTTACATCCTTTATAAAAAAAAATCAGTGAAGCAACCATAAAATATGTTTACCATGTTTCCCATAAATCTGTATTTTCCCTGACCAATCATCAGCCAAAAACATCCCCCTATGGAGAGAGGGAAAAGGGGAGGGGGAGACAGGGAGAGAGAAGCATAATGATTTGGTGTCAAATGGTCAAGCATAATTCTTCAAAAGAAAGTCTACATGTTACGATTGAAATAGCTTAGAAAAAGTCTTTTAGAGCCATAAAAGCATTTTCTCATCCACTGCAAGAAATAATGACCTTAACCATTGTACCGATCCTTCAAATGCTTAACAAACCTGCAGTTGTCTAGAATGTCTACTGCAGTACAGTACCTCACTTAGTAGCTGTAAATTTAACAGAGCTTGGCCTCTTACATAAACAGAAACCTGCTGAACTCCTATTACATATCATTACAATTACTGTCTCTGCATACCAGTATACTGTGGACTAGTGGACTACAGTGAAACTTTATCCAACCCCCCCCCCCCCCCCCACACACACACCCAGTCACATCACTCTCGGAGCATAACATCATCTGCTTTGATAGATACACAGAAAATAGTGTAAAATTGCAAAAAATAAAATAAGTTCTATCTTGCTTAAAGGTACATCCATTGTGTTGATAGGGGGTCAAATAATCCAAACGTTATAAATAGTGTTACTTCATTGAAAAGTACCGACTGTTACCGAAAACTATTATTTTGATGATAGTAGACTTAGCATATTGACGATATGAAGGTACGAAGGCCAATAAGTAATTTTCAAATCTTATTTAAAACAGACAAAATAACAAATTTGGGTTGATAATGTTTAATGGGTCATATAACAACTGTGCAATGATGGGAAGTGCAGTTTGGGTTTCTGCACATGCATAATGATATTACTCGATTTTAATTGGAAACTAGTAATTGGCGATTTGGGATGTGTTTGCAAGCTGAGTGAATTTGTATTATTAACAGCACATATGATGAATTGGAACGTATTAAAGTCAAATAAAATCTTATGCAACACAATGGATGCACCTTTAATTTCTATGATGCAAATAAAATGAAAGCTCTCGAAAACACCTTTCATCCAAATATAATTATTGCTAACATTTTATGTAAGCATAACGTCAGCAAAAGGGTAAACCACTAAAATGTTTTCATTAATAACATTCTTACTTTTTATCCAAATGACTTGAAATTTGGAACTCTTGATATTCACTAAACATATATGATATCCTCAAAAGTAGACTGTTCTAGGGCCAAAAATATACCTTTTTATGAACACCTGCCAAAACCAAAGTATTAAAGTTTAAGTTATGAAATTTACAAATCATAATCTCCATCTTTTAAAGGAAACACTGCCTGGAGGCTGAGGTTTATGGATATATCTCCTATTGATGGTTCATGAGAAGTCGTTTGAAGTTTTTAGGGTGAACCCCCTGCAAAGTTCCGCTTTTGGATAATAATTCTTTTAAAGGTTTCACTTTTAAAGGGGGACATTGCGGTAGGGTATGTGTGCTGTGGCCGCAGCGTGGCAAGGGCATGACGAGCGAGCCGGGTAGCGAGGTCACGTGACGCAAACTGGGTACTGGCATGGGCTTGACTGCAGCAGTCGGTAAATCCCTCCCCAAAGCGACCTTGTCTCAATCGGGAATTCGTAATCAAAACGAACTCATTCCAAACATTCATTCACATTTCATTTAGCATTTCTCATGCATTTGATATCGGTGGAAAACTAGGCCTATATTCATACAGTGTATGTGACATCGTGTTATATATAAAACATTGCTTAAATTTATTTTCCCATTGAAACGTTTTATATATCATGTAATGTAATTTATGAAAACAATGTTCACCGCTCCTACATGATTTAAGAATATTTATTTCATGATCAAATATATGAACTGGTATGAATGATCAACAAACTCAGTGAAAATTACTTGAACACTACTGCGATGTACACGCACACATATATATGCCTATTACATTTTAATAAACAACAAATAAGATCGAATGCAATAATTAATAACTAGACGCAAAATACGATTTAGGACAAGGTGATTTCTATATGAATGTGGCAATGAAAAACATATATTTCAAAATACACAAAGTCAATTCAAATGCTGCCTACATGTATGTATAACTCCAATAATGTATTTTTATCGTATATATCGCCTAAATTTTGAAATTCCACATTTCCACGTTTAGTCCTGCTTGGACTCGTCAGTCCCGCTAAGTTTCTATAAAAGTTAGTTAATGTTAAAGAAAAACATGATATATGATAAGTAACCATGATTTATTTCAAATCGAAATGAAAAGCTCGTTTTCTTTTTCGGTACACATTTTCTTTCAGATTCCGTTCTAACATTATAATGTTATTTGGGTAAAATCGATGAAAATCATAGTGTATAATCCTATTTGTGTTTCGAATTTCAATCTATATTGTTGAGAAGTTAGTGCTGACTTTAACAATCTCTAATTACGCTTAATGCATTAACACCTTTTCTTTGATGCCGGATATCTGTCACTTAGCCAGTTCAATTATAAAAGAGGTGGCGCGTCAAGCTTATTGCCAACTTCCTGTCATATGACGTAACTGATGTCACTAAACGGCCCCTTAGTTGATTGAAGATAGCATATAGGCGACATTCAGTCTAGACATAGTGAGCCAATGGAAGTAAAGAACGTTACACTCAACCAATGAAATTTAGGAATATGGTTAGCTTAGTTTTTCTGTTGTTTCGTGGGTGATCGCAGCCAGTCATTCGCTATATGATGTACACCAATGTACATGGATTAGCAATCAAAACATTGAAGACATCCTAAATTGTTAATAACAATTTGAGAACTTGTTGAGCAACCGTCACAATATAAAACAATTTTTTTTAAATTTATTTCTTTGAATTTGTAAAATGATATAGATAATGGATACGCTGCATATATCTCCTTTTTCGTTTGAGAAGGATTAGCAAAACTTCATGGCTTGTTTGTCGATCCAATTTTTTTTTAATTATGGAAAGACATTGATAAAAAGCATAAGCATGTAAAACAAAACAGACATTCATAATAGTACTTTTATAATTATATTCGGTTCAGTAAGACGCCCGCATGTCTTCGCGCAAACGCAGGGCGCGTATTAGCAGACAGAACACTAGTTGAGATTTTCGGCGTGCCACGGTGTGGTGATAATTAATCTTGGGTCGTGTAAATTAGCGTCATAGTGCGTCTCAGGCAACCATATTTGTGGAGGTTGAAATTCATGATAATCAAACTTTGACCCCCTAGGTGCCTGGGTACCCATCGACCAAATTACAGCTTAAATTTGGGGGTGTAGCGGTTCTGGAGGAGAAGTCGAAAGAGTGAAAAGGTTACATCGGACGACGGACAGACGGCCCATGCCATAAGTCTTTCAAGTCGGATGAGCTAAAGATTTAAACCATCGCACCAAATAGTAATTACATAACTCTTGAAACATGTACGACATGGTTGATTAAAATATGGCACATTAAAAGCAATTAATATCATTACCGGTAGTACCAATCATGTCAATGTATTGTTTTTATATTGTATTCATGTATTTTTATTTTGTATTGTATAATTCTTCCAAAAACTCTTTGAATGTAAGACAAATTTCCAATCTGGGATAATAAAATTTATGTTATCTTATCTTATGATACAGAACAGTCTAGAGTGAGGTTTCTCTGTTGGCTAGGGCTCAAGTGTAAGTACAGTCGCTGTGTCGGGGTAGATCTTAGACTGTTAGAAGTTAGAAGTCAAAGACTAAAACTCACCATTTTGACTTCGATCCCTTTACTAATTTCAGTTTCAAAATATGATTAATTTCATTCACATATGGAAGACTATTCTTCTATTACATATCAAGTAGGCCTATATCAAATATGGTGCATGATCAATCATTTCATATTCTGATCACAACTCAGTTACTGTTGGGTTGCGAGGAAACAGGGACATCACATGTGTTAATCTTCCGGCTCTCAGGGGAGATAACTCTAATGTTTACAATTTGCTTGTCGCTCGTCACGCCTTTGAATCAATCAATAATCGGATCGACTCCAAAAGCTAACTAATATTTTTGTTTGTCCCATTAAATTCTAATTTCATAGTGAATTTCTGTAATGATACTATTTTCAAATTCTTGATTTTACTTTTCTTACTAGTTTCTTTATTTGTAAATAGCCTACTAGTATTAAAAGTTCCTATATACATTAATTTGATTGGGATCATCTTATCATCAGATGAGAATACCATGCATCTTTAAAATATTTGGCTAAAAGTGCAGTACTCCCAAATATTTATCTGAATTATATTTCCACATTTATATTCTGTTTTAGAAGTGGTCACGGTCAGGACATTTTCCTGTCCCATTAATTAAGTACTAATGAATCAATGAAAAGGTCAGTCGGTTCATTTAAGCCTGCATATTTTTATTTTTGAATAATCAATGTTCTGACAGCAGCACTTTGTAGAAATGTGCTGGTGCTAACGTCTCCGTTTGTATACTTTTCCTAGAGATCTTCAAGTCTCTGTCGTATCCGTCGATAACTCCGTCGGCTGATCGCAGATGTTCTTTCAATACAATTCACATCTATACTAGGGTATTTTCCTACTCTATGTATACTATGAAACATTGATTGTATCCAACTGAAGTGAATAAAAACAACCTTTAAAAAAACAACTCTTAATTATTTTATGAAGTCTTCACAAACAAACAGAAACTCACCTACCTCAATTTTCGTAATCCGATAAGTATATATAAGTACCAGATCTTCAAGCGGCTGATTGCATACGCAAACAATGTCATGTAATGTAAAAACATCTCTTTATTACATCTACAATTAGTTTCACTTACAAACTTACATCAAGCATCAACTATAGCTATCATAATTATTAAAACTGGGGCGAACCGACCCTGAGACGAACCGGTTTTGGTACGAACTGGCCCGGAACCCAGGCGAAAGATACGCGGAGGATAAAGATAGGGCCTACATGCACTCACAAAAACAATTCCACCTACTAATACAGTATTTCCTCGAATAGGGGTCCGGGCCCTTATTGGCGGAACAACTGTTTGTATTGTATTGTAAACATATATAATGTAATAATTTAATGTACTGTATAAATTATATTATGTGATGCTCTGTTTGATGTACAAAGAATTCCCTTTTGGGTAATAAAGTGTTATCTTATCTTAAATACGGAAATTAAAGAGCATTATCACATAATACATCATTTCCTTTTCAAAGTTTGAACATTTTGGATAATTTCACCATGCTTATAAAATAGTATTTAAATTGATTACAAGGGGTACAATGATGTTTTTCAAAATAATGAAAACTATCCAAAATTGAAAAATCTCCTAACAAACAAAACTTTTGCCAACAAAAAGGTTAACCTTCTCACATACCAAATGTCAATGGTGACCATAATATTCTTACAACCATGTCTTTGTCCTTTCAACAGTTTTAAAATCTTTTTGGAAAAATTCATTTAAGACCCACAAACCTCGACCATATCACTTTTCGGATTTTATTCAAGCATATTCAAAGATGACGACGATTCCACTTGACATAATATGTCAAGTCAACCAATAAACACCTTTTATAACGCCTTTTTAGAACGCCGCTCAATTACGCCTCGTAAAACTTTAGCCGAGAGCGAATGCCGCGTGCTAGGCCTTGTGACGTAATACACAGGAGTCGCTTAATTGGCGTCTAATGACAGAATCCACTAGAATTAGCCTTACATAACTGCCTAAATAACATATTTACCTTTGTCCTTATACAACAAAATTACATATATACACGCCCCATAAAACGTACTACAAATGGCAGCAGATGTCAACACTGTTTAATACTGGATGTGACCATTGCTGGACCCGTAATTCTGCAATATGTTTTGGAACAATTCTTATCATTGCCCAATATGGCGGCGGCTAGCATGTCAGATGATGAAGATGTTCAAACGTCACATTTTATTTTAATTAAAATTTTAAATTATAGGCGCATTCAACTCTGCCTGTGTATCTTCAGCGTACACCTGTCGACCTAAGGAATTATATATGGGGGGTGATCATCTGAGAACTGTCGGTGTCACTGTCACAAGCATGTGTATTATAATTTTCTGCATTTATTTTATCAATAGGAATCTGATCATTGTTTATGTAAGTTTTTCATATATGTAATATTGGCCAGGCACAAGAGGTCCAGTGGCCCTGGAAATATCATGCTCCCAACCTAACGCTGCCTGCCGCATCAGTAAAGAGCTGCAAAGAACCATTGTATTCCAATTTCATACTAATTGTTATGATTAAACAGAACAGAACAGAATTTTATTCTCATAAACAACACAAAATGATATAAATTCAAAACTGTAGTTTAGAAGATGTGATGTACAGTTTTCGTAATAATTTGAAAAGAAGAGGTGCATGTTCGCTTTCAAAAGCAAAATAATGTTTATGTTCTTGTATGTTTGTCTTCTTGTATGTTTTTGTATGTTTATCTTCTTGTATGTTCTTGTATGTGTATCTTCTTGTATGTTCTTGTAAGTTTATCTTCTTGTATGTTTTTGTATGTTTATCTTCTTGTATGTTCTTGTAAGCCTGTCTGTATGTTCTTGTATGTTTATCTTCTTGTTTGTTTTCTTGTATGCTTATCTTCTTGTGTGTGCTTGTATATTTATCTTCTTTTATGTTCTTGTATGCTTGTCTTCTTTTATGTTCTTGTATGCTTGTTTTCTTGTATGTTTATCTTGTTTATGTTTTTGTATGTTTATCTTTTTTATGTTCTTGTATGATTGTCTTCTTGTATGTTCCTGCATGGTTATATTCTTTATGTTCTTGTATATGTTTATCTTCTTTTATGTTACTGTATGCTTGTCTTCTGCTATATTCTTATATGCTTGTCTTCTTGTATGTTCTTGTATGTTTATCTTCTTGTAAGTTCTTATATGCTTATCTTCATGTATGCCCAAATTACGGTATGTATGCCTATCATCAAGGTTCCATCAAAGATGACGCCCAAATTACGGGCCACTGAACTTAGGTGGATGGAACCTTCATCTATATATGCTAAACACTGAAATAGAGACAATTAGATCAGCTGGACATTACACGGTGCAACTACCATATATAGTTCAGTTCTGTTGTCATTCAGTTTAAGGAAGTTTGTTCGCAACCACTCTTTAATCTTATCAACGCAGTTCTCTACAAGAGTGAATGACATCTTCACTGATGATGTTTCTATGGGTCCACACGCTACATAAATCTGGGTGTCATCTGCGTACAAATGCAGACTTAAGTCAAATTACCTTTCTATGCCAACACGGGGAGATGTGTATATTGTGAAAAGCTGCAGGCTTAGGGCGGAACCTTGAACACCAAAATTCAGTTCCTTTGAAGAAGATGTGTGTCTATCGACAATGACGGACCGACTTCTCGTGACGTATGATTGGTACCACATAGGGCCAGTTCCACTAACAGTCACTCATTCTCCTCGAAATCGTTGTCAGTAATGAGTTGTGGTCAATACTGCTGACAAATCTAAGATGACCTAGATAACAGCTCCTTTGGAGTCTACACCCTGAAGGATGTCATTTAGGACTTTCAGCAGCGCAGTCTCGACGCTGTGAAACGATCTGTCGGCCGATTACGAGATAGTATATGACTGATTAATTTTGAGTTTGTCCTAAACAACTCGTGCTATCAATTTTGTTGGTCAGTATGGGACGAAATGGAAACATTTTCTGAAAAACAATGTAGGTATCGGATCCAGCGAGCATGATTTAGTAGGAAATGCTTTCATCAGTCTCACAACTTCCACCTCATTCACATAATTGAAAACCTCCAAGGATTTAAGTTCTACAGAGAATGCAGTAGTATCAACCACAAGGATTAAAGTTTGTCTAGTGGCAGTAACCCCCCTCGGAAAAGAAAACTGAAAATCAGTATGCCAGTTCCGCTTATGAGAGGGCAGTTAATAGACCAGTATTTGAGAATGAGTCTGTGGCCTGGAATACTTTTTCTGTCCACTAACAGATTCTATGGGGTGCTTTCTGAAGTCAGATTTAGTCTTCTCTCAAAGAATGATTATAGTGTTTCTTTGGATACCATGCATCTCTTTGTACATAGTGAGTTTAGTTGTCCTGTACTTCCTCTCAAGTCTTCGTCTATGACTTTTTGCAGCAGGATTTTAAGAGGTGTTACTGTTTAGTTGAGAGTCATACATCAAGATGTTCTCATATACCTCCATGGACTTACGACATCAGTTGAAAATATCTATATTTCCTTCAATTTTCGATAAATTGACTGTCTTTCTTGACCTTTTCTCCATGGAGAATATCACTCCAAAGTGATCTGACGTCCCTGATTGATGAAACCTGACGTTCTTTACTTTGAATTCATCTTCGCGGACTATACCAGGATCAAGTATTTGCCCGCGTGAATGTGTAGGCTCTTAAAGTGATCACTTGAAGGGGGCCAAATGTTTCTCATGGGGAACTCCTTGTTACAATTAGTGGTCCTCCTCCCCCTTTGGTCATTTATGGATCCGCCATCGACAGTTTTCGTATATTTAAAGTTTCTTTTGCTTGGCAGCTAACACTTTTATACCTGTCGACACACACATCATGAGAAATGATATTTGTCCAGATAGCGTTCGCGATAGCAACATGATTACGTTCCTTGAATCAAGCCTGCTACATCTTCCCTGTATCTATCACCTGTCCGTCAACACGGTAAGGACTATCAATGATTTTCTGATAACCGAGTTAAATATACATAGACTAACACGTAGGCTCTGAAAATATGCATTTATGCATAAATACATACTACTATATTAGATATTGGTAAGGAGTTTTAAACATGGGGTCACAAACTTAAGACTTTCTTCACAAGGGGACACGTCTCAGCTCAGTGATGCCTATATAGATACAGAGTAAAGGAGAGACTGTTAGCAAGGCTCTCTAGCATGTTGGTTATCAGTTAGTAAAACTTGCCACTGCATCGGACTTGACATATGTGTACTAAACCTACTGTACGGAACCATGAAACAACAAGTAACTCTTGTTTTGTTAGTGGGTCTTGGTTGTCTCCTCACCTGTCAGACTGACGCCCAGGTAACCACGTATTTATATTACGGACTATTTATGATAATGACATCTTTGAGCTTGTCGTTGCTACTTTCACTTTTTGTCACATCTTAACAGCGTTCAATTTGTAGTAAGACATCCTCTCGGGTTTTTAAATGTCAGTCACTTTACTTAATGTTGGCATTCAAAATTTGATGGAAATGGAAAAATATCACGAAAGATTATTTCCAAAGTTAAAAAATTCAATGTTCTCCGAAGCGGACATCTAACCCGTTACCTCGTACAGCCTGTCAGATCGATACATCTCTTCCTCCAGATAAACCTGTAATATCTTAGTATATACCCATGTAAACTTAAAGGCGCTGTAGCACGTCTTTTGCAAATTATGTTTTCTCAAATTTATCATTTATTAATAAAATTTATACAATATATTGTTACCTTAGAGGGTAAAACATCTCACTACACGACCCGATCGATCCACAGAAAACGGTTATGAGTATTGGAAGAAAATGGTGCGTCGTATAAAAAGACAGTGGTGTAGATCTCGTCAGTGTGAGATGTAGATTTGGAGGTCTCATGCGAATTTGAGAGTTCTGATAGCAAGATGGTTGACCATTCCATCATGTTGCCATAATTAAAGCTCTACTCTGTGTTTTTAGGTATCGTTACATTAGTCAGATCACTTGAACTACCTTCGAGCGGCCATTTTAATGTAAACACCTTAAACTGACCGCTCGATGGGAAAGGGACTCGCGTGGCTTAACCGAATCATGTACATTTGGTTTGGAACACTTTTTATTGAGGAGTATTATTCAGCCATTGATAACATTTATTTACCGTTTCGTGAGATCACTTTATTTCAGTAAGAAGATGTGCTACAGTGCCTTTAAGATAGTAATACGGGCGTACAATACGGTTTCCGTGGTAATTTCCCTATTCACAGTCATGAAGTGTGTATGGTCGTAATCGTATATTTGCCATTCCAAACTGGCGTCACTTGTGAAAAGCGACAGGGATGCGCTAAAATTAAGTAAGTTGTTGACGCATCGTTGAGTTATTACATATTTACGTTGGTAGTGTGTTATATGTTCAATCTTACAAATTTAACAAGAAACAGCGCATGTCATCTTTCATTTAGTTAAATACGAGGGCTGGAATGTGATATATGTAACCATGACTCCGTTTGAAGCGTAAAACTTCGATAAAAGAGCTTGCAATGCATTGAATAACTCGTTCATCCTGTATTTGGTCGTAGTCGTGGTTTTGTTACCAACGTTAACTCCCTAACACTAAATGTGGATTCCTTACAATCACAAACTCACAATTGCTTAATTGTGTAACAAACTGCTAAAAAGAGGATATGTAATAAATACAGAACCTCATACTTGTGCATTTGGGTCGTTTCTCTTGAACTCGAAAATGTCATGGAAGAGGAGGAACAAATTGTTCTTCGAACTCGTTCCTCCGCTTCCATGACAATCAATACCAATTGAATACAAACAATCCAAATGCACAAGTACGATGTTCTTCATATATATCAAACCCTCGGATGCGTGTTATCACTGTTATTGTCAATTACGATGTTTCCTTCTCACATGATATTTCTGGTTGCCCTAACTCGATGGAAACGAATGTAAAATTGGCATTCATATGTTCACGGTATGTGTTTTATCAATTATCTAATTGATCATCGAATTGTGAAAAGAAAACAATTGCTGTTTTTCTCTTATCTCATTCTCTTCCCACAGAGGTTACTCCTTTGCTAACCTATGGTCTACATGGCTTGAAATCGAGTGCAAAAAGGGAGTATCCTGATTGGTTGCAATTGAATCTAGTTGTGCAATCAGCGACGCCGCTGTAAAAGTGACATTTGCCAATGACACGTCATATATTGATTAAATGAACGTAATATAAACGTTTTGTCGTTCAATGTGTTTTCCTCGAAATATGTTTTTTGATTCTGTGACTATAAACATGCTTATAAATAAAGAAAACCAAATCAGAGACAAATACAAAAATAGTTCATTTGTGTTATTTACATCAGACATATTCGAAGGGCATACGCTAATGAGCAAGACCCTAGAAGTCAAACGCCTAGATCTTTGAAGTCACTCTTGCCGACATGGTTGCTGAAAGATGAATGTCTATTGATTATAAAGCACGGATACAGTTTATGAGGCTCCCATTTCCCCCGCTAGGGCATTTTGCTTGAGTAAAGAAATTCAGGCCATGTAAAACAGAGGATAAGATCGGAAATCTGAAGCGAGTAACCTCTGTGTGAAGAGAATGCATAAACAGCTACTTTTGTGATACCTTCAAACACATATTGGATTTTAACAGAGTTGCTTGGGTTAGTATCAAGATATAAACACTGAGCTATTTTTTAAACAATCATTCATTTGGGATAGCTATAGAGAAAAAAGGTTTCAGTTCAAAACTGGCATATATGTCTTGACCATCACCCTGCAGTCACTGAAACATCACTTGATTGAGCAAGCTATATTTATTCACTCTTGAACATATGTTAAAGATATTTGCACCCATTATTGTAATAAACAGCTCATTTCAACGTCACCTCGATCAAATCTTTATCACTTTATCATCACATATCATAGGAGAGATTGTTTCGATAGTAGTCATGTGAAGCAGAACTTCTTCTTGTGTATGACCGCCACATAGTGTGTGACGTCATGTACTCTTGCGCTGTTCAATGTAAATGCTGATATAATAATGATAGCCTCCAGTCTATAATTGCCTATTTATATGAACTGTCTAAGATAGGGTTAACATTATCAATATTCCTAGTTCCGTTTTGCTTCACTATGACACCTATTTGATATAACAGTATATTTGATCACATGTCTTTGGGTAATTGTTGTTCAGACGCCTAAAAAATAAAAATAAACATTTATTTTGAGACGGACCCCTGACTTTCCCGCAGAATTCTGAAGTCGTTCAAGTCAGAGGCCGTCTCAAAATCTACTTATTTAGAAAATATGTTTTAGTCTGTGAATAAGAATGACCAATGGCCCTGTCGATTTGACATCGCAAGATCTATGACGTCATAGTCTTAATACAAACACGAATCTATATATTTGTCTCATCCAAACAGTACCCACCCAAGTCGCTCCTCGACAAGGTTGCTGCCAAGATAACTGCAGGTGCGACTTTGTTTGATGACGACAATGATGACGTCACAGACGCCCAGTGTGACGTATGTCAGATTGTTGTCAGATACCTGCAGCTGTGGATCGAAGCGAAGAAAACCAAGGAAGAGATTGTACATCTAGCAACCAAAGTGTGCATCGACTTGAACATCGAGTCAGAGAGAGTGTGTCATTATATCACAAGACAGTTTAAGGTAAGTCGTCGTTTGAAAAATGCACGCAAAATGTATTAATACATGATGAATTTGACAGTTAAATAGCCTCTGTCAGTGTCTCTCATTCTCTTCCCGCAGAGGTCACTCCCTTAAAATTTCCGATCCTGGGAATCTGAAGGGCGTAACCTGTGGGAAAAGAATGCTGTCTCTTGACCTGAATTCAAACGAGTTGATTCAGATAAATATTCTTGTCATAATAGGTAATTTATTCATCTAAATATACACTTGGAAATTATTAAACAACACCCTAGTTTAAAGCTAACTCATCTAAGTACACTTGTAGGTTATTTAAGAAACACCCTTGTTTGTAGCTAAAATATGGTGTCTTCTGGGAATGTTAGGATAAAATGAATGATCACCCTAGATATAACAGTTGTTTTTTGTATTGAGTATTAATTGAAAACAAAACCAACCACATGCAAAATTAAATTTACCGAAATTAACTGTTATCCTTTGAGAGAAAGTACACTATAAACTTCTAAAATAGTTTTTTTGTAAATAACATGTTTGATACCAAGATGACATTCATACACGAAAACATTTTTTAACATGCATGATAAGAAGCTGACCAGACATTAAAATTGCATTAACTTGTGTTGACGTACTCTCTCATTACTATGCCAACTTCTGAATGATTTTGAAGAATTTCATTGAACTTTCAGTTCTTTTTTAACAATAACTGAACAAAATCCTACAAACAAGAGATTATTTGAATTCACTCAGTTTTGACACTTTCATGATTGTAAAGTTAGAAGGTTCATACTGCTTTAACGAGTGACTTTTGTGTCATCGTTTCACTTTAATTATTTCATTAACATTACAGCAACACATATTGACTTTCATTTTCCATTTTAACGGATGTTCAACACCAACATACCAAGTAATTGTACAAAATCTTTATCTAAAGACATTGAAGCGTTAGTTGAGTTAACTTTCGTTTCAACACTGTTACATGATTGTTCTACCTAATTGTTTTCCTGACACATTGTCTTCTTTCTAATCGAAACGATTTTGCTGGTGTTGCTTGATTAATTTCTAACTGTATAGCTGATGAGGTGCATCTTCTTCTAAGTATCATCGGATGTGTTATGTTTATACCAGCCCCCAACAACATTAATGGGCGTTCGGACTGGCAGTCGTTTCCTACACTAATTGGTTAAGCTGTATGTAACCCATCCCTCACAACCATGCCGCAACATTATAAGGCACTATCGTCTCCCCAGGATGAAGTGTTGGGAGTCCTGGACCAGATCGTGCTGTCCCCTGACGAGGTGTGTGGATTTGTGGTGGGACCAGACTGTGGGACCCCCTACAACCCCGACCAGTGGTGGAACGTCACCCTGCCTCACACACCTAAACCTCCCGTCACCCCACCTGTACCCCCAGCAGTGAGTGTTCCCTTCATTCAATGATGGTGTTAGTTAAGGTTATATTTACATGAGGAAATATTGAACTGTATGAATGGTAAATACCATAGAGTTCGGTGAGATCCATAGGTCAAATTGGCGATGATTGGATTATACTCTAGTCAACGCAGAAGCGACTTATATTGAAACGATTCTCTGTTAACCAAATGTAAACTGGAACTGTGCAGGAGGATGTGACACTCTGGACAGACAGGCCGCTGGATTCATACACCTTTCTCAAGGGATAGTAAATAAGCCGTTTTGATATTTATGGAAAGAAATGTGAACATAAGAATTGAATCCTCTTTGCATGACGTACTTTGAAATATATCCCTCGTGTCATTCTTTATCCATCTTAAGCAACGACTTTATCTTAAATAGCGTCACTTGAATATCACTGAGTGACGCTGGTGATGTACAAGTATGTTGTTCCATTTAGCGGTTGTAAAATGGACCGTTATTACCATCAAATATTACCATAACCTGAGATCACTTCTATCTACAGCCGAGCTCTCCCAAACTGCGCGTGCTGCACCTGACGGACTTGCACGTGGATCTCATATACCAGGTGGGCAGCAACGCCGAGTGCGGGGAACCTGTCTGTTGCCGTAGCAACGATGGACAACCAGGTAGACGGTACCCTTTTTCACATTCATATACAGACAACCATCAATGTTTCCCGAGTTCAACAATGAAGTGTTCCATTTGGAAAGTTGTGTTTAAATGTTTATCCAAGAATGCAATATGTAACTTGGAACTTCACCTTTCATATTTCTCCATGAACACATTGCATCATTTGTAAATTCCCTTTATCAAAGTACTAGTACATTTTGAATTTACACTGTGACGAGGGCATACGATACAGAAAATGGATGCTTTGGGTATGAAAGGCCTGTATGTATGGTAAGTAAACGACAGAAACAATTCAAATACCAGTCCTACAAGTCCCCATACGTGCTCCGGTACGCGTCAGAGGTCAGATCCCTGTAGTCAAGTGAGAGTCCATGTCTTCCACAGAACCCGGTGTGGCTGGTGCTGGCAGGTGGGGAGACTACAGAACATGTGACGCCTACATCGACCTGGTGGAGGCCATGTTCCAACATCTTGCTTCAGTCAAAAATCAGGTGAGGTCCCTCACAAAACTGTAAGTTGTCCACATGTGTTTGACCCAGAAACAGAAGAACCATAGACCTTCACAACCCATCTAAGAAAGTTCTTACCTCTAAGGACATAGTACCCTTAGAGATTAGTGGTTGAAGCATTTGAGTTACCATGTGTAGTTACTAGTGAGTACTGTATGACCAATAACGACAATATCGATCATTACCTGCGTTTAAGGATCAATGTAGGGCTCCGATTGCTTTCATTTCCCATCAATTGAATAATTTGACAATTCATATTGATAACTTGTGATTGAACCAATAATGTTCACCCAGGAAGTAATCGGTGATTCAGTAGCATTTAGATACACATAGACCTACGGTTTAAGAAAATGAGTTTTTTCCAATCCTGCCTGCATGATTCTTATTAACCGTGGCTCTACTCCTGGTGTAGACTCCACTTCTATTCTCAACTCGACTTCATCCGGTCCTCTGGAAACGTGTACGTTCACTTCACAATCCACCGTAAACCATCATCCATATCGGTATTAACATGTGTCATTACTCTTTGTAATATATTATCAGCCTCTGGAGTTGTTGACGACTCCACACCAATCCTCATTTCAGTTTCTTATCCTTATTCTCTGGAGACATCCACGTTAACTTCAAACTGGTGTAGGTGATGAAGTACCCAAAGGTGAACCCTCGTATCAACGTGTACAGGTATACCTATTCTATACTCATTTAAAGAAGTATGACAACACCTGATATTTTGATAGTGTTCACTTAGTAATGAAGTTTGACGGCCAATTATTACACTATAGCTGTTAAGCTGAACAATATCTTTCACACAAAGTTATGGGTATTACAAAATGCAGTTTTAAGGTCGATGCCTGTCATATTGGTTTCGATAAACATAATAACAGATTACCCAAAATTTGACCCCGATACCCTTTGTGAGATCATAATCTGTAGCTTGGGTGGGAACAGAGATCGCAAACGCAACCATGCACGTGTATTACACGTTCCTTATGAAGCATTTGCGTGAATGGGTACAAACAGTTTGGGCACTTTGACAGGGTGTACATTGTGTAAAACCCTTGAGCGAGTTGAGCAAGGCAAGGGCGATTGCATGGATACAGGAGGGTTTAGCAATTCGCTGGGTTGCTTGACGTCTTCAGAAATCCCAATCCGTGATCCATAAATTTTTGGAAAGGTTCCAGATAACTGGGCGGGTGCAAGACTGGATGACCTCGATCAACGTCACGCGCTGATGACTGCCACATCATAACGTCAGCCCAGAGGCAAAGATTCGTCACAGCAAATGCTCTTCGCCTGCAGTTAGGGAACGTCAGTGCTCAAACAATTCGTAACCTTCAATGATTGGCGTCCATAATCAACGTCCCGCTGTCATATAACCGTCATTTAGTTGTCGCAATTTTAGAGCACGTGAAGAATGGTGTCGGGTTCATGTGCGATGGAACCGTCAACGATGGTCTAGAGTAGTGTTTTCTGATGAGTCCCGGTACACATTGTGCTGCACATCTCATGACTTGTCCCAAAATCATGTCATACACACGGAACAAAAGCTGAACTACCATATAACAGCCATTGTCCTTTAAATGTTTCCAATAAGTGTTTTATATAAAAAAATGATTGAATGTTCCCATACTTCTATGAATGAGTATACCAGGTATATAATTGCATTTAACATATCATAAACCATCCCTCTTATTGATAACCCCACATCTGTCCTCAGTTCGACTTTATTCTGTTCACTGGAGATATCCCGGCTCATGACGTATGGAACCAGACTCGCAGTCAGCAGATCGCAGCTACTCGCCGACTAGCCAAGTACTTCCACCAGTATCTGCCACAAAAACAGGTCTTCTTCTGTGTGGGCAACCACGAGAGTTCCCCAGTCAACAGGTGCTCGTAATACACGGTCTACATCATTCTTTGAGTGAATATCTTCCCAGACCGAGATGATAACATGATTGATTATGGAGACTGATGGGACATGTATTATATTGCTATGATCATCATGTAATATACTGCCTCTATTACTCCCCATGTAAAGATATTTTCCATAATAAAGTTCGAATCAAATGCTTTTCAATTGTGATAATTAATCAGGGATCCTCAAAGGGATCAAATATCATTTCCATAATCCATAGACCATAATCCATATCTCTGAAGAGTATCCCTTCTGTCTGAATGGTAATGGATCTTAACAACGATGTGACATGAATTGAACTCAGATATACTATAATGTTACATTAACACGTGTTTCAGTTTCCCTCCACCGGAAGTGGTGGGTGCGCAATCTATATCTTGGCTATACAGTGTCCTGGCTGAATCATGGGGGGCGTGGTTACCTACAGACACCCGCCCGACTATACTCAAGTGAGAAACTGTCTTTCTTGAGATACACTTTCGGGTTTACTTTTAACGAAGCATCAAAGAAGAAAAATTGTTTTAAAATGACAATACTCGCTTATACAATTATCAGAGCCGATCTTTATCAGTCTTACAATGTCTTATTGATATTTCACGTGACTAGTACGTTTGTATTAGTTCAACTTATCTTGTCCTAAGCTCTGATAATTCTATCTCTCAACAACAAGTACACAAAAAGGGCAAACGTACGTTTGTCCTCTCTGATTTTCAATCAGAACATCTTAAAGTCTTTAGAGAAAACATTCCAGGCAGATGTGTGATCACTTTGTTCTCGGTTATCAGTTTCTGTTTTGGTTCTTCATCTCTGTAGAGGCGCCTACTACAGTGTATCGCCGTACCCAGGACTGAGGATTCTGTCGGTCAACAGTAATTACTGCAACAAGGGTAACTTCTGGCTGCTCATCAACAGGACAGACCCGGCAGATCAACTGAGTTGGCTGGTGCAAGAACTTCAGAAGGCTGAGGATAAAGGCGAGAAGGTAGGTCTAAGAAAATCTGAAAAACACCTTGTTGGTTAAGCTGTTTTATGTGAAGTGATGAACTACAGACGGCTGAGAATATGGACGAGAAGACGCTTTGTTAGTAAGAATCCTGAAAAGAGCGTGTGGTTTAAAGATTGTGTATATTGAAATTCAATTCAAATGGCTGAGGTTAAGAGCGTAGAGGTTGGTCAGAATAGATCGTGGAAACACCTTTTAGGTTAGGGCTTTTAAACTGTTATTGTATTTCAGATTCCTCAGATAAACAGCATGAAGATTTTGGATCAGAGAAAATCGAGAAACGAGCTAGTTGATACATGTTTTCTTTAGTAAAGTTGAACATAAGCGCTAATGACTGAGGATAAGGACTTATTTAAGGATTTTAACACAGTTGTTTACAGCAGTTTAGCTCCATGAATGGCAGGAAGGTTAAAGCACATGGAATTTAAAGCTAGTACGAAATACATTAGTAAAATTATGTTCTGATACACTGTATGATATGCAATAAATCATTTCCCTTTATGTACTACCACAACACTACGCGGATTTACGCAGTTATTAAATGACTTTATCATCCAGGTATACATACTGACACACATCCCTCCAGGAAAGGGGAACTGTCTACAGGTGTGGAGTTGGAACTACTACAGGATAGTCAACAGGTGCGTGCACACTGGATAAACACGTCTCACTGTGAAGGATACGTTAATATAGAGTAGAAATATCTGTGACGCAATAGGCAATTGTTGGTCAACAGTTTCTCTATCCAGAAGGTACCCTTAATTAATGACTTTGATGCGTGCATACTATATAAACGCGTCATGTTTACGGTAATAAATTGTGAAAGGATAAGTTCATACATATCTGTAACAATGGTAATTCTCGGTCACCAGTTTTTCTATCCAGAAGGCAGTTTTAATTAATGGCCTTGACGCTAGAATACTTCTAAAATTGTTTTCTTATTAATTTTACTCAACTACCTTACAGATACGAAAGCACAATTGTTGCCCAGTTTCTCGGCCACACTCACAAGGACGAGTATGAGGTGTTTTATGATGAGGTCAACTTCACTCGACCAACCAGCGTGGGCTATACTATGGGGAGCGTCACTACGAGGGGCGATCTCAACCCAAGCTATAGGATTTATACCATAGATGGGAACCACTCGCAAAGTTCATGGGTAATATTCCAAATACCATTTTCACCAAAATGAAGGGGCAGTTTTGGACCATAAACCAGTTGTGGATTAGCTAACTTTAATCAAGATATGGCAACATCGGGAATGAAAAGAAAATCCAAAGCCTTCAAGTGTATTTATTTAACGTTCATCCTACCACAAATGTAGCATAGTTTATTATTACATGTTGTCATGTTGTAAATATAACACTTTATGTCTTCACATCCTTACACAATTAAAATATTTGTCTGATAAAAGTGAGTTTCAATCTCCTCTCTCTGTCTATGAACCAATAAGCTGTACATGTTCATCATGTCTGGTAACTGTCATGCCTGTACGGGATGTATACTGCAGGCTGTTCTAGACCATGAGACATACTACGCAGATGTGGAGAAGGCCAACAAGCAAGAGGACACTCCGGTCTGGCAGCTCGAATACTCAGCAAAGGTATGTGGTAGTTTGAGGCTAGAAGTTATGAAAGATGTTGCCAATTCCAAAAACATTGATTTGGTATTTAATGAACTTCATCTGGAAGCATGCTTACTTGGAGATGGTGGGTAACAGCTCACGTTTGGAGGTAAATGGGATTGTGCCAATTTCTTAGAAATAACCGTTATTGACTTCACTCACATGGACTTGTATTGCTGAAAACAAACAGTTCCTAGGTTCAATACTACGATGCGATATACCTATACTTATAAATAAATAAGTATAGGTATATCGCATCGTAGTATTGAACCTAGGAACTGTTTGTTTTCAGCATAACAAACAGTTCCTAGGTTCAATACTACGATGCGATATACCTATACTTATAAATAAATAAGTATAGGTATATCGCATCGTAGTATTGAACCTAGGAACTGTTTGTTTTCAGCAATACAAGCCCCTGTGACTTCACTGAACTACTGAAAATAGAATTGCAGTTTTATAATAGTTTGATTTTAATGGTAGCGGAGATCATGCCAATTGCAAGATGTTAACACAATCTGGATTTAAATAACGAAAATGGGTATAGGGATATGGAGGCATGCTGTATCTTCAAAACCACTGCTTTCTGTGTTTCAGAGTGAATACAATATGAGTGGACTGTACCATCAGGACTGGAGCGATCTCATCTACAGGATGAAGGATGATGATTCTGTCTTCCAGAAGTACTACAAGTAAGTGTTCTGGTGTCAGCTATATATAGTTTAGCAGTTTGTAACTGTTCTGAAGGCATTTGAACTTTATTTGCGCATTAATTATTTCACTTGATTTGTTATATCAAAATAGTATTCTTGAACTTCAGATTTTTTACAGCAAACTTATGTGTGACAAGAGAGATGGCAGGAAACTCATGTGAATATTTCACCGCTGTTTCAGGTATTACTACAGACACCGTGACAATGGACCATGTACAGGAAAGTGTAAGACCAAACTCTTATGTGGTCTGAAAACTGCTCGATCTCATGACAAAGCACTCTGTAATGATCTTTAAACAATATAACATTTTGCACCACAGCGAATGGATTATATTTTTTTATGCCCCCGAATCAGAGATTCCGGGGGTATATTATTTTTGACCTGTCTGTCTATCCATGTGTTTGTCAACAAAAACTTTAACCTTGACCATAACTTTGGATTGCTCAAAGCTAGGGCTTTCATACTTGGAATGTGCATACCTTGTGATGAGACCTTTCAGATGAGGTCATCATATTTGACCTTGTGACCTTGACCTTGCCGCAGTGGACATCTTCAGAAAACCTTGGCCATAACTTTGGTATATCCAAACACATTGTTGTTTTCATTTTTACTAAGTGTTACAAAATTGCTACAAAGAGTTTTCATCTCATTTTGCTACGATCTTGAATTTAATTATCAAAATTCTTTTTGATAATTATTAAATAAATGATCATAATGAGGATTCTTTGCCACAAAGGTCATGCTCAAAGTGCACACACATCATTACTGTATAGGACCAATATTATTCCTTGTTTATTCTCAACTCACTGGCACTTTGCAAACTAGCTGTCAATATTAAGACTGCCTTCACTTCCATACCAGGTACTAAATTGTAGACATCTATTAAAAAGGTGATTGTGAGCCATTTAAACATTAGTATTAACATAAAAAAGAAGCAAAATCAAGTCAAAATGTACTTCTTTAATTCATTAAGTAATTTTTAACATATTGTAAAATACAAAACATATATATTAACAATCATAGATCCAACTAGCATCAGACAAGCAATCCAATTGACTGGGTCCCGTTTCACAAAGCAATCGTAAAGTCAATTGTAGCCTATTCTTTTACCATAGGTAACAATCGATTGTAAGTGTTTGAGGAAGGGCACCCCGGACGTCCTCCACCTCCCTTTGATCAGACTCAAGGTGTTACATACATGTGTCCATCAGATGTAGAGAGACATCCTCGGTTACCCATGGTTTTATATATGCTCCGTTACTCTCCACTATACCACCCATGGGAAACTTTATCAGGAGAATCTGTACTCAAATTACCCGCCCTTGGCCATTTTCGTCTTATCCCATTGAGCATTTTCTTTGGTTACTGACTTCATCACGCTGGACAAGGGCGGGTAATTTGAGAACAGATTCCCCTGATAACGTTTCCCATGGGTGATATAGTAGAGAGTAACGGAGCATATATAAAACCATGGGTAACCGAGGATGGTAGAGAGAGGACTGCAGGCAGACCATCACCAACATTCAAACAATATCAACAGTAATGTGAACTCCTCAGACCATAAAGTGCTGTAAATGCTTCAACATACTTTAATGAATATTTTGGGAGGGGAGGTTGTTTGTTTGTGAGAATTACTGTCTACTTATATAAGAAATGGACATGATTATTATACACATGTAAATATATACATATATCCTATCCATCTCTGAACATTCATTGAACCTACAATGACGACTGAGGCAAGTCCAGGTAAACCATTTTTATGAAACAATTAAATGAGTGAATTGCTTGGTATCTAACGAACGTAAGGGAGTATTTTTTCATAAAATGGTATTAAAAAGGATTGAGCTTTTTATTTAGTTATTACCCCCTTATACAATTTAAGCACAACTGCAAGTATATGATAATCGACACAAAGGCCAAGTACGTTGGACAATTACTGCCGCTGTGTTGAAATTTTGAGATATCGTAACATTATGACTTCACCTCAATCAACAAGTGATTTTGTTGCATAATGTGTAATAAGATTGTACATTACCAAATATTGATATATTCAACGGGCAAGTAATAAATGATCTTATCAGGCAAATATACAATCGCTTACAGCAGACATCAACAAATGCCCATTTAGAAGCAGATATCTGACTGGAACTTGATTTCTAACCTAAACAGAGTTGTGGACAGCTGATTTCAATGACATCTCTACCTCATTTGTGTTGTAACTATTTAATACCCTATTTCCCCTGGAAGGCATAAAACGCGCCAATCTCCATCACTGAATTTAAACCTTGCCTAGTACTTCACTTTTCCATGCTAGTGTAGCGGTACGCTGCACCTGAACTACACAGAGCTCTCTGCTACAGTGGCAATAAAAGTTAAGGAAATGTGGCAAGGTTTAATTAAGTCCGGGAGGGCATCAGTTATGACTTGGAGGTAGGTGTTCAATATCTAAAATCTACTTTAAAGTAAACAATTTTAACTTGGCATAAACAATCCATTTCAAACTAGATTGTCAAATAGTGACATACAGGTGTCACATATGCTGAAGCACATTTTCTGTTTAAGTGGCATACTGACTAACTGAGCACTACTTTCTCTACTTCACATACAGCCTCTACGATTATCATCACATTCTACTACATCTCATTTCACAAGCTTCAATATAAATAGCCTTATGTACAAACATCCTTTACAACAATCAACATGAGAAATAAACTTGCACTAACATATTGCAAAAACAAAGTTATTGATGATTGGGAGAAGATGTGACATGAGGGCATGATAAACTCATTTAAATGGCTTGACAAAAATCTCATTGAAAAATATTCACAGGTTAATAATTTTGTTTATCCAAAATAAGCCAAGAAATCACACAAATAGTAATGATGAAGGGAACTCCGCCCAAAAGTACAAGTCGATAGTGTGATCCCAAATATAACAATGTTACCAATTTTGTTAACTATCTGAATGCCATTTAATTCTAACAGTGAGAGCTGTCAATACCATAGATCAAGCTCTGTCACTTGTAAATGACAACAACCATGTGTGTATAGATGGATGTAGATAAGCTAGCAGTGTAAATCAATAAACAAGGAGTTGCTGTTTACTCATCAAGGACTTACAACCATTACTGATACGGGTAACCTAATACACATTCACTAATATCATTGGTAACATGGGATACATCTGTCAACATCTCTCCTGAAAGACAAACTAGAAGATTAACAAGCATGATAACTTCATGTCACTGGTAGGCGACATTTCATTTTGAGAATTTTGTTCCATTGATAAACATTAACAAATCATCGAAGCTTATTGTAATAACCAAGGAAATCACAAGCTTCATATGTTTATGGTACAAACAGGAAGTTTACTAAGGGATATACAGCACGATGGATGTCTTCAGTATGCCATCATCAAACCACCAGTGCAGACTGAAGTTTGCAGTCTAATCTTATTTGCACTGATTGCACAATATTTCAGACACTAACAGCATGCTGTGTCATCGTTCTTGTTATACAGTAGCAATGCCTTTAAACAGTGTAAGAAATAAGTCTGATGTTACCAGCCTTATATTATGATTTTATCAATTTTAATGGTTAAATTAAGCAAAAATCTCAAAACTTGCCAGCCCATAAAAGAAACCAGGTTATGGGCCGTCTGAACGGAGTTAGTTTATACATTGCTTTAAGCTTTGCATCAAATATTTACAAACATTCCAGTACATGAATAACATCAGCACCTTCAACAAAATCAAATACAATACAATGAATGAATCAATGCGGTCATACCAATTATCACAAAATCATGAGAAATCGCAAATTAATGATGACAGAAAACTCAGATTTGATGATGTCAGATTTAACGGGGTTATATAGTCTTAACTTGATAAAACTTGGCTGTTAATTCGCATGTGCTGAATATTACATAGAGAGATGCGCATGTACGAATATCAATCAAAGAAAACAATGCTAGTTTTGTCTTAGGGATGGATTGTCTTTTCCTAAATAATGGCCAAATGCTAAAAGGTACCAGTAAATCTGTAACCCTGTTAATTAGTCACTCAGATGTAACGTTTAGCTCACAGGAGATGGCAAGAATTAGCTTGAGATAGCCTGTACAGAATACCAACTCCAAACAGTCTGTCAGTAAATCAATGAACAACAATAACAGCCAATCCTTTTAAAAAATTTACTGGTATATATTAACTTTGCCCAGTTAAATTGATAACAGTTTCACAACAGACCCTATTGAAAGTTCCCAGCTGACTGGTAGACACTATTTTGAACACTGTTTTGAATGCCCTTTAACACAGAGATAAGACAAGCTTGGTTGGTGATGCTCGTACAGATATATATATATACATATATCAGCTGCTCATCGGACACATGGACACACACTGGACATGAAGCAGAAACACTTTAGCGACACATCTTCAGTGAATGTCACGAGTACATTTCTCGACGGATTTCTCAGACAAAGACAATAGCTTCAGTTGGTCTTCAGGTGGGATGAGAATCTGTATTTGTTCTGAAGGAACGTCAGATTGAGTCCATCCTTCTTCACCTTCTGTCTGATCACCATCAGAGTCGTGATCGTGTTGCCGGCAAACAGAAAGAAGTGGATCGCTGCCAGCACTATCACCTGAAATGTCAATGTTAAGGATATTTATAATCTGAGTTCATTTGCAATCTAGGACAAATCCCAAAAAAAATTCTACATTCTCTTCCAGTATGTGTTAGGTGACAAAAAGCAAAGTAGAAGTAGCTGATGTATACAACAATATAGTCAGTACACTCACTCATAACCAAGTTTGGTAAAGTAGGACTCCAATCCAATTGGTAGGACTTCAGTACTTAGCTTAGAAAGCTTGTGTATATATAGAGGATATCTGTCTTTCCTTGACAAATACCATGTTTATCTCATTGAGTGAGGTAGAAAAGTAAATATTTCACGAGTGGGGCAGCCACGAGTGAAATATATTAACTTTTCTACCTCACGAGATGAGATAAACATGGTATTTGTCAAGGAAAAACAGATATTCTATTTATTATATCATTATTTCTGTGTTTTACGTTGAGTTGGAGTGATTGCAACGGAAAATGTACAGCCTTCGCAAGCCGACAATATGACGTCATAACATTGTCCCGATGACATCATGGGAGTGGTGATAATGTTTATCGTCACTCAGTAGAGTGATGATAAAGGTTATCACCACTGTAGCTTGATAGAGGGTTTATTTCACTGATAGAACCGAATATCTCACTCCAAATTATGTAATAAAAAGATTTAATTATTACAACTGAATAAGGGTCTCACAAGTACCTGAGCATTCAAACCAGAGTGCGATTCAAGTTCAACTGGTACCCGACATTCATTCATTACCGTTTGTTAGTTTTTCATTCATAAGCATGTTTATCAAATCATACGTGATTTAGCAGTATAAAAGTAACAGTGGGATTACACTGGAGGACAAGGATATGTAGCTGTGGGGTGACTGCTTTCGGTCAGTGTGAAGTTATCAATACCATTTGGTCGGCTTTAATTGATGGTATCAAATTTCAGTTTCCAAATAAGGATATAATACATCTTATCAAAAGTAAATATCACAACTCAAAATCACAATGATGAATGACCATTTAACAGTAGTGATATCCATCATATACTCTGATGCAAGTCGGTTTAAGATGCTGAAATCTACCCCTATATACCCTTATATACTTTGAGTGAGTGAGATAATGTTTAACGCCAGTATCACAGCCATTAGCAGCAGTCTATACTTTGAAGGAGATTTTCAGACTCTACACTGGGTACTACCCTCAGGTAGTCCAGTCCTAGATTATTGACCCCCACTACTAACCTGCCACTCGGTGCACCGGTCATCTGTAGACAGCATGTAGAGGATCACGGCGTTATACAGCTGGAAGATCTGCACACAAACCAAAGAACATTCAATTCTACATCTTCAGTTAGAACAATGGGTTTAGCTTAAACTAGGAATTGATTTCATCACATGGTCCTGTGCATGGCTCTGTTGACCGCTATCAGTGAAGTTCAGCAACAATGGCCGTGGCTGGCTGTATGGGTGGGTGACCTACTTCATTAACTGACAGTTTGAAGGGTGATTCCCTGCCCCACACTAAGACATGAGTGGAAGACTTATTATGGTGTCAACCTGTGTAAGTGACTTTATGTGTGCCTCTATTCACCCAGTAGTAAGTGGGTACCTCGTGAACGATATGGAGGTGACCTTTGAGCGCTACGGCTACAGGTTAGAAAGGGTAAAAATGTTGGAAGCTCCTGAGTCCACAAGGTTGAGATATGTGCGCTATATATAAAAACCATCCATTATTATTATTATTATAGATGAGATGTTCAGTTTATTGTTAGAATTGCAGTTACTTCAATATTTTCTTTAATATTATCACAGTAAAAGACTAATATTTGTTTCAAAGTGAAATTACATCTATCAAGGATGATATGAAATGAATATGTGATCTGTGTACACTTACATAACCCCCGAACAAAAAGGGGAGAAGGAAGGTCATTCCTTTCCACATCCAGGACATGAAACCCTCTGAAATAGAGAGATCCGAGATTAGCACTTAGCACACAATAAGACATTGTAAGCAAGAGTGGCACCCATCTTCAGTGACACTTTGATCAATTGTTTCACGACTCTACAAACAGGACCATGCCGATAACAAATGTCAATGGTTGGAAGGCTAAAGTGATATGCGAACAAATAATATATTTGACAGCGTTTACCCTTAAAGGGTATTAAAGAATGATAGGGGAGCATTTCATATCACATATTAGATGTACAATTATGTATATCAATTATAAAACTTACTGATAATCTGAGAAGACAAGTTTGAACCTCAGGGTCATATTAATGTTGTGTAAAATACGATATGTCGTAACAAAATTAGATACTGAAAGCAAAATAGTATGAGAAGTATGAATAATAAATGTGCAATAGCCACAATCTATCTAAGGCCTTATGTTCAATTACACAAGCTAAATGACAAATTGATAAGAATAGACAACTACAAAACTGACCAACTGTGATGTCCATCTCATGTCTCTGTCCGAGAGCGCGTAATCGATACAAGCTGCCGCTTTGGTAGTAATACTGCATCACATACACAAAACCTGCAACAGTGAGTAGAGATTCCCTGTGAGGTGTTGCTCCTACTCTACACTGGTATATTATCAGACCCTTATCTGTCTTCTTAGTTAGTCTGCAGTTAATGTCACAATTCATTTCTGAACTTTTAACATTGTACCCATTGAAATGTACAAATCCAAACAGAAATCATGATTTACTTAGCAAGTTAGTCAACCAAGTTAAGAAATAAACACACAAACTAATGGATATTATAAGAAAGACAAAATCATACCACATTTATTACATGATTATCTAAATTTTTATACTTCTTGAGCATTTAGGCATTTGTCTGAACAAAACACTACAAAATTGAATAGATTGTTCTATATATTACCAAAAGTCATTAAATTGGGGAAAATACTTCAAAATCTGTCTTACAACCACAGTGGGCTATTTAGATATATTTTGATTAGAATGGCATGGGAGAGAGTAACATCCAAGCAAAGTTCATGAAATCATTCCACCACGAAAAAAGGATATATTTCATAATATATATAGAAGGGCATCATATGAAAAACTATAACCCTGATGTGTTTGCCCCCTGCAGGTAAAGTGTTAAGATTGAAATAGTCGGTCCAAGTGACATTGTTCATTTCATTGCCTAAGAATGTTTATAACAAAACTTACTTATGTACAGAGTAAAAATAAGATACTGTTTCCTGAACTGAAGATATGTCCAACCAGTTGGCCTGAAAGAAAAACGTAATATTTGTTGTCAAACAACGTCAAGCAGATGATAAGGTAATGTACACCATATAATGTTATTTCTATGAAAAAGTTTACAGGTAGAAAGATATACTTAATTCAAAGGAACGGTAAAGACACAATTATTAGAAATTTATAAATAACAAAGGGTACCATTTGTTTACTTGATCTATGTGCAAGGAAAGTTCAATGAATCAATACCTAAGTAGCACAAAACTACGGCCAATAGACAAAAGTAATTGATGTACAGACAGTCGGAAAGATAAAAATTTTACATTTCAAAACTTCATGTGCAGGTAATTGCTTTTTTGTATGTATACATATGATAAAAAGGTACCTATTGAAAGGGTAAAGAAGTTAATCTTTTCAACTTTAAAAAGAATAAAACCGTCCTGTTGTGGACGGATTTATACTTCTTTTAGTTTCTTTACAACTTCGGGTGGCCCCGTCTCTGCATATACATGCTGCTATCCTCATTATACCACCTCTGGACAGATCGTCTAGCGCCGCTCGAAATTAGCATTTGTTCAATATATTATTTTCAGTGAGAGTGACTCACCAGATGAGACTGATCCCTGCACACACTGTAGAGACAAAATGATGAGACATCCACCAGCCCTTTATCCTGGAATACAATAGGACACCAACTGTAACACTTAGTATTGAACTTCTTTGTGAAACATCCTAGAAGTAGGTATAATGAAGGTCAAGTTCTGTGGATACAGACAGACAGAATTTTATTCAATTTTCAAGGCCTCAGGCCCATCCAACATACATGAAAGTTTGGAAACATGGCATGCATAATCTTAGCTTTAAAGGGATATTTATGAGGATTATTCTGTGGATACACAACTTCTTCATTGCATCGAATACAATGTTTTAGTGTAGATAATACATCCTGTGTAGGGTGAACAAACGCTTACAGGACAGGATCCCTACCTTGATCCATTGACAACAAGAATGGTCATACCCAGTTTACAAGCATCAGATGTGGTAACTTCACAGTAACAGGCTATAGTTTGTTTAATTGTAATTTGTATATTGAAAACACTTTGAAATGAATACAATGTTTCGGTGTATATATTACACCCTCCTTGTTGCAGTCCAATATTAAGTTACACATCAGAAAGAATTCCTACCTTGACCCATTGACAACAAGGATGCTTTCTCTGATGGTGAGTGTACAGTAGTACCACACTAGGAGGAAGTTTAACACAGCGTCTGTCCACCTGCAATTCGAGATCACAATGAACAGTTTTAAATTACAGCATTTCTAAAGAATATGACTGTGTCCAGCAACTATACCAACCATATCAACTCTCATGTGGCTAACTGAACAGCCCTTGTCAATTCTCCCGTAGCTATCAAAACCACCTGTTTCAATTCTCCCGCAGCCAACTACACCACCCATGTCAATTCTTCTGTAGCTAACTAAACTACCCATGAAAGATTTTCCATATCTTAACCGCCCATGTCAATTCTTCTGTAGCTAACTAAACTACCCATGAAAGATTTTCCATATCTAAACCGCCCATGTCAATTCTTCTGTAGATAACTAAACTACCCATGAAAGATTTTCCATATCTAAACCTCCCATGTCGATTCTTCTGTAGCTAACTAAACTACCTATGAAAGATTTTCCATATCTAAACCGCCCATGTCAATTCTTCCCTGGACAACTAAACCACCCATGTCAATTCTCCTGTAGAAAACTAAGCGACCCATGTCAAATCTTCCACAGCCAACTGAATTACCCACTGCCAACTGAATTACCCATGTCAAATCTTCCACAGCCAACTGAATTACCCATGTCAAATCTTCCATGGCCAACTGAATTACCCATGTCAAATCTTTCATGGCCAACTGAATTACCCATGTCAAATCTACCATGGCCAACTGAATTACCCATGTCAAATCTTCCACAGCCAACTGAATTACCCACAGCCAACTGAATTACCCATGTCAAATCTTCCACAGCCAACAGAAATTACCCATGTCAAATCTTCCATGGCCAACTGAATTACCCATGTCAAATCTTCCATGGCCAACTGAATTACCCATGTCAAATCTTCCATGGCCAACTGAATTACCCATGTCAAATCTTCCATGGCCAACTGAATAACCCATGTCAAATCTTCCACAGCCAACTGAATTACCCATGTCAAATCTTCCATGGCCAACTGAATTACCCATGTCAAATCTTCCATGGCCAACTGAATTACCCATGTCAAATCTTCCACAGCCAACAGAAATTACCCATGTCAAATCTTCCATGGCCAACTGAATTACCCATGTCAAATCTTCCATGGCCAACTGAATTACCCATGTCAAATCTTCCATGGCCAAATAAACTACTCATGTTTGATTTTAGGACATTTCATTGTCTGGTTATATACTTTTATTTGCAGTTCAATTAGTCTACATATACAGCCAATATTGCTTTATTTTAAGTCATTATATTTTCTGGTAGTGTTATGTGTATCAAACAATTGCGGATAAAAAAAACATGCATGAACAGGACGGTGTCAAAGCTAACTAGCGCAACTGAAAACAATGGTGACAATAACTCATTGGCAAGTGTTCTTCAAAAAGTTTGATCCCCCTTCAGCAGTAAATATACCACCATAATCACAAGCGCAGCACTCTGCAACCATTGTACCAGGTACAACATTTCCAGTTGTATTCAATTGGTACAGAGGTTACTTCCTTCAGATTTCCTAATCTCTGTTCTACATGGCCTGAACTCAAGGGCAGGAATGGAATGTCTTGAAAGGTTGCAATTGAATCTAGTTGTGCAATCAGCAACACCATTGTAAAAGTGACATTCAGTCACATTTGTCAATGACAAGTCATAATGATAAAATAAACGTAAAATAAACATTTTCTTGTTTAATGTGTTTTCCTCAAAATATGCTTTTTGATTTTGTGAAATTAACTGATCACAAACATGCTGATAAATAAAGAAGACCAAATTCAAATTACAGACAAATACCCAAAATAGTTAATTTGTGTTATTTACATCAGACATAATCAAAGGACATATATGCTAATTGGCGAGACCCTTAAGAGTCAAATGCCTAAATCTTTGAAGTCATTCGGTTGACATGGCCACTGAAAGTTGAGCTTTCAATGGTTAAAAAGCAGGGATACAGAATGAGGTTCCCCTTTTCCCTGCTAGGGGATTTTGCTGGAGCGTTGAAATTCAGGCCATGTACAACAGGGGTTAAGATCTGAAATCTGAAGGGAGTAACCTCTGTGGGAAGAGATTGCCAATAGTAATGATGAGTAGTTATTATTCTCTCACCTGTACTCTGTGACAAAGGTCATGATGAGAGCGAGAATCATTATCACATAGCTGACTGTCAACTTAAACCGCTCATAGTCATGTTTGTAGTCGTATCTGAAACAAATAAGAGCACTCAAGGAATCAATTTTGGGCTGGATAAAGGTGGTAGTATTGTAATGCTGGTGAAACTAGGTGCTTTAAGTTAACATAAGACTTATACATCATGTTTTGTTAATTGTTTATGATAAAAGAGAACCATGATACTTTTAATTATTTGTAATGGGATTCCTTGCATGATATTCAGTGAGATAAAGTTACAGTTAGTCAGTTACAGTTAGTTAGTTACAGAGGTCATGTAACCATATCACTGATATATGTGCTGGAGACTGTACTAAGTAATTCAACAATCAGAGTGAGTTGGGGTTTAACGCCACTTTCAATAGTATTTCACTTGTATCGCGGCTGCTAGTATTATTGCAGGGAGAAAGCCCGCAACGCCATGTGGCTTTGGACTGCGGTGAAACCTGCGAGCAGCGCCTGGAACTAGCAAACCATGGGTGGTACTATGCTGAAATTCTGTGTAGCATTGCACCCAAACCTTACTGCGTGTAGAACAGTTCTCTACTGCAGACAAAGTTGGGGTGCCCCTGGCGGGATTCGAACTCCGGACCTCTTGATCCGAAACCACTTGGCTATCCCGCCCCTCAACAATCAGAAGGTATTTAGAAAATAAATATAGCATTCTGAAGTTAAGACAAAGGAACTGTTTACATACTTATCTCCCTTGTTGAGCAAAGACACATTCACTTGTCCCAGGATGATGCTAAGATACAACCTGGAAAATAAAAACAAGGAAACATTTTATCATTTTTACATTAAAAACATATTAATTCAACAATATGAAGATAAAAAGAAATGGAATACAGCAGTTTAAAAACTGGTAAAAAATGAAAAGTGGATAAACTGTATAATAAACTTGATAAATGTTGCAGTTTGGTCGGACTGTGACATATTCCTTGTTGATTTAAGGATCTAATTAAAAGTCATACAAAATAAACAGTTCCAAAAAAATAAATTTGAATCTTGAATTAAGTGTGTTGATGAAAATGTGCACTTATTGTCCAAGATAACCTCATTTAGGTTTAAATATATATCATTAAGCAGCTTGTTTGTTAAGGTTACTAAGGTATTTACTGCACAAGACCAGTAAGAGAGAACATATACAGTTTTCCCTGATAAGATAACAGTTATTTCTGACTTAATCCTACAGATACATTGAGATTATTGGTGTGTCATATGACTTTTACGAAACAAGTGTGAATTGTTTTATCATGACTGAGCAAGATTGAGAGGCTCACATCTCTTGCAACGGCAAGCCACAGTGAAGTCACGAACACTTGTTTTATAACTTCACAGACGACGAAATAGGGAAAGTCGCGGTGAAACAATGGTTGCTAGAGAAACAAGATATGTGCTCGTATCGAAAACATTAACTTCTTAATTTTCAATCATATGGGTAATAGTGAGTTATTGTTTAACGCCACTTCGGCAGTATTGCAGTCAATAGCGGCAATGTATGGGTAATAAAAGGTTCTATTAACTCATACCCATTTTTGTGGGGCAGGACCTCCTCCATCTCTCTGAAAGAAGTCTTCCTATCTTTGATCGTCTCCTGCAACTTCTTCAGGGATTCTTTCTCCTCAGCTGTTAAATCTTTGCCAACTCTAAAAGAAAAACATCTTCTTCATTATTTCAGTTATGGCAGTGGAGTGATTTTGCACTTTGTATTGCCAAAAAAAAATAAAAATAGAGCCATGGGCTCTGTAGCTCATCAGGGTTTATATTGTTTGATGATGAAGACAGAAACATATTGTCTCAATATAATGCATAATCCCCTAGCCCTGACAAATCTTCGTCTTGAAAGTGAGAGAGAGCACTCAGCAAGGTCAACACACAGGAGATTATGCAATATGCTGACCCCTTGGCTCTGGTTACAAGCCAGCTGTGCTTTTACAGCCAAATTATGTAATAGCCTCTGCCTTGCACAAAACACTGGCATCACTGATCTAACTGTATAAGGCTTAGATAGAACAGGCAATGTGATGAATCTCATGGTACATAGTACAATTTAGAATCACCTTGGCTAAATAATCTTTGCACAATTTTAACGGTTCTTAGCCTTTTCATCCAAACATCTAAACATTCTGAACGCAATATTCCTTCTAGTTTGTTCTGGAGAAGAAGATGAAAATAGATTTTTATGTTTTGTTTATTAGGGAAAATTTGATTGAAGTGCCATAAAATATCAGTTCAAAATTCAATTTCAAAGGTTTTTTTTTGGCTGTGGCCCATATTTGGGGTCACAGGATCACCAAATTTACAAGTTAGAATCCCCATTGGCTAAAGAGTTTGCACACAATATTACAGCCTTCTAGGTCTTTTTGTTTCAGAGAAACTGATGAAAACAGGATTTTAGGTAATGGCCTGTGAGGCCCTTATTTGGGACCACAGGGTCACCAAATCTACAATTTAGAATCTCCATTGGCTAAAGACTCTTTACACAACATGACAGCCTCCTAGGTCTTTTCGTTCTGGAGAAGAGGAAGAAAATAGAATTTTAGGTTATGGCCTGTGAGGCCCTTATTTCGGACCACAGGGTCACCAAATCTACAATTTAGAATCTCCATTGGCTAAAGACTCTTTACACAACATGACAGCCTTCAAGGTCTTTTTGTTCTGGAGAAGAAAATTAAAATAGTCTTATCTTATCATTTCATCACCAGTCATATGCAGTTCACATATCTCATGTAAAATAAAAGAATTCTTAACTCCTCTTCAATTTATTCCTTTGTGGCTTGTCACAATATTCAGTTCATAGGCTATTCAATAGTTCTCATTTCACATTGATTACATCAATTTGAGAAACATGTCCACAATGTATATTGTAATCTTAAGTAGACATATATTTCACATTCCTACTGAATAAGATTAACTGCAAAGTTACTTTTTTTCTCAATTCTGCATTTCTCAAACCCAAGTTAGGACTCACATATCTAAAAGATGAGATGACTCTCTCTCAGGTATTTTATAAGGGAAAATTTGATTGAAGTGCACATAAAATATCAGTTCAAAAATAATTCCAAAGGTTTTTTAGGCTGTGGCCCATATTTGGGGTCACAGGGTCACCAAATTTACAAGTTAGAATCCCCATTAGCTAAAGAGTTTGCACACAATATTACAGCCTTCTAGGTCTTTTTGTTCCGGAGAGACTGATGAAAACAGGATTTTAGGTAATGGCCTGTGAGGCCCTTATTTGGGACCACAGGGTCACCAAATCTACAATTTAGAATCTCCATTGGTTAAAGACTCTTTACACAACATGACAGCCTCCTAGGTCTTTTCGTTCTGGAGAAGAGGAAGAAAATAGAATTTTAGGTCATGGCCTGTGAGGCCCTTATTTGGGGTCACAGGGTCACCAAATCTACAATTTAGAATCTCTATTGGTTAAAGACTCTTTACACAACATGACAGCCTTCAAGGTCTTTTTGTTCTGGAGAAGAAAATGAAAATAGTCTTATCTTATCATTTCATCACCAGTCATATGCAGTTCACATATCTCATGTAAAATAAAAGAATTCTTAACTCCTCTTCAATTTATTCCTTTGTGGCTTGTCACAATATTCAGTTCATAGGCTATTCAATAATTCTCATTTCACATTGATTACATCAATTTGAGAAACATGTCCACAATGTAGATTGTAATCTTAAGTCGACATATATTTCACATTCCTACTGAATAAGATTAACTGCAAGGTTACTTTTTTTCTCAATTCTGCATTTCTCAAACCCAAGTTAGGACTCACATATCTAAAAGATGAGATGATTCTCTCTCAGGTATTTTATAAGGGAAAATTTGATTGAAGTGCACATAAAATATCAGTTCAAAAATAATTTCAAAGTTTTTTTTAGGCTGTGGCCCATATTTGGGGTCACAGGGTCACCAAATTTACAAGTAAGAATCCCCATTGGCTAAAGAGTTTGCACACAATATTACAGCCTTCTAGGTCTTTTTGTTCCGGAGAAACTGATGAAAACAGGATTTTAGGTAATGGCCTGTGAGGCCCTTATTTGGGACCACAGGGTCACCAAATCTACAATTTAGAATCTCCATTGGTTAAAGACTCTTTACACAACATGACAGCCTCCTAGGTCTTTTCATTCTGGAGAAGAAGAAGGAAATAGAATTTTAGGTCATGGCCTGTGAGGCCCTTATTTGGGGTCACAGGGTCACCAAATCTACAATTTAGAATCTCCATTGGTTAAAGACTCTTTACACAACATGACAGCCTCCTAGGTCTTTTCGTTCTGGAGAAGAAGAAGAAAATAGAATTTTAGGTCATGGCCTGTGAGGCCCTTATTTGGGGTCACAGGGTCACCAAATCTACAATTTAGAATCTCCATTGGCTAAAGAGTCTGTACACAACATTTCAGTCTTCTAGGTCTTTTCGTTCTGGAGAAGAAGATGAAAATAGGTTTTTAGGTTATGGCCTGTGAGGCCCTTATTTGGGGTCACTGGATCACTAAATCTACAATTTAGAATCCCCATTGCCCAAGGAATCTGTACACAAAATTTCAGCTACCTAGACCCAGTGGTTCTGCAGAAGAAGTCGAAAAAGCGAAAAGTTTACGGACGGACGGATGGACGGACGCCATCCCATGCCATAAGCCCATCGGGCCTTTCAGGCCTGATAAGCTAAAAATTGGACTTTAAAGTAGCCAAATTTAGAGATAATGTAAAAGCACATTACACAAATAATTACACAAACTTCTGAAACAATCTCATGCAAGAGAAATAGGATGAGAATACTGGCATTAGATGGATTAGATTACCGGTAGCTTAAATTGATTTTCATAGATTTAGACTTATGCTGTCCCTCTTTTGATTACTTTAATAATCAATATTCATGATAGATGTGAATGTGGATGATAAAATATATTATTTTGTGTTCCACATCATTAACATGTTTTATCACAAGAAAGGGAAATCTATCAAATGAAATCACTTTCTGTGACATGAGTCAATTGAAAGTGTTTGCCTTTGAAACAAATTTGCACAGACTTTTGTGTTGCGCAAGTTTATTTCTGATACGTCAATTTACAAGATTTTAAAAATTTATGTTGACAAAATAACCTTGTTCAATAATCTTTGTTCAAGATCCAAGAAAAACTGATCAAGTTAATGGAGAATGTCCCCCTGGTTTGTTCTGACAGGGACAGATCAGGATTTTTTAAAACTCTAGAAATAAATAAGCAGAATTTTACTTTTTAATAGATTCTTGGATGTGTTTCATGCGGTATCTGTGATGAGCGATGCTTGCCAGACATTTCTTCTGTGTAGCGGACATGTCTTCCAGATGCTTCACATATTTCTTGTGTTCCTCCTGCAAACAGAACTAGATCATTGTAAATTCAAATCTGTAACGGTTAAAAATACAAGTTATTACATGGTAATCCTCTAAGTAAAGTGTATAAATTTGGTATGGGAGTACTGCACTTTACCGGGCTTTAATAATTATCAACTGCAGTGCAGTACCAACCCCTACAGTGTACAAACTATTGAAACTAACCCTTAAAGATACTCGACAAGGATCCAAGGGATTAAAAATATAGTCTACACATCCTAGGGCTAAAGAAGACAATACAAAATGAGGCTCCCAAAATGAACATGAACAATGTGTGCCCAGTAAAATGCAGTCTTTGAAATGTGTTGGATGAAAAAATCCCAAAATACAATTGATGGTAAGAAGTGTATTTTAAAGGCACTGTTGCACGCCAATTGCTTTTAAATATAAATAATGCACAGATAATGCACATCTCTCGATATTACGAAAGATATGTCCTCAGGTAATGTATTATATTAGTCATCTTGAAAATATGTACGTATTCAGGTTTTAAAGTTTACTTTAAAAGACCGGAAGTTATTAATGCAACGTTGCATTAAATCCGTATGAACTAAAATATGTATATACGCAATATTAAAAACTTGCACACAACCTCGAAGACCAAAAATGGCAGTCGCTATGGTTAATGTAACAACAATGCTTACACTGTGTATTACAAATCGGTGAAGTTACAGATACTCCTTAATGAAGACTATCCAATCTGTATTGTCAGTTAAAAGATTAAAGGGACGCTGCGTCGAGAATAAAAATCAGATCATGTGTATTTATCTACCGGTATGCTGATTAACATGTCTGCTAACAAGTCACAGACACCGAATTTCAGACAATTGACGTAATTAGTAATACAAACTACTGCATGTAGACAGTAAGTGAAGCGTAACTTGTTAGCATACACTCTAATCAGCTTAGTGAGATAACGATGAGACTCATTTTTATAATGAGCGATCTAAGGGTTAAATAACATCATTAAACATTATCTAAGGGTTAAATTAAATTAAATCATCTGTATCCAAGGGTTAAATGAAATCGGAATGTGTCCAAGGGTTAACTAAGGACCTACTACCATTACTAAATTTAAAGTGCGACCTTGAAATCAGACGGGGAAAGCCCCATGTCTTGGCCTACTGCAGTACGGTACACGAAAAAAACATTTAGCGTTTTCTTTACATTTCATTTTAGAAAACCAGCACTAGCCCTAAAATGTTAAAATGATATATCATAATCATGTGCTGGACGTAGGGTTGATTGTTATCCTAAGGGCTTACGGGGTCAGTACAGCAGCGTCCGATTTTGCCGTTTTTTTCAACAAACATGGCGTCATCGCTTCGATGGGAAAACAACATATGCGCATGTCCGATAGACAAAATAATATTCTAGAACATAAATAATATAGAACAGAAAAGCTAAAAAAAGTACTCTCGCTCACCCGACATTTTCATCCTTACCGGACTTTCTTTATTTTCGACCGAAACAATGAAATGAACAACATTGACATAATAACTTATGGTATTTGACATATATCGCATCATTTCTGATAGTTTTTCTAGTATTATAAACCCATCTTTAATTACAATTAACTTCTGTCTACTTTAGCTAGTATGACTGATCATGAATTGTCGCGGTCATCTTGAATAACGATTGGCGTTGGGCTAAAATTAGACATAGGGATTCCCAAAGAGGTACAGTGGCAAGACAAGTCGATGGGGAAATTATGCTCACAATTTCATCTCTTTCCGATGCGAACTAAACAAACGCGAGATGAAAAGAGTTGTTAGTCTAAAGCAATCACCAGTATGTTCAGATTTTTGCGTACTATAGCCTATAGGCCTATATTATGACCACGCATTGTAGGTTGAATTTCTAATTTGACACTGATCATGTTTTGACATTACAGTCCTTCAAATGTGAAATTCAATGTATTTTCTCTCTGTGTTCTCTTTATAAAGAACATATTTTAAATTCACTAAAAAAGCAAAATAAGATGTCAATATTTTAAACCTAGCAAAGTTCAACTTCAAATAGGCCTACTTCAAAATAAACTATGAGTGAACAAATGAACCGATGTAAATGACATGCCAGAAAAATAAATGAACAACACTTAACCTCCAATAGCTCAAATTCTTTTTCCAAATCATTCCAATCACCAAGACAAGAAGACAATGCCGAATTCGACATTATGAAGGTAGTAAACTTCGTTGAACCTTTCGACCCTATCGTTGATATCAACGTGCACCAACAACACTGATTTCTGAGATAGTAGTTGCCCCACAACTTATTTTATTCCAGTTAATAAATTAAACAGAAACTATAATACATAATTACATATACATATATATTCTGTATTTTCGATCTAAAAAATTACACTCAAATACTTTAATTTAAAACTTTATACATAAAACTACATTAATACTAAATAATAAGGGGACAGTGATGATTTCCGAAATATTGACTGTAATTAGTTTTCCCATAAGCATAATAAAGGGAAGTAACTCTGAGAGAAAATGAATTTCAGTGAACTGTCAGATGTCATGCCATGAAATTACAGAGTTCGAATCACGTCTGTATCCAACTTTTTTTTTAAAAAAAAGCCTTTTTTTCTGAATGAGGCGAATTGTTAAACGTTTTCATTCTGACTTAGGTCATTTTATCGTATCAAACTTTATAATTGGCAACAATAGGTAAAACGGAAATCAATAAAAAGTTTGTTTTTTTTCTTCATAAGAACGTTTTAGTGTTGACGAAATAATATAATAGCCTTTTAACTTTTGAGTAAATGATTTAAAGTGTGTAAAATCTAATTTAAACGTCATTATGGAGTAAATCTTTACTATATCATTCAAGGCTTTTGTAGTCGTACACTTATTATCTCATCAAAATGACTAATAAATTATAACTATTCTTGTTACCGGTATTTCTAAAACATGTTCCATTATTGACATACCGTATTTAATCGAACACAAAGCCTGGGTTCTATTTCGTTCAGCACTCGGGTTATATAGAGACCGCGTTGTATTCGAGAAAGTAGCCTAAGACAACTGTAACATAATCGTTTAGTTCTTTCACGGACTTAAATTAATTTAAATTAATTTAAGTCCGTGGTTCTTTAAACTTTGTCTGCATTGTATCATTGTATCATTCGCCGTCAAAGAGCGTGTGGTCTTTTAAAAGAAATTCTTGTCGTTCATAAAACCCTTCCAATAGTGTATTGTTTTAAAATGCCTGTGTTTAATGAGTTTTTGCTGTGAATCATTGCAGCACACTTCCACACGTCAATCGCCCTTGAAACCTCCGACATCAGACTTCACTGAGGAAACGAGGTAAACGACCACTTCTATAGACAAGACAGAATAATCATAATGCTTGCTTAAGTTAACAATAACGCTCTAACCTAGCATCGAAGATCATAGGACTGTCACAACACGGATTTGTGACCGAACTGTACGAAACAGTTAACAACGCTCTAAGCAAGATGTTAGGCGCAGCTACGTCATTTGCGACGTGACCATGTTTAGTGATGAGTCTATATTCAATATGAACTTTGCAAGATGACACTTTGGTGTCACTGGTATAAAATGCTATAAAAGAGCATGATAGATACGGTGATGGATCAGTCATGGTGTGGGCGGACTTTGATAACAGAACGGAACTAATTCGTCGTGATTGACATTTGACAGGTGCGCGGTACCATGATTAAATCCTACATCCAATGGCAGAACAGTATGTTTGGAAATAAATCAGCAATTGAATTCATCGTTAAATTGGTAGTTCCAGAATATTTGTATATACTACTCATAAGAAACCTGAAACCTAAATTTTCTTTAGACACGCCGGGAAAACATAAATCAGACTTTGTATTTACTGTTCCTCTTAGAACGAGTTAAATCTGACCTAACTTGAGCCACTTACGCAAAACAAGGATTTTTTTGAAAACGCACCATTTCAAGCATTCCTGGGTCCAGCAAAAATGGCTCAATCACGATCACAATGTCAACTAGAAATATGTGCATGTGATGCACTGTGATGTCCCCCGCTCCAACTTTCAACTTGGAGGTCAGAAAATGTTACCATGGAAACCAGAAAAAAATATAAAAATCAGAATATCCTAAGTAGCAAAAGGCACCACTCCATCACTAGGTCTAACCGCATACCAAGTTTCGTAAACAAAATATTGAACAGGCCCGGAAACGAAAGCATTTCGGAAGGACGGAATTACGGAATTACGGACGGAGGCGAAAACATTTTCTCATCAGTGATCATTTGTTATGATTTAAGCATACCTCAAATCTAAACATTATAGTTAGAAACAGGGAGTGTACATAAGTTCCATGCTTTATCTTTAATGAGCAATATGCATTTCAAAAGTGAATGGAATTTGTAAATGAATAATTTACATGGTCATAGGCCTACTATTCTATAAAGGAGCACAATAAACATGTTTTATCTGAAAGAACTATGCTGCAAACAATGCAACAAACTGTTATTCTGTGCTGTTTAAGTTTAATTATGTTAAGTTACCTGTCCTATTGTAAAACGAAATGCGGGGTATCCCTCTTTGTTTACAATTCAATATGAAAATCAAAATGATCCACAAAAAATGCTGTTAGCGCATTGGTTATGTATATATTATCGAACAAAATATGCTGTCCCCATTTAGATGTCGTTTTCCCCAAAGGGGTGTGTATCGCTGTTTCTAAGCGATACACGCCCCTGTGGTTTTTCCTCTCTGACGAGGTATTAAACTGCATGCTGTGATTTCCCACTATTCAGTTATGACATCACAAAGACACAGTTCAAACTCAGTTATTGTCAATTTTGAACGAAGTACTAATTGTCAGTAATTCACACACTTAAAAGACCCATAACTCATTAGCTATGAACACTCGCGTAATTATTATAATTTTCTTGTCTGTCTGATGGAAGTATTAAATAACATTCTATTGTAGTGATTGAGATGTGAAATTACGAAGATCCACTAAATTAAAAATTAAAAACAATATTTGAAAAGTATTATCTTTCAAAAATGATTGTGACCGGAAATGACTTGTTCGCATGTGATTTTATTATTGATTCGCAAAGACCACATTCATGCTTACTCTCATTTAAAAATCTTGAAATTCATTGAGTTGGTTCGCACTTTTTAAAAAATCACTAGCTTTCAAGCACAGGGGCGTGCATAGCTTAAAACAGCGTTTGAAAGACACACCCATATAGACCCTATCCCATTACTATATAAAATGATCTATATGTATATGGGTATATGTCAAACGCTGTTTCTTAGCGATACACGCCCCTGTGAAAAAAGTATTACGACTTTTCTTATTAAAGTGCAAATTGTAATCAACAACGCTTTAGCTACCTAACGGAAAATATTTTAGCTCTTTGGTGCATGTGTCTTCAGATGAGATTTTTAAAAAGGTACGTGGGGTCAGGAAATAAGAAAACACGCTAAAAACAATATGGTGGAAAATCTATGTGACCTAATGATTTACCTTTTTGCTCGTGTTGTTATTGCGCATCACGAACGTTTCAAGTCTCTGAATGCATTTTGAAAATTGATCTCGTTAAAAATCCACATTTAGATTCGATCTTTCAATAATGGCTTAGGAGCGCCATTCCACAAGATCTGTCAACATGTGAAGTTTGGTTGAATTTGAATCAGCAGCCAAATGGCTGAATCTGAAAAGTCGTGCACGATGTAGTCTAGCACTGAAGAAATGAACCTGTTCCAATTTGACGTAGATTTATAATAAAGTTAGTATTTATATAGCGCCATTTAGGCAAAGGCCCTGTCAAAAAGGTGAGTTTTGAGGACACGTTTGAACAGTTCCAGGTCTTCGATGTTTCGGATATTTGATGGTAGGTTGTTCCAAAGACATTGTGCTGCTTTACAGAAAGCCCTGTCACAGAGGTTCTTTCCTGTATCTGACCGGAAGTCAGGGGAGAGTTTTAAATACTTGGGAGATGTGATCTGTACGTTTGTTCCCAGTGATGAGGCGGGCAGCACAGTTCTGGACCCGTTGTAGCTTGTTAATTGAATGTCCTGATGATCCATAGATGATACTGTTGCAATAACCTATACGCGACGTTACAAAAGCATGGACTAATGTTTTAATTGCTTCTTCGCCAATGTACTTTTTGATGAGGCTGATGTTCCTGTGGAGGTAGGCTGTCATGAAAACAGCATCAATATGGCGCTCAACACCGAGCGAGGATTCCAAGATTCCTGGCTTGTTGGCTTTCACTTTCACAGGCTGGAAGGGAAGTGACGAGAGTTCACACCTTTGAGTTGGGAGGAAATGAGTTGCCATACCAGCTGCATTACGATGTTCATCTCTCACACCTCTATCAATACCGTAAAGCTGACTTCTGACCAGGGTGAAGTTTCAATTGAGAGCAACATTATCATGGAAGAAACGTTTAGTGTGCAAGGACATAACCAACTCATTAATGCATTTTGGCGATGCAAACACTTTCGTGGACCCCTGTACTAAGCTTGAATTGGTGATTTCCTAGAATACGGTCATGCTCGCTGTTTAGTGTCGTTAGGGTATACTAGACCCATTGACATGATATCTGCATGGTCTTTGAATAATAAAATATCAGGCAGAAATTTGCTGGACTCGTCTTCTTTTGAGTAGTATACATGTTATTTGGCCATAAGGCTTTGGAAAGATTACATACCATACACATACACTTTACTACTGACGTGCTGCATCCAGGGTAACAGTGCTGTTTGTGGTATAGTGAGAATGCGCATGTTTCAATGCAACTTTGGCATTGTATATTTATTGTTATATATTATTTTCTTGTGATAATACTAGAACTGTATATATAACGCCTATTATCTAGTTGAACTTCGCTCCATATCGGTAAGTGGGTGATTGCACATGTTTATGTCGAGTCCACAATCTGGTCACTTACCAACGGATTCGCAAGTTCTTCAAGTGCATAGGATTGTGGCAACCACACAGACGTATGGACTCAAAGGTCTTTACATCCGGGCTTACAGTTGGGCTTGATCCTGGAACCTAAAGTTCGTTCAAAACCTCAGAAAATTCGCCCACTGATTTCTATTGACTCCGAGTTGGTAGTTCACAGGAATGTCTTTTTTGGCTGCTATGGGAAGTAAGTACCGACCATTTTTGGACAAGTCATGTTTCTACTTTCTAGTTGTACAGGGCCTAAGTTTTAATCTTAAGTTATGACATGGAGATTTTCAGGACAGTAGCTTTTCGTCAGGCCAATTCAAATGTCGTGTCCAAATGTTTGAACCTTTTTTCGTTAGAACTTCTTTTACAAAATATTTTCCCTAGAATAAGATAGCTCTGGTTTATTTTGACATGTTATTTGAAATCTTAACAAACCTGGACACATAAACCCCACGCGGCGTGTACAGATTTTGATTGGCGGATGGAACATTTGTCCTTCAATTGGCTGATCTTTTGTTATTGGCCAACGAAAATATCTCAAATGGTCGGCTGCTGAAACCTTTGACTTCCAATTAACACTTGATTTGCTGAAGAACGATTGTGCATGGCATTTTTCGAAGAATTTCGCATAGTTGCCGCTTGAGTTACAACATCCACACATTAAATATGACCTTTGTTATAGTGTTTCCAATAATTTTTTCCCTTAAAAAACGAGCATCACAAAATATTTTTTAATAGTAGTTTACATGCGCGTGCAGTTTCATCCAGGGAGGGGGGGGATGACAGATGATTTGAGGTTTAATGTCGCTTTAAGGAGTATTTCTCTTGTATTACGACTGATATAGTATAAATTCAATGGGAAAGCCCGCAATACTATTGTGGGTATGCATTGCGGCAAAATCTGTGAGCATTGGCTGGAATTAGCGAACCATGGTGGTTCTGCGCTGAAATTCCGTGTAGCATTGCACCCAAACCTTTCTGCATGTAGATCAGTATTCAACAGCAGTCAAAGCTGTCTGGCGCGAGTCGAACCACGTACCTTTTGATCCGAAGCCAAACGCGCTATAATAATGCACCTTTAATAAATGTCCAGTTTCATACTATAAGTTATATTTGGTGAGTAGAACATTCCAGAGAATACCGCCGTCTGTGTAACTGTTCTGTCCAAATTGTCAATGCATAATTGCTCTAACTGGAGTTACCCTTCCAGAGTAGTGGAACCAATGGCATTCTATCGAGTATGTTTCCACCTTTGTGCTTTATTCACCATTTTAACTTAATGTCTAATCCTGGTGACATGCAGCGTAAATATTCGTGTATCTTGGAGCTCAAGCAAGACGACACACTGTAACATCTGCTATCATTTTATCAACTTGTTTGGTGGTAGGTATAACTACTATTGTATCAAGCACATCTTCACATGAAGATCTTCAAGCAACAGTTCTTAACTAGTCCTTCTTTTCTTGGATAATATTGGCCACCTTAAGGTAGGTTATGGACTTGGTGAGGTGTTGGAGACGGACGTTTCTGCTCCTAATACAGTTCCACTCATGGTATCAGGTACTGCCATGTATCAAGACCATAACAAGCCACCAGGAAGTGACAGATTGTACTCAGACTTGGATTTCCAAGTATGGACGAAGAGGTTGATTTTAATCTGCCATCCAAATGTTCACCTCGTTCATTAATAAAATTGCGAGCAATTACATAGTGTGTTTTTTTTTATAACAATGGTAATGCCACATTTAAACCTGATGAAGTGTACTGTGTAACACTCACTCAAACTGTCAACTTTCAATAAAACGAGGTCTTAAATTTGCCTTAACATGAAACAACCATGCACTTCTTAATAAGTTGAATACATTAATAATACAAAACCAACAAGACATGTTTATTAAATATTGATGCCCCGGGATATAAGCATAGCTTGGAATGAAAATATCAAAGATCAGTGCTAGTACACCATGGACATGTCATGGCTAAGTATCAAAGATGTATCACTGGCAAATGCAATTTTGAGAGAAAGTAACATGTAGCAAGGTCAAGGTCACAAGCTCAACAATTCTGATGTCATCTGAAAGGTCTCACCACAATAGATGCACATGTGAAGCATCAAGGGCCTATCCCTTGCCAGACAAAAATTATGACCAATGTTAATGTTTTTGAAAATGGTTCTTGTGCCAAGGTCAAAATGTGTGACATTTATACAATGGATGGACATGTTAAATATAAAAAACCAATCACTTACCAATCAAAAGTATTGCCAAAGTTTCTGTGATAAACAGACAGACACGTGAAAAAAACAAAAACAAAGATTAACTTGCAGCAGGAAATGTTTTACTTTAGAGAGAACTATTTATTGACTTATGCTTTCAAGACCTGACATCACATGGAGTATTTTGTTTTTGACAAAAGCTCTAGTGACTTTGTTTTTAATGGCTTTATTAGATTCAGGATACATAGATGGAAGAGGAAGAGCGATAAAGATAATATATTAGATATTTCAAAGTACTTCTAAAAAATATTTCATCTTTTGTTCTGATGGGACAGATCGAAAATGTGAAATGTTATTGATGACGGTCAGACAATGGACGATGACTCAAGCCATAAGCCAATCTAAACGATTTTAGCCTTAAGATCAATTGAAAGCCCATCTTCTGTCATTGGCTAGGTTTGATCCTAGGGCTAAGAACAGTAATCTGGTCTTTTTACACACTAATAAAAGAGACATGCTGATGTCAAGACATTTCCTTCATAGAGGCTCCTCTAAAAGTATGTATTGTTCATGCTGATGGGCATATTGGAAACTCGTTCTACATTTACACCCTTAACGGTTATGGTTTCCAGTTTTGTTCCTTGAGGGGGACTTTGCCGACCATTTCGAGTTGGTGTCCCTCAAACTTTGAGAAGTAGGGCACTTTTTCCATTGAGAAGGGGCCCTTCCAATGGCTTCCTGATGACCCCTCAGATGGTGACTTAGGTACAACACTGGTTTCTCTAGAGAGTTGGCAGTTTTATCACACATTCTTTTTCTTTTCCAGTGTGAATTCCCTGCAGGGTACTTGATGATGAATTATAGGTTTAACCATACTCCTTGAGTCACTTGAATCTGTTGAGTGGTTTTCCCATGTGATTCTGAGAGTTTCACTGTTGTGTAATTGCTTCACCAGACTGACTATATGTTTATGGTTTGCCTTTAGTATGAACTTTCATATGTCTTTTCAAGCCATGCAAGTCTATATAAGTCTTATCGCACTCTGCACACTTGAATTGTCTCTCTCCGCTGTGACTTTTTAAGTGAAATTTCAGGTGACAAAATTGCGTGAAAGTCTTCCCGCACATGCCACACTTAAGTGGTTTCTCCTTCATGTGAAGTCTTGAGTGTCTTTTCAAGCCGTACGAGTCTTTGAAAGTTTTACCGCACTCATCACACTTGAATTGTCTCTCTCCGGTGTGATTTTTCATATGATTCTTGAAGTGACCAGATTGTGTGAATGCTTTACCACACACATCACATTTATATGGTTTCTCTCCAGTATGAAGTCTCATGTGTCTCTCCAAACTTTGTGACACTGTGAATGATTTATCACACTCCCCACACTTGTATGTTTTCTCTCCAGTATGAATCCTTGTGTGTATCCTCAGGGCTCCTAAATAAGCAAATGTTTCACCACACACATCACATTTATATGGCTTCTCCCCAGTATGAATTCTCATGTGTCTTTCCAACAATATTGATTTTGTGAATTTTTTATCACACTCCCCACACTTGAATGTTCTCTCTTCAGTATGAATTCTTGAGTGAATCTTCAGGGCGCCTGAATATGCAAATGATTTACCACACACCTCACACTCATATGGTCTCTTTCCAGTGTGAATCCTTGTGTGAATCTTCAGGACGCTTGAATATGCAAATGATTTACCACACACCTCACAATTATATGATTTCTCTCCAGTGTGCATTCTCATGTGTGTCTTGAGGGCACCTTCGGATGTGTATGATTTTCCACATTTACTACACTTGTATGGTCTTTCTCCAGTGTGAATCCTTGTGTGAATATTCAGGGCACCTGAATGTTTGAATGACTTACCACACACCTCACACTTACATGGTCTCTCATCACAGTGAATCTTCTTATGTTCTTGCAACTGTTTTGATGATGCATACGTTTTGTCACAGTCTCTGCAGTTGTATGGTCTCTCTCCAGTGTGACTCCTTGTGTGAATCTGCAAGTCACTAGATGTGGTAAACGATTTATCACACTCCAAACACATGTATGGTCTCTCTCCATGAATCTTCATGTGTGTGTGCAGATCACCAGCTACCGTAAATGTTTTACCACATTCACTACATGTATTTGGTTTCTCTTCCGTATGGAATTTCAAGTGTGTCTTGAGAGCACATGCTGATGTGTATGATTTTCCACATTCACTACACTTATATGGTCTCTCTCCAGTGTGAATTCTCATGTGTGTCTGTAGCGAATTTAAATTTGCAAATGATTTATCACACTCCCCACACCTGTAAGATCTGTCTCCAGTGTGAATCCTTGTGTGTATCTTCAAGACACCTGATTGTGTGAATGACTTACCACACACCTCACACTTGTATGGTCTTTCTCCAGTGTGAATCCTTGTGTGAATCTTCAGGGCACCTGAATGTTTGAATGACTTACCACACACCTCACATTTACATGGTCTCTCTTCACAGTGAATCTTCTTATGTTCTTGCAACTGTTTTGATGATGCATACGTTTTGTCACAGTCTCTGCAGTTGTATGGTCTCTCTCCAGTGTGACTCCTTGTGTGAATCTGCAAGTCACTAGATGTGGTAAACGATTTATCACAATCCAAACACTTGTATGGTCTCTCTCCATGAATCTTCATGTGTGTGTGCAGAGCACCTGCTACTGTAAATGATGAACCACATTCTCCACACTTGAATGGTTCCACTCCAGTATGAACTTTCATGTGTGTTTTGAGTGCCTGCTGTGAAGAACACTTTTCCTCACACACACAGCAGGTTCTTTCTTGTTCTCTTCTGTGATCTCTCTCATGTCTCTGCAGCTGACCAGCTTTTGTAAATGAATTTCCACATTCACGACACTTGAAAGGTGTATGTCGGGAATGGATTACCATGTGAGCCTGAAGTTTTTTGGGATGTTTGTACCCTTTACCACACAAAGTACACTTGAAAGATTTTTCTGGCATTTTGCTATGTAGATCTTGATTTATAAGCAATTGAAACTGTCACATGTTTTCCATCTTTTATTGCGTGTCCATGTTCCCAGAAGGATCAAGAGGATTCACTTCAACAAAGTGTTAGACTACCACTTCTAAAAGGATTCCTCTTCAACTCTGAAACAAAGAATGTCAATTATTAATTCTAATCTTTGACATGTTCATCTTCCATCATTCTAACTAACACCAAATAGCCTAAGACATACTATCCTTTTTTATAGCTCACTCTCCATTTCACAATACAATTGACAGGAACCAATTCAAGAGAATGAATTTGAATTTTTGCGTCATTTGTTCTTACATGTTCTGGTGTTGCACTGGTTGCAGTCTAACTTAGAAGCGTTTCACATGAAAGATGATGTCTGCCTCATCCCCCAATTCACATTTAAAACCTCAAACATTTAATTCTTAAGAGTTATATATTCTAGAAACCAACTCTACACTTCTAAAAGACAAAGACCAAATTACTAGCATACACTATATCAAAATAGAGCCATGAGCTCTGTAGCTCATCAAGCTATCAGTCTTTAAATAATAAACTAAAATAAATTCCAAAATCTATTATTTGTGGCCCCTGTGACCCATATTTGGGGTGACAGGATCACCAAATCTACAATTTAGATTCCCCATTGACTAAGGAGTCTGGACACAACATTTCAGCTTTTTAGGGGTTTTCATTCTGGAGAAGAAGATGAAATATGTTTCCAGGTAATGACCCCTGTGACCCCAAATATAATAGAATCCCCATTGTACATCTGTACATAACATTTCATTTTTCTACAGCTTTTCATAAGAAGAAGACTTCAAGATGAAGAGTTTTGTTTACCCCTGTGACCCACATTTACAAATGATTAAATAATACCTTGTCATGCCACAGCAAGGCTTACCACAATAAAGCTGATAAATGCCTTCCTTTTGATAGAATGTAGACTATTCCTTGTCAAATCTAAAGGAACTAAACTGATTCTCTTGGCAACATGTTTCAAGTGGATTGTTATAATCATGTATCAATATTAGAAATGTACATAAAAAGAAAAGAAAAGAAAGGTTTAATGATTTTAGTTTCATTTTGCATATCAGCCCAGTTTGTCACATCATTAGTAAATGTCAGCGAACATGTGGAGCTATTGGTACTGTACAGTACAGATGGTTACCATCGCAAAGTCAAAGGGTATCCGTTCCCAAAAATGCATGTCACATGTTGTCATGGTAACATGATCTGCAAGAGCCTGGTAAAATTCAAATTACTCGTGCTGTAATCCCAGACTTGCCCTGTGAAAAGGACCCCAAATTGTGACTCCAGCCTCAATGTTTAAGAAGTTAATGCTTGGTAAAAAAAGTAAAATTTTCAGAAACTGGGATATTGGCCGATTGCATGTTGAACAGTTTGCAAGGACTGTAAATTTGCTCGTGAAACACCTTGGTACCGAAAAAGAATGCAATAGAAGTTTTACCAAAATGAGACCCATAGAACTATTCTGAATGAAATTCAAAATGATGTCGTAATGTCAAATCAACATTAGCAAAGACTGGGGTTTTGAATCAAACAACTTCATAGAAGAGTTTGCACAAGTTCCTATTGCTTCTAAAACCACATTGGCCCTCCATCATCGGAACAGGAATGTGGCTGTTTTCCCAGAGAAAGACTATGACCCAGGATAATGCTCTGTAGCAGTTCTACACTTGTATTGATTTTTCGTTATTCTGCAGGTTGTTCAACAGGTTATTAACATCATGTCAACACAATTTGAATACTCTGACATTATAAATTTGCTCAATACAGCATTATCAGTAATTATGAAATTGTTAGGGTGGACTAGCGTTTCTTTTGCTGTTCAAAATATAAGGTTGACAATTTTATTTTTCCAGAAATAGTTACAAGAGGTTCTTTGCATTGTAAACCACTTCATAGTCTGCTTTGTCTTAGGAAAACAAATTTCTTTTTGTGACCCTGCGGCCTCTAATAGTCACCAAATCAACAAGGTTAATCCCCATTGGCTGAGGGCCTGTACACTAGATTAGGTTCTTGAGAAAGACATGAAAACAGTTTTCAAGGATGCCCTTTACACTGAAAGGTTACATTTCTCTCAATTGTGAATCTTCCTATGTTTCCGCAGATTGCCTGGGGATTTATAGATGTTACCACACTCCACATATCTGAATTGTTTATCTCCTGTGTGGTTTTAGATGTGAGTCTGAAGGTGACCCGATTGCGTGAATGTTCGACCACAAACATCACATACAAATGAATTCTTTTCACTATTAACTTTCGATGTATCGTTTCAAGCTGTGTGAGTCTATATGTCTTGTTGCATTCAGTACACTTGAATTCTCTCTCTCTCTCCGATGTGAATCTGAAGGTGACCAAATTGTGTGAATGTTTTACCACAAGTATCACACTTATACGGTTTCTCTTCTACATGAAGTCTCTTGTGTCTTTTCAAGCTGTACGGGTCTATGAATGTCTTGTCACAGTCAGCACACTTGAATTGTCTCTCTCCTGTTAATTTGTCATATGATTCTGAAAATGACCCAACTGTGTGAATGTTTTATCACACACATGACATGTATATGGTTTCTCACCAGTATGCATCCTCGGTTACCCAGAGTTTTATATATGCTCCCATACTCTCCGCCATATTACCCCTCGGACAGTAAAAATCTGTACTTGGATAACCCGCTCTTGGTCGGCGTGAGCCAATCAAACTGCTACACAGCTTGGACCTGCGAGCCAATGACAATTCAAATCATTTTGTTACAAAGCACCTACCTCCTGGGCACGGTCATTTTGTTAGCATTCCATCACTGGTTATCTCCCTTGACCATTTCCGTCTTAACTATCGAGTATTTTCAATGGTTACTGACTTCGTTACGCCGGCCATGGGTGGGTACTAATTTGAGTACAGATTTCTCTGATAGAGTGTCCCAGGGGTGAGATAGTGGAGAGTAACGGAGTAGATAATATAATATAAAACCCTCGGTAACCGAGGATGACCAGTATGAAGTCTCATGTGACTTTGTGATTCTGCGAATGATTTATCACACTCCCCACAATTGAAAGATCACTCCCCAGTGTGAACTCTTTTGCGAATCTTCAGGCCACCTGATTGTGTAAATAACTTTCCACACACCTCACACTTATATGGTCTATCTCCGAAGTGAATCATCTGCATCTGTGTTCCTACAACTGATCTGATGATGTAGATATGACTCGTCTCACTCACTGCAATCGTATGGGCCAGATTGCTTTTTAGTATGAGTTTTCATGTGTGTCTTTAGATTTCCTGACATATTAAATGATTTACCACACTCAGTGCAAACATATGGTCTCTCTCCAGTGTGAATCCTCATGTGCTTCTGTCGGTTATATAATGATGCAAATGATTTTTCACACTGTGCACACTTGTAAGGTTTCTCTCCAGTGTGAATCCTTGTAAGTCTTTTCAGGACACATGAATATGCAAATGATTTATCGCACTGTGCACATTTGAATGGTTTCTCTCCAGTGTGAAGTCGTGTGTGTGACTTCAGGTCACCTGAATATGCAAACGATTTATCACACCGTACACACTTATAGGGCTTCGCTCCTGTGTGAACTCTCATGTGTAACTTTAGCCTAATCGATAATAAAATTTTCCCGCAAACTTCACACACATGGCATTTCTTCCCAGTGTTGATTACCATGTGTTGTTTTAGGGCTTTAGATTCAGAAAATAAATCACCACATTTTCCACACTTGTAGGAACCCTCTTCAGACTCAATATTCACTTGCCTCTGCAACTGATCAGATGCTATATATGATTTATCACACATCCCAGTATGCACTTTCAAATGTGTCTGAAGATAACTTGAGTAAATGATATATCACACTCACTGCGATACAGGCTGTCTCTAGTATGAATTCTCATGTGTTTCTGTAGGTTACCTATTAATGTAAATGATTTATCGCACTTCCCACACTTGTATGGTCTGCCTCCAGTATGAATCATTGAGTGCATTCTCAGGGCACTTGCATCTGCAAATGATTTGCCACAATCGGAACATTTGTATGGTCTCTCTCTAGTGTGAACTCTCATGTGTGACTGCAGCCCAGCTGATGTTACAAAAGTTTTCCCACAAACTCCACACACAAAGTGTTTCTCTCCAGTGTGAATTCTTGAGTGAATCTGCAGGACACCTGGTTGTTTGAATGATTTACCACACTCGCTGCACTTGTATGGTCTCTTGTCAGATTTAATCTTTACATGTGTGATATCGGACGCTGAGGATGATTTAGCACTCTTGCTAGTAGAACTCTTCAAATGTGTCTGTATTCCACTTGATTGCAAAATTGCTTTGCTACCCTCACTGTGATGTAACAGTCTCTCTCCTGTTTGTATTTTCAAGTGTGTCTTTAGGGCACATGATGATGTGTATGATTTTCCACATTCACCACACTTATATGTTCTCTCTCCAGTGTGAATTTTCATGTGTGTCTGTAGGTGACCTAAAACTGGAAACGATTTATCACACTCACTGCAGTTGTATGGTTTCTCTCCAGTGTGAACTCTTGTATGTTTCTGCAGGTGACTTGATCTTGCAAATGACACACCACATTCGGAACATCTGTATATCTTTCCAGTATGTATCTTCATGTGTGTGTGCAGATCACCAGCTACTGTAAATGATGAACCACATTCTCCACACTTGAATGGTTCCACTCCAGAATGAACTTTCATGTGTGTTTTGAGTGCCTGCTGTGAAGAACACTTTTCCTCACACACACAGCAGGTTCTTTCTTGTTCTCTTCTGTGATCTCTCTCATGCCTCTGCAGCTGACCAGCTTTTGTAAATGAATTTCCACATTCACGACATCTGTAAGGTGTATGTCGAGAATGGACAACCAGATGTTTTTGAAGATGTTTTTGATATTTGTATCCTTTACCACACAAAGTACACTTGAAAGATCTTTCTTTCATCTTGCTAACTTGATTCAGCCTCAAGTTTAAACTTTCAGTCTGTCGAGTGCGTATGTTCTAAAGAGAATGATTCTATTCATCTCATTTCCTCTTCAATTCTGAAACAAAAGGGTTTCAGTTAACAATCCAATCCGTGATATATCTCTTGTCCTGTAACTATATTTATATTAGAAACTGATACTCGTATACCTCTCAGTTGACATGTTATTTCATGTCTCATGTTTTATTTCTTGCATAATCTGCATGTTACTTGGTGAAACTTTTGGTGAAGTTTAAATGAACGATGGATTTGACTGCTTTCAGGATGCTGTTTAAAAATATTTTGTTTACTGTATATTGCTTTACTCACATAAATGAGCACAAAAGGTAAGATATGGAGAATCTCACACAAAACTGCCATTGAGCTTCTTCAGCAGTGATCTCAGTGAGGTCATAGCACTGTGACGTCATCAGTATTTTGACATCATAGCATTGTTACGTCATCAACTTTGTGACGTCATAGTATTGTCAGCAGTGTTCTTAGTTCTATGTCAAAGCCTTGTGATGTTATGAACTGATGATGTAATAGAATTATGACAATTTGATTGGAGCGATATCTACAATGTAGATATCGTTTGATCTCACACAAGCGATATCTGCTGTGGAACACAGTTTGGATGATAAATAGAGAATCTCACCAAAGTGTCTTCTGATATCAAATATATCAACACGAGTTGATAAAAGTTACAAATGTCCGAGGCTTGCAGAAGACACGAGGGTGAGATTCTATTTATCATCCAAAATCATTCTTATTACGTTTAAGTGAAAAATAGTAAACATCTCTGAGCACATCTCTGCCATTTTACTTCCAGTGCGGTAAGGTCATAGCATTGTGACGTCATCATGTTTATGACGTCATAGCATTGTGACGTCATTACTTGATGATGTCGAAGCATTGTGATGTCATGTAGCTGACGGCGACAGGGCATTGTGCAAAATCTACTGCCAAAAAGATATCTCCTAGGAGATATCGCTTGATCTCACACAAGCGATATCTCCTGTGGAACACACTTTTGGATGGTAAGTCTAGGTTCATTCTCCGACTTTGGAATAATCAAGGTGAAAGGAGTATTTCAGAGTATTTGAGACTTTCACTTATATCACCTCTGCTAGAATTATTGCCGAGAGAAGGTCTGCAACAGACTGGTGACGTGTAATGCATTGTGGTGAAACCTGCAAGCATCTACTAGAACTAGCGAACCATTGGTGGTACTGCACTGAAGTTCAGAGTAGCACTGCACCAAAACCTTACTGCTTAAAGAACAGTTCTCCACAGCAGACAAAATTACTAAGCACTTGGCAGGATTCGAACCACAGACCTCTTGATTAGAAGCCGAACGTGCTAACCATTGTGGTATCCTGCCCCAGGGTTAATCAAACTCAAACATAAACAAGAGTTTGAGGGGCATTCTAGATGTTGGCATCATAAAGAAGACAAGGAATTTATGGATGATAAACTTCTTTATTTAACACTGGTGATGATTTGGTATAGATCCTTATAATACACCATTGTCAAGCATATCATGGAAGAGAAGATAAATCCCATATGCTTGAAAACAGTTCAGGGATCAAAACCAAATGTCTCCATTGGACAAAAGACTTTGATCATTCATAAATTTCATGTCTTCTTTATGTTGTAGTATACTAAGGCAGGAATGATTAACCCAGATACACAGGACGGAGGTTATGGCCTAGACTAAGCATTGAACAGGTCTGAATGCTAATCATATCACAGACTAGATAAAAAACAGTTTGGCGTTGAATTAAGGCAGGCATTTATTATTTTCAAAAAGTTCTGTGCAAGGCCATCTATTTGAGGCAGGCCACTAATTAAGGATTTACGGTTATTCACAACAAAACATTTTACTAGCATTTGTTGATATCAATTGCATGGACATTTTATGTAGAATCTAGACATTTTATAAAAATTCAACACTGGATGCTGCAATATGATCATTGAACATTTATTGATATCTTGATGTAATATTGCCGAAAAATATCCTCGAGTGCCCAAAGTTCGTGGCCCTAAGCATCTATCAATAATTTCTCTTCAATAAATGCATGTCAGCCTAGTTTGAAAGTTTACAGCAAAATTATAACATTTTATGAATTACCTGACAGGATCAGGTGGATATTTTATATTATAGCAGAAGCTTTGACCAAGGAGAAACATTTGCTGTCAAAAAACGAGTGTAGTGGCCTTGGGACACAAGTTCGTGACCTTTGATTTAATGCTGTTTTCTTCAAGACTTATTATGTATGATTAGTCAAGTATGGTTATCTGTTGACCTGACATATTTTTCTTTCTGAATTGAAGGCATTATTTATACAATTTAATATATTTTGTTATTGTAGAGGTAAGAAAACTCTTAATGTATTTATTTCCCAAAAAAATTATGACAAACTTGCTTAATATTTATTTTGAGAATATTTTATTCACAAACAACTTTATACATTGATTGACTGACAACACCATGTGAAGAAATAACCAATGCTCAAATAAATGAATATGAAATTAAATAATGATAAATATTTTTTATATTATTATTTGTTAACATCTCTATGAATATTTTGACAATCCAACAGACGACTTCTCTGGCTTAATAAAATAAGTTGTGTGACGACCAGTATTTGATTGTTGGCACACTGCCACATGACCTACTTTTGGAAAGCAGACAACATGAAATGAAATTTATACATAATTCTGAAATTTTTTTATCGACTTTTGAAAATCAAGACATTTTGGAGGTAGAATAAACAGTGATTTTGAGCACATTTGTTGACAAAATTGGCATTGTAAATGTTTAATTAGTTATATGCTACTGCAAATTGTATAAATCAATTTTGTTTGTGTTTTGAAACAATAGTCCGGGCGTTTCAGATATTTTGCGCGAGTCATAATGGAGCGCGCACATGTGTAAATAATTACAAAATGGTTTTGTTACACTAATTTCGGCGTTTCTGATTGGACGAGAGCTCTCAAAAACCTGCTGCCATTTCTCGATGAATGCAGATAAAATGTGCTACCATACCTCGTGCATTTGTACCTTATGACGTCAAAATCCATCAGAACAAACGGACATGTCAGTTGGTTCTTACAACTGAACGCAACGTTTTGATGAAAAATAAGATATACACATGTCATTTCGTCTTCAAACATACGCCAATAACTGGAATATTCATTCCTTTTCCGAATGAGACAATTAATTTCACCGGGAACACTTCATTTTAATCGATACAAGTCCTCAAGCTGTTCATCCACAAGCGCTTCGCAAACGGTAGCCATGTTTGAACGTCACGTGATATGCTAATGAGGGTTAATCACAAATTGCGTAAACCAGAAAAAACGAACCCTGATTGTATGCATGCGAATGCTGTGAAAACGAAATTGAATCCTCTGCCGTTTTAGATTAAGGATTCCTCAATTTTGCTTCAGCCATGTATTGTTGCGTGTAACAAGCTGCTGCCTCCCGTGATAAATGACCAATATATTAGATTTGTGTAAATATTTAAAGAAAAACTTGTTAATTTTGTAATTATAAGGATTGTTTTACATGTTTTGTGCCTCTATCGAAGTATAACAGCAACAAATTTCGTATAACATCGCTCCGCTACGCTACGCGATGTTATACGAAATTTGTTGCTGTTATACTTCGATAGAGGCACAAAACATGTAAAACAATCCTTAAATGACGTCACGAACTTAGGATACTAACGAACTTAGGGCACCCTACCATATATATGAAGGGACAGCAACGTTTACATTTCTTGTGGAAACATTTCAAAATTGACCAAACCATCATGATGTTATTTTACAGAACCTTCATTCAAAATGTCATAACTCACGTTTAACTTTTTAAGTTGGTACGGAAACCTGTCTGTTCAAAACAAAAACAAATCGGCAAAAATCATTTATACGGCTTCTAAAATCATTTTGCTTCCTATTTAAACTATCGGCAGTTGTTATGAGCAGCAGTTATCAAAAAAAGCAAACAAAATTTTAGGTGATTCTATACGCATCCTCTTTTTTCGGAATATTGAATACTACCTTCTGGACGTAGACTGCGAATGCCCACTTTTAGAACAAACAGGTTTCGCCAATCATTCATTCCTTGCAGCATTAGAGAAATAAATAGAGGATATTATATGAGTGTCTATGTCATACTTTGTTTACGACACGAGTGCCTGAATATTAGTATTTCCCGAGCGAGAGCGAGGGATATACCGATATTCAGGCACGAGTGTCGTAAACATAGTATGGCATAGACACGAATATAATATTCTGTTTATTACCGAAGTCGTAAAATTAACGAAAACACGCTAAAATCCACTTTCAACCATAGGCTAGCGACCCGCCGTCACGCATTTAGAACGCAACGTCATAGACGAAACGTGACGTCATAGCATTGTTTATGACGTCACGTTACCATGACAAAGTGATATGTTGCCCTAGGGCATCGTATGAAAAATATGAACACCGATATGATTGCCCCCGTAGGTAATAAATTCTGATAAGTACAATGTTGCAAGATAAACACTTTCATGTAGGCCTATAGCATATTCTAGTCTCTGTTAATAACTTCATTTGTATTGTTTTGAATGATATTTGTATGTTTTGTATGCTGGAGAATTGTAATTATACACAACAAATTTCCCTTTTGGGACAATAAATATTATCTTAACTTATATTATCTTTAATCACGAATGATGCGAGAATTCGGAAAACTTTGAATGAAACTTGAATTAAAATGTACTCCGTGATAGATTCGTACAGATTCAGATAAATTACAAGATTGAAAGAACTAGTTCACCTTCAAATCATTGCAATGATGAGTAGAAGTGGTTTATCAATGATGACAAATGTCTGTTGTTCAACTTCGCAAAATATTTTGTGTTGAAGAAAAGACGAGCGAATCATGCCGATTTCTCAAATACTGTTAGCAAAACAACTAAACAAATGATTATAGATATTTAAAAACATGTGACGCTAAAATATATGTAAACAAATTCAAATACGTAACTTTAAATGTATATTTTAATTGGCACAATAAAACTTATCTTTAACTCGTTAAAAGTACAAAGAGATAAAGATTCCATTCAAGTACAGATGTACCAATATGTAATTCGTCAACAGGTAATATCGTTTCTGCTGATAAAGGGAAGTAATCCATTATGCCAAGAAATAAATACTAAATGAATAGTGGTTTGGTAACAAAAGTAGTGTTTCGAATCCTCTGCAAATTTTCTTTGTTATTTTGAATTTTTTTTCTCTTATGTATCCTTGTGTTTTGGGTTTTCAGTCAGATAAGGAATACCAACCCATATTTCAAAGAGTACGTAAATAAATTAATGAGAATTGATCCTATCACCTTTGTTGGCTAATTATGTATGAAATAAATAAATGCAACATATTTTAAATAATGTTTTTACAAACACCATGCCTTTAAAATAACTATCCCAAAATCAGTAATGTTAAAGCAGTGTCATATGTTTTCAATCACTTCATTGATCCTCTTTTACGGAAAATTCTCAGGGTAGTATATGTACAAGTTGATGCTCCATAATAACACAGAAGGTTGATAATTATCCAGTGTAAACCGGTAATATTTTAATGTAAATAGTAACTGAAGTTGTTTTGATTTCAAGCCATAACAAATCTTTAACAAAATTTGCTAACAAAATTAGAATATTGTTTGTAGCGAGATTTGACAATATTTTTCACAGAAATACAACCAATTACCGTCTCATATGCATTGTTTAATGCTTCCTCTGAATATTCCTTATATTTTCTATATTTTTCTATATCCATAAGTTCTAAATTTCTAAATCGGTTTTCATTTTTAATATTACTGCTATCAATCTAGGGGTCGTGAATTGTTTACTATACCACTGTTTAAATCTGGGTCCATGAAAGATCCCTCGAATTTCAGAGGAACATCACTTCTAAACACTATGGGGAAACTTTTTATCACAATAATGGAGAAAAGATGTGGGTTGATTTAAACTAAATATGAAAGTCAAGCTGGATTTCGACGCTCATCTTTGAAATTACATTGGATTTTCATTATATGAACATTATTTCTCAGAAGTCTTATTGTAGACGAAATATGTCTCGATTGATATGATATACATGTTTGGATTTTTTAATAAGAAACACAACAAACTCAGGGGCGTTTAAAGGTTACTTATGTTTTTGTGTGGCACCGAGTAATTAATATGTCCATGCTCTTTAAATATCTTAACCAGTTAGGCAAATCTCTGAATATCTTGTTCTTTGAGATTTCAAACAGTTGTATTGTCAGACAGAAATGCCATATCAATTATTCAAAACTCGTAAGGGTGTTTCGTCTTTTGTTAATAACTTTGTTAACATAATCTTTTTGACACTTTCAACTCAATATACTCTTATAGTTCGAGCACAAGGACATAACTTTTATGTTGTAATATTTCAGACCTACCATCATAATTATATTGCTTATTTCTTAAAGTCTCGATATGATTGAATTTTATTTTATACATTAGTCGCCGAAGCTCAATGTATTCAGTTAATATTCCCAAATGTTAAACAACATCAAATTATATCCAGGTGTATATATGACCGCGGTATTTCGCGTGTTTCTGTGCTTTCAGTGTTTACAGTGCTGTCATTACATAACATTGGCATCATAATGATTGTGAAATCAAAGTGAAATAAAAGTCATTTGTTCTTTAGTTATTCTGTCTTTGTTATCTTGTTGGAAGAGTTCCATATCCATAGAAAACGGTTTCGTATCTATAAAAAACGGTTTTGCGTTTTGGAAGAAAATGACCCAACTTGTACAGCGACAATTTTGTTAAACATTTCAGGATGAGACGTAGATTTGCAGGTCTCAAGCGATTTTGAGAGTTCAGACAGCAAATAAATAAAACTCTACCCTGAAGTATCGCTACATCAGTCACATCACTTGAACTGCATGCCTTGAAATGGTCACTCGAAGGGAAATGGACTCGCATGGTTTACCGAACCATGTACATTCGTTTTGGAACTCTTTTTATTGATTCAGGAGTATTATTTAGTCATTGGTAACACTTATTTCATCGTGAGAGCACCTTCTTTCGGGAAGAAAAACGTGATACAGCGCCTTTAAAGGATAGATGTAATGACATATGGTCACATTTGAATTCAATGAAATGGGATGTCAATTTGACAATTGCTCGATTTAAATTTCTTAAATCGGCTCATAAATAACTATATACGGTTTTAAAAAAAAATCCGCCTAATTTATCCCAGGCGACCAGAATGAAAATCTACGGGCCGTTGTCCCTGAATAATAGGTAATAATGAGGTAATAATCGGTCATTCTTGTGAAAAATGCATTACACGTGATCTTTAAATTAGCAGTAAGGCACTTTAAAATGCCGCATATCACTAATATTATTTCTGCCGGTTAAGGTTGATTTTAAATGGCTATATTGGGGATATATCTCGTAGAGAGGTAGCCTGCTATACGAGATTTCACCCATGATGGAATAATAATTTTGTTATGTTCAAACACACATGATATGAGTGCTGGAATCGCTATTTCAAAAGGTTTTTTTTGGGGACAAAATGGTTGTTATTGAAGTTAAAATTTCAACTTCGATAATTATATTGAAACAAGATGTTGTCGGCATAATGCACCTTTGACCTTTTCATTCGTTGACACTTTGTTGGTGTAGAACGTCATAAGACAGACCAAAAAACAATAATTCACTCTTTTATCTCGCCTGGTTAAGGCGATTGAAAATGATGAATTTTAAAAGGTGTGTCTTTCAGAAAGATGGACAGAAGATGTTTCCAAAATTACAATTTTGTTAAGTTGACTTCCAGAGACGGGAGTAAGTATGAAACAGAGGTTGTGGCACGTGCTCATGTTTTGTTCCATATTTTGTACAATGTGAATATAACAAAGCAAAGTAGGTATTGTAATCTGCAATAGAAATATTATTGTGCACACACAACTCTAAATAAATAAATAGCAATTGCTTTGCTCTGATTCGCTGAATACTGTCACAGAGATTCAGTTCATACATGCATGAACTTAATTTCGTGACGTCACATCACATTTAGCCATGCCCCCATGGCGTCAGGTTCATGGCTAGTTGCGTTGTGCATTTTCATTGGTTGATGAACACGTTGAAGACGGGCTAATATTTGGTGTCTTCATACGCGTATATAGTGTAGCTCTAATTGTTGCAAATGTGTATATTTGTAGCAATGAAACCTTTTCAAAACATCAGGTACGAATATATTTATTTATAAGTACTGACTTAAAAATTTATTAAGTTCATGGAGGTATAAACTTAAAAAACGCTGTGCAAACTTGGCGCGGATTTACGCCAAGTTTGCACAGCGTTTTTTTAAGTTTATACCTCCATGAACTTAATAATTTTTTAAGTCAATTCTTAAATAAAAACAATACACCTAAAATGAGGAGTTTTACAAAATGAAGAACATGTAAAACTAGTAAGTAAATCCATTTGTATGGTGCCTTTCCGTGCTCTATATATCATGCTCGAAGCGCACTTGATTGGAAAAAGGCAAAAGATTGGCGGAAAAAGAAAGTTTTTATAGCACTTCTGAAGGCCGAGAAGGTCTGTGAAGCACGGATTTCATATGGGAGGTTGTTCCATAGGGATGCGGCTGCATACGAAAAGGTTCTTTGGCCATAGGACATGAGGTTGACTCTGGGGAACAGAACTGGAGCATACAGTAGAGGAGAGTATGTTAACTAGAACATGTGCATACGATAACGATACATGCAGTGTAGGCGTTGAAGTGTATTTTAATCAGCAATAGACGTGGTATTGTAAACATACAGCCGTTCTATAAACCTAAAATTAAGGAGCTAGGTTTTACAAAATAAGGAATAATATTAACGAAACAGTAGAAACTATACAGGAGAAAAGGATGAAGTTTAATTCACTTTTACAACCTCTCCTGAATTAAGGAAGAAGCAACAAACACAAATAAATTGAATTTTAAAGAATAAATTCAAAACGTGGATCAACAAAAACAGGAACTCGATCAAAATATATTCAAATGGAGTTTTACCTACCGAGATACAACAAACATAGGAAGTCGATATCGCAAATATAATGTAGGAAAAACGTAGGTAAAATATCTACACACTTTATACAAATTAGAGTTTTACCTACACTTTAATTAAGATAACGAGTCCCCGTGCAACTAAAACTCAAACACAAGTAAAGGCATGATTATTTAAAGTGAAAAAAATGCAGTGAGACAGGAACTTAATTATCACTGTTGTGTCATCAACTGTTGTATATCATGGTATTATTCATTGGGAATTCTCGTGTTTTAGCAGACACGACAAGTGAGTAACATGGTTCACCCCGTTCCTACAGTTATTGCTTGAATGAACTCTCATATGTGTCCTAAGATTATCTGGCAATTCCATAACAGAGTATTTCGATTGTTTAATTGGAGTTAGACAAGGATGCGTCCTCAGTCCGTTTTATTTTCTTTGTTCATTGCTGAGTTTCAATCTATGTTGGTAGATTCTAAAGTTAGGGATATTTTCATTGGTGAAGAATATCTAGAGTTGTTATTATTGTTGTATGCGGACGATTTATGTATATTTGATGATACGGTGGTAGGTTTACAAAGAAAAATTGATATTTTGTCCAAGTTTTGTAACTGGGGGTTACGGGTTAACATGGAGAAGACAGAGATTTTAGTATTCCGAAATGGTGGTTATCTTCGCCATTATGAAAAATGGTTTTTTGATGGTATTCAAATGAGGACAGCAACTTATTATAATTATCTAGGCATTGTTTTTTCAACTAGATTATCTTGGAGTGTTTGTACCAAGACACTTGTTGCAAAGGCCAGCAAAGCCTTGTTCACTATAAAGCAATTACAGTATAATTTCAAATATATTCCCGTTCATGTATTATTCAAACTTTTTGATAGTAAAATAAAACCGATATTGTTGTATGGGGCGGAGATATGGGGATATACAGAAAGAAATGTTGTCGATAAATTTCATAATAATTTTTTGTAAATTTGTTTTAGGTGTTGGTAAACACGTGTCAAGTAATGCAGCTTTAGCTGAATGTGGAAGATATAGTATTAAAGTTGATTATTATTATAAACGTATCACATTTTGGTGCAAACTGTTGAGAATGCCTATTAATGATCGTTATCCTAAGCAAAGTTATAATTATATGTTTAGATTAGATGCTGTTTGTAGAATTACGTGGGCTACACAAATACGAAATCTCTTAAATGTGTATGGGTATAGTTATGTTTGGCTTGCCCAAGACATTGGTAATGTATCTTTCTTTTTATCATCGTTTAAGCAGAGATTGATTGATTGTTCAAAACAAAATATTAACAGTAATATATTAAACTCATCGAGACTTGTACAATTTAAGAGTATCATATCAAACTTTCGTGTAGATAATCACATTCTGAAAATTAAGCTTAAAGATTCGAGGAAATATGTATGTCTATTAAAGTTCAATGCATTGCCATTAAGATGTAATATGTGGAAGGAAGCTAGTAGCACTGATTATATTTGTAGAATGTGTTGTAGTAATAGTTATGAAAATGAAGTCCACTTTCTTTTTGAATGTGATAAGTATGAACAAATTAGACAACAATATTTACCTTCATGGAATGAATTATCAAGCAGTTGCAAACTGATCAAGCTATTGATATCTGATGATGTGTTAGTTTTAACGGATTGTGCTAAATTTATCAAATCAGCTCTTAAATGTCGTTCATCTGTAAACTAAGTCATGCATTGAAATTGTATAAATTATATTGTTATTGTACATGGGCCGAAGGCCTACAACACTGAATAAACTTCTCTTCTCTAAGATTAGTTGATCGGGGGAATGATTTACAACACACGCTGTGCACAGTTGTATGGCTTTTCGCCAGTGTGAATTCTCGTGTGTCTCTGCAGGTTACCTAATCGTGAAAACGTTTTATCACTCATTGCACTTGTATGGTCTCTCTCCCGTATGAACCCTCATATGGATCTGCATATTTCCAGATGTTGTAAACGATTTATCGCATTCAAAACACTTGTATGGTCTTTCTCCCGTATGTATTCTCACATGTATCTGTAGGTTACCAGATGTTGTAAACGATTGATCGCATTCAACACACTTGTATGGTCTTTCTCCCGTATGTATTCTCACATGTATCTGTAGGTTACCAGATGTTGTAAACGATTTATCGCATTCAATACACTTATATGGTCACTCTCCAGTGTGGATTCTCAAATGTACTTGGAGATGACTCAAAGTCTTAAACGTTGCTTCACATACAAAACAGTGATGTGGCCTCTCTCCAGTGTGGATCTTTATATGGGTCCTTAGGTTGCCTCCAGATGTGGATGTCTTACCACACACACCGCAACTATACATTCCCCTCGTACAATGCATCGTGTTTGTATACGGATATATTCACTTTACTGCAGGAGAATACGACGAGACAGGCTGTGAAACTGGATTTTCCGTGTGTCTTCGAGTCGTCCAGTATATAGCCACACTGCCACAACAAAAGAAAGTTTCTTCAGATTTGACATGTACCTACAAGGGAAAGTTTGTTCATGATATAACGATAGTGACACATCAACCGCAATGCTTTGCATAGACATATGATAGACAGTTCATATAAGTAATTAGAATTAAAACAATAGATGGTGCAGACCGTTTCCTAATGGCAGCTGCTTAATGTGCGAACACGACATCGTCTTGAGGATGGTTAGAATCGTTACTTTCTATGATCTTGGACGATATCAAATTATTTAAAAGAAAAACCAACATTAAACAAACAAATGATTACATAATATCACAGCCACGATAAATAATGTTCCGGTGTGTTGTAATATTTCATACGTATTCGTGCATTGCTTGCTTCAGGATCCGACAAACACAGAAACTCATTGAAAGAACCAATTGGTTTTTGAACATATATGGTCTCACATCAGTACTCAGAAATAGAAACTGGTTTAATTCATTACTTAATTCAGATGGTGTTATGGATCATGATATTTCGTTGAGCGTAAGTTAAAGGTTGCTTCATACTACTATTATTTTCAAATTGACTTTCAGAGTCTAAATCTGTCCAAACTTTGGTAAAGCGAATAAAGCTTTGATTTCCGGAAGGAGACAAGCAATATTTGACGTTCTGAAAAAGCCTATCAATTTGTCCGCTTCAGAAATATGCAGTTGACATGTTGTTGAACAGTTAGTCTTATTAGATTGTGTAGGTATGTGTTGGGTGTGAGTTATTCATGCTCTAATATATATATTTGTTTACATCAGTTGCTCCTGTATACATAAAACACATGTAACAATAAACAAGCACACTAAAACACGGGACTCGTGACGTAACAAGATAGTCATTGACAACACGCAAGAACAACGTCAGCCAGAACCAAAACATTAAAATATGAAAGATGAAGGTTAAAATGAGCCCTAAGAATTTCAGAGTAATCAATAAAGGTGTACTGAGATACACGTGATAGATAAAACAAATACTACTGTAAAATAAACCATATAATTGATATTACATTTTTTAAAAGAAAAGATTATGGCACGATACAATGCCACTTTTCTGCAGTTGTTTGAATGTATTTTTTAATTAAAATATCTTTGTTTCATGTAGACAGGGTTACGACATGAAATGTACACCAACATGACCCCTAACATGTTTAAAATGTTGTAAATGTGTTCAGAATGAGGCACATTTATTGATTTCACATAGAGTATATCTTATATGTCAATGAATAGTCATGTATTTGCAAAAGAATTTTTAAATTTAAGAGTTCATGTTTTTAAAATACCCATTAAAAACGACGTAAATGTATTCTGATGCCTACATTATTCAGTTTTAGGGTACGACGTCAAAAACTCAAGATATTTGTAAATTAAAACCATACATATAAAAACAAGAGTGCCCTGAGAGCACAAGAACCTCCGGGTTCTTTATCGTCCCAAAAAACCCATTTTAAATGTAAGAGAAATTTAATGAGATATTAAAAAGAAATAAGCATGTCAAATATCTAAGGCCTATCACCAATCAATAAATAAGTATGGCCATGGTTAAGTTTCTCACAAAATGGATCTAACATCAAGGTCAAGGTCACAAGGTCAAAAGTTATGACCTCAGTGTGTGACTTGGATATATAACATTTTCAAATGCTGAAAAATTAGAAGTAACTGTCAGTCTGAAATCGTAAAGCTGAGCGCTCTAAGTCAAGGGCAACATTACTCTTGAAATAGCAATCCGATCGGTCCCAAAAACGCATACGCGTATCACCGATGTGTATCCAAAGCACGTGAAAGTTTTAGAAAGATTGATCATAAACTGTGGGAGGAGTTGATTTCAGAAGACAGGTACCGTCATTCTGAAATTGGAAAGCAGAGTGCTTTAAATCAAGGGCCATAACTCTGATAATATTAATCCGATCGGTCCAAAACAAGCTCATGCGTATCACCGATATCGATGTATATCCAAAGCATGTGTAAAGTTTCAGAAAGATTGGCAAAAATGTGGGAGGAGTTGCTTTCAGAACAGAAGTACCCTTTTCGGGACGGACGGACGGACAGACGGGCTGCGCCACCCGGGGGTTAAAAACCAGGTGTATACTTTCTTTTGCCTGGTAGTTTATATGCAGGAGCAATGGGTTATTTTCCCCTAAAGTTCCAAACCAAACCAAGGATTTTGTTATTTCAAATGTCTGTATGTTTTGAATAATCCAACTTTGAAGTTCCATGCAGAAGGTCTGGATTAAATTACATTCCCAACATAGGTTTCATTTTCCACATTACAAAAATTGAAAATTTCATTGTTAACAGATACCTTTCTACGCGTGATGAAGCATTGGTTCTTACTTTTGCACTTTGCTTTATTATGTTATACACTTTTGACAATGTTGATAGAGAAACTTTATTCTATTTTGTCTGAATATTCATTTCTGGTATTGGTTGTGAAGCTAAAGGTGTTGGTAATGAGGAACAGTTTTTGAAAGAATTTTACTTTAATAATTAGTGATTGTCAAAAGCATATATTATTTTCCGAAATACACGAATGTTCATACCTTAATGTTTATTCAAATATCAAAAATGTATTTTGAATTGAACCATTATTTAATGTTTTAAAATCTAAAGAGCCAAATGCCTAGAATAACTATGCTGCGAATCGGTGCACTTTTAATATATGAATATAGATTCGTTGAACTTACAAGTCAGCAAATACGTTGTTGTAATGTTGTATTGGTAACTTCATACAGAAAATTAATTTCATTTTCTATAGTAATCTAGAATTTATCATGATCTGCGCTGTAAATATTTCAAAACATTACCAAGTCATATTTATCAGCAATACCAATTTAACCATTTTTTCAACAATATTTTGTTAATGCGATGTATATACACTTGATTGTCATGCTGCCCTTACCGTATAATTAATATTTTGTATTGTAAGAAGGCCTGAAGTCTTTTACGAAATAAACTTGAGTGATAGATTCAGATGGAAAGTTCCAATAAAGGGGTGTTGAATCAGCTTATCATTATAAAAATCCCCTGTCTACGTCACAATCAACAGCAAAAGACAAAACTTACAGTATTAAGAAATTTGTTGTACACTTGTTTTCAGGCAAACACAAAATACATAACATTTATATATCACATAAAGAGATAAATATATATATATTATACACTACACATATATATAACCAAGTTACACCACTCACAATTAGATGGCTATCAAGTTACATCAAGTCAAAAATTCACCCACCACCCCATATCCCACCCCGCCCCCACCACACCCCACCCGCCCCAGTTTTACAGAAGAAGAAGAAGAAAATTATTTTATTCCTGTGTCACATGGTACAGTATATATATCCATTAAAAGAAACACAATACATTCAATAAAAGAAAGTACCACCCGGCCATACGGCCTATGAGACACATAAATGTCTAAAATATGCATATATAAAAATAATGTTACACGTTACAACACAAACATGTACAAGAGATAATAGTGTTATGATAGTTATATATTGAGGGTACTGATTGCATGTTTTCGCCTATTATACATTTTTAATGCTAGAGCGGCAAGAGGCTTCACAAACCTCTCATTGCGTAATATGAATACAGATTGGGCTGTTTTTGACAACTGTGTAAAGAAAGGGTTAACAAGAAGAAATATCCTGCCATAAAATTATACCTAAGATCAGAATAAAAGTCACACTCTGTGAGAAAATGTATTTCATTTTCAATTACATTGCTTTTGCAAAATTTACAAATTTTATTTTCTAAAGGTGTTTTAGGGCGGGTATACCACTATACCTGTCGACTTCTATTTCCAGTGGTAATGTGCCACAACGTAACTTACTCAGTACACTACGTTGGCATCTCGTTAACATAGTAGTGACATGTTATTCCGGGATCAAAAGTTTCTTGAATAATCTATAAGTACGTAATTTATAACCATTCTGTTGACCTCTGTCATTATATAAATCGTTATACCAGCATTGGCTATCAAGGGATTTCATCCAAATGATTTGGGAAAACTCAATTCTAGAAATATCACTAAAATCAAATGGCAAAGTTTCAGGACTGCATTATTCCAGGACTTAGGGAATTGATCCGACCATCTGAAAATTAAACTAGGCAATCTAGAACAGTCCATTTTTTAAGCTTACTCCAAAACGACAAAACTTCAATTTATTGATTTGTAAAAGGCAGAACCCAGCCCATCTGCCAAATTTGGAGTTTTACAACCAACGCCAAGAAAGTATCTACATGTCCGACTCTGGACAGAATATCGAAACGCCGTAATTATTGCCTGGCGTAATTAAAGTGATGTAGCTCTAATTGAGGAGGTGACATAGAGGTAGGACCGATGTTGATGATAGATAATGCATTATGGAACACGTGTTAGGCGACAATTACCGATGCCATTTAATGGTAACGTTTAAAACAACATTTATATCGGAGTTGAAAATTCCGGTTGATAAGCCTTGTTATATATAAAGTGTATTACCTATATCTACCTATATCTATATTTCCTCCCCAGCCTGTGGTTTCATACTATATCTTGTACCAAAAACGTTCATTTTCATCTTTACAATGTTACAAGGCACGAACCTGACACGATTTGCTATTCTGTACACTCGTATTTTAGGGCCATCTTACTAAAAACGGCAATATCATTAGACCAGTTTTATTTAAAAAGGTAGGTTACATATTTCTGCGCACGCTCATTTTTAGACGCATTTTAAGACGGGTACATGACGATTGAGTGTGTCCTTGTTTCGTGCTCTGTGTTCATTAACAGGGTTTTGCAAGCAAACTGGGGAAAATGCTTTAATGTGCATATATATGGATGAAATCTAAACTATATTCCAAAATTGTATTGCATTTTTTTAAAATACAAGTCTTAATGCATGTGTAAATGTATCTATCACTATTACCTTGATATATTACACATATGGTTTCATGTCTATAAAGGAAAAGACATCATTATGTTAGTTTGATATAACAGCATATATGAATATGTCTGCACCTTATGAAAACTGTACAATTGTATAATTACATATGCCCTGTTTGTATGAATGTGTAAATATGTAGACATTAATGTGAGTACATCAATGTAATGTGTCTAGCATGGGCGGGTATATATGGTATTTCAATATGTAATGTGCTTCTGATACATCACATACTATAGATAGAAATGTAAGTACTAAATCACACATCTCCACCTTAAATGAATAATTAGATCAATTATATACAAAAATCCATTGTAAAAATGTAAAATATATGTTCACTGCTAAATATACTACCCCTCCACCATTATGTTGCAGAAATAGGAATAAAAGGCAGTATCAACTCTCAAAACATATATTGAATAACATCAAAATTAAACTTACCCAAAGGAAAATAATACCAGTAATCAAAAATGAGAAACTGACATCACAATTTCATTACCTTACTTTCCACTTGTCATAAATCGTAAATGTCAACCAAATACACCTCATGCATGATAAGCATGCTTTCGACACAATCCGCGTCTGCAATCGAACCACGCATGCACAGCACGAGCGTTTTTACGTATTTGAAATGATGACCCGTAAACAATATGCACCCGCCATTCAGTTTGTCTTAAACAACAAATGATTGCTTCGTTTGTTTGGATACACAATCCTTTTATTCCTTTTTTCTATGTTTATATATATATATATATATATATATATATATATATATATACACAGTATATGTACATGATGTACATACTCAAACCCACACTGGAATAGACTATACATCAAAACAGTACCACAAAATGAACTACAAACTGCCATGGATACAAAAATAAAAAAAGCGAATAGATGTATTTTCGAATCTAAAACGAAAAAAGTCGATATATATTGCCTCTATCATACATATTTTACAACAGGTTTAGAAAAGGTCATTCAAGTCGAATGGAGCTAAAAAAAACTGTTTCTTTAGCTCGTAGTGAATAAAAGCAATGCACGTGGCGTATCCATTATATTTGATGAAATCTTAGATACGACCATCACAGAAAAAAGAACAATATGCAACTAATGGTAATGTCCTTGCTCTTAAGATCAAAATTAATGTTAAAACATTAATCCTGACAATCCTATATGGACCATATACAGATAGTCCTGCGTTTAAACGTATTAAAACTTATTAAAGAATTTGATCTGGGACAAAGACGTTGGGTGCTCAATAAGCGGCACTGAATGGAAAACACACATACAATGCCCATCACATCAAACCTTTAACTCAAAACTTTAAAGGTTTCAATATTCCATTGTGCATAGAGTCCTCCCAACAAATGATCTTCTATACAAGATGAACATTAAACACACACACAAATGCAGCTTTTGTGAAAAAGAGACCGAAACCGTAGAGCATCGTTTTTTCGATTGTCATTATGTCACTAGTATTTGGAACAACATTAAAGAGTGGGTTCGAAGAAGTTACAGATGCAACGATTGAACTTACGAAAGGAAACATCTGTCTGGAATATATAGAAAATAGAAATAAATGAATATGTGTATAGTCATTGCTAAATATAACATCTTCAAATCAACTTAAAAACTTCAGATACATTAAGCAAGATATACAAAGAGGATACAATATTGATAAATATAATGCATACTCAACATGTTATTACACACAATTTCACACAATGGTCAATTTGTCATCTGCTTTTTGATAATTAAATCTTTTTTCCGCATTGATACATCCTTTACCCCACTGCAACTTATTACCCGCTAGCCATTGGTTTCTTTCAAAACCAAAAGAAGAAGGGCTTATATGTACGTTTTACATTGTAACCTATTGAAATTGGATTCATTCTATCTATTTTGGTCAATTATACAGAGATGCATAATGCATTGCAATCCTTTCCAATGTACGCGCCAGCCAGTGTGGTAATAAAGAGAATTTCACCCAAGACTTAGTGTCTTCTGATATCAAATATATCAACACGAGTTGATAAAAGGTACAAATATCCGAGGCTTGCCGAGGATATTTTTACTTTAATCAACGAGTGATGATATATTTGATATCAGAAGACACAAGGGTGAGATTTTATTTATCATTCAAAATCATTCTTGAACAATCATTAGCAAAATAATGAACATATCAGCAACACAAAACTGCCATTTGACTACTTCAGCAGTGAGCTCAGTGATGTCATAGCATTTTGACGTCATAACATTGTCAGCAGTGTCCTTAAGATACAATATACAATATACAAGATATTTATTGTACATAAAACACCCATTATTGGCAGTGAACAAAGAAATTAACAAATGTTAATACATATTATAAGTAAAATATATACAAGAGCATTATTATCTCAGTGTGAGACAATTATATCAAACAATGCATATTATAGATTGTACAATAATTAACCAATGTGGCTTAATCTCATTGAATACATGGCATAAAGTACTTTACAAGTGATAGAAGCATGATGACTCTTGGGGTTTACAATTGATGAGAGGAGCTCTATCCTTGAGACCCCAACGAGACCAGTTGATGAAATTAGTTTCGAGCGATAATGAACATATTTTGGGCATTCAAATATAAAATGTTCTTCCGTTTCTGTAACACCCTGACTGCACTGTTGACAGAGGCGTTTGTCTACAGGGGTGTTGTTATATCTTCCTCTCTCAATCTCTAGCTGGTGAGCGCTAAGTCTTAACTTAGTTAATACTTTTCTGTGGTCATTATTCTTAATGTTTAAATAGTCTTTGTAGCAAAACGAGTCTTTAATATGTCCAAGCAGGCGTAATTTCTTTCCTTTATCAGATGGTAGTTGATCAGTTTCCTGGAGGTATATTTGAATAAATTCAGTTTTTAAACATTCCATGAATTGCTGTCTTGAGATACTGTAAATGTTTGATGAAGGGAATGATATTTTAAGACGTTGTTTTATTGTTGAAACCCAGGATGATTTTGAAAGACCCTTATCTTCTTGTAGGGCAGCATATATAAGTCTGTCTTGATCCATTCGCAATAATCGTTTGTATAATAATTGTTTGTTGAATACGTTAGAAAGTATTTCTATGAATAGAGGGTAAAGTCCATCCGATATTACTGGTTCTCTTTGGTACTCCGAAATGATTTAGCTGTTTTAATGGTTATTGTATTACAAGCCAGCTTACTCCAGTTTTGAAACGGATTTGATATCGATTTAAATATATCGCTGCCCCAAACTTCTGATCCATAAGTGGCGATTGGTGATATGAGACACCGATAGAGACGAAGGATGACATCGGGGCGGAAGTGAGTTGTTGGAGTCAGGCTGTGGCGGATTTTGAACCAGGCGCGCATTGCTTTTCCTTACAGGCTTTCAATAGCGAGTTTGAAAGTACCATTCTTATGAAGAGTCACACCAAGATAGGTGTATGAGTCACAAAAGTCAATAGCCGTGTTATCAAGGTGAAACAAGTGTCTGGAATCTGCCTTGGTACCGCCGAAAATTAATACTTTTGTAGAGAGATTTAAAGTGAGTTTCCAATCTTCTGTAAATGTTTTTAAATTGTCTATATTCTGTTGAAGTCCTTTGGGTGACTTTGAAAAAAGAACAAGGTGATGTCAAAGCCTTGTGATGTCATTTACTGATGATGTAATAGGATTGTGACGATTTGATTGTAGATATCGCTTGTAGATATTGCTTGATCTCACACAAGCGATATCTACTATGGGGGCCAGTTTTGGATGATAAATATATGTATACTATATTGTACATGTCCTACACAAGATATATATTAAGTATTCAAAACGTTGTTTTCCATTGTCGAATTATTCTTTGATTTACGGTAACATTTTCATTAACCTCTCTAAAGTGAAAAAAAATCCAACAGGAATGAAGTTGCCGATGAGGAGTCATCTCCCATGTATATGAATTTTACCGTGTTTAATTATTAATATGACGGGTACCCTCCAGTATCATATTTGTTCTATTTTTAAATTTTAATTGTAGAGTTCATTCACTGTGATATATGTCATTAAAAATATATCTGGTTCATTTAAAATTTATTTATGGTTGACGAATCAAACATTTTAAAATACAATTTTTGTTTGTATTTTGAACGTTGATCAATTTGTTACTTACATTTTGTACTTCATATTGCATTTATATCAATAGTGAAATGTTGTTCTAAAAAATATAGACTGGCTAATAATAGATACTATTTTACATAAGAGAGAACGTTATTGACACAATGCTTTTAAAACCGGGTGCTTCAAAGGGGTGACATGCAAGTGTTGAAAAATGCGCTGGTAACTTGCTGCTTTATGGCTTAGTTAGATTCAGGACACACATTGATATACATTGATATATAACCGTTAGCTCAGTTGGTAGAGCGTCCGCTCATCACCCGGAAGGTCGGGGTTCGATTCCCGGCCGCGTCATACCAAAAGACGTTAAAAGATGGGAGTTGTTGCTTTCTTGCTTGGCGCTCAGTATTATAAGGATAAAACAACGCTTGAACTGGCGCTGCACTGTGGCTGCCGGGTGCCAAGGACACAACAAGAGTTTACAATGTACTTTGTATTTAGGACAATAAAGTGTTATTATTATTATATTATTACACATGTAAATCAACTGACACCAAATTTCGCAATTTCTTGAAAGCTGTGTAGCTTGTGACCTTCCAACCTCTTTAATAAAGTTTCAAACAAGTAAATGAGCATCAGGCATTGAAATTTCGGGATGTGTAGAACTCTTCTTAATCAGTGAAATTTTCAAATGATGTTCACTGAGTTCCATATTTTTTGATGCGACTTATACCCTTAACATTAAAAATCTGCTACTCAAATTTCAAAATTACATATTTTCAAATCTGATCACATTTGACCAACTCCATGCTTTCCTCTGATAGAATAGCACGTGGTGGTACGTGTGGACCTTATAATAATCATCTGGCTATAGTTGTCACAAATCGTAAAGTTTTTGTCGTCAGAAAAAACCTCACTGTTGCCAGTATAACCAGGGGTTCAACCCATATCGGTGGGTCCAATGAAACCGATTGGTGTGTCCACTGAAACCGAATGGCGTGTCCACTGATACCGATTGGCGTGTTCACTGAAACCAATTGGCGTGTCCACTGAAACCGATTAGTGTGCCACTGAAACCGAAACTTGCAGCATGACAACATACACGCGTGCTTGCCTGTATGCTGGACCAAGAGGCAATACGACTTACATAACAAATGTTCTCACCATACAGGCTCCACTTCATTTGAGGAAACTTCGCTGTATTCGAAACGCAATGAGGCTGAAGCATCGTTTCCAAATCATCACTAATACAAGTGTAAAGGTGGGTTAAACGAGATTTTTTGAGAACTGTGTTGCTGAAGCGTGTTCATTCTGCCACCGGAAGTGAAGGCGATGGTCCAAGGTCAGGTGACCAAGTGACAACACGCTAATAAAACCGTCAAAGTAGGAAGATATACAAACAAAATCCCAAGAAATAACTTGGAAAGATATAAGAAAAGAACAGTCAATCTACATTCACAAATATACAGTAATATTAGTGAGAGCAATTTTTTCCAGTAAAACCCGTTTATATTTCCCGTCAATATCCGTGACCCCATTTGTGAACTCCACCCTTAAGGAAAACTCATGATGGCGCTAACCTATCTCACAAAGCTAAAATTTAAGATTTAATGATATCGTGTGTTAAAATATCAGGGATTCATCGTATTGTCTGAGGCGAATAAGTTTCAAACAGACGGATTAACTCATGTGTTACTTCCATGCCAGAAGTTGATATTTGGTTTGATATTCATTGTTGAAAGAGACTACAACAGTGTCATTGTAAATCTTTATTTTCCATTGTAAAAGGTACAATCATACAAAAACATCAATACAACATGTGATACCATCAACAATGTGTTACTTGTGTAAAAGGAAAAAAATCAATACTTTATTATTTTGACAATTATTTGTATGTTTCATGCATTATTCCATTCTCTACCCACATATGTTATACGTTACTCAAGTCAATATCTTCAGGTGCAGAGTACCGTGGGAAGAATTGACCTGAGCTACCTATGTGGGGAGCGAATGACATTGATCCTGAAGACGTCAAGAAATAAGTATCATTGTAATGTAAATGGTTCAAAATACCGACCAAGCACTTCTTCTCATTGAGAAAAACCTTTAACAAAATAGTATACACCATGTACTTCCTTATTATAGCCGTGGACTCTGTTTGTTCATAAGCGTACACAACCTCACATGAACCTTCATTTAAACCATAGTCGATAGCAAGTTTTAAAAAAAATAATTACGTTTATTATGTGTGCACATTTTCCCAGCGATCTGATTGGTCGAGAGGCGATCACTTGACCGTCGACAGAAAAGCACATTGACCGCGGACCGCGTCCTTTCTCGGGTCCATAAAAACAGGTATTGACCTCATCACCAGTCTATTGTATAATATGCGTATCTGAAATGCCCAGCTGGCTTGTCCACTAGCGATAAAGGTTCTTTGTTACCCATGTGGTTGGAAATTACCGAGCTAATATTATTAATATGAGCAAATGTGCACATATCACGTTTGCCTAGCAACCATTGTTTCAGCTCGACTTCCCGTATTTCGTCGTCTGTGACGTCATCAAGCTATTGTTCGTGACGTCACTGTAGATTGCCGTCGCAAGAAAAGTGTGCCGTTTCCTGAATAGTTTTACACGAATCAAATGGAATAGAATGGGTAATAAAGAAATGACCACACTCGAATGTGTGTCATTTGACATTTTACGAAACCCGTGCACATTTATGTATAACCCTCGCTCTCGCTCGAACAATACAGAAATTCACACATGTACTGTCACTCGAATGATACAAAACTGTGAAATAAATGAAGGTAGAGGCGGCAATAAAATGACCTGAAATTATAATCGTATTTGCACAACCCTTCTTTGATTATATTCATCAAAATGTCAATGACATAATGATGTTATGATATGTAATGAGTATAATATAAACTAACTAATTTTACTACACATAAACTAGAGAATGTTATACAATACATCAGTAACATAATGTCCATTATTGGTTGAACATATCTTGATACGAATATAACAGGAAGACCGAGTCAATTAGGCAATAAACAAAATCATTATCTGTATCACAACTGATGTAATAAATTAATAATAAATTCAAATCAACAAAGGTAAAGTTAATATATTTTCATATAAAACATAAAAACAAACAATTTATCGTAAATGCAACCTCTATAGCAATCTGAAGGCCTAACAATGATCTGAAACCTTCTGAAATATCGGTTTCATAGAGTTCAAACCGGATTTCAATTGCGATAAAATTTTAAATATTTGAACGAAATGGATGGATGAAGCTTAGGGGTGAGCAAAACGTTGGTCACTGCTATTATCCAAATAATATTAATATTAATAAATATTAACCAAATAAGTGAAATTCTGGCTCTTTACAAAATATATCACATTTTGTTACATAAAGGTAGTAGATTATACATGTATATTTACAGTATCTTATTTTCTATCTCTTTTTGTAAATTGTCATTTTTGTAGGCACAATATCCACTGGACGACAGAATATTCCAACAAACGGAATAGAAAGAGTTGTTCCCCTTTACGCCATGTTGTTATTTGTCTCTGAATCGTCATCCAGTGTGTAGCGGAACCGGAACCTCGAACCCGCCATTTTGTCTTTGCATATCCGGTCACACTGTTCGCTATGCGCAACAGTGAACCAATTTTTCCAGTCACCAACTTCACCTGCAACCGACAAAGATTGAACAACATTTGCCTTCGTCGATCATGTATTATTTTTAAAAACATTTTTTGAGCAACAAAGCCGTTTATTCATGAAAACTATTGTGGGACGTTTGAAACACATTGTTACTTTATATGAGAATAAATAGTGAACAACTGTCCGTAGAATTTACTCGCCATTAAAAATATTGCGGCACGTCTGCGACTTTTGAATGTGACAATGCTCAGGCGACAAACAAATACTCACAACCATGTGAGTGACAATGGTTGAATAAAATATCATTGCAATGTAGCCTGGTTTCAAATGATGATTTCAAAATAGACCATTTACATATTTCGCCATTCAAAATGTATTTTGCGAGTTTTGGAGATATTGATATTATAGAAAATGATAATTGTCCTTGAAAGGGACGATGCTGTCGTAGATTCATTTACATATTTCTTAATGGATCGTCATCATAGTCCTGCTGGTCATTGTACTGGTCAGTATCCATGAAACATTTACCCACTGTCCAGCGTGACAGACATTCAGTTTACATTTCACATTGCATCGTTCATGATTTTGCGTTTTTAACATGCAATTGAGTCGACCTCAATTTGTATACATCTATCAATTAGTCTTTAAGTGTTAACCTGTCCTCGCCACTCATAATTCGCGCTAATTTCCATCACTTGCTCGTCTAAGCCTTGCAGCATTTTGTTAACTTTCCTGTACTAGCGTAGCAGCCAGGTACATCTGTACTCCATAATGCGTGCTGATACGCTAACAAAGAAAAGTTAACGAAATGCAGAGAGTAATAAATTAGCAAGAGGTGGAGACTGGAGCAAGATTGGTTCCCATAAATCCATCAGCTTTGCTGTATCGGTGTAAACTCGATTTGTGTATCAGTGATTCCTATCATTCCAATGATGGTTGTGTAGACCTACCCTTCCTATAGAAGATATTGGTGTCACCAAGCCCTGCATTCGCAGCGTACACTGGCCCCTTCCTGTCCCGCATCTTGTTGAAGGTGCACCTGTCAGCAACCTCGTGGTAAAACTTGTCCTCATGGGACTTCTCCAGAAACTTCCCCAGCTTCTTCACTTCATTGAACAAGTTCTGAACACAAAACGTCGAGAACACCAAATAACTAACAGAACCCTAAATGCAGATGAAAATATCCCCTCAATATCCTCTTACTTCAACTGGTATTTTCAAGGAACTGATAATGCGCCAACTTGGAACATATTACAAATCGTTGCATGGCCTATTTCACAATATAAATGGGAAGACTTATACCATAACTTATCTCTAAGGCTTTGTTTAGCTTCATAAGAAACGTCCATGACTATGTTGCCACTTACACGTACGATATTACCGATCATATCTCCAATCACTTTTATCTAAATTGTTATGAACTGTTAGGTATAATGTCTTCTGGATACACAATGGTTCTGAAAGGTTAGTAATTTTAATCACTCTTCGGCTTCAGTTCCACGCCTGATACCCACACGAATCCTGACCCTTGACCAACAAACTCATACAATATACGATTTTTATAAACCTTTATGTACTGTTTGTCGGCGTTGATTGCATCAAAGAAACCACAAATTAGCCAATGTGCAAATATTAATTCATTACAGATACGCCTCATATGGGTAATACTACGTACATGTATAAAGAAAATCGTGGACAATTTCCTGTTCCATCTGTACGATGGTTTTCAAATAGTAAACCCTCTAGACAAGGGTTAAGGAGTACAAACAAAAGGTCAGGAAGCAAATATATTGGTTTTACAGCGACCATGCAAATCAGAAATTTCTAAAACCCCAGAAAGATTGAGGAGAATGTTACCTCCTTCATGTCTTCATAGTTGAGGACGATGATGGGGTGGTCCGGGTGTCGGTCTATCTCTCGCTCCCAGTCCCGGGTGTAGTCGAACACAGACCCGTAGTCAACTGTAATACGACCAAACTGTATGGGATCACAAGGTACAACACGTCTGTACAACTCATTGATAATACATGCCGCTTATAGACTACCTATTAGTAAAGTGCTCATTGATACAGTGTGGTGCTATCAAGATGATTCCTTATTCCATACGACCAACAGACCACTATGATCTTGCTTGTAAATATAAAATATGTATGTAAATAATAATATCCAGTTCCATTACTATTCGTTTCTATAATTAGCGTATGTCACTGTAACAGACAGTGGTCTCATTAAAGGAAACAGGCAGAATTTGTATTGTAAGGTTGGAATGAAGATTCGAATTTTGTTACTTGTTTTTTGTTGAGTAGGTAGTATACGTGACTATAGATAAAACTATTAACACTAATTTAGTTTAATTTGGATATGTATGTGTAACGTTTCTTCTTTATCGTGAAACCGTGTTATAACCTGTCTCTCTTTCAATTTTAATGTAAAATAAAAAATTAAAAGTAGATACCTTTCCCTTGTAAATAATTTGGCACATAATTTTCGAACTGTCCGCTGTACTCATACTCCGGTAGCTTCTTGTGGTGGTGGTAGAACGACACGGCAACATCCTTTGGGTTCCTTATCACCATGATGATTTTTATCTTCTTTTCAAGGAGCTCCGGGTTAAGTTGACCTAGCAGCACGTGCGTGTTGAGTACACGTGGGGAGGGGAACCTGTCCATGTACTCTGGCGACCTCCACTCCATCATCAGATCCTCCTTCTCCTGGAGAGCGACTTCCGTCGTGCCAGCCAGTAACATACGAGTTATCTCCCATACCCAGTGGCACCCTGGAACAGAGTTATCTTCCGTAAATAACTGTGTTTTACGTTTCTGAAGATTGGTTGAGTATCCGCACGCAGGCATTACTATGTCATATATTTCCTATTGTCCCCTCCGTCTTTGTGTAACGCGATAGTATAAGAATCGTTTTACTTACACATTGACCTCATCATCAGTGACGTTTCAACCTAAGTATTGTTTTTGTTTGCTTCTAGGTTTACATAAAGTCGTATTCAGACAAAGGCTCAAAGCACATCTTTAAACACATCCCCTGCACTAGGCATAAATGTTGTCAGTCTCCACGACTGGCTGATTTGAGCCTTGCAGTATTTCTTCATCTTTTTCAATCATAACGTCATATAAACATGCAAACACTTCAGACTCACCTGATTTCGGATAAGAACAGACCATGACGTCATCATCCCGGAAGGGGAACTTGGGTAGGTTTTGGATCACTTCCGCCGGAAGGTCTGCCGGGTAGAGATAATCGTCCACATCGAGAACCGCCAGCGTGTCTCCCACAGCGTCCGGGATGTACTTCACTGACATTCTGGAAGAAACACACACACACATATATATATATATATATATATATATATATATATATATATATACTGCACAATAAATACTGTTTTACAGGAGACATGTCTGATCTTTAAATTCCCCAGATAGTGGCTGTAGATACTCTTACAACTTCTAGAAGACATCTGAAATGAGTTTGTCATCCTTTCTTGGAGGTGTGGCAAGTCAATGTATAGTACTAATTTCCGTAAAGAAAATATTGGTATAAAACGTTTTATTTTTTAAAATTTACCCGTAAAATATGTTTTTTTTTCATTTTATATTTAATTTGAAATAAAAACATATTTCTGATGGGAAAGGCCAATTGAAAATCAAAACCTGAAGAACTAAATGCCATGATAATTTCGAGAGTTTAAACAGTATTTATTTTTTAAAATAGACATTAAATCGGGTCGAATGTTTGGGTCGGGCGGAAATGAGAAACACGTTGTACGTGGTCTAACAATAGCGCAATGTTAAATAATGGGGAACCTTACCTGGTACAATATAATCGACCTTATTATTTAGAAGAAGAAAATCCAGAGGTATAAATTAGTTTCATATTATTCATTGACAATACATAATTACTTAAACCAAACAAATTTGACACTTTACTAACTATAATTAACGGAGTATATACGTTAAACCTTTATTGATATAGCACAATGAGAATGTGATACATGACATCTGACACCTGCTACCAGTCAGATTCTGTTGTTTGGGATATGAATGTGTGATATGGCTGTTGTGGTTATATGCATTCCATCATCAATGCAATTGTACACTTATATCAATTAAGGCTTTAATTACATTATGTTAATATAACCCCTCCCATCTAATTAAACTAGCTATTCGTTGACGAAGCAAATGCTTGTTCCATGTTAGCTGTGAAAGCATCTGGCTCAGTACCCTATATATAAGAGAATGAATGTTATGCATATTTATTCTGTCTGTCATTGTTTTCCTCTGATGTATTAATATCATTTGTCAATGATTGCAGAAACTTGATACTTTATTATGTCCCCCGCAACGCTTTGCGAGAGACAAAATGTTTTCGCCTCCGTCCGTAATTCCGTCCTTCCGAAATGCTTTCGTTTCCGGGCCAGATCTAAAAAACCGTTCAATATTTTTTTTACGAAACTTGGTATGTGGTTAAACCTAGTGTTGGAGTGGTGCCTTATGCTTCTTAGGATATTCTGATTTTTATATTTTTTTCTGTTTTCTATGGAAACAGTTTGAACTTAATGCATATGTAGGTAGTGACCTTTTCCGGCCTCTTTCTAAAAAAATATGCAGTATTTATTCATGAAACTTGGTGTGTGGTTAGACCTAGTGTTACGTTATGCTACTTATGTTATTCTGATTTTTATATTTTTTCTGGTTTCCATGGAAACAGTTTGTGCGTATAGGAATAAGGAACCTTTTCTGACCTCCATCTCAAAATCATAAGTGAAAAATAATGTTAAGAGGACATGGTTGGATGAAAGTTAGAGCGGGGGACATCACAGTGCATCGCATGCACATATTTCTAGTTGTTGTTTATGAATTTCATGACCTGTGGTACATTATTGAAAAAAAAAATTCAATTTTGGTATTGCTTTTATTATTATAAAAAAAACTTCGGGCTCTAACAGTCATGGAAATAAAAACACATAACGGGTATTTTAGAACCTTTGCTGTAAAATATGATATTTATGAACACCAAAAGTGTTGTTTTTGTGTGTGACATATTCCGACTGTATGAATCACCCTATACAATTTAGTTATTCGTTCACACATACAGCAACGACATTGTGATGCCGAATTATATCAACAATTGTGTGTATTTCTGTCATAACATTTCAAATAAAACATACATTAACAAGAAAGAATGAATATCTGAACTTGTAAATCTTTGGTCATTATTTTAATGTTTAAAAGCCAATCTTTCCAAGGACTCAGCCTCGCTCTTCAATCGCATTAGACAACGGCATTATGCTACAGAAATAAACCATCATTCCATTGAATTCTGTCACAATCGCCTCTACTTTCCCATCAGATTCCAGTCAGAATATCGACTTGCTCCGTGATGGAATGGATAATTTTCCAGGAGGATTAGGTAGCTGACGGCGGTGCTTGGACGTGAATATACACTCATCTTTCCGGTATCACTCACTGATCTCTGAACCCAGCTGAGACACAGAGGGTCGATAGACGACACAAGGAGATGTTTGGGAGTATTTGAAGTTTGGAAGTGAGCAGTGAGCATTGGGGCTTTGGAGAGTTAGTCAGAGGCATTGTAGTTGATGGCAGGCATAGATAGTCGGTCGGAGGCATTGGTAGTCGGTTGTTAGTCAATAATTACAATTCAGTTGGTGGTATCGAGAGTCGATCGGAAGCATTGAATGCATGTGACGTAAACCTGAGGCATTGGGAGCTGGCAGAGGGTATTGACTGTATGTAAGACTGTAAGTCAGATCCGTTATGAGTAAGTCAGAGGCATTGAGAATAAGTCGGAGGCATTGCGAGTAAGTCAGAGGCATTGTGAGTAAGTCAGAGGCATTGTGAGTAAGTCAGAAGCATTGAGAATAAATCAAAGGCATTGCGAGTAAGTCAGAGGCATTGAGAGTGAGTATGGGGCATTGCGAGTAAGTCGGAGACATTGCGAGTAAGTCTGGGGCATTGCGAGTAAGTCAGAGGCATTGCGAATAAGATTGATAGGTTGAGGCGTAATGAGCTCCATTTGTAAACATACCAGGAAGGTCTTAGAGCAGAGTACACGCTCATCTCCGTCAGTATTATTTCCAATAAGAAGCGGTCGATCTTTCATTACCTTATCACGGATGTGACCATTTGAAGTTTTTCACTGCCATACAAATAGCATTGATTTTTTTCTGGTAGCGTAGAACGACTTGAAGCAATCTAAAAACTGAAAGCAGCGTTTAATGTGGAATAGAAAATGTTCTTTTACGTTATAAAGTTAACAGAAGTTATAATAGTCGATAGTGATGAAACTATTTCCCTTATAACTATATAAATATATATCACTACACATATATATGGGCTACACTAAGCAATTTCATTCAACAATAATGATCGCAGATATGACATTTATTGAGTGCATAATTAATTATTATATTATACACCCGCAAATTTCAGCGTTTAAAACCTCCGGCTAACGCCGTCGATTTAAAACTAAATTTGCGGGTGTTGAATAGCAATGAATCCCGGAAATTTTACAAACGCAACTATTTATCTTATAACTGAAATAGAGGTATACCATTTCTTCAAAAACCAACAAAATTAGCTTTGAAATTTAAAAGATTATCTGTTCATATTTATGAGAAACACGCGTTTTAAGAAATAGTTTTTGAAATAGCCTTCACTATAGACGAGATAGGAGAGTGGGAAGGGCCAGGTTTGGCTTGTTTTATGACGTTCCACAGTACTGATGCATCAACATAACTTCAAGAAGGTTATTTATGTCGACAACATCTTTTATTCATTAAATTTGTATATTTCTATGAGTTTTTAAGTTAAATGCTAAACATTCTGGACAAAAACCATTTTGAAAAAAACAATTTCCACTCCCCAAGTGTACTTGAACAGACATAAAAGTTAAAGTATTATACTCTGGAGTATAAAATTCGGGTACCTCTTTACAAATGATGTCCTTATAAAACGCATTCAAAATCAACTTTCTTCAGCAGTAGTATTTCGTTTTTACACTGTTGAAAATGTTATGACGTTTCTTTTGCGGTTGAGTGTAAATCCGAACAGTCATTTTACCCCAAGTATTCGAGCTTCAATCTAGGATATATGGTCACTTCACCCACAACCCAAGAGACAAGAGTTTGGAGGATAGTATTACCTGTGTAATCCTTTTGTATTTTATCTGAAACCTGCGTGAAATCCTATGTACTTATTAAATTCATAATTCATAATGTTGAAAGCACCTTTATAGGTTTATATAAACAAAAGTTCAATGACATGAGAAAGTGTTGAAATTAAGTCGCTAAATATATTTATGTTTACATGTTATTTCAAATTTATTATATAAGCAAATTAATGTTTGTGTCATTTAATCGTTATAGTTTGAGGAATTGCTAAGGGGTGTTATAAACATAAATATTTACATTGAAACCTAACATAAGTTCTAGAGAAAATAAAGTAACGTTAGTTGCAACGTCGTCCTATCATTAAGCTATCGAAAACCCCTTGGGGCGGGATAGCGCAGTGATTAGCGTGTTCGGCTCCTGATCAAGAGGTCCGGGGTTCGAATCCCGCCAGTAGAGTAGAGAACTGTTCTACACGCAGTAAGGTTTGGGTGCAATGCTACATTGAATTTCAGCATAGTACCACCCATGGTTCGCTAGTTCCAGCCGATGCTCGCAGGTTTCACCGCAATGCATAGCCACATGGCGTTGCGGGCTTTCTCCCTGCTATAATACAAACAGCCGCGATATAAGTGAAATACTCTTGAAAGCGGCGTTAAACCCCAACTCATTCGAAAACCTCTAAAGGCATGATGGCCCAGTTCCCAGTAAACGTACAGGAAGAAAATGTCATAATTAAACATGTCGGCAATGTAATGAGAGTGTAGTTAGCTTCGCCATGCATATGGTAATATGTCAATAGCGTCTCTTAACAGTTCTCTAATCCAACATCCCTTTAATCCGGCAACCATAGTAAGAAAAAGAGATGTTTCCACCCTGATGGCCACCCTTTTGCATTTTTACTAATCGCCAGATGATAAAATGTTGTATTTTCACTTATTTCAATTTTTATTTAAATAATAAAACATTTGTATTGTCAGATTATACACAAGGTAACATATGATTTGTCACTAAACTAATCAACAATGTCAATGTCAATGTCCTGCCGCAGCAGGGCTTTCTACACTCGTGGCGAAACGTCTCGATCTGTGTTTTATATTGGAATGAATGGGCCTAGCCTTTATGACATTTTGAAATATAAAGTCATGAAAATATTACCATCAGTAATATGTTTCAACTTGATTATGCAATAAGCATGTTTTAATAACATAAAATGTCCTCCCGAATTTCGTTTCCACAGAAAAGTATCCCGATAGAACCCTCACTTTGACTTGGTCCCGAATGAATCCTAATCACGCGACAAATTATTCGAACCTACATTGTTCCTGTCATAATACACGTCGGTTTAAGGGGAGTATGATGAGACTTATCGAGCCATGCACGTGAATCAATGTCCATGTATAAAGAACTCTACGATGTAACCAACAACAGTTAAAGCAATGTTGTCTACTACAATGTAACGGAAGCAATCAACATCTGCGTCCATTCAAGCAGGGCTGTTATAGTAATTACACACCGAGAGGTCGAGAGCTAATTGCAAAATGGCTTTGTCTACACAATGGCAGCGTGGAACACGTGCACAGAGACTGTTCAGCTAGAGTCAAGTGAATTCAAGTAAGTAAATTCTTGATTTTAGGCAGTATAGCCCATATACATGTACATTTCAACATACATTACACTCTCAATAACTATCAATTCAACCATGTTTGTCTTCGTTGGAGTCAATGCTTTGAATCGATTATCACTGAGGTCATCACACATTTCCTTTTGATTGTGAACCTGCCAAAAGAATTCCAAGGGGTTATACTTAAAAATTATCAATTTGAGTTCTTAAAACCTATTTCTAATTTCCAAAGGATTAACATGTCTTTAACCAACATCTAGTGACCTCCCGGGAATCTTGACCTTTGACGCGTTTTAGCGAAAACCTTTTCAAATCTTGGTCTTTCTCCATACATATTTGATATATACCAAATTAGAGCCTGATAGCAAAACATTCTCGTCTTTACAAGGATTATTTTTTATTGATTTATAAACTCGTGACCTTGACCTTTGACTTTGATTGTGAACACGTCAAAGAATGTTCCCAAGGGTATAAGTAGGAAGTTATGTATATGAGGTTTTAAAGACGTGGTAGCACGTTTTTTGCAAAAGATTTTTCTCAAATTTATTGTTAAAAGTTTATCAATATATTGTTACGTTAGATGGTAAAACATCTTATTACACGACCCGATAAACTTTATCCATAGAAACTGATTATTCTTACTGGAAGAAAATTGTGCGATGTTTAAAGCGACAGTGGTCTCCTGTGTGAGACCTAAATGTGTAAGTCTCATGCGAATATGAGAGATCAGACAGCAAGGTGGCTGACAATACCATCATTGTACCATATTTAATACTCTACTCTGACTGTTTAGATATCGCTACATCATTCAGATCACTTCAACTACCTTCGAGCGGCCATTTTGATGTGAACACATTAAAATGGCTGTTCGAAGGTGTTTTAGAACTATTTTGATTGATTGAGGAGTATTATTTAGCCATCAGTAGTACTAATTTATATTTCTGTGGGAGAATTATATTTCAGTACGAAAAACATGCTACGAGGCCTTAAAAACCTTCCTTGAAAAAAGTTACAGTCCTAAAGTCATGATATACGCTACACTTGTATATTAAAAGGAACTATTTATACAGCCAATTGTCACGGATAAATATTTACTTTAGTTTCTATAAAGGCATTTATAGACTGATAACGTCGATCCATGGGAAACAAGAACATGCATCATCGACGCCCAGGAACACTGCATACGTGTATTCCCTATTAACTGTTAACAAAATGTATACTGAATATTGTTTTGTATAAAGAAAAACATACTTTAGAAGACTATATATACGGTACTTTGACATGAGTGAGTGAGTGAGTTATTGCTTAACGGCGCTTCGGCAGTATCGCAGCCATTTGCGGAGAGAAATTTAAGTTAATTGCCCAATTTAACTTTGACATGTATGCATGATTTAGTACATGCTATCTTGTGGATATTACACAGCTTATCACACATGTGATAAGCACACAGTGTTAAATAAGTTACCAATATAAAACAGATGTTTCATTTGATCGCAAAACCATAATCTATGTCTACATGCTACTCGACTAAGTCGTAGTGAAGACAAGGCGCATATCGAAGATACGGCGAATCCGATAAAGACTTTTTAAATAAGAGAAATCAGATAGTTTACTTAAAGGAGCCCCGAGGAAATGGATATCTGCGTAAGATATAAACTTGCTTTCAAACGCCTCTCGTGTTATGAGTGTAAGAGTGAACAGAAGGGGAATCATGAAGAAAGGGCTGAGAGACCGACTACACGCTAACCAAAAGCTTTAAAATCTTATGTTTAAAAATAGTTCACACTGGCGGTACATCCAATCGCATCAACACACCGTGCTGGCAAACTGAGAGCCCGCTCCGGACCAAAGGTCATCGTTATCTCGGCAGATTTACAGTAAGACGCATGCATTATATGACCTGAATACACGAATAGTATGACAGGGCTTGACCTGAAGTATGACAATCGGATGTGAACTGAGAAGATATATATATTGGTTGTAAATCCTATATTCCCATAGTATGGCACGGCGAGTTCTATACGACTGTGCGTTCACAGTGGTTAGACCATTCAAAAGCTATACAGCGATTTGTGCAGGTAACTTGAGAGAAGATACTGTTTGTATGATATATATTTACCTTGCATGTATATGTTACATATTGCTTATCGTTATATAAGATATAGGAAGCATATGCAGTCACTCCTTCTATCAGAGTCCATCCAGTACTTATGTCATGGTCACTAGCTGCGACTACTATACAAACGTTAACAGCATTAGGCTATATATAGGTCGAGGTTACAGTCGACAATACGCCACTCTTACGTGTCAGTTTACATGAGTCGATATTCATTACCTACATTGTAAGGATACATGTTTATTGATCAGCATCACACGAAACCAGGTGCTCATCTTCGACAAGCTAGGGCGCATTTTCTTTTGATACTCTTACAAAACATCCACATTCTAGCAATGATCGTCGCTGGACCTTTAACATGAAGCACATGCACTTGCATGCTTGTATGTTTCATATGAAATAGACATGGCCTAGCTTCCTATTTAAAGAACCAATTACCATATCGACAGCTTCTCCCAAGACGAGCAAACAGTTAGATCTTCCGCCGTACACCCCATCACAATAAATCAATATCCGTTCTCCTAATCTTTTCCTGACGACAACACGCCACGTTAGTGCATATTGCCAGAAATCATGCATCACTAATGCATTCACTCACCTGAAGTGCAGATATATCTATAGGTGACCACTGTCCACTTCACACGTCGGTCTGACCACGAAGAAACTGCAACAGGCAGTGTAAACAATCGCTTCCTTTTCTACGGAGAGGCAGCCGGGTCACATTTCCATATTGCTCTGAAGGCGTGAGGCGGTATGGGCAAATCGGCGGCCTTCCTCCCATTCGTCTGCATATTGACTTGATCTACACCTGTTGCGGGCATTCATACGTCAGAGTAACATAATCACACGAGAAACAATAACAGAAATGCATTCTCCAATTCTCAATTATTTTGTTATTTATCTAAATAGCAATTAATGTACATAACTATGATCTATAAAGGTATTGGCATATGGAAGTCAGTTGATATTATAAATGTATTAAAAAATATCATGTTTATATCACAAACGACACAAGTAGTTATAATACGGTTAACATCAGCTCTCAAGGCAACATATAGCGTAAATACATTCAGCTGTTTCATTCCGACTTCAGATATTTCCATCAGAAATTTAAAAAAAATTAATTAGTACATTTGTTTAAAAAAAAACCCAGCCGAAAATGATATAGTAATGCATTAAACAATATTGAATAGTTGATGCGAATGTACTTTTGTTATTTGCATTTATCGTACCAAACTATAATGAATAAAGATTATAAAAAAGCATTAATTCATATTCAAATATTATCATTTATTATCTATGCAATTATATGTTAACGTGTTCCTCAAATATGATAAATTGTTTTAAAATAACAAATGAAATTAGAAATGCATTCACAGCCGTCATAGACATAAAAATCAATACATAAATATGTACTGACTACCCTAATGCCCTCACATTGCATAGTCACATACTCATATTTATTATGTTGACGATATCTTTTTATTGACGCAAACGTGTTTGTATTATTTGCATCAGCATTTAACAAAAATATGATCATTAGAATTAAATGAAAGAAAATTGCACTCGGAAACACAAATTCTATATCAGAATGCATTTAAGAATCCTACAATGTTGCTGTGCAGAAGATAGTTCCCACTCTGTTCTTGTTGGCATCTAGACTTGGACCGTTACTTGTGGACATAAAACGTGGAATCAAGACGTGGACCGTTACTTGTGGACATAAAACGTGGAATCAAGACGTGGACCGTTACTTGCGGACAGAACACGTGGTTAGATGGATCCCCTAGCCTCCCTGTGTGTTTGGGAAGTCTCTTTCGAGGCAATCGATAATAGCAATGCATCTTAATGAGATATTTCGTCAACGAAATTGCCTCTATCTGTACATGTAACAGTGTTCTGTCTGTGTAGAAGGTTGTTGTAAAAGGTTACGTGAACAAATCTTTAAAACATTTAATGTTGAAAGATATGTTACATGTATGGTCATATGACGATGATGATGATAATGATAATGATGATGATGATACTGATGATGATGATAATAATTACTGAAAGTCCTATATTTGGACAGAAAACAAATCACAAGATTATGATAGAAAGGACTAAAAACCACTTTTTGGGCAAATTATGATTATTTATGTTTTTCTATTTTAAACCTTAAATTTTCAAAGTATGAAGATATTGCTTCATCATAGAGGTCATTCTGTATCAAAGTACATGTTACAACGAGAATCGACACCTAGTCACTGTCTGGCAATAAACCGAATCTCTTCACACCAGCCGCCTAACGGATTTGAAAAAGACCTGTCTGAGCGGACCTTTTTTTCTTTTGTTCTTCACAGAGTAGTAAATGTTAGTATGAACATGTGCTGACCACACGTTCAGTCCACATTTAGTCATGACAGCGAGTATCTCGACCCCTATTAACCGGCTTTTCTTGTGATCACATTGAGCTGGTTCTTTCATTAAAGTGTATATATTAATCTGAACATGCTGATTCTATAGACGACACAATGGATCAAGGTCAGGAGCAACCAAATAGATACAATGTTTATTTTCAAATAATGAATTAATCTATCACGAACATTTCTGATGTTTCGAAAGATCTTTTATACAGTGAAAGTCTTCAATATCGCGACTCAAATCGACAAGCCATACTGATCTTGCTCACAGAAAACAAGGTGGACTCTTGAAACAAGTCTGGTTCGGAATCATAATGGACGATGAAGTCCCAATAAAAATAATAATAAATAATATACATTTTAACGCCTAATGGCGGTACAATTATTACCCTGAATGAATTGTACTTTCGGTGCCGCTACTAAGCGCTCCGCGCGACCACCCGTGTTCAGGTACCCATTTAAACAGCTGGGTGGACTGAGTGCAATGTGGATGAAGTGCACAACACAGTATAAGACCCAGGTCACAAATGTTTTGTGTCTCCACCGGGATTCGAACCCGTTGGCGTGAGAGGCAAACATGCTAACCACTACACCACTGTGCTCAACTTTACTTTGAGATAACGTAAGAGGGGTACTATTAAACGAGGTCAACGTCATATGTCCGTTTGAAATTAGATATCACGTGGTCATCATTCATGAAGTGTCACCATGACCTTGGTGTATACAAATGTACATTTATATGCGAAATGTAAGATGAGGCGACAATGGCAGGGTTAGTATAAACGGGATCTGGAGTTAAATACATTCTCTCAAATTAGTCTTTGACCTTACACGGTTATGAATATGCTATCGTGGTTGCTGGATGATTTATATTTTACGTTATTCCAAGGAATCAATCGTCGATTTTGGAAATCACGGTGTCTTATCTGAAATCATAAATATAATTCAAACAAAGGTGACAATTTAACAACACTTGCACTTATTAGTTCATATAAGTATAATACATAGCCTATTAGATGGATCCATATAAAGTAAACAACACTGCTATTGAAATGATCCGATAACATAAATAGATAGCAAAAACACATGTTTGTTTATTTATTACAAATGACAACACACCAACGCACATCATTTGCATCTCAAAATTGTTATTCGAAAAAATATATTCAATGCATATGATGAATACAAATGCATGTTTAAACTGCATACCATATTTGTAAAATAGATAGATATTCTTTATTTCCTCCAAATAATGTTGAAGATACAATATGGTATATAAATGTCAGATTAATTCACATCACATCAGAAAATAACAATAGCATATGAGACTATTTACACATGTAACAAATGCTTCCATTGTTTCACATATTGTGCAATGAGGATTATCATATTCCTCCAGCTTCCATACGACAGATCATTAATGCACATCGGAATCCCACCAAACATTGCTTGCATAATCACATCATCATCCTCACTCCAGAGTTGTACATACAATGTCACATCAAGATGATCACACAGGCTTTCAAACAATTCATTTCTGGAACACATATTTAATGGACATGATAGAAATACATGACGCACAATGTCATATGCAAACACACCACATTTGCATTCTTTTGATTGGATCTTTAGACAACTTAGCATTGCAAGATATGACACACCATAGAAGTACACAGGTTCAAGCGTTACGAGCTCCAATAGTCTGTTTTTGATGTCATTTGACCGAATAGCAAGGTATCGGGCCAAGTGTAAATGTTTCTGCATATACTTCAACACAACTTTCTTTTCATGGTCGTCAATCTTTTCCTTAACAGTTGAGGTCCATTTTGCCTTTGAAGCAACACTGTTTTTGTATGCATAATTCTCCAGTTCTTCAGTCATGTTATACTTAATCAAAAGTCTTATCATGTTAAGAATAGGAGATCTAAAACACCTTCTTTCATACATATGTACATCATGCATACACAGGATTCTGGCGAGTGACGAGGTCAGTACTGATGTAAATACAAAGTTGCTACTGGCTCTGCATACCTTACCAAAAAGCAGAAGAGCTTGTTTGTCAATATATGATTGGACAGAGTGTAGGCGTATGTTGTCTCTTGCCACTGTTCCTGAAGAGAAAGGGGGTAGACGTTGAATTTTCCTGCAGAATGAGTTCTGCACAGATTCAATCATATCATACTCTTGTGAAGTAAGCTTACCCCACATTGCACAGCCGTATAGCCCACATGGCAGGATCACATTTGTCCAGATGCATTTAGCAGAAAGTGGGTGTAAGCCTCCATAGAATAAACCAAACTGCTTGTTTGCATTCATTAGCCTCTTTAATTTCTCACAAGCTGATTTTGTGCGGTCCATTGTTGATCGGGAGGTCGAAATCTTCACACCAGCGTAGACAGCAGAGTTGTGTTCAGGAACTGGAACATCTCCAAGGAGAAGATTAGCATGAGTTTGAGCTTTTGATTTTGCTTTCCCGAAGAACAAAGCAACACTTTTTGTAGCATTATACTTCAGCTGCCATGTATAAGCATAGTCATTTGCAACATCAAGAAGACATTGAAGACCCTGTCTAGACCCGCTAAGCAGAGTTGTGTCATCAGCCAGAAGTTGACCAGGGACGTGGCCCCAGGGTAACATCAGACCTCTTTGAGATTCCTGCAGATTATGTAACAGGTTATCGATGTAGAGAGTGAAAAACCAGGCTGAGAGGACTCGTCCTTGTCCAACACCACGTTTTACTTCGAACAAATCAGATGAACAGTCTTTATACTTCACATAGCTCTTCATCATATTATATGAGTTATGGAGTAGCCTCCATGTTTTGCCGTGTATACCAATGTCATATAGTTTCTTGAACAGACCATCTAACCACACTCTGTCAAACGCTTTCTCGTTGTCAAGCATAGCACAGTACACAGGTGAATCACGTTCGTTGTAGAAGTTGATACTTTCTAGGAGAGTGAACACTGCAGTATCAGCCCCAGCCCCTTTCCTGAAGCCGAACTGGAGTGGGTGAGGGAATACATGTCTTCCTTCTAGCCATGCTTCCAATCTACTGAGAATTAGTCTCTCGAGTAGTTTGCTTAACACTGGGGTCATAGTGATACCCCTGTAGTTACCGGGATCAGACTTTGTTTTACCGTGTCCTTTGTGGATAGGGATTATCTCCCCTATGCTGTATGAGGTGGGAATATATTCATATTCAATGATGGCATTAAATAGTTTACATATGTGTTTAGCTATAGAGCTTCCAGCCTTTTTCACATGCTCGTTTACTATCCTATCAGGGCCTGGAGACTTTCCTGATTTCAAAGCGGTGATGGCTCTTGTAACTTCATCAAGACGTAGAGCTATATCAAGTGGGGATACATCACTAGAGTTGCTGGTAAAACACTCCTTGACTTGAGCAACCTGTTGCATCACCTGGGATTCAAACCGTTGATCATAGTTATCCACACTAGGAGTCGTCAAGCTAAGGAAGTGGTCATGGAAAGCATTACATATATCTTCAGGTGTGTTGACAGTGTTATCCTTATGTTTCAGTTCAGGAATAACATCACCTTTTCTCTTCGCTTTCTTTGTGATCTTGAAGTACTCGTTGATATCAAGTTCAGCTGCTCTTTTAGCCTCTTCATATACCTTGTTGGACTGATTATTCTTTGAGCGGCGATGTTGACGGCGGAATTGTCGTTTTGATTCCTTGTATTTGATATAGTCCACATTGCCCTTATCGCGTGGTTTACCATTGCAACACCACTGTCGACGTGACCTGCGCATATTATAATGCAGATCATTGAGCTTATCATGTTTCCAGTAGGGTTTCAGATGAGGTCGATATGGGTTAGATGGAATACAGAACCAGGCAGCATTGTTCAGACATGACACAATGTAATTATTGTATGATTCAATATATTCTTCGAAGCTTCTGAAATCATCTATAGAAAAATCAGCATTTCGGAAACAGTTTTCAGTCTCATATCTATAGAGCATAAGGTCAGCATCACATGCCTTACGCCAGTTTACTCGTTCACCACCATAATATTGCTTCACCTGTCCAATTGTCATGCAAACCCACAATGGAAAATGATCTGATATCTTGAATGGTATGTTATTATCAATACATTGATCTAATACAAGTGGTAAATGATCAACATTCACAAAAACATAATCAAGCATTGATTTAACAGCGCCATCTTTTGATCTATATGTAAATAAAGCACTATCAATGGGCATAACAGAATACAGACTGCGCTCTTCCAGAGAAAGAAGTAGGCGTTTGCATCTAGCATTATCAATCTTACGTATGTCCGTATTAAAGTCGCCAACCAAAATTGGTTGACCATTTTCAAATAGAGTATCATATAATTCCATGACCTTATCAAGTACATCAAAATATTCATTATCTGAACAGTTAGTTGACGGCATATATGCACCAATAACATAAACCGTATTACCTTCAATATTGAGTGAAACTCCAATAATCCGGTCACTCTGAGGTACATTAATCACAGAGGTTTTGCACCAGTCACCATTTCGGATGAGTAGCGCAACACCACCTGATCCTCTATGACTGTCATTAAGCTCATTGCTCTTGCTGATCACACTGAAGTTGTCATGCACGGTATCAAGGAAGTCAAGTTCATTCTTCTTCAGCCAATGTTCGCTTATGAACATTATATCACATGAATCCAGTTTTGTTTTCAGTTCGTCTGTACCATGAATAACACCACGTACATTCCATGTAGCAAGTCTGAGCATTACGAGAACGGGTAAAAGTCCGTACAGAATAACGTTACCTTTTACCATTGCTTGCTGTCACGTGTCGCTGCGTCGTCGTTGTACCAGATCTTCCGGGGCACCCATTCTCTACAGTTGACTCCCGTCGGCCAGAACTTCTCATCTTCAAGAACTGCTTTTGCATCAGTGCCAGATAGCGTCACTCTCACGGTGTACGTTGGATTATAACCTTCCCAGCGTTTCATAAGTGTGACATTGGTGAGAGTTATCTGTCGCTCTGCTGCATACTTGAGTATGGCGTCTCTGACACTTTCAAAGGAAGCCTTTGCTTTCACATAGGAGAGTACCAATCGCTTTGATGGTTTGCGACTGGACCCAGCGAACACCTTTTTCCAATGGTGGTCAAATGTCACTGTTCTAGTTAAGTTTTGTTGCGTTTTCTTTGACCGTTGTGTCGTATCAATATCAATGTCTTCACACTTGTATGATTCAGTATTCTGTTTATTATCACCACTCAGCGGTATGCTGTCACTATTGTAACTGGCATAGCCAACACCATCGTTTCCTGTATCTTCGACACATATCACATCCTGCACTGGAGATACATGTGTAGCCATGTCTTTACCTTCAGAGGATGCTACCTGAGAATACAAGAGTTTATTCCTGGTTTTCATCACATCAAGTTTTCCATCTATTGCTGTGGACCGTTTGTTGACTGCCGAAAGCGTGGAGCACATACTGTCCTTCAGGAACAATATTTCCTTGTCTTTCTGCAGATTTTCATTCTTCAGGCGGTTTATTTCCTGCATTAATTTATGCTCTTGTAGTTTTAACAGGTGGTTTTCAGTTATAAAACCATCTGTTTCACTTTTCTTCTCTTCATAGGCAAGAATCATATCTCTCATGTCCCTTTCATAATTCTGTTTGAAATCAGAAACATTCTTCGTAAGGTTATCTAATCGATCGTTCATATCAGCATGTACATTCATTACCTTGGTCATAATACTCGTGAGAATATCTGTCCATCTGCTGTTTGGCTGATCGCCATCTTGTTTCAACCATGTAGTATCCAGACCCTCACAATCAGCTCGAGTCCTGGGTTTAGTGAGGACATCAGACTGCACGACATGTGCTGGGATGCAACCTTTGATGAATTTGAAAAGTATATATATATCTGATGCATATTTTTCAACAACAGTTTTTGATTTACCAGTCCGATTTACACGTCTGACTAGTATTCCATCGGGGAAATCTTCACAATCAGCTTTTCCAACAGCATACAAAGCACAACGAACATCATGTAGTTCCTTCTCACTTTGCTTGTAAATTTCAATCAAATTTATTTCACATGTTTTTCTGTCATGTTCACCAAATATCTTCTCAAGTTCTTGAAGTATTTTGTAATCCACTTCAGAGGCCGGCTGGGAGTCATGTACACCCGCTGATTGACTCATTGGATCAGTCTACGATATTTTACAAAACGTATTTGAGCCAGCAAACCAGGTGAACCATTTCCGGTCCTATATTAAAGTAAAATAACATGAGGTGTAAAAAGTATGTATCCACACTAATTAATTAAGTGATAACTATAGATTTGATTTAAGGCATTTATATCAAATATTGAAAACAAAATCGATATAAAAGTTAAAATATTAAAATATATATTTAACTTTAACAGCGCAACCTGGCCGACACCTCAAGTGTCATGTCTACACAAACTACCACCACCGATCTGCACTTTGAATCCCCCAATACCGCTCAGACCGCCCTTTCCGATAAACCGCCTCGACCGTTTCTGCCAGTCGGCATAAAGATCGGCTCAAACTGACGGGACAACTGACGTCTTAGTGCGGCATGTACATTATAAGGTCAACTGGAACGAACATACCTCAAGTATTCCGTCGGCTGTATATTTATGGTTTCTGAGCAAAACGGGAGAATAAAACATTTTTGGATAAGACGTTTGTTGGCCTCTCTCTATTGTGCTCCTATGAAACCATAGTAATTTGATCGTGTTTGAAATAGCTGTTTGCGAACAGAAATTACACTGAATTACATTTTCAGTTTTCATTTCATTCAATATATTAACTTAGAGCGAAATTTACGGCAAACTGCCAAGGAAAACAAGCAACCTAATCTGCCTGTGTTAATGCTGTTTTCTGGTCTTTCAATGATTTGTGTACTTTCCTACTTGACACAGATATAGGTATTGCCAGATATTAAATACTCAGGTACTGGTAAAAATTGAATGATACTGCAGACTCCAGATTGTCAAGAATGTCAAGATTCTGCTCATAGTTTGTTATCAAATTTGCAGCTTCCAGTTCGTGATCATTATTCATAACTTGACAGGACGTTAAATTATCTTGTGAATGGATACACGCGCTTGATGAACAAGAATGGCTTGCCGAATTGTGGGACGATCGTGGTCAGCAAAATGGGAACAAGCTCCGTACTTATAGGCTTTTCAAACATTCACTGTCGGCTGAATCAAATGTGACGCAATTGATCCCCAGATCCCACCATAGGGCTTTGGTCAAGTTGCGTTGTAGTACTCTTCCTCTGGGAGTTGAACGTGGTAGGTTCACCAGACCTGTAACTCCTCTAGAACATCGTCTATGTCAGTTTTGTGACTCTCATTCTGTGGAAGATGAGTTTCATTTTCTGGTCCGTTGCCCTTTTTATTCAGATTTTAGATACAGTTTTCTTATGGAGATACGCCAGTTGGACTCTGCCTTCTCTTTGTTGTCTGCCGACCACCAAGCTATATATACCTAATGGTCGCCGCTAATGGCTGCAATACTGCCGAAGCTAAACAATAACTCACTCACTCACTATACCTAATGAAAAACACTTTTATGGTAAAACCTCTAACCACATTTGTTCACCGTATGTCCAGGAGGAGAGTGTTGGACATCACTTAGTGTATGAGTATGTTTGTTAGGAGAGTTGTGCCTTTTTTAAAAATTATTTCAGATAGACAGACAGACAGATAGTTTATTTAAGTCTCACCATATATAACACTAGCCGTAATACAAATATATGTGCCACTCTGTAAGAGTAAGGAGAGATTTGTATATACATATACTACTATGGGTACATACCTTACTTATACATAACAAAAATGACAGTGAATTAAAAAGAAATAACATGTATACATAAAAGTACAAGAGGTAAAGGCAAATAAATAAAGAGGTAAATAAATTGAAAAGAGAGTAACATGTTGATAAAGCGTTCTTAAAAGTTAATTAAGTTTACAGAAGATGACGGCGTTGCTTGACTATATTGAAACAGGTCTTTAGGTTTTAGGCATTAAGTGGCTATAGCTCAATATCGCTGAGAACTTGGCACTCCATGGTCACTAGTGGAAATCATTTAAGAGGGAGCTGGCTTCCTGTAACAAGTCATATCTCAGGTCGTCATACACTGGGCACTGTAGCAGGACGTGCAGTTCGCCTTCTATATAGGGGTTACAGCACATAGGACACAGGCGTTTGTCAATAGGGAGATGTTCATATATGTCAGATTCGATTCTGATTGGAGCAACTCCACAATTTTGCAAGACAGAGCGGAAGTGGCCAGTTAAGGCAGCTGACACGTAGTGTTCCGTTCTGTGAACATCTGTACATTTGTACATTTGTACCGTACCGTACGTTCGTAGTTTTCCAGTATTTCCTTCAATTCGTCGGCACCAGTCATTGCTTTACTCGTGTTGGAGTTACCGCTCTTATAGACGACACTTGCACACAATCTGAGGTTATGTTATTCACAGTTATTCTCACTCAGAAGTTTATGTACTCTAAAATTCAAGTGTATTTCCGAGATAAGAAGGTTGTGTATGCGTGTATGTGCGTGGTTGTGTGCAAGGGAACTGTATGTGTGTATGTAGTTGTATGTTTAAAAAAGATTTGTGAAATTGTGTTTCGTAGGCCATATGGCCGGACGCTGTGATGTTATACCAAATGGTATTTTAATGTAATTTTCAGAATGTGACACAAAAATAAAATATATTTCTTCTTCTCCTTCTTCTTCTTCTTCTTCTTCTTCATCTTTAAATTCTTCAAACCGCCTCATGATTTCAGCTTATCCGGCCTTTCAGATCAGATTCTCTGACAATAAGACTGCCGAAAATGAACTTTCAGGACAGACAGTCCAAAGTCAAACAATCCATTGAAGTGATCGACTCGAGCATGGAAACCTCTCAGAGACCTAGACCACCATTTAAGGGTGCTTCATCCAGACGCGTGACGTTGTAATTGGTGAATATATGCAACTGATGAATACAAAGTAATAATGTGATACTAAAATAAACATCAATCAACATTATTCAACATTATTCAACATTATTCAACGTTATTCAACATTATTCAACATTAGTTTAACAATTTATTATTTTTGTTTGTTATTTTCATCTAAAAGCAGATAGTGGAAACGATCATTGCTGCTGTTCACATTTTAAAAATGTTCACTATCTACATGATATGGTTATATTGATACGTATATCATACCTATGATATGTTCATCTGTCTGGTTTTGTTTCTATTATATATATATATATATATATATATATATATATATATATATATATATATATATATATATATATATGTATATATTAATATACGTACTACGGTTGGCGACACCTTGAGTAAGTATACAATAACAAGAAAAACCTGATCAAGACAGTATATACAGTTGACAAGGCCTGATGCCAAAACTTTTTTATTTTTATTTTTTTATATTTTTTTTTATTATTATTTTTTTTTAACTTCTTTATTTTTGAAGTACATGTACATGGCATGAATGACTTACATAACATAGATCAATATATACAACGACATTATTAAGGACAATGTGGGATTTTTTCTATACATTTGACAGAAGCTAGTATTGGATATAGTAAGCATTATAATTTTTTTTCATTTTTTTCTCCTCATTGGCAAAAAGGAGGTATCAATACTTAGGACAAGGTCTAATCAATTAAAACAGTAAATGACAACTTGACCAAAATTTCATAAATTTTGTGTAATTACAGGTTGAGTATGAGTTGTATTTATCAACATTGTATGCGGTTTTGAGATCTTGTTTTATGTAGTTAAAGGTAGGTTTAATTCCAATATGGCTGGATTTGAGGGTATTATATTTCGTGATGGTTATTATCATGTTAAGTACTTTATTTCTGTGTTCCGGATACCCGAGACAAATGTTTCTTTTTGTGAATTGAAGTTTTGCATTTGTTTTTTCCTCTAACCACTCTTTGATCTTTATCCAAATACTTGTAACATATTGACAATCAAATAATAAATGGGGTATTGTTTCAATTTCTTTCTCACAGAAATTGCATATATTTGTATCTTTTAATTTCATCTTATGTAAGAGATCATTTGTCGGCAGAATTCTATGTAATACAGAGTATTGAAACCACATAAGTTTTGAGTTTAGATTAGATGTAAAAGGCATTTTATGTATAATTCTCCATTCATCTTCGTCTAGTGAACATTTCAGATCTCTTTCCCATTTCCGTTTATATTTATTTTGATTTTCGTGACTTGGTGTTTTTTGCAATATATCATAGTAAACTCGACATCCCTTTTTCTTGTTTATAATATCTTCAATCAAATATGGAATGAATGGGGATTCCAGCTTACTATTTGTAACAATGTTTTTTTCTTTTGTATATGATTTTTATTGAATGTAGTATACCACCATAGTCGAGAAAATTTAATTTACATTGATATTTTTTTTATAAGTTCCTCATATTTTAAAAAGTTGCCGTCTGAGTTTATGATATCATTGATAAAATAAATACTAGTACCCGATTTTGACATATTTTTGTTATTTATTACCTTTTTATTTATTTTTATATTGTCATTTCGCCATATTGATTGAGAAAGGATTTCAGATTGACTTGTAACAATATTTCCTTTTTGTTTTATAAAATGCCCCCATGCATGCAAAACATCTTTCCAAAAATCGTTTGTTTTTGGAATAATGACATCATTTATGATTGATGCTTCGTTGTACTGATAGAAGTCATTGTGTGAGGGGGATATGTTTAATTCAAAGAGAGTTTTCAGTTTTGATTTATCAGTGGAATGGAAGAGTCTTCTCATCTAGCTTATCTTTTGTGAAAGCAGTGTATTTCGTATATCTGGTACTCTTATCCCTCCTTCATCGTAACTCTTACTGTAGTTACTATTTTACTTTTTATCTTATCTGGTTTTCCTTTCCAGACGAAATTAAAGCATAGTTTTTCGATTTCTGTAATCATATTTTCACTTGGGTTAGGTAGCACACTAGAAATATGGTTTAACTTTGGCAAAATAAGACTTTTTAGGACAGTGGTCCTGCCAAGGGGAGTGATATCTCTACCAAGCCATTGGTTCATTGTAACCTTAATTTGTTTTAGTTTATCTTTGTAGTTTCTTTCTACCATCTCTGCCAAATTGTGAGTAAATGTTATGCCAAGGATTGTAAATTCTTTTTTTGACCAGTCTAGTTTATAATTTTTGCAAAATGTTTTGTTTGAATGCTTCAAAGAACCTATCCAAATAACTTGCGTCTTGCTGGTGTTTATTTTCAAACCTGAAAAAGAAGCATAGTGTTCTAATGTTTGAAGGGTACTCTGAAGGCAAGCTTCTGATCCATCTAACGTCAAAGAGGTATCATCTGCGAACTGCGAATTGAGGTATTCCGTATTCCCTATCTTTATCCCTTTTATATTCTTATTATTACGTATCATAATGCATAAGATTTCAGCGAAAATAATGAAAAGATATGGCGATAACGGATCACCCTGTCTACAACCGCGAGTAATTTCGAAACATTCTGATGAAAAACAGTTCACAAGCACACTTGACTTTTTATTTCTATAAAATGTACCGATCCATTTCTTAATAGAAAAACCAAAATTAAAATAATCAAGTACATGTTCAATGAAGTTTCAGTCAACCGAGTCAAACGCCTTTTCAAAGTCTATAAACAGGAGCAATCCTGGTATTTCCATGCTTTCTACATAGTCTATAACATCGTAGATTTGACGTGTACATTCTCCAATATACCTATTTGACATAAAACCTTTTTGATCATCACTTATTATTTTTGGAAGTATTTTCTTTATTCTATTTGCTATTGTACCTGATGCTATCTTATACGATACATTGAGTAACGATATAGGTCTCCAATTTTTCAAGAATTGTTTCGGTTTATTTCCCTTTGGTATACATGTGATCACTCCTTGTTTTTGGCTCACCGATAACTCTCCTGTTTTGAAGGACATGTTTAAAGACCGTATCAAGAATGTATTTAGATCGAGCTAGAAAATTTTAAAAATTCAACTGTGAAGCCAGAAGGACCTGGGCTTTTGTCGTTTTTCATATTTTTTAGTGATGCTAATACTTCGTCATAGGTCAGTTCGCCTTCAAGGGTCTCTTTTTCAATATGATTTAATTTCGGAACGTCAAACTGTTTAAAAAGTTCATTTAGATCGACTGGTGAACAAGTTTGCTTAGTATAAATATTTTGGTAGTAATTTTTTGTTTCTTTTAATATTTGCCTTGTATCAGTTATTATTCTGTTATCTTTTGTTTCTAAATTGCATATAGATTTATTAATGAAATTCCATTTCTCAAGTGATAAAAAATATTTTGTCAGTTTTTCGCCCTTTTCTTTCCATTCACATTTCGATCTCATCATTATACCTTCAGCTTTTATGTTGTTTAGCTTTTCGAGCTTAGTGTTAGCTGGATTGATTTCATTTAGGATAATTTCTTTTTCAGTAATATCGTTTGTTGCATCGAGTTCTTCTTGAAGATTGTCGAGGGTTTCCCTCAAATACTTTTCATGTTTTTCTCTTTCTCGTTTACGTTCCGATGAGTATTTAATTGTAAAACCTCGAACCATGAGAAGTAGTGTTTCGAAAAACAGGTGATCATCTATGTTGAATAAAGGATTACCGTTTAAATCTGACCCTGTTTGGTATTGTTCCTTTGTGGCGTTTATTATTGATTTTACCTCTGTGACGTAATCTTTATCTGAGAGAAGTGAATTATTGAATTTCCAAAAACCTTTTCCTCTTTCAACATCTTTTAATTTCAAGTTCACCCAGGTTATTGAGTGATCTGATTTATAAGCAGATTCAATCTTTGCATGATCAACTAATGGTTCTAAATCACGTGACAATAGAAAGAAGTCTAGTCGGGATTGTTTTATGGGCTTCGTTTGTCTCCATGTGTAGCGTTTACTCTCTGGATATAAATAGCGCCATGGATCAAAAGCATTGTATTCAATAAAGTTCAGTATTACATCTCTTGCCTTTGGGTTATTTATATGTTTATAATTAAAAAGGTCGACTTTAGGGTTTTGAACGAGATTCCAATCACCACAAAGTGCGAAGTGATCTGAATAAAAGTCTCTTATTATTTGCAGCAGGTTTTCATAAAACTTAGGACTATCTGTGTTTAGTCCATATAAGGTTATCAAAGTAAATGTTGTTTCGTAAGTTCTCATTTTAAGAGCAAGGTAATTGCCATTAGATTTATCTTGTCTTATCTCTTATATATCAACATCAAAGTTTTCATCAAATATAATTGCTACGCCACGGGAGTTGCTTTTATATGAACTAAAGAAACATTTTGTTGAGCCCCACTCGACTTGGGTGACTTTTTCTAGATCTGGGATAAAATGCGTATCTTGGAGACAATATATATCGGCTTTTCTCCGTTTGAGATTGGAAATAACATCTATTCGCTTTTTCTTATTATTGAGTCCTTGGCAATTTGATGTTAATATTTTTAAATTACCATCCATTTAAATATTGTTGTGCTTGGTTGTCTGTTCCATTAGATGTACTGTTATGTAAATAAGGGGTGCAGAGAAGAAAGTGAGAAAAGAAAATATGTACACAGAAGAAAGAAAAAAGGAGGTTACTTACAAATAAATAGGAAGAAGGCATTTGTCGGTTGGGCCGGACTACCGGGTGGATGCATTTTTACCCGCGGGCTCAACGAACGTGCTTTGCATGTGTGTGTAGATTACAGACATGGATTGGTGTTGTTCGCATGCTTTACCTGTTTTTTTCCTGAACGGTGTGAGAGATATTTGCAGATTGATATTTACGGAATGAATGTTATTAACATGTGCTATCACAAGCTGTCATTTCTGTTCACTTAGACTGTTTTGGGTGAGTTAAATTTTTAAATATTATCTTACATATATGGAAATATTTGATAATGCCTTTGTATCCATGACTGACGATTACTAGTAAAATGAGATACCAAGAAAACAAACAGCACACAATTAGGACAATAGAATAAATCAAACTGAAAGTGCATTTCAACACGCTACAGTATAAACAGTCAAATCGCTTGTAAAAACGTGCTAATTAACTCATAAATTGTACATTGAATATACAAACACATTGCGTAATACGTTTGGTAATTCATATTCACCCACATAAATAATAATGCAAAATATAAACATAAATATGTTGCTATGATATTCATATTATACCATATATTATATAACATATTAACAAATATCAACAGTGTAGATTAAGAATATAAGTGTTAAACTATAAACATTGGATATTGTATTAGTGTATAGAGTGAGTGAGTTATTCGGCAGTATTGCAGCCATTAGCGGCGTATTAGTGTATAGAAGAAGTTTGTCTATTTTATACAAATTAACTGACATAGGTGGCTATTTTGTTCTTTGCAGAAATGTAAATGGCTATATCACTTTGATGTTGCAGAAGACTCTAATTCACTAAATGAATTGATATGATAACATATAATCCCATTTACTTATTTGTACTGAGTACCATTTGTGAACAAATGCTGGATATTGTGAATAGTGGATATATATTGTATTCAGCATGCACATACATACATACATACATACATACATACATACATACATACATCAAGTGTTTAAATGGATATATACACATGTACATGCATACATATTCATACATTCATAGACACACACATTCACAATGTAGTGTGTTAATTACTGATTTTGATTTTGATAATTATGTTTTCACTTACATTCACATTGAAGTAGTGGATATACATGCACACCTGGATACATGTAGACTTACATGGATACTGATGATGAAGACCCTGTGTAATATATATTTTAAGAAGATGTTGCATATTTTGTAGACTTAATATATACACTTATTGGTATCTTCACATGAAACTATTACCACTTGATCATATTCATTCAGTGTAATGTAAGTTATAATGTTTATCACACTGTTCTTACATTCCCATTTTTCTTATACATTGGTATGTTACTGCTTTTGCATTCACATAATCAAAACATGTTTATGAAATATTCAAGATGATTGGAACTAGGGACCAATATTTCACACCTACATAATGTGGGCATATAGGAACTTTAATGTTTTTCATGTGAACTATTCAACACTCACAATGAAGGTGTACACTTATGTATACACTTGTTTGTCAATCCAGCATACATGTTGAGCATACATATATTCATTTAGTGACTGATTATCTCTCTCCTATGAATATGCACAATTCACATGCAAACATATGTCACTGTTATATGACTTTTACTTGTTCAAATTTTTGTGTAGTAGCATTGGAAGATTTTATCTTTAGTATTGTTTACCTTGTTATAAACATAGACATACAAAAGTGTGTGTGGTAAACAAAATAGACAATATACATTCATTTACTAATAATAATTGTATATAAAAACTTGCATTATCCATTTAACATAATCTTTGATGAATGTACTCAAAACATTATTATGGGTTTCTTTTATGAGTTAGACAGTGGGTACATGCATAGAGGCTTATAGAGATGTAGATGCTATGCCTATGGTAGTATCATGTAGAGGAGATGCATGTTTGTCACAAGACTTAGTTAAAGTTCACATAGGAATAGTCAGTTACTAGTACTGGTGTAGGGCAGCAGGGATCTCCACAGGGTGACGTCTCCAGGCTGTATTTGGCTCATGTGGCTTCTTGATTTCAAGTACAAGATCTATTCCCTTCACTCTCACTCTAGTGTATAAGTTATATTTGTTTCTTAATTCATATGCCTTAGCATTCAGGTGGGCTCTGATTTTTTTCATAGACACAGGCAAATCAGTTTGAATGTTTGCTCCTGATCCATACAGTTTTGATTTCGCATAAAAGACAGTATCTCTGTCTGTCATTTTCAGGAAGGAGGCAATGACAGTTTGGGGTCTGGGATTTGTATTTTCTGATTTTTCGGAATATTTTGGTTTTGGTAAACGGTGGACAGATTTGAAATTTATACTTTGTACAAAAGATTCAGCCAGATCCAATTTTGATTTAAAAAATTCTCGCAGTACGGTCTCTGTGTTTTCACTTGGTGACTCTTCTATACCCTTGAACAATAAATTCTGTTTTCTGTCGTGAAATTTTCGCTGAATCGCTTCGCGTCGAATCATACCACACTCGTATTGGTGATCAGCTCTCACGGTGGTAATCTTGTCAGCCATTTTATCCATCTCCGTATTCTGCATATCTATTATTTTCTCTAATTCGTTGACTCGAGTGTTATTTGAGGTAACGTCTGTCTCTATATGTTTTACC